>OV884015.1:19256180-19868680 GCA_930367205.1 Acanthosoma haemorrhoidale | reverse complement strand
ATTTGCAGTTCGGATTTGGTATCGTTTGCCTTCGTCCTAGAGACTGTATGTATTCTTGCGAATTTCGGCCACCAACGACAGTCAGATGATCAAAGGAGCAGAAACTCTTTTTAAAAAAGTTTATTTGGCTAATACACATGAAATAAAATCATAGAATAACAGAGTAACCCTATGAATGAATATGAATATAAATCAAATAAAGAGAGAGAGAGAGAGAGAGAGAGAGAGAGAGAGAGAGAGAGAGAGAGAGAGAGAGAGAGAGAGAGAGAGAGAGAGAGAGAGAGAGAGAGAGAGAGAGAGAGAGAGAGAGAGAGAATTCAATTTCATTACATAAATTTATTTACAACAGTAGGTACAGACTAAATGCATCATTCATTTTCTCCTTATCAGCTTTTAAAATGCATAGGTAATTAAATAATTTAATAAATAAAAAACTATCGCAGTGATAATATAGCGTAAAAGATTATTTTAATAGGCATTATTTTCCCTAATAGCACAAACTATAGATAGCGTGAGCTTGTAATAAATTTATGTAAATTGCTTTATGTAAGGCAAGATAAACCTATACAAGAATAAATGTATTGCCCTTTTGTGAACCTTTTTCGTTTTAATGCATTTTTTTTTTGTATCCTCGGATTTTTGTTTTATTAGAGGGCTTGCCGAGTGGGGACATTTTAACAAGTTGGAAACAAGCTTATCATTACCAAGTAAAATAATCCCCTGCATTCATTGTCGATTTCGGTGCGAATAAATAGAAATTGGAGAATAATGAGGATGGAGGTGGTAACAGCAAAACAAAACAAGCTAAATACAACATCAATAAATATCATCTCCCAGCAAATTAATGTGTGCCAGTATGACAAAGAGAATAAATTGTTTATACATTAGGTACATCGTGTCACTAATTACGAATCCTCAAGGGAAAAAAAGCAAATGATCAAAAAAATATATAATTAGGGTAGTAAATTAATTTAAGTATGGTGTTTTAAATATTAAATTGATACAGTTGTTTTCAAGGGGGCCATAAAGGCATCCCAGCTTATTCACCCTGGCTAGAAATTGTAATGACCGATAACTCCCATTATCTCCTATGAGTGGCTATTAATAAAGGTGTAAACTCCCAATAGACAATTGGGCGCGTGCTAGTTTGAGGAGTATACGGAGCAACAATAAAACAATTAGAAAGTCTAAAATTAATTATCTTAACATGTGAGAATCAAGCGTTATCTCATACATGTGGTAATCATTGGATAGAAGGGTGTTTAGAGAGCAAGAAAGTAAATATTAAAAGAAGATAAGACCCTTATTGGACGTCTCAAAACCACTTCAGTGATAACGCACACGTGGTTTCCCCAAAACGCCCTGCACAGATCATAAATACTCTATACAGGGGGTTTTAACCAAAAAGTCACTCTACTTAAAAGCAACCTACTCTTTAATAAATAAATTTAGTTTGAACCTAAAAATATAATTACAATATCAATCGCTGTCTCCTAAACAACAACAAACCAAATTGAAATTTAACTATAATTTGAATAGATTGTGAATAGTACTATTCTAAAAGCATTATATAAACAAGTAAAGGGCAAAAAGCAAATATAGACAAGCTTTATCAGGTATGCAAATATGGTACGTGTACTTATACTCTACGGAGAGGTTTTAAGCTTTTACTGCTGTGTATGTATCCCGGTATAATATTTGGTGCAAAACCGTCGGAGACTAGAGCTCATTCTCAACTTCAGTGAGTTCTCAGGATGTTATTTACTCTGACTACCCAATAAACGTAATGGAAGAGGCAGCCAGCGCAGTTGACCCAGATGGGGGAAAATATCTTCGGCAAGCTCGTTTCCATTTTCATCTTTTTGGGAAACTAGATTTTACCACTGGGGTTGTCTCACCCTAGCCCTAAAGCGCTCTCGAGAACGGTTGTGATGAAACGTAGCTGAAACTTCAGCAATATACTACCAGCGTGACTGGAATTCCAGGCTCTGATCAACCCTAACTCTGATTACTGCCATAAAACTGAATATTATAGTTCATTATACGTTTAATTCATCACCATAATACAAAAAATATGAGAATATTTATCTCTTGATAACAGAAGTATTGCTAAGAAGAGTAGGCCGCAATACATCTCTGCTGTTTACAGATGCTTCTCCTCTGCGAAATGGAAGGGCAATTCAATCCACTTATACAAACATGTTTTTCCAGACAACCGCGGAAAATTTCAAGAGATGCCAGAAGAAATCTCGATTTTTTTTATGTTTTCCAATCCGCTAATCTAAATGAAATATTTAACATCCACAAATGTCTTTATTATTCCTGTTATCCATTTTCAGACTCATATAAAAACGAATCAAATTACAATACATACACGGTTATTTTTATGAATCGTGTTGGTTTCTGTCCTGAAATCCTCCATTCCAAAACATTAAAATGAATTCTGCATCCACAAAATGTTTTTACTTGTTTAAAAACTGTTTTAACTGTTTACTTATTGTGTCTCTCTAATATAAAATTAATTTCTTCAAAGATCAAAACGATTATTTTTCTGCAAATTTTAGCCCCCTCTAATGAAAACCCTAAAATAATACTACAAATTAATCTATGACGTAAATGTTTTAAAAATCGTTCCAACTTATCGCTTTCTTTCTCACTGGTCTTGGGAGCATACTTTCGTGTAACCCATGTTTAGTCACAGTGCTCATAAGTAATCTGATTAGACAAACGTGTTATAGGTCGTTTAAACTAAAAGTCACTGACTGTCTCAGAACAAAATGGACCATTAATTAAAACTAGTTGATGAAGCTATATTCAGTATACCCAAAACCAGCAAATTTAACAATAGCAAATACTCTGATCCGATGTAACAAAAGAGATGGAAATATCAAATATCAGTGTCCTCGCCTTAGACAAAGGGTTATCGTGATCCTCCTATCAACAAGAAAACTAACTTACCAAATTTAGATTTAGTTGCCCATAGGGTGTTGTACATGACCGACTGTTGGATGGAGCCTGAAGATGAAGAGTTGCAGGCATATGATGGAAAAAGCCCAAGCTTCAAACGAAAAAAATTATTGAAAACATGAAAAACATTGGTGTCATCTAACCCCCACTTGTTAAATATATATACTTTTTTATTTATCTAGTGTTAATGAGGTCCTATTTTTACCTGAGAATAATTGGGTTAAGACCTAGCGAGCTCAGAGTTTTTCAAACCTGTATCAATGCAGCATGGGGTATATTTTCATTTCAAATTAGGATATTAGAGTGTGGTTTTCATGCATCAGTAGTTTCTAATCCTCCTTTTATAATCTCCTTGCTTTTTAAAACATCCTCTCTGGCTAGTGATTGTTACAGGTAGGAGATTAATGCTAAAGTATCAGGCACTGAGGTAAACCATTACAATGTTCTAACTCTAATTTCACAATGTCAAACTTTTTTTATTGTTGATTCGCTTTATGTTATATAACGTAATTAACTCCTCAACTAATGCAAATAAATTTGTTATTTTAAAGTCAAAATGTTTTTATGCACGACAATTTTTTTTTTTTTAACAATTAGTGTAATTTAGGGGATTCGTCATTGAAATCTTTTTTGTTTTATATTGTAAATTTAATTCTATAAACTTTGTACCTCTTTACAATTCTAAAATACGAAATGACAACAACAAAGGCAACAAACATACAGCACAAATACCCTTGTTTACATGAAGGATGTTCCCTTTGTTCGAACAGGCCTCTGTCTCTTGTAGGTAAGGGTACTCCTTTTGGGGGAATAGCTGGCCTAGAAATTCTGAGCGTAGAACTACTTACCCACATCTAAGGGCCTACCTCTGTAAGAGGCTCTGGGCACCCGACCGTGAAATACAGGCCATTTTCAGTATCAAAGCAACTGGTGTACGTTCAAGGAGTATTTTCCACGGTGCCATTTTCTTTTATTTCTGCATTACATAAAACGAGATCTTTAAGTCGTTTACTAAGTTTCAGCACATGCACACCAACTTAGGGCAGGAAGGGTGGGTATTCCGCAGATTTTTTTTTTTTTAACCCTACAACAACATTTAGGCAATAAAATATAAAACAGGACATGGCGATTTCGTTTTGTACTTTCTGGTGCAAGGGCGACTCAAGGAATCGTCTTTGTCCTAAATCCTCCATTCCAAAACATTAAAATGAATTCTGCATCCACAAAATGTTTTGACTTGTTTAAAAGCTGTGTTTACTGCTTACTTATTGTGTCTCTCTAATATAAAATTAGTCGAGAAAATAATAGCTAATGGAAATGAAAATGAAAATGTTTTTGAAGAAGCTTCATTTTGGTTACTGACCATAGATTCGGTAATCGTCATTTAGCTGTAAAATAATTAGGTTTCATTAATTTAATTAATTTTATGCTTCAGTTAAGATTACAATGACTGGATAGATGCTAGCGTATCTCAACCATTCTATTTCTATTGTATTTTGTTTACATACATTAGAAAAAGTAATTCTTCTACTGCTAAAACGACTACGGTGAAATTAACATATAAGAAATATCCAACGGTAAGTATTGGAATTTATTAGCCAAATTACATTTCAAACATTGATTATATCATAGTAGTAGCATGACTGCTTACTTTTTATAAAAAATATTTAATTTTTAGACGTTTTAAAGCGTATTTTTCAATTAATTGTCTTAATGTAACACAGGTACTGTATGGCCTTTAATAATCTGTAGTAGAGTTTCGTTTACATAAAACAGACGTTTTAGGCAAATTTACGGACTGACTAATAGAAATTTTCTAATCTCTCTCTTGAAAACAAACTGGACGAATCCACACCATCCATTCCAGCCTAAAGTTCTCAGACCCACCTTCTGCATCACAACTGATCCTGTAGCTATGAGGCCACCTTATACCCTCAAGAGTTGGCAGTTTCCATGAAAACTTATCCGCACATCCAAATCCTATAGTCAACTCCTCTTTATATTAGTACTTAGTATTTAAAAATAGAATCCTCCTCGTCTCCTTAAGCGGCGGTGACCTCGCAATCTGTTGTATATACTTATATATTATATATAATATACTTCAAAGTGTGTCACTTGGGGTACTGACTCTGGTCTCATGGCCGTTTGTGACTCTCTTGCCCTCTTAAAGTCTTCATTGTCTGAAAGTGAGGTGGGAGGAGCTTTACTGCACCCGATTTCCTGTCAGATTCACTGGGGGAATCCTACCGGGCTTAGGTACTCCTGGGCAGTTTTCGTAGTTATAAAGGGTGTCCCAGAATTAACGCAATATTTTAATTTACCGCCATTTGTGCAGTGAAGTACTGGCAATCCTAAAAAAAAAAAAACGATTTGACAGCTGACAGTTTAGGGTTATTAAAAATGGAGCGTTACACGATAAAACAACATGTCTTTATTGTTGAACATTATCTCAAAAATAATGTAAGTTTGGCGGCCGCAGTTCGAAAATTTCATAAAAAATATTGTCAGAATAGTGTTTTGACTTCATCAACTGTGAAAAGATTGACTGAAAAATTTAGGGAGATTGGATCAGATGGAGGCACTAAACACACTGATCGTTCAAAAACAAGCCGTTCAAATGTCAATATCGAAGCAGTGCGTGAGAGTGTTGTTGAAAATCCAGGAACATCAATTCGGTGTCGTAAGCACAGTTCTTTGTGCCGAAATTGAATGATATTGAGGTGGCCAATATGTGGTTTGAACAAGATGGTACCACATGCCATACTCCCCATGAAACAATTCAAACACTACATGAGACATTTCCAGGTCGTGTACTCTCTCTTTTCGGTGATCAGAATTGGCCCCCTAGATCGTGTGATTTAACACCCTTACATTTCTTTTTATGGGGTTATTTGAAGTCAAAGGTGTATGCCAACAAGCCCACACCCACCTGTGCATTAAAAGAGGAAATTCAACGGTCCATCAACGAAATTCAACCACATTTATGCCAAATGGTCATGGAACATTTCGACAAAAGAGTGCGCATGTGCCAGCAAAGTCGTGGAGGCCATTTGCCCGATGTGTTATTCCATAAATAACCCTATCCTATTTACTTTATAATTCAATAAAAAAAATAACAACAAAAATACTAAAAACTGTGTTTTCTTTTAAATCAAATCTTGCGTTAATTCTGGGACACCCTTTATATTGAATGTATCCGGTATGAGTGTGAACTGTACATATCGAATCAGTGTAATTGTGTGTAAAGTATGAAGTACAAAGTAGTTTACAACCTCCTGCATCATTTTCCTGTAGTTTTACAGGAATTCGCAACATGGACGATCCTGTCGATGTCGACGGTATTGTTACATCATGTTCTTAGTGCTAATCCAACAGGCCACTTAGCCTATCAAGTATTATTCGTGGAGAATGGTTTGAGATAAATTTAACCGACCCATCTCGGATGACGAGTTATTGAGCAAAACGTTAACAGAATCCAACACAAAAGACTAGCGCAGTAAATATTCAGTTGGTGTAATGTAGAATCGATTAGCCTTAAGAATAATGGCCATAATTGAATTTTTCAGAAATATTTTGTATAGTTTACTTTGACTGATAAAAAAAATTGCCTTATTATTGGACATATCTAGGTTCCCATTCCCGGTAATTGAATAGTAAAGATTTATAAAATTGTCGAAAGTGCGTTGAAAATACCCGAATAGGGAAAGCACAACACGCCAAATTTTAATGCCCAAATTACTTACTATTTATAATTACAGGAATATTGAAAATGTCCTAGTCTGTAAGCCTAAATGGGAAGACCACGTTTCTTGCCCCACTGACTTTCCTCATTCCTTTTTTTATTTTGTGCATATTTTTTATAAGCTTGTCCACAGTACTGCAGTAAAGGATCTGTCTATTTTTATTATATCCCGTAAGCTCAACTTTGTCTAAATCATCAACTCTCAATGAACCTCAACGAAAATTACCGCTATTGACAGCGTGTAAACAAGAAAGCCTAATAGAACAACTGGTCATTTTGTTTTGGGCAAGCTCAAGACTGAGACGTTTATTTGGTTTGCCTAAGCTAATATTGGGTCCTTCACCATCAGCATCTCCGTAAGATACTTCTTTGTAAGCAGTTTCTCTATAGCTAGATATTCTTTTCAAAACTCCTATATTATTCTAAGCTTAAAGACTTACTTTTCAAGACTTAATTAAATTAGTCAAATTAAACAATGAATCAAGCTTATACCTACATCTACCATCACAAAAATATATAAATTTTCATCATAACCACTTGATAGTGTTAATTAAGCCATAAATATGTTTTATGGCTCCCATAGTGTATTTTTAAAAAACAATTGTTTACGCGGTAAGATTAGCGATTTTAAATAGCTCATTAATATTTAAGGAAAATAGCTCCAAGAGATGCTAAGCTCTAGTGAGAAAAATTGAACTACAGACATCTGGGAGTGTGCACTTGATTTTAAGCCGGTTTGTCGATAACTCCACTCGAGGAGTGTTGTGTTGCAAAGCCAAAATGAATTGTTTTGTTTCTAGAATTGCTGCTAGGAAGGCTCGTGGTTGTCCTTTTCTTCTGTTTACCTTTCCTATTCTGATGGTTCCTTCAAGAAGGCGAACCATTGCAAGAAAGAAGCTGTAGTCCACTCCTCGACTGAAGACAGTCACAGAGGAACTTCCGAAAACAGAGTCTGTTATAACTAGACGCAAATTCATTTTGATCTAGGGAGTCTGCATTAAGTGGACCACTGTGCAAAAATCTATGAAAGATAGATATTACCTTGGCTTGTTAACAATGCATAGCACCCCAAATCATTTCTAAAAGATTAACAAGGCTATTTTGGCTACTCTTAAATTCTAATTAAATCTCTTCTTTCGGTGAAATTGAGGAAATAAACCATTTGCCCCTTAAAGTATTAAATGTTTGTGGAAGAAAAAGTTGGAAACTCATTCAAATTCTGTCAGAAAAAACACAAGTGAAGCCCTAAAAAAAAATCACAAAGCTAAATTAAAGTATTTCTTGTCCTCTGGTGAGAAAAAAGGCATTAGAGTTAGAAATTAAAAATTAGATAAAACAAAACTAAAAAAGTAGAGATAGGGCTTTTATTAATCCTGGCAAGCTGACTCATTTAATGTAATGTTTAAAGTTTTAACTTAAAAGATGGTTTGTCGACATCTCTATAACAGATCTTTCACTGCCAATGTCTGTCTATTATATCATAATTACTACAGATTAGAATTTTTCATGGTTAATAATAGTGTTGACTCAATTTCTAAAACAGTTTATTTGAAATCTATAGATGAATTTAAATTTTATAATATTTTTTACAAAAATAGTTATTGTTTAAAATAATTTACATCATTTAACATCTATAATGAAATCATAAATTTACAAATAATAAGCCAATAATTTGAGCATCATATGACAGCCACAAAAACATTGTTATGCAAATGTTTAAAAGTAAACTTAATGACTAACGCAAGAACAAAATAAACTTTTTTTTTTAATTACAGTTAAAATAGTTTTTGACAAATTAATAAGCTAATACATACATTGATTTATGGGTCAAAAACTATTCTTTACACACTTGATAATTTAAAATCTTATGTAATAATTTCTGCTTTACGAAATACTTTGTTTCAAATAAAAAAAAATTAACAAAAACAACAAAATATTAACATATTTTAATTTTTATGTGATGATAAATAATTTTGAATCTACCTATATATATATATAAATAAAATTAATTGTAATATACAGTACAGTAGTCTATCACAATTAATAATGAGTCATTCTCATACACAGACACACTTATTTACACATATTGACACATTCTGACATTCTTTTATCTTTATCATTTAACATTTAAACATCTAATTATCAAACAGTTTTCTCAGGCAAAATGTTTCACATAGGAACAAACTCCTGACTTAAGGTAACACACGTCACATTCGTACATATTTACAAATCGATATTTATAATAGTCAGGCACTGAAAAATACAACACAAGAATAATGACAAGTATGGTACAGAAAACAAACTTAAGGTAACAACTAATATCAAAAATTAAATACACGCTTATTCACAATTAATGCAGTCTTTCATAATGTGTGGCAGAACCTAGATGTGAAATGACTGCAACTTTTTCATATTCTCCTTAGTTAATTTTTTTTTTTTTTTTAAAGTGACTATGAGTCAGACTGGGACATGTTTGTGTTATTAACTGTTGGAAGAAGGTTGGATGCGGACTCGCTTGCACTAGTACTGGAAGCAGGCTCATTAGATGAAGCCATAAGATCAGTTGTAATCGTTAAATTTTCTGTAACTGCATCAGGACTAGTCGCTGATTCTATAGGGGTATCTTTAAGTTCTAGGCTTCTCTCTGTGCCCATAGGTGGGATTTGAGTTGTAATGACGTCATCAGTCGTACTGTTGGATGAGACCTCGGTAGAGCCACTGTTTACTGATTCATGTGCGCTGCTTGGTATATTTTCTATTGGAGCTACGGTTGTAACAATCTGTTCAATAGGATTCAATGGAGCTTCTGTGCTCTTGGTGGGCTCGGCTGATGTACCTTCAGCTAATTCAGGAATGATCACAGTTTGCTCAATAGGATTTGTAGGTGCTTCAGTAGAGTCACTCATTTTTTCCATTGAGCTTGGGTTCTCAGAACTGCTTATAATAGGACTTACGGGGGCTTCTGAACTGGTAGTGATTGGTTGTGGAGGGCTTAAAGGTTCTTCTGTGCTGTTAATGTTCAGTTCCATAGAATTAGCAGGAACTTCAGTGTTGCTCATGATTGGTTCCGTTGGACTTACAGAGGTCTCAGAACTACTCGAGGTTTGCCCCATATGGCCTGCAGATGATTCAGCAGAATCACTCATTTCTTCCATGGTGATTTTTGGGGCATCAGAACTGCTTACAACAGGACTTACAGAGGCTTCAGGACTAATCGTAACCAGTTCCAAATTACTTTTAGATTCATCACTGGTGCTGTTCATGATTAGCTCCTTAAGACTTGCAGGAGCCTCAGTGTTAATCATAATTGGTTCCGTAGTGCCTGCTGGTGATTTGGTTAAATTTACTTCAGTTTTGCTCTCTGTGGGGTCAGTGGCTGTTTCTGTGAAGTTAGATTGCTCAAATATTTGTTCGTTTTGTTTCATTTCATATTTTTCTTCAGAATCTGTTAGGACAAAATACCAAACAATTATAAATATTTAGAAGCTGATCTATATTAAATATTTTTTTTTTATTCTAAATAGACTATTATCAAAGTATTATCTGTATAACTGATCCTGCTCTAATTACATTCGGCCATTCAATGAATATACTATGAAAATTATACTTTTCAGCTGTATTTTCCAAAAGTGATCTACAATCTATCAATGTATTTATAACACATGGAATCAGATTATGAGAGATTTCTATCATTGACATAGGATAAATAATAGTAAAATTATATTTTTGGAAGTAATTAAGTGATGTTATTGAAAAGCTAATTGATAATAATTTTTATAAAGATTAAATAAGGTACTCCATTAGCTAAACACAAAATAATTTAAGAAATGACTTTCTTATGAATAATGTATCAACAAATTTACAAATACTTATTACATACCGCAATTTTCTTCATCACTTCCATCAGGGCAGTTCTGAAGACGATTACAAACCAAGTGTTTGCTTATGCAATCGCCGCTTTTGCACTAGAAAACAAATCAAACAGTAATCTCAAAGTGAGTATTGGTTGTTTTAAATGATTTTTATAATGATATGATAGAATTGTAAGCAATAAATAATAATTCGAATTGTATATTAATTGATTATTAATACCTTGAAATTTTCACCACAATCTATCATTTCACATTCTCTCTCATCTGATCCATCTGCACAGTCATTGATTCCATCACATTGTTGAGCTTTTTCAAGACACATACTTCCATCATGACAAGCAAACTGATCTGGAATTCAAAAATTGCGTTTTATATTATATTCACTGGACTTTCTGTTCCTTATTTAAAGGAGTTCAGGAAGTTAACATATCAACAAAAACTATACCCTGATTATATAAGAACTAGTGCATTAATATGTATTGGGTCTATAATCAATATTTAGGAAAAAATTGAAAAAGTCATAGAATGACATCATTTTTAATTTTCTGGCTATTCTTCGTAGAGGTGAACAACAGCGTTTTATTTGTAAATTATGCATCATATAAAAGAACAGTGTACTTATTAGTCCACTCTTTGTATCATTCCACTATATTAAGCCTTGTAAATATTAAAATTAGTCTTACAGCAATACAATTCTATTCTTGCATCATTCCATACATTTTTTTTTTCCTTTCTACTAACAGCCTTTTTAATTTTAACAAATTGCTTATGATGATATTTAGTTTGTCCAGTTCTTCTCTCAGAATTTCTTAAGAGAATTGACAAGTACTGAAATGCATCCCAGGTAAAGAAATAAATATTAGGTTTTCTAGGTATCCAAGAATCAGTGGCTTTAATTTTTTACTAACAACTAAATTGCATTTTTTTAAATATATATATATGACATACAAAGTAAAGAAAAAATATAAATATATATCTATAATGAAGTTTTTAAATAATCATTATATGATTGTAAAAAAAAAAAACTAATCAATTTTTTACTCCGATGATTTTATTTATTCAAATAACAACTATATACTACATTATAAATATTAACCTATCTTGATTACTGTCATTGGTGATATTACCAATTTGAACATTAAAACCTGTAGAAATTGTATCTAATAGCATTAAATAGGTTTTTATTGTTGGCTCTTAAACTTATTTTCTGTTATATTTTTTTATTTGAATAATCAGGCCTAGGTCAATCAGTTTGTCTTCCCACAAATAATGCATTTACTAATAAACAATCAGTTTGTCTTCCCACAAATAATGCATTTACTAAGAAACAATCAGTTTCAGTGGCTCACATACACTACTATTATCAAGTGCTTATATTAGCGGTACCTTCTTGTAGTGGAATCTTCTAGCAGCCTTTCAAGCACTTGAAAATAGAATTGTTTGGCCAACGGGGATTGTATGTTTTAAAAAAAAAACTTATTTGCTGGAAGATAAAACTGTATTTTACTTTATTTCATCACAACCAGCAATAACAAGCCTAATGTTTGAATTTTTTTTTGTTTTGTGTTGCCATCTCTTAGGAATATCAACACCTAGCATAAGGTATATGAATTAATAATTAATTATATTTAGGTTATTAATAATTTTGCTTACTTGTATCACATTTGTTTTCTTGACTGGCTGAGCTGATATTGTCCTTATAATGCATTGTTGAAATTGGAATGTTTTCTTCAAATGTTGACCCACTTGATGACATTAAGCTGCTTAAAGTTGTAGGAATTATTTCTTCAGAGCTCATACTATCAGAAGTAGAACTTGTATTATTTTTTTCTTCTATGTTTGACATATCTTCCATTTCTTTTAGCTCTGATTTGTCCTCTATTGGTGACATTGTTGTGTCACTTTTCACATTAGTTGACTCACTTGAACTATTAGAAGGTGTTTGAGACAAGTCCTGAGGATTCATGGTGTTGATATCGTGACTATCAAATAAACGCTCTGTTGAACTTTCAGAATCCATACTTGGTCGACTGGTTTCACTCATGCTTTCTGGGTAAACCTCTTTAATCAGTAACCTTTCTTCTTCTCTGATTCCTGTAGAGGATTTTTCAGTTGAAGGAGGGCTGGTTGAGCTCTCGTTTACTTCAGTGCTTATTAATTTTGGTGATCTGTCACTTGTAGTAAATGGTACCTGTTGCACTTGATGATCATGCATTTGCTCATCAGCATCACTATCTGGAACATGACCAGTGTCTTCAATTTTAATGTTTTTATATCCTTTTGTTATGTGTTCGGGTTTCCCTTTTACTAATTTATAACTACCGTACTTATCTTCATCATTGTAATCATCATCTAAACTATTTACTGCATTTTTTGAATCATACCACTTATTTGAATTATCAACCTCTGGGTTAGCTAACCCGTCAAGATTAATAGGTTTAGTTGATTTAATTTCTTCCGTATCGTCTTCTTCAGTGACTGGTGAGATAGTTGAATCAACAGAGTAAGGTCCTGATAGATCTGGGTTGGGTGTTAATGCAATGGTTGGCATATTTTCGCCTCCAACTAAAAATGTTGGACCCATTTCATCAGAATTGTCCATAGTTGGTAATTTTGGTTCTTCATACATAATTGGACCTTCATATTGTACAGTTGAGCGTGTAGTAATTGGTTCTGTTGTTTCCTCATTTGTTTCTGATTCCATGTTTGTATGTTTTGTGGAATTATCTATCATTGTAGGATTGATAAAAGTGTTTGTGTCACCAGGCATTTCAGTTGTAGGCACACTTGCTTCTACAATTGGCTCAGCAGCAGGTATACTGTCCCCAGCAGTATTTATTATTGCATCAACAGGTTCAACTGATGATGAAGTGTTATTAGAATCAGTTTCATTAGAAAGGTTCATTGAACTACCAACATCCTCCCTCATATCAAAAGATTTGTTTGTGGTTGGAACTACATCAGAATTTTCAACAAAATCATGTTCAGAACTTTGACTTATATTTACATGAGTGTGTTCTGTTGGCAGGGTATTAATTTCTGTATTTGGCATTGTATAGTCGGATTCAAAGTGGATATTATTCTGAGAATTCATTACAGTATGTTCTGTGTTTGTGGGATCAGTGTGACTTTCTAAAGAATATATTTGTGAAGGTTCTGAGGTGTTATGAAAAAGACTTGGTAATGTGTCACTTTTGTTTATTTCTTCCTTTTGAATTAATGGCATCATAGTTGTCATGTGCATTAAACCAGTGATTCCCTCACTTTCTTTAGAACTGTTATTAGAACCAGTTTCATTAGAAAGGTTCATTGAACTACCAACATCTTCCTGCATATCAAAAGATTTGTTTGTGGTTTGAACTACATCAGAATTTTCATTCTTTGGTTCACTATCAGTGTAACTCTGTGTGGTGGAAGAAGGAGATGTCATGACAATTTCTGTGTTTTCATTATTCATTGATTTAATTTCACTATTGTCTAAATGGATTTCCCCTGTTGAAATTTCCTCTGGAACCACGGTAGGACTTACAGAAGGTTGAGATGACGAGTAGAAGTTCTGAGAATATTCTGAAGGTTGTTCAGTTTTGTATTCAGGTAAAACTTGTGTTGTCTTTTGTTCTTCCACTTCTTTGAGGTTTGTAGTTGCTATTTCGGATTGTAACTCAGAATCTGTTGTATGGGAGTAAGGGTAAGTTTCCATATCAGCTGTGGTAGGCGGGAACTGATTATATTTAGGTAACCTATCTGAAGTTGAAGGAACAGCTGATGAAGTCTCGGCTGATGAAGTCTCAGCTGATGAAGTCTCAGCAGATGAAAACTCATTGGGATTCTCAAATCTTTCAGGAATTTCGGAAGATTCATCTGACCAATGGTGGGGATCATAATTTTCTTCTGAGTGCATATGTGATGAAGGTTCTGGAGTGGTTTCCAAAGTCATGCTGAAGCCAGTCTCAGTGTTGAAGTGATTGGCGGGATACATGGGAGTAGAAGAAGTCCTAGATGTAAGTGGTAGCTCGCTGACATTCATAGTTTGTGGCTGGGACCCGTACTCAGCAGTTGGCTCTGATGAAGATACAATGTCCATTGACATGTCTGAGGCCCTTGTTTGTGAGATGACCTCAGTTGATTGTTCCCCGCTGTATTGATGATGGACACTAAAATCACTTTCACCTGATGAACCATTGGATTCTGTCATCGGCTCCTGAGGCAGGGTGGATTCTGAAGTGGTTTTAGATCCATAATCAACATTCTCATACATTTCTGTAGTATTATTTTCTGGTAATGGATTTGGACTGTACTCTGGTACAACTGGTGGCTCGGTTTCATCAGTTGGTTGAATATTTAAAGAATGTTTGTGGCCTGGTTCAGCAGTAGATTCATGCTCTTGAGATGTTTCAGGTTCAGTAGGCATTGTCCGGTCAGAAGTTGAACTGGGTTCCTTAGATTGTTCTTCTGAAGGTTTGTGTACTTCCATTGAAGATTCAGATTCTTGCTCTGAAGAAGAATTTTTTGAATCATTCTCTGAAGATGAGGAATCTGATTCACTGCGATCTGGAAAAAAAATTTAAAATCTCCATAACAACAAGAATATTATAATATATTGTTGTGATATTAGATATTGTGGAGTTTGTATATAAGAATTTTAAATATAAATATTTAATCCAACTTATCAAGAAGGCGAAAATAAAAACAATTAAGAGTGGAGGAAAAACAAAAGAGTATTAGTTGTTATGATGAGAACACAGCATTATACTCATCTAGTTTTGGGATCAGCCCGTGACACATGTTAGCTGTAAATTGTGTGCCAGAAAAACTTTACAATTTCTTTTAGTTAGTGGTATTGGACTTAGCAGAACCAAGAAGAGCCATTGAAAGAAAAGAAAAAGAATTGATTTGGTTTGAAAATAATTGATGCGGATAAAAGAAGAAGAAGAAGCAAAATTGTAAACAAGTATTTATATATAATTAATTTAAGTTTTTTTTTGTAATTAAATATAATCTTTTGCCAGAATTAGTTTTGTTAGAAGAACCTTAAACACCAGTTAATAACTAATAAAATAAAGTTAAAGAATAAAACTAAAATTAATAATATAATTAAGTAATACTATTATTCAATCATCATTTGTGGTATTTAATCCTAATAATTTAGTCTAAATTATTATCATTGTTCAAGAAACAGAAAACAAATAGTAACAGGGCAGAGATTTAAACCGCTTTCCTATTTCCATTTCTCCAATCTTCTTCCTGAGCTATCTGTATCATTCCTGGCCGTAGTTCTACTTCAAATGCTACCTTTTCAAATAGTGTGTCTTATTGACACAGAAAACATTTAACCAAGAACCTATATTTTTTTCAGAGTGCAAAATAAAACTGTATATTTTTTTTCGATACATCTTTGCTTTTAACTGCATTACACATTATATAAAATAAATATTTAACACATACTAAATTATAAAATTAAAAATTTAATACTCTCTGAAAATATATTCGATTTTAGGTGTTTTTAGAGTTAAATATGGTTTCAAGACTAACAAACAACGACAGTGAAAACTCGAATGGCTGAATGGAATGCAGAAGGTCCCAGGTTTGAATCTCGACTGTGTCACTATTTTTGTCTTTTACGAAAGTGTTAGGATTTTAATATAAACAGATCAAGTGAGAAAAAATGTTGATTTTCCTAATGAAGCCATGGAAAGTCCTATTTAGCTACAATTAAAAATGCTTTTTAGCTAACCTGAACTCATACATGTCTTTCCATCACTACTTAACATTTGCATATCTTCACAAGTACATTCATTCTGCAAGCTAGTTTTGTTGAATATACAATTATGGCTGCATCCACCATTATCAATCTTGCAAATATCTGATACACCTAAAAAACACAAACAAAATCATTTAAAACAATCATTCATGTTTTTTTTATATTAATTTTTATTTTAAAATATTAACCTAAAGTAAAATTGGAAGTATTTTTTTGGTTTTAGGTTGTTGAAAATGACATGCTAAAATTTCACAAAAATTTATTAATGGATAAAGTGTGTCTGTATCAGGTCCTGATACAAGATGTTTGATGTATGGACATAAGATTTTGGGTTAAAAACTTCTAGTAAAAAAGTATGAGTTATGCACTATATTTTTCACTTCCATGCTTCAACTATGTGGTGATAGACATTGTCTTGATACAGATGTAAATAATGTCAACACGTTTTCCATTAATAAATCTGATGAAAATCTAACATCTTTCTATTATCAGCTTAAGACAATTATAGATTTTTGGTGTGCTGAGTTCTAGTTGGTATTTGAGTATCCTCTGTAATTTTTATTTTGGTTTTGAATGCCTGACTCTCTAATCTTAAACCAATTATTTTTCTGTAATATTATTCTATAACACTTTTTCTAAAACATTGCTATGATCTTTTAAACGGGTTTTTTAATTTTTATTGTAAAACAAATAAAATAAACAAAATATCTACAAAATTGCACCTAAATTACAAAATACAAAGGTATATTTTCTGTTAAATTTAGGGATAGTAATTGGATAGAGAATTATAATTGGCAAGGGTTTTTTTAGTTCATTAAATTTAAGACATAAAAAGTGCCTGGCTGGAGCACTGGACTATGATATAATTAAAAAGAGAACAGAATAATTACTAATTATTACTTACGTTCAGATTTCAAGTTATGTAATGTGACCCTGTAGTTATACAAAAAACCATCTCGTGATCTTAAATGATCTTGCAATCTGGCTTTTAATCCATCTTTGTCGATTGGATCAGGTGGGTTTTGAACACCATCTTTAAATTCCCATCCGACACGATACGCAACGACTATACTACCTGGCCTAAAAGATCAAATGATAAAGTTATATTAAATCAAATAAAGTTCCATGACATTGGTTAATATCTTATCTGTCAAATATTGTTTAATTTATTACAAATTATAAGATTTGTTATGCTCAAAGTTATTACTTTACCTGAACTCAAGGACTTTTACAGTGATGTTTGCAGAACCGTAGTGTAAAGTTTGGTGGTCAAATAAAGCTGATTTTAACTGAAAAATAATTACCATAAGTATTTTGCCAAAAAAATAAATAAAAGTTATAAGAATAATTCTAAATTTATAATGACAATGAACTATTAAGTTTATAATTTTAGTATTAATAATAATTCTTTAGATATTTGAGGAAAACTTACTGAAAAATATCTATTATATTTTGTTTGGTAATAAACAAGAGGATGAAAACAAGCTAATCTTATATACATAAGAAGGGCACAATTTTTGATAATAGTGTCAATTGGCTTCTATGTAACAGACCTAACTCCACACTTACCAGTATGAAAGTGGCTCCAATGAAAGGGAAGTGACCAATACTTAAAGTTATAACATATATTTTATATAGATAAACATACAATGTTTGTTAAAAACTAACCAACAGGCTCTCCAGAAAAACAAAATATAGAAATTTTTAATGTAACTAAAACAGCTAGTGGCCATAAAGAAGATAGTTGCTCTGCTAGGATATAAGGGTCATTCCCACAGCACTATATTTTCTTTCACCAAAAACTACATTCACTTATTTGTTGGTTGTTATCTGTGTCATGTGCTATAAGCTGTGAACTGCTCTCATGAGCAAATCATAGCATAATTAATATTGCTTAAAACTCTAACAAGTAGGACTGCTATGGTTGTAAAGATTGAAAATAATATTATTATAAAAATATTTTTAATTTTTAGGTATAGCTGTATAGAGTTTTGAGGTGAAGGGAACAAATTATTACTTATAGAATTAATCAACCCTTTTATGTAAGTATCTATTTATAACGTAAATGTTATTTTTTTGCTCATACGCTCTGTTTTAAAAATGCACAGCTTTGATTTTTACCTCTTCCTCCAAGGATGCGGCTAAGCTGCTGAACTCCGAAGAACTGCGGTTGGCTAACCCTTGAGTGAACTGTAAATTATCAATCGTCAATTCGCCTTGGAGGACGTTTTTCACTATAACAATTAAATCGGGTATAAAAAACAATACAATTTTTATATGAAATCAATGGAAAATTTTAGGGAAAAGAATTAGATGACAACTTACAATACATTTCAGACATATCAGTTGTTGGCCTTGGGGGTGTCGGTGTTGTAGACGGGGACGGTGTTCGAATTATACTTCCTTCCTTTACAGAATTAGTTGCCCACATTCCATTTAGATTTCGACTTTCCTCTACTGGTGTATTATCTTGAGACGATATAATCACTCCTAAATTAATGACAAAAAAATTACAGATTCATTAACATGGTCCCGTATCTTTTTCCAATTTGTTATTAATCATTGAGAATATGACTAGATTAATTGGATATGAGTTCATAATTCCATAGATATGATTGAATTCAGCTATTGTTAAATAAATAACTAGAATAATTTCATGAATATTTATATTAGCTTTTACCTAGCAGTATAGCCACAATTCCACCTAAAACAATGACAGTAAGAACTCCCCAACAACATTTCTTTTTGCTTGCACCAAGACTTCTCCTTTTGTCTTGCGTGACATAAAGTTTTTCTCCCCTGAAATTAAATAATTATAATTTATTTTATTATGAACATTAAATCTGAACAAGCTGTGAGCATACAATGTTTCTAAATATCCTTTGTGATTACAAATTTAAGAAGAATGAAAAACCAACATTGGTATTCAACTTATGAGGCACTGTAAATCATGATTATTTTTAAGTATAGCAATTTTATGTTCATGATCATTCAGCTCAAATGACCATTACTGTAGTATAGTGGTTAGTTAGTTAACTATAGAGACCTGATTTCGATTCATCTCTCACCTAAGGAGTTTTTTTTTTCAAAAATTGGGCCTGTATCGGGGCTCAATCTACCCCCATAATACATTACTCAAATCTGCTTGATGAAAAAAGTGACATTCATGATTTAACACTCAGTGCCACATCTTATAAATGTAAAAATTATAGTGAGTGGATGTATTTGTTGGAATATTGGTTGGGGTTGGTGAAAAAAGTGACATTCATGATTTAACACTCAGTGCCACATCTTATAAATGTAAAAATTAATGTGAGTGGACGTATTTGTTGGAATATTGGTTGGGGTTGGTGAAAAAAGTGACATTCATGATTTAACACTCAGTGCCACATCTTATAAATGTAAAAATTAATGTGAGTGGATGTAGTTGTTGGAATATTGGCTGGGGTTGGTGAAAAAAAGGTGCTAGATTAGAACCTGATATCCAAACAAGTAAATCCACTAATACGTAAATTCATGAACTCTAATAATGAATATAGAATAATTAGTACAAATAAAGAATAAAAATTCAAATAAATGAATATATTGTTGAGTTGATGTTTAGGTAATATATTTACCTCATGTATTTTTTATGTTGATTAACAGGAACAAAATATTCATCATACGGATCACCAATATCTAATTCAGTCGATTCTTTTTTTATTGGAATACTGTTACTGTATGGCTGCATATTAACTAGCTCTAAATTGACGGCTTCAGTAACTTCCTTGGTATCTTCAGACCCGGGTGTCCGAGGCTCCACTCCGTTTGTTTTTGCCTCGCCATTTATGTGAGGGGTATCCCCATTCTGTTGAGCTGTTGGAACCTGAGGAGGCGGAGTGGTGGGTCTTGGAGCTTGGGGAGGGGGAGTGGTGGGTCGCTGGATCTGTGATGGGGGCGGAGGGGTCTGTGGTGTAGGAGCCCCTTCAGGGCCCTCTGTATTTTCAAATGCTGCATTTATTTGCCCGTTTCCGGATATTTCTGTAAAAGAAAATAACATTAATAGTTAATACTTATATATTAAAATTAATTAGCATATTAAAAAACCTTATTAATGTTTTTATAATATACATTTGCATTAAAGAAAAATAATTTAATTCTGCCATTTATGCTGTGAAATAAAAAATCGAGTTGTACAGAAGTAGCAAACTCATGTTTGCACATGCAGCAAAATATCAGTTGCAGTGTGCGTTGAACAGGCGCCTCTCAACAGAAACAGATCGAGGAGTGCAATCATAAAGGTCTTTGCAATTTAAAAAAAACCCTAAAAAGTGATATGATCATGTAATAGAGAATGATTATCAACCAAGGGATATTGAGAGAAAACCCATCTTCAAAAAAATTTTCACTGGTCAAAAGGGGACATTAACCGATGGTGTCATCAGGTTTCAGTTATTGGTTGGTATTATAAAAAAAATAATACTGAATACATTACTTTAATAAAAAAAAATACGTAAAATTTAAAAAATAAGATGTATCCTACTAATTTTTTCCTTGTATTATTTTTTTGTTTTGTTACTGATTTTAATTAAAATGCAGAAATATCAAAATGAAAAAAAAAGTTCATCACCAGCTCCATAGACAACGAGTTTAGCTGGTACCTATAAAGAAAGCACTGTAACATACAAGTGTGAAAGAACTGTTAGCTGGGTTGGCAATCTTAAAACTAAATCTGCACTATCTTCACGATTTATGGCATTTTCAATCCACCAAGAAATTATGATATTGTGAAAAAATACTACAACGCCACCCTCCCCTAAAAGAAATTTTTCCAATCAGTCTGAAACGACTAGTCAGGTATCTAAATTCATTTTTTTTTTTCCTTTGTAGGAAGTTTCCGTCATAGCTATGGCCACTTTTCACAGGCAAAACACGTCAATTTATATGCGATTTTAATTAAAAATAATTATCCATTGTTGTAAAGTATTATATTTACTGGTATGTTTGTTTATATACTGTTTATAGTATTTGTTAAAATATCATTCTTACCTATTGTGGTGGTGTGTTGCTCATGATCGTTTGCAACTGCTGGCTCACTCATCTTGGGCCGTGCAAGAGTTCATTGGCTTCTCCCTCTCTCTTATCCTTCTTTTACTGCAACAGATAATAGAAAAAATTAATTTTTTTTCAATGGTATACATCTTTGTTTTTGTTTTTTGTGGACAGTATATGTAATATGAAGATGTATAGAATCATTCCTAGGCCCGTATGATAAACCGAGGAAAAGGTTCACTTTCAGGTACGTCTGTTCGAATGTACTACGACATCACTTGTAAAAGTTAATTCAACCAATTCGTTCTTTTAAAGTTAAATCACCTTGAATGTGCCTTGCTCAAAAAATCGGAAAAATGTCAATATAAAATTTGAAAAAGTCCCATTTAGCTATTAAGCTACCTCAGGCTAAATCTCAGGAGATATTTAAGATTGAACGTATTGATTTGCTTCCCATTGTGTATGCACTTACCAATGGAGTATTAGGGAAAACGCGGGAGCATATAAAAATGAAATAAGGGTCGTTTTTCTTAGCGTAGTGAGCGAACGGGATTGAATTTTATAATTCCGATGGTGGATTTTTTGTTGAACTGTAGCCACCACTCTTCTTTTTTTGGATCAAAATTTTATTTTTGCTCCCATATGAATCCACTGTAAAGATTTTCGGATTAACTTCCCTCAACCAGAATCGCTCTTATTAATGAGATTGCATTCGAGCAAAACAATGTATGAACGGAAGAAACTAAAACAAGGCCAAAAAGCAGTCGTGTTTCAAGTGCTAAGATTTTCTTACACTTGGTTTCGAAGAATGGTCGAAGTATATAGTATTCTTTTATATAATGGAGGGGGAGATTAAGCCACTTATCTCCTGATATTTCCTAAGTAGTAATAACAATAAAATGTCTTCCATACTTTCACTCTTTATTTATTTTTATTTTTTTCAAGAATGATTGGGTTTATCGATGATGATGCAGTAATGGAGATGTTGTATAACAAATTAAAATATTTCCGTTCCTTCTGTAACTGGGACCGTCTAACACCCCTCGGATAATTACAGCTGTCGCCTTATGCAAAATGACACGAAGAACTGATCTCTGGCTTATCGCGTAAGGATCTCCGTTTATCACGGCTTATGAACATACAGAAAGAAGCCTGTCTGTATCATTCTCGAGGATCTGCTGTAAACGCTCCCATCCGGGCATTTACCACTTCGAGATGTGCTACAAAGCATAACTGCCAAATGAACAATCGGATAAACGCTTTGGACGACCTTACTGATGCGAAGATGCCATATTATTTAAAATATAACATTAAAATAATCTCCGAAAATATTTTAAAAGTACAGATTCATCCACTGATCGAATTGATCAGCTGATTAAAAAAAAAAGTACAGCTGATGTTTTTTTCAAGGCAGTTCTCACTGGCAAAACTATTCTTATATTAGAAATAGAGCCAATTGATTTTTTTAATATGGGGTAGATAAACAACAACCTGCCATGTTTTTCTTTAGTTATTAATAATAAAGTTTTTCGACGCGTTTCAGCACCTCACAAATCCAGTGTTTAACACTATGACCCCACCACCCCTCCCGAATCGATGGCAACAGACTGTCGGGGAAAATTTAGGTTAAGAATAAGTTTTTAAATTTTCTTTGTTGTGATCAAAAAGGTGAGCCCCATCACCTTGTAGAGTCTTGTCAATGAAGCCAAGTACATTGTGTATCATTGTACTTGTATTTATTATATAACTTCTATACCGATTCAGACCTTGTATAGTGTGTACCGATAGTTCAGGACATATAAAATGTAGTATGTAAATAGATTCGCCTAAGAACATATAGTCAATAAAAGTTTTTTTCTTTTTTAAGGGGATTGGAAGAAAAAAAATCGGTGACATTATCAACATTAGAAGGGTAGTAAAGAAAAAAATTGGTGTTACATGCTCCGGTAACACCTCCTATTCCTGGTCTTCTGAACTTCCAGCCGTCGCGGCAATGACTGGACGACACGGCTAGTATCCTCTTGAGGAATGCTCTGCCATTCTTACAATAATGCGTTTTGAAGCTCAACAAGAGTTCGTCGATCCAGGGATACGGGCAACTGGACAAGATGGCTACTTCTACCAGAGATAACTATTTTATAACTCTCTCGGCCCTAAGACAGAGGCTTCTAACAAGTAAGGTTCAAAATGAACTTCAATCGGCTAGAAACGCGGTGATTACAGACCGAACAATAAGACGACGTCTCCGCAATGCGTATCTTACCTCTAGACCACTCTACCACCAGATAGATCGACTAGCCAGACCTGAATTTTCACGGCAGAATGCGAATTGGGCAATGATTGCAAAGAGGTTTGGTTCAGTGACGAGGCAAGGTTTGCCCTACATTTTCCAGTCGGATAAGGGTGGTAAGACAGCCTGGAGAGTGGTTTGCTGCCAGAAACATTTTTCGAAGAGTAGCGTTTTCAGGTGGTTCTGTTATGGTGTAATGTAAGGATGGCATAAGTTGGAAGCCCGCATTGAGTTACAGATATTAAACATAGGCTCACTGACTGCAGAGAGGTATGTAACGAACATCCTGGAGCAATATATAACACCGTTAGCACCATCTACTGGTGGAAATTTCCTTTATCTTCATCTGCAAGACCACATACCACTGCCTACTTCCAGGAAGTACGCATAAATCTTCTACCCCTTCCTGCTGGAATCCGATAGAGCATGTGTTGGATATGCTGAAGAGGCGTCGGAACCATGCACCAACGACGATGCTTGTTGAACTTCAAACGCATTATTGGAAGAATGGGAGAACATTCCTCATGAGGACATTGCCCGTGTCATCCAGTCAATGCCGAGACGACTGGAACCTGACAAGCAAGAGGTGTTGCCAGATACTAACACTGTAAACATTTTTTCTAATTAGTGTTTAATTCTCGCATTAGAACTGTTTGTAACATTTTTTTTCTATTTTTATTAATTACCTTCTAATGTTGATTATGTCACCGAAATATCTTAAAAATATGAGAGGTTGTTGTTTACCTCTCACATCATGCTATGAAAATTAAAGTGATGCGCTTGACTTGTGTTGAGCAAATCAAATTTGTTAATGGCGGAAATTTCTAAATATTTCGGAAATGAGCTTCCTGGACGAACCACCGGTTTCATAGATGAGAGCGATTTCCGACATTTCGTGACGTAACAATTTCAGCCACCTTTTTCGCATTCTTCCCTTTGAGTACGAGAGCGGCTCATGCAAAGCACAATTTTTACACTCGTTCGCTGGGTGGACACTACTTTCATAAATGGCTTTCGCAGACTGATGGGCCAGTCTTGCCCAAGAGAGGGCCGGAATCGGTCAACGTTGGCAGGCAAAAACCAAACCACTAGTAAACTAAAAGTTTGTATAACTTCTAGATGAAAAAAAATAATAATTGTTTGTTTTATTTAAAATAGCAATAATTTGGGCCCCCACCTAATAGTATACATCACTATAACTAAGTAGGGTGGTTCCCGATTGAATACTCGTAGTCCTTCTAAGCTACCTTTAATGGGTGCACATAATGGTGCAAATAAGCAATAATAATAATATTTTATTGAATGAACGTTAACTTTCCACCGTTATGCAATTCCGATTTGATGATTCGAGGACAGTATAATCGATGGAAATGGCCATACCGGATAAATTCAGTGGAACCGAGTTAGAAATCGGAGGTGTTGCTTCAGTATTGTCTGTCCTAAGCTTTGGAAACCGGGCGATTGTCTACGCTAAAACCAGATAATGCAGAAAACTTGCAAGTTGGATTCTCTTGCAACGTTTATCCTATGAAACTCTTTTATGAAAAAAATAATAATCATATAAAAAGTTCTATAGGAAATGTGAATATTCATCAGTGCAGTAGGCTCAAAACTAATTAATTTACTTTCACCCGAGGAAACGTTAAGGAATTCGATTTCATTATTTATAAATCGTAATTGACTGTTGAAAGCTAGGTGGATATATTCATTTAACGCGTACCTTATATAAGTATGTATGTGCTCGAAAAAAATCGAAGGTACAAAGGTATTTGCACTAGACTTAGCTTCAACATACTTGAGCACCTAGCAACATTATAGGAAGGGTATTGTTACCAGATTCATGGCGAAATTTAACAAATGCCATTCCTTATAAATAGTTATAACCTTAATCCCCACCATGCAACAAAAATAATTAAAAAACAATCAAAGTCTTAATATACAAACTAAAAAAAAAATATAAAGAAAATCAAATCAGAATCCATCCTCAGTTCTCTTAATGCCAAGCCAGAAGGAAAGACTTTACTTTCAAACTTGTATCTAGGCAATGATCTTTCACCTCCCTTAAGAAAATTTAAAAGGAATCCCAACAAGACCTCTACACACGCTAATTAATTACTGGTAATACAATACCTCTAAGTATGGACTAAATTAAAATAAATTAAACGTGAAAAAATAGATTGCTTTTCGCAAACTTTCAAGATTTATCTTTTCGCAGGTCAATTTAAGACGAAAAGAGTATCTGTGAGTTGGTATATTAAGTTTCAAATTTCAGTACTCTAATATGTATAATTTAAACAGTTTAAAATAAGTTGAAGAAGCTGTTGAAAGATCTGCTTAGGTTCATGAAAGGAAGTTTTTAGGTTTTCATCAAACTTGGTCTATAAATAAATTTAACTAAAACCTAATGCTCTTTCGTCAACCTAACGACAAACTCTTGAACTTGTTTACATAATCACAGCAACCAATGTGTAAAAATTTTGCATAATTTCTGTCCGCCTACTTCATCTACTCTACAAACATCAGAATCCAGCTAGTACACTGTTTACTGTAGGAAGAAAATACGGTCTTACCTCATCGCTACTAATAATATAAATAAATATAATATAAGTAAAGATAAAATGCTAACTCAGTAACTATAGACTACGTGGACAGCCTACAGTCGATGATATAACTAACAATATTGAAGACTTTAAACTACTTTAAACCATTCTGGGTCGACCGTCTTATTGATCTCATGCATAAAGGTATGTAGCGATATTAGAAGCTATTATAGATTGTAAACAGGTAAATATCACTCAAATATGTGATAACTAAAGTTGTCGATTTGACTTATGGGATAACCGACCTGACTTTCTACCCACGAATACCTAATGCCTGCACCGGGTGACTTATGGCTACGTACATTTGATAAATATGGAGCGGCGACCCATTTCACGATCCACGTTGCGGCACCGTTAATATTTACTTTCAGTTTTCAGCCGGCAAAACTGGGTTCGTAACATGTGTAACGGTTGTAATGTCACCTCTGTGTAACGCCGTCTAGTCAGTATGTGTAGGTTATTGCTCTCTCGAAGCGAACGGCACACACTTCTTAACCCATTTTTCACGGGGTTTTTGTCATTATAATATGCGGTTAGAATCCATTCCATGCAGAACAAGGGACAGTGTACATCTGCGTCTATAATCTTTATTTCGTAATGCGCTCTTTGCACTATTTAAACATTTCTCCAGCATTACAACATTTGACGTTCCAAAGGTTTTTCATTCCCTCAGGAATACCTCTGGAATTCAACCCCTATTTCCATTCGTGATGCTCCTTCACTCCCTACCTTCAAACCGTCTCTTTCGTAACCACGCTATTTAGTAACATATTGTTCCTACTTCTGTTTTCTATACAGTTTTGTTTTATTACTTAAAAATTTCTAAATTGTTTTATTTATTCATGCCAGAATAAGAACTAGTATGTTCGATATAATTATTCTATTTGGTCCTAGAATAAAGTTGTTTTTTTCATTCGTTCATTTATATTAAATAATTATCGATTCCCTAAGAATCACTTGCCCTATAAAATATGAAATGAACCGATAAAGAGGTGAAATTTTAATTTTCTGGTGTAAAGATAGGCTGCTAAAAAAATTATTTTATAAAAGGAACGATTTTACGTTATGATTAATGTTTTTTGTTTTAATTTTATTACTTATTTTATGCAGATGTACCGAATGATCAGTAAATTTGACCTAATTTGTAATTTAATAAAGTGTATCACCAGCATTTAAGTAATAAATAAACTCGCTTGACTCTGTATGCCAACTCTACCATTTCTGAAATTTTAATTGTACTGAATTGTACAAAACAAAAAAAAATGTATTGACCAATTATAATAACTTATTGTTTGAAAAAGCCTGTGGTTGTGGTTGTTTATAAATGGTTATGCTTATTTTATAGAAACTATGATTGAATCGTATACAAAGAATTGATTGTGGAGACACTTTTCAAATTTAATGCTTTTACTTCAATCATTGGAGATACAGAGTAATAAGACTAATGAATATTCCTGTTCCGAACTAAATCCTATCCTTTGGATGCGACAAAAAGCCTAAGGGGGAATAAGTCTGAAGGAAAAGTTTATCTTCAAACGATCTAAAGATCCTGAAACAACAACTGAACTTGCGGTCTTACAATGGTGTCTGATAGTTAACTTCTTTGCGGTAGAAGACCACACGAACGAAGCAGGATCCACGTACAGTTTTCCATCTGTTCACTGATAACTAGATCCGGGCCTTACAAATAACGCTTACAAATCAAGCGGCGATTACGCGCTTTGTGAATGCGGGAAGTGTGCTCTGGCCTCGGCTCGGCCCGACAGTGAATAGACAGTTTGTCAACGCAAGGACACTGTACATTTTCGTACAGCCAAGGGTGCACTGTCTATACCCTGTGTATAGATCTATCTACATGGGCTGCAGCCATTGTTAACATTGTCTCAGCAACAGCAAGCCATGTTAGATCGTAGCATGCAGGCCAAGGAGTTTTGTACATCGGCAAAAATCTCTAGTATCGGCACGCAAGACTTCATTGCCAGACTCGGAGGAAAAGCTATACTTCTAAACGGGTACGGTTAAATCGTCTATCTACGTGCATGTCTGTTAGGTTGTTCCTTGATAGTGGTTGTAAGAATGATTTAATCAATCCAGACTTTTAATGATATATTCTACATCTCGAAGTGATATTACGATGAAAATAATAAAAGACCCGCGCCTTAGTCAAAATCCTCCCGCGGTAATCATCACAAATTTTACAACTAGAAAAAAAAAGAAGAATATTCTAAACCGTTAAACTAATTATCTATCAGTGAATCGTTTAAGAACATGTAATTTAGCTATCAGATAATAGAAAGAGGAACATTAGCTGAACACTAATTAAGATAAAACAACATGGAGAACCATTCATGTATTTTAAGTAGTCTAAAACTGAATAATTTTCAAGATGTTGAAATATTAAACAGGCAAGCAAAAGAGCCAAAGACAAGTGCCACATAATTTAAAGATATGGTTTTTATTAAAATATTGTTAGATGTGATATGGGAAATGTGGATGAAAGGAGGATGCTGGCTTTTCATCAAATTTATTATTGGATCATTTTTCGATGTACCGTGCATAGAATATCTTACATAATTATTTTGGAACCGTTGTTTTGTTTTTTATAATTTTAATGAATTTTCAAAATTTTAATTTGTGTAAACTTTTTTAACTGTTCTAATCAAACTGCAAGCTATGATGAAACTGTCTACATAAGGAGGCCCTCATACCAAGAGATCGAATAGATACATTTTTTGGCCATGAAGAACATTCCTAACAAATACATTATTTTCTGAGCTGGATTCTCCGCCACTATTTTTTATTGTTCAAAATTTGTTTTGTCATAATTTAATATTTCTATTTATTCAAAAGTTTTTTCATTTGATTGATTAATTTGCTGGGTTTCAACAATAACCCCAAATTAAATTGGCCAGCCTGTCTTTGTTTATTTTAGTGTTGTATTCGCAACAGCGAAGATACAACCAGCGAATGAGATGTTGAGTGAAATAGGCAAGAATGACATGCAACAAAGAACCTCATTACCTCATTTGGAGGATAATGTTAAGTGTACTTAAATAATTAACTCCACTTCTTTCGGAGTTGCGGCGCGTCTAGTATGTCTTGTGTTGCTAGTCCAAGTACGTGAGGACTCGAGTGTACGTATACTTATCATCCTGATTGGGCTATAAGTAATTGTGATAATTATTCATGGAATTGTCTGTAGAGAGTTTTGGTGTAGGTATGTGTGTGGTTGAATTCTTTAGGGTCGTAAAATTGGTGCAACGTCGAAGTGTTTTCGATTGATGTCGATATTTCGAAGTATTTCCCCTCTCCAAAGACAGAGATTTGATTGAAGTTGAAAATGTCTAAAGCAGAGACTGGGACGCCTCTCAAGGATACGACCTGACTGAGGCTGACGCAACCACCCCATGCCTTGGTACAAGAACACTAGGCTCAGAGCCGGTGTACTTGGAGGAAGTGTGAATTAATTACTGGGTCTAAGAGGAGCGCCGCCGTGGCACAAAAGACGAATACACTATACACTGCAGCCGAGGTCGACGTACCCTCCTTAATTAGATGGCCGCCTCCCCATTGTCGCCTTTGATGAGCCCACTAGCGCCTAAATAAAAGTAAAAAAAACTACCAAATGGAGATTCCACTGTTAGTGTAAGATAAGATTATGCTTGGGCGGCTAGCGTAGATCTAATCAGGCGGGCGTACTCCCCGCGAGGGGTAGCTCATTCCAGCGTCCTCTCACGTACACGGCGTCGGGGCGCTTCCCTTTCCGCTGCCTCCGCTCTGTCTGTTTATCGGCTCACTGGCACCGTTAGTTCGGACGTCGTTCGTGATGCAGCGTGTCCCCGCAGCGATGATTGAGGACTCGGAGAGCAGTGGCCTCGACAATCATTCAACCGATAAAAACATATTTTCATTACATGTTTTCTGAGCTTAATCTTTTGGAAATGTTTAGAATTAAGTTTTAAAAGAGCGATTTTTTTCCAGCTCTTCACGACTAACTCCTATATACAACAACTTTATTATGATAAAATTATCATCCTGATTGGGCTATAAGTAATTGTGATAAATGATCTCATTCATACCAATTTACAAACAGCCCAGCGGCCCCCCCCCAAATCCACATGGTTGTCACCTCCCTCGCGTGCGAATGAGGAAGCGGAGTCTTGGGAAGTCCCCCACGCTCCTACGTCAGCCGCGTCACTGGATACGAGCCAGTGGAGGCTGACGAAGAGCGCGAGAGCCTAAATTTTGTATTTTTATAGTTCGGGTAGTTTAATGCTTCGGTGTCTCCAGATCTTTTTATTGATAAACAACTTTGACAAAGAACGTTTCGCCTCTGCAGGCATTATCAGAACTACAATTTAGAACAAGAAGTATACAAAATTATATTTACAATGAAACATAATACAATGATATGAGATTTAATTTACTAAATACAAATATTGGAAAAACTAAAAAAAATATATATCAACCAACCTGAAAAAGTTATTGTCTTCTATAAATACAATAACTAATAAATATATATAAGCTTGTCTAAAATTAAAAATTCCACTTCTACGAAGGTTACGATTTAGCAAACTACCTAAGCTCCAAATTTCATAAATTAGCAGCATTAAGACTCGGAATTGGAATAGAAATCACTTTAACCCGGCAGTGGTAACGTTGGGTTCGTCAATATGTTAATGACAACGTTTCGTCTTATATGTTTTTGTTATTGTCACGCATTCGTCTTAGACATGTTTCAATGTTTCATTTCATAAAACTAACAAATTGGGTGATTTGTATCAGATAAGAGATTTAATCATACGAGCTAATTAATTATACAATTATTTAATTTAAGATAGAAGAACTACCGGGCCAATTTTACCTAACGTGCAGCACTTTTCACATTCCCACTTCCACCTAAAACAAAAACAAATGCAGCAAAAATGGTTTTCGTCCTAATAATAATCAGATTTACGATCCTTGGCTGTGGACTGACTCAGCGTTCTCAAGGCCCGCCCGAGCCGGCAGCAATCTTAGGCCGCTGAACCGCGTGACCTCCGCCGAGACCGTTCGGGATAAATTGGAAACATTATGGGGTAGCTCTATAATTGAAAATTAGCAACGAGCCATCGTTCCATCGAATCACGACCCTCGGTCAAGATTATATAATAGTCAGTAGTATGGTTGACTGGAACAATGAGAGTTCTGTAGAAAGCTGAAGCAAGGTCGGAAGATAAGACTTTCATATCATCTCGTGGTATGGTTTGGTAATTACCTTGCAGTAATGGTTCGGTTTACTCGCCATATCAGCATCAGTAGTGGTCATTTCTGTTCTCAATACTGATCATTTTCGACTTCCCTTGGCTTGTTACTTTCAGCAGCTTGAGGTACCATTGCAGTCATGACTAGAAAGTAATTCATAAAGACATATCCTAAAATAGATCGAAGCTTTCTTTAATGAGATAAACAAGAAATTAAACAAACAATATCCCTACTGCTTTCAGACGGAAACCACCTAAGCTCTCTTGCATAATTGTCATGCAGTACGTGGCCAAGAAAAAGTAAAACTTGATTTACAAACCTTTAAAACTAAAATTTGTTCTGATGATAATAATAACAAATCATAGTTGTTGTTTTTTTTAAAAGAATATACACATAATGAATGCCAACAATTCATTGGTGTAGAGGCTTACCGCCAATACACTGGTCACTCATATTGGTGAGCGGTTTAAGACGAAATTATTAATGTTGGAAAATCCAGCAAAAAAACCCAACTAAATAACAAAGAAACGATTAAATTGATAGAGCAATACTATATTAAAGTAAGTTACATTATTAATACTTCTGGCTTGGCATAGCGCACTATTGTGATAAAATTTGTTATGTTCTCTTATGGATGGAAAACTTTTGTAGTTAGTGGATTTATGAAGCAATTTCTAAAGAAAAATGTTTTGAGAGTTTGAGGAAATTGTTGTGAGTTTGAGAGTACAAGAATTTTACCATTTTGTGATCTATCGAAATTAATGTTATGTAAAAGTATCATGCCCGTTTTAACCTAAGGATTTTGATTTTATAAAAGCGTGAATACATCACAAAAAACGTATGCGAGCATCCTACAGTTAGTGAAATATTCACATTATCCCTTCTATGATTTTAACACACTTCACACAGATTTTCACATCGATTACTTCATCATCACAGATGAAAAGAAAAGAAACACACTTTCCTACGTTAAGGATTTCCAAACCACTCGCAACCTTGGAATCCAAACGGATTCTGTAGATGGACGTCTCGTCTAAACATCTTTCGAGATTACCATATAGCAAGAAAAACACATATGAATGCAAATAAAATTTTTATACGCTTTATTCAGCGTAACGAATGTTTCATCTCTGTATCCCTTATATCGTATTTGATGCTTAAATTGCCTGCGAGCCTATGGTTATTGATAATCAACCAAGAATGCCATTTTACGTTGTGGTTTTCATCCCATAGTTGAAATATAATGAAGAAATCTTTACTCACGAACGAACCCCCTGACATATAATGCAATGGGAACTCAACAGGACAATCTATCCAATTATTGCTGTGATATCATCGGTTTTTGCACAAGAACCTCATTGTTTGCTCTGCAATATATCATTTGGTCATTTCATCATTTAATTATTTTTTGATATATATGTTACTTATATATTTTTACGTGAAATGAACTAATCCCCGGTTTCACTCTTAACCAAAACTGAACCTCTGCGAGAAAGTAGCCCAAGAACGGAACCTGTAATTAGAGAGGTTTACGAAAGGATCAGTTTTAATTTTTAATTGGGTTCTAATCACGAAGTTTTTTCTGCGAAGGTTTGGCTTCTCTAACAATGGACAATAACCGCCTTCTGAGCCTTAATTAGGGCATTCTTCCAAAACTAATTTACTTTTTTAAAGAACGTTCATTAATAATTCTACTTCTTTTTATTTATTTATTTTTATTTTTATTTTTTCATCTATTATGTCTTTTTAAAATGATTTTTATAAGGAAAAATAACACAAGGACACTCGAGGCGACTACAGGTGGACGTAATTATTATTCACTGTAGAGATTATTTCTGTAGTGTGGTCAGGCTTGGGTCGGGTTCGGCGAATACCCTGAAGGTACTTCTCAGGCTTAACCTTTTCTAATGATGTGTCTAATAAGCCCCGCATTAGGTTTTTTTTTTCTAGAGAGGTTTTAACTTAGTGAAAGGCCGCCTATCGGAGTGAGAGTAATTTAGGGCAGTGAACGCAAGCACAGGTTTACCTTCGGGTGGGTGAAGTCGGGTCGGGTCATGCACAGATATAGTCGGCAACCTTGCTTACTTTTTGGGTGCGACCGTAAAATATGGGTCCGAACAAACAATACTGTTCTGTTCAATTGTCAAGTTTGGTTAAAAATCTCAAATCTCCATTTGATTATATCATTGCTTTGAATATATAATAGTAAGAAAGATCAAGCAAGAATGAAAGATTTTAGGAGTAGTAAACTACTACCCTTGAAATGCGTTTTCGCTGGAACTGTCCGCGGTAGCAATTGGCAGTGGCTGCTGGCAGTTGACTACTCATTTTGGCCATATTTCGTTGTAACTGCTCGGCAGTAAGCGATTCTAACGTCATAGATGCGGTCATCCACTAGTTCGGGCAGTCCCAGCGAAAACAGAATAAATATAATTGTAAGCCTATATTTTCATTCAGACTTCATCGAGTTCCTTGTTACTATCACTTGTAGGTGGAAAAATAAAATAAGGATAGCGCATTATAAAATGGCTCTATCATATCATTGAATACACACAGTGAATACGACGGAATTACAATATTATGGATCAATGCCTCCATCAATCGCCATTAGTTCTAATGATGGTGAGTGGCCTTCGGTTGGTATAGGTGATGCGTGCTGATTCGTTATGAGCATGTTAAAAATAAATGTTTAGACTCACGCTTATTTAATATAATAATGAATGAAATGAAAAAAGAAATATCTATGTAGCTTATTCTGCGATACTGTCCTCTTGGCATAACAAAGCCAGGGAACAAAGTTTAGATAACATTTATTGTGCTTATATTTAAATGAATTATATTATCTTTCCAAAATACGAAATTATACGAGAGAAAAGAGAAGATTATACGTATAGTTCAATAATGCGGGGGAGGGGGTTTATAAAGACAATAAATTTGGTACGAAGCAATCTATTGACTTACCCCAATCTATCACTGCGTCTCAAGCTGCTGATTTACAAGAGTATACTCAGGCCTACTCTGCTGTATGGCGTACCGCTTTTTCGTTATCTGACGTATACGACAGCTCGGCGACTCCAACAATTCCAAAACGGTATACTGATGAAAGTGGTCAGAGGTACTTCATTCGAGCAGCGGAGGAACAGTGAGCTTCAAGAGATCTTTGAGCTGCCTACGGTGGATGAATTCATCCAACGTAGACATATCAATTTTTTTGACTCCCTGCAATACTTGACAAACCCGGTGTTTATTAACGCGATAACCACCACTCCGTTCCCCCATCGATGGCAGGACGCTGTCTTGGCTGGAACGCTTTATTCTTAGGTTCTAGGTTTAGGTTAGTTTGTAAGTTTTTCTCCCACATTTTCAAACTGAAGATGAGCCCCATCACCTAGATTTGTATTCATGTTATTTCCTATTAACTTCAATCTGATTTTAGTAACCCAACCTCCTTCAAATCCATCTGCGCATAGCAGAATGAGGAGAAAAATTTGTTAATTCTTTGTTCATATTGTATAAAAAATTAAAGGGGTTAAGAAAAAAAAAAAAAAATAAGAAGCAAAGAATAAATATGAATAGTTCTCGTTGAAGGATAGAAGGGACTAAAAAAGGCTAGATCTGAACTAAGGGAGGGCAGACAGTGTTCACATATTATTGTGTTATATGTGTTTTTGGTTGAGACGGTAGCCTGGAGGAAGGATCCAATGAAGTATTGTGGACAGATAGAAGAGCGCAAGCATTCTAAGGTAAACTGGCCGTGCCCAGGATTACTGTCAGGCAACAATTCATAATAGGAAAACTACAAGAAGCTTTGCAGCTTTACGTCCAGCAAAGTGACAAATTGGATGGGTAAAACCACTATAAGCGTATTGTTGAATTACCCAAGACCCCCTGCGGCAGTAGGACCAGCTACGACCACCAGTGTTCGCCCCTATACTCCAACTGGCCTCGGCCACAAGAGGCGCAGCGATCGGCCGACATGGAGGTGGTTTAGGGGATCCCGTATTAGTCAGTGTCACCTGTTAGGGGTGAAAGTGCACCCTGGTGGATCGGAAGGAAGAATGTAGTCGGAGGTAAATAGCTTTCTCCGGTCTGCTGCAGGAGCGGCCTTGAACTCTCGGCGGTGTTGCCGGATCCCCCAGCCGGCCACCTTCCCCGCCAATCTCCAGGAAGTCTTGTCTTTCACCATTGTGTCTTCGGCGGATGGTCCGCACTGTCACTTGAGGATGGCCGACCCTAACAGACATAGCCGGAAAGAACCACATCGTCAATAACTACCTAAATCTGAAACCGAAGTTGCCCCACCTCCTAACAAATAAACATATAAAAGTTTCATATTTTAATAATACTAAATGTCTCTACTATTCCAAAACCACAATTGTCATCTTAACCAGGAAAAGTTCGTACCTTGAGATTTTCTATTACATTTTAAGAAAATTACTCGAAATTCGGAAGCGGGTTTGGTGGGGAGATCGGGGTTTGTTTTTTGTTTGCTATGATTATAATATTACTTTTTTTGTTAGATGTTCATATACGTTGCTCAATACCAAATATCCCATGCGAAATGAGAATGTGAACAAAAGGACTTGAAGATGAACCGATATCAAAAGAGAGGGCGTGAGAAAGAAGGGAAATTAAAAAAATGAAAACGTGTGGAAAACACCATATGCACGCTAATTGTAATGTGTTGTCGATTGTTCACTTTGATTATTATTCTCTTTTATATTATCACCTTGTTGATTTAATTATTTGACGATGCCTTTCTCAAATCTAAACTATGCTCTCGTCAAACTTATGGTTTATTAATCAAGGTAATTTAGGTTAGCTCAAAGAATCTTATTGCTTATTCCTTTATCTTCTTAAAATAGTTTAATATTTGGAGACTTTAAAAATTCATTATCTGATGAAAAAAGCAAAAATTTTAGATTTGAGAAATCTTACGCACCGGTTCTCATGTCTCACTTTTCCTAGCAAGTTTTGCAAGGTTAAAGTTCCCTCAAGGATATATATCAATATACTATTTCGTCTCTAATAATATTTCGTCTCTAAAGTACTCTTGGGGCGCCTCTAACCAAATGCTAACGTGTGAAATTTCATATTGTGTCAAAAGTTTTAGATCCTTGAAATTGATCCACTTTAAATGGATATAATACTGGAACATGACCCTCTCTCTGTGTGAACGGTACCAGGTGCTTGAACCGTATCAACAGGAAAGGGTAGATGTGTGCTTGTATGTCGTAGTGTTATGACTCAGATAAGGAACATTTAAGCCATTGTCCATAAAATAATGGAATTTATGGTTTATGGTCTATGCATACTAAATATCACATTTGTGCACAATATCCCTCAATATTTTTATTATAAATTTATACAATAATATAAATTTCGACCTCATTCAGCCCATCATCAACCAATGTTGTGTTGTTCCAAATAACAAATTACAACCATTGCAAAAAAAAAAAAAATGTATGTATTGACAATTATTTATGATTCAAAAAAAGAAGAACATGCGTCGGCAATACCACTTTCCTACTGCTCTACTTTTCATAAGTTCACTTTTCAAATAAATTCACTATTATCACTCTTATACTCTTTATTGGGCTATAATTACAATCTGCCTTTTATAAGGCAATCAGTAATTGCGATAAACGCTCTCATTCATACCATATTTACAATTCATCATTCACTCACTCATTCATACAATATTTACAGACAGCCCAGAGACCTCCCAAATCCACATGCGAAGAGAAAGCGGAGTGAGCTCTGGTCCCCTTTCATATCGAATAAATCTTTCGCCTTTTACTATTATCACTACGAATAATCAATGACAATCGAATTAAATGTTCGTAACGGATTCATAATATATAATAGTTCTCTCTACATCTAGTTGTGATTGTATTGTAGTTGCAATAATTATGAGAACAATGCATGTACTATTTCTGAATCATATAATTAACCTTTGTCAGAAACCTGCATAAATTATATGATGTAAGTATGTTTTGTAGCCGAAACTCAACGCGTCTAGTTTGTTGAGGTATTCTTTCTGCTACCCCTAACAGTTTTCCTGAGGAATTTGAATAAATGTTGACTATAAAATATGAAGTATATAATTAGGAAAAAAAAGTACAAATAATCTAGATTCTAAATAAATACTAAAGCATGACGATTTTTGACTCATTAGCTCAGAAAAAGAAGGTATAAAAAAGATGTTTTTTCAGTGGTCTCAACTCGATTCGTGCCGAAGATGTGGAAAAAATAATAATCTATAACAAAAAAGATCAACGGAAGTAGAGTGGAATTAGAAAAGAGTGTAACGAAAATCGAGAAGAACCAATAGATGGTAATTTATGCTTGATATTTAGTCCAGGAATCTGTGTCAAAAGCGACATACCGGTGCCAAAACTACGAACCAATCTTAACTTTCCAGAAAATAATTTGCACTAATTACTTTGAGTGAGTTGATAATTAATCCCATCACCCTGACCTGTCGGAAAGGTGAATTAGAGCAGTATAACGGGGAATGATAGTAAGGGCTATGAGAATTCAAAAATGTTTAAGCAGGAGAAAAGAGTGTGATGAGAAAAATTTCGAGGAGGCAACTCAACTTGCTTAACACTATTTCTGAATAATTGGGCTTAAATTTCACTGCTTGCTTAATAAGAAACATAATATTCATTTTAATTACTTAAAACTTATTTTCAGTTTCATACATTAGTTAAGTGTAATATTTTAACTAACAAGTTGTAGTATGGGGAACTCAAGCCCGAATTGTAATGAGTAAAGTTTGGGGGGGGGGGGGGTTCTTTTCTTATATATACTCAGTGATATGCTGTCTAGATTTATTATTATTCTCAGTGAATAGAAATATGTCTATTTGTATGTAAATTTAAAAGTAAAATTTGCATTATTTTCATTTTACTTCAAACTTCATTTTTACTTTAGCTACTAAAGTCCATACAAATAGACACAATTCTATTCACTGTATTTATCAATAAATCTAGAAAGCATATCACTGAGTATATATAAGAAACCCCCCCCCTCAACACTACAGGAAATGCAAAAATAATTTGTAAATAGATTCGCCTGAGGATCTATAATTGTATATAACTATCAGTAAATTTAGAGGGGCTATGAAGGAAAAGGAAGAGAAAAAAAATGCATTATCTCCCTGAAACCTTTCCTATTTTCCTGATTTACTTGTAATTAATATAAGAAAATACAAGTACGATTGATAATTTATAATAAAAAACTCGGATGAAAAACCTTTGGCCGTTCTGGTCAGTTTCTCGAAACACCTTTTTGGTGGTTCATTGCTCAGTTCAATTTTCACCCCGATTGAATTTTAAAGATTTTACACCCCTCGGAGAAAACTTGAGATCGCGCACCCTTCCTGCTTTAGACCGGAGTATATAACTCTACATAGAAGAAATATTGATTTTTTTGTCAATCAATGCAAGAGGTGTGAAGCTAACTGCAATTTGAGAATACGTCGAGCACAGTTTTCAGTGTGAGTCTGTATGATTAACACTTGAAGAGGCGAAAATCTACATTCAGATACATTTATCTCGAGATTTACCATTTTTGAATCAAATCAATCTAACCATCGCTCTATTTATGAATTTAATTCTTCATTAAATTACGCATACAATTTGATTTAGTATGGATATAAATAAAAATTAATAAATTAAAACCAGACGCTAATAGAAACAAATCTAATGGTATATTATACCTTGGGATACTTCGTGCAACTTAACTGTTGACATAAAACTTTGTCAATTACTATTCTTAGAAACTTAGTCTGGATTATTTGATGATTGTTGCTTTGGCATGGCTGACTAAGCTCCGACTAAGTGTTGCTTAAGTTTAGTTTAGGATACTATGGATAAGTTAGAATTTCTATTGATAAATGGATCTGCTGACTTTTTCACAACCATAGAATCTATGCTATAGGCATAACATGTCAACGATATGTCAGTTAAATTCATAGTTGTGCACTGTAGGTATGCAGCCCAGTATGCAGGTGAGCGGAGGGGCTGGCTAGCGGAAAGAAACTGAAAGTGGAAGAAACGCAAGGCCGTTTACTTTCCCGCATTTACCACAACCATACTTAACAGCTCTAGACCACCACTGCCCCACCAGGAAGGACTAATATAAATCAGTGACCGGTCTCCACTTATTTAAATCGACCCCTTTTAATTAACCATTGCTGTGAGGCATTCCCTCAGGAATGTCGGAGGGTCACATTCGCTGAATTGTGAGTGAATCCCTTACTGAGCCCGTCGGGTTTCTCCGCTTCATTGAAATTCTGAATGAGAATAAAAACTAAATATTAAAATTATTGCTTCCAGATAACAATTTGTTCGTTAAAAAATTACTATGGATCTATGAGAAGGCTATACTGTACATAGTACCGTAATAGCGGAAGGTTGTGTCCAGAGATCTGACAATTACAACTACCATACACCGAAACATTAAAGCAAGATTTCTTTTAGATTTAAAGACGCTTTCGAAGCATGCAAGCATAAAGACTGAAGGCTAGAGACTTAGAAAGTTGAAATGCAGACCGACAAGGTATCGACTGCATCACACTCACATAAAATTTAAATAAAATTCAAAAGCATTTGCTATTTCTGAACTTCCGGAAGATAAGCAGTTAACTTGACTTATAAGAAAAATAACGACTACTACTGGGCTAGACATCGTGTTTAAATCGTTGACTGAGATAGCTAACAAAAATAGTGGGGAGATATCACGACGTGAGTAATTTTTGAAAGGTTTATCTTGGAAAGTAATCCAACTTTTAAACTGATCTCCTAAAAAGTTAAAAAATTTTACTTAAACGCTTATTTACCGGGGGTACAGATTAATTCATTGACTATGTAGTCAATTTACTAAACATTTCTTAATAAGGTGATTTCATAGTAAAGTGATTTTTTTCCTTAAAAACCCTTTAACGTTCACATCTACTGTGCGCGATTATTGAAATATTTTATTTTTTTCTCAACTCTTCTCCTAGCGTAATTTAAAATACAAATACTTAGGTAAAAATTAACCAATTTTTAATAGTTGAATGAAAATATAAGACATGTTTCATATATTTTATCGCGAACTTGGTGAGAATGTGCCAGGTGGGTTCTTTTTATTATTTCTGTTGAAGACGACAGATGGGCTGCTAGCACCTCATCTGTGTGTATCAATCGCTCGATTAAGTACTATGGGAAAAATTATAAACAATTTCGGGACCTATACTTTAACAGAATTCTATGAATAACGAATTTGACCGGAATGGAGGAAGTTCGATTCTCACCTGGTGGGCTATCTTATTATTAGGACACGCGGATTATTATCACAGAACATTCCTATTCTAGAAAATATTGGAAACATGGAGATCATTTTGAAGGATAAATCCATCAAACCTAAATAATGAAATTTATCTTTTAAGATCTTCATTAAGTTCCTTCTTCATCCGAAGTCTTCAGAATACCATTGTCACTACTTTTGTACTGAAAATGAAAATCTTCAGGAAAATAGAAATAATCCCTAATCTCTATAAGTTTTTTTCCCTTTTTTTAAAATATCAGTAGTTTCACCTTCCGTTTTTTAGCGAAGCCTCCTTAGAGGAGTATTCTAGTTCTCATGGCCAGATATTATTTACACAGCGCAGTTTTCTCTATCCCTCGAGGATTGTTTATCTGGATATTTCATACTTTCTCTGACTCGTTTCAAGTGTTGAGTTAAACTTTCAAAATATCTTAAATATTATTTCCAGTAGGGGTAAAAACTAATTGTAATTGTATAGAAAATTTTACTTTCGGGCATAACCAGGTGTTGATCATATTATTTGAAGGTGACGTTGCATCATTATATGACAACAAAATTGATTGGTTTATCCTATTGGGAAGCATCCACTTCTTATTTATGAATGAGCCATCTCCATGGTGGATCTTTGCCAAGATAGACCATAACAAGATAAATAGCAACCATTGTCAATAGAATTAATTTTGTAATATTGTTTTCCAAGGTATTGCTGGTTAAAAAGTGGCGTTTATGTATGGATATTTGCACATGGGGTTCAAGCATTAGTCTCTTCAAAATATTCTTTTCTTGACAATACATCATTTTAACAGTCAACGATTCAAGCATAGCCAGAACTGCAATTTGGAAATTATTTTACTTATAAAATGTGTACATATTTTAAATATTCATACAACCTAATTGTTGGATTAGGTTGGAAGAATATTGGAAAGAACCTATGGTTATTGAACAAGCGAAACTTTTACTGTTAAATGATACACGAGTATTATCCATATATCCAAAAAAAATATTTTGGAGAAACTAAAGCATGAACAACATAAAGTGCAAATATACTTAATTCTTTCAATTCCTTTTCTTCTTTAATAAAATACAGTATACATGTTACAAATTTCAGCCTCAAGCTTACTACTATATCATTTCCACATTTGATACTCAGTAGGAAGTTCATATCTCGTTTTTTTCTTAGTAAAAAAAAGTGTAGATAAAAACTTGCCAAGATAAATTGCAACCTACTAAGATAGGTGATAGCATTTGCGAAAGTTATCAAATTTTCTTTTCTAATTACTCCGTTGATGTTTTAATTAGGCATTTTCACCAAAAGGTGGTTTTGGGGGGTTCACAGTCCTTAAATATTCACGGCTTAATGCCTCTCTCATGTCTCAGCTTTATAGATGTGAGTGGTACCGACCAACATGTCTCTACGTGAAACGTCTTTTTTTCTTCTTTTTTTTACAAAACGCTGTACAAATCTCTTAAAATGTATTTTCTGTCATTAATTATATTTTTGAACCATTTTGAAATTATTTAATTGTTCTGTTTAAATGATTTTCAATCGGCAAACCTATCGACAGTTAGGCATAGATACGAGATGCAAGAAATTTGTTTCACGCTGATCTTAGAACCCTTATACAATATTGTTTCAGGGCAAGTTAAGCAAGGCTTTGTGTTAGGGCTATTCCTTTAAGCCGGCTTTTAAAATGTTCCAATCCAAGTTAAAAAAAACAACCCAATCTAATGTTTCTTGTTTGTTTTCTTCTTTTAGGACGCCGCAGTGCATTTCATTGGATCAGATCTTCCATTGTTCAGACCATACCATTTTATCCATATGCCATCAGCATAATTTATAGACAAATGGTGCTCAGATAGCGTCAAATCCAAGTTCTGTGTCGTCGTAATGCCCACTTTAGCAAACGTCCAACATTTTTTCTGGATTCTGCTACCTCTTGCCATTTAAATCAGTTATTACTTCACTCATACCATCCGAACGTGCCTTTTTGTTCCTCCTATCAATGTTATTTTCTTGTCTGTGCTGCAACTCTATCCCCATAAAAATTCTACTCTTCTCTTTAAATTTTTAAACCTAGATATTACTAGTTCCTTATAGCCTTTGATTGTACTACTTAAGCCATATGGCGCTTAGAAAGGCATATCGACAATCCTTCTAAATCGTTAGATCAGAAATACCATAATATTTATGTGGGTATTTTTTTGCTGTCCTACATACTTCTATCTCTTTCGACCTCAGTTACCTGTGCATCCGCATGAACTCTTCCATAGAGATGGATCTAAGTGTCTTGTATTTGTGATGTTTCTCCACACGGTCCTGTTGGTATGACCGAGTCATATTTGAATGATGAAAGGATTATTCATCCATGGTAGTCCTCAATGAATAAAATCAGTACTCTCGTGCAGTTCTCGGCTTGAGTCTGCAGTTTCACATTGAATTTTCGAGTTTTTTTACTTCTCTTCGTCGTCTACTGTCGTGAAGACAGACAAGTATTGATAAGATAGGTGGGTGAATAGAGTTATACATCGAAGGGGTAGGAAAGGTGTAGGCAAGAATCAGGAAGAAGTGGACTGGAGGCAGTGGGCGAAGGAGCTGTCCTTGGCAACTACCCGACTCCCTAATCTGCGGTTTTTTCTTCGGCCTCTGTCCGCTGCTTAGCTGGACATTCTACCAACGCATGGTCCCACCCACAGCCAGACCTCACCTCCACCGTTCTTTGTTAGCTATAAACATGGCTTAATGCCAAATTAGGCTTTTTTGAAATAAAACGAAAAAAAGAGAACAGTTTTCCTTAAGATTGTTTTACGTAACAACTGTACACATAAGGACGTCTAGCTGACGAAAATTGTTTAGCATACATTACTCTGATGGGGTGATTGATGAGTTCTAATTTCATATTTTTATTATCCTTGGCTCTTCAGAACCTGCTTAAGGTAACCCTTCGTGCCTTTTGCTGTTAGGTATTGTGGTAATCACTCTCTGCAAAACATGCAGGTTTATCAATAAAGTAACGGATTATTGTGGAGTAAAAAGTGGCGTCTTGAATAAAATAAAAAAAGCCTTATTATCTCAAAACCTAAGCACCTTCACGAGGACTACAACATTGTCACAAAATGACCAATAAAAACATATGATTCGTAACTTAATTTGTGATTATTACTCTATCAAAAATTTTGTGACGATAAGTCCCGAATTTTGACAAAGCGCTCATAACTAAATAAACAAATTTGTTGGAGTGACCAAAGTTTTTTATTTGCAATTTGTTTTTGTTTTTTGGAAAGGTGAAGAAAGCCTCAAACATCAATCCTTCCAATTTAAAATCCTAAGAACATCAGATAATTCACCTTTATATGTCAGTAAATTCTGCATAATAATAACCTTAAAGTGTCCACTATCCAATATCACATTTCCTCAAAACTCTAGCGGCAATGATCTGATCATCCAAATCCTTTAGCGAGATCCTTTTCAAATATCACACATCCAATACGACCCTCCTCGGAGATAAAAGCGAAAGTGACCCCGTGATATTTTACGTGGCTCCCAGTGACTGAGGGAGTTGGGACGCCTGGCCCGTTTTCTCCCCTATGTCCTGATTGTAAATATAATATTAATGCGATCTTTTATCACAATCATATTTTGCCCTTTTAGGGGGGATTGTTATTTTATTCAATCAGATTTTTTTTGTAACAATATTCAATTTTTTTAACCAGTTGCGAAAACGGACATCACATTGTAATATTTCAATTGAAAATGGGATCCATCTATGATCAGACAGTCAGTGCCGGGAGCATATGCTGCCGTGCTGCCTTTGCAGACAGAATCAATTTTGCACGCCCGGCCTCGGCAGGTTTAAGTACGCATTAGCGGGACGTACTAACGCCCAGCCATCGTCAACCATCCTACGTACATCTTGTCCATATGTTGAGTTTAAGCCTACGCAGAGTAGTGCATGGGTCGTTCCAAGCGTTTCCCCATTCCCATGTTTATTGCCAATGTTTTTCTCACATAGCTGGTGTTGATGATGACATTACTTTGCTGACCACAAAATGGTTACATGGAAAAAAAATTTAAGATGGGGTGATAACATAGGTTTCATTAAACAGAACTGCTGAGAAATAATTAATTTTTTGAAACTGTTTATTAAAAATTGAGTTTCAGGTTTTTTATTAGAAAAAAAATTGAAGCTTTCAAACAATTAAAAAACATAATTTCAATTAAGAAAAACCACACTTCTTTAATGGAATTTTTGGAAGACATGGCGTATTTTAGCCCTACTGTATAATCTACACCATTTATCCGATGAATAAACGTAAAAAGAACCTTAATATTTTATAAATCTTCTTCATTGGACATTCAATTTTGGGTAGCTCAGAAATTATAGGTATTAAATTATAAAAAAAAAAAAAAAAAAAGTATAGGATAGTAAACGGGACTACAAAAAGCGACGACTTACAATTCCAATAGTAAATAGGATTCGTACTAAATTTTAGAATAGAAAATTTGAGGTAGAAAGCATATAATAACACATTGTATTTCAACTAATACTTTCGACGAATCAAAACGTCTTCCCATTGTACATACCTTCAATATATTTTGAAGGCTATAACCATCCATATACAATTGCTAAAGTCTTAACAGTTTTTAAACTCGTAGAAATATTTTTCTATCCTATATCTCCTAAACTTAATTCTATGGATCAGATGGAATCACTAATCACCATTATATCACAAATCGATTTGTCATTTAATGTCCACGCGTCCTTCAGTCTAACGACTTTTGGTTGCCGTCAGAGGTAATGGTTAATAATTGGTGACTGTCTTAAAGAGACTCAAGTTGTTCACGCACGGGTTCCGATCTCTGTTTAAGTAGTTTTGTGTAGTTAACAATGTATTTTTATACCGTGTTTCCTTATACAGTTGGAGTGGCAGTTTATGATTGCATTTTATTTAAATGAGTATAAATGAGCTTACGCCGACTGTGTTATATACATAATATTATTATCTAATATAGCTTACAATATAACTGTAAGCTTATAAATCCTGGTCATGATTGTAATCTATTTGAAAAGCCCTCAATACAAAAAACGCATATGGAATCCAGACTTTATTTCATTCCAGGAAAGTATACTACTAATGATATTAGTACTATTGATGTTAAAAATACTCAACATGGTTCTAGATAGAACTATGATACTTATGCCTATGAGTATAAGAGAAAGTTTGATAGGAGTTTGATAGGAAAACGCATCATCGCATACTGATCAGTACATTGTGTTGTATCAGATACTCTTGTATCTGTATCATATACAGAAGCTTTAAATATAGTTTTACAGTAGTTTTTCAATCTAAGCTCAATGAGGTATGAAAGAAACAGAACATAGCTGTTTATTTATCTATCCTTCTGACGTGAAGGATTCTATCCTTCTGACGTGAAGGATTCGTCGACCGAAATCTTAAGGTAACCACCGTTCTTATCTGATTCACGTGACGATCCAAACTATATTATTCTTTTACTGGTCACTTCCAAAACGCGTTCTTTCACACCAATCGTATCCCTTTTTTGGAATATTTTAGGTTTCCTCAACTCATCTTTTTCAGTTATCCACCTCTAATTTTCTGTATGTCTTGCCTGAATTACGAGAGCTCAATGAAGAGCTAAGGGTCATTCAGAGAAGTGAATACTGCATATTAAGAGACCTTTTATAACTGTGTAAAAAGTTCTTTAAATTTGTTCTTGAGATTAAAAGTGGTTCCGAGAGGCTAAATATCTCAGTGCCAAATTCACAAAAAATGATTCCACATTTGTTTGTCACTTTACGTGGCTCTTATCATTTGTATTTATTTTTGTTATGAAATTTGATTTGGAATGCCACCTGTTACAGTTTGTTTCCAGCCGTTGCATATGTATGGTTCAGTGTGTATGTTAGACAACATACTGAGGCCCGACTCCCCACGAGAGTTGCATATAAGGTCATGAATCCTGGGAAAGATGAACCCATCACTGGCATAACACAATGACGACACCTTCATAACAATGTCCAGTTGTGACATTGGGGATTATGTCAGATACAGTAATGGACTCTGAGCTGGGAGCAGGGCTTGCGTGAAAGAGCTGGCGTGCGCGGTTGCACGCGGAGTCATGAGCCGGTCTCATGACGGAGCACGTAGCGAGATAAAACAGGGCACAATGCACCTATAACCCCTCGGTCCCTGTACACTTCATCGGCGCACAATGGCTGCTATGAAGGGTTATAGTTATAGCGTCGCTGGCATGCGGCTTCATTGGCTCCATATGTACAGGCAGGACCCTGTTATTATATAAAGTGTTACAAAGGTACAGGCATCGTGGCTTTGTAACATTTGAAGGCTCTTCATTCCACTTTTGTGCTAATGTTACAGAAACTTTTATGACAACATCCATCAAATGTGAAATGACATTCGCTTCAGTTACAGCTCACCGTAAACATTTAGAACTAATAACATCAAATCATATAAATACAATTGTCTACGTTGTGTATTACAATAAACTCATTTTGATGGTCGAGTGCGAATTGTTTTGAAAGCAAAGATGAAAGGGATAAGTTGGAGAAACTAAACATATAAAACGAACCAATATTGGTTGCAGTTTTGAGGCTACACGTGTTGATTTTACCGATTATATTTATATTTTTTATTACCGAATACATAAGACCAATAGTGTGCAAAAATAAAACTTATTACTCTTCCTGGATTCGCTTACATGGTCTGGTCTGGAGAAAAGAGCACGGATGTGATGGATATCTTAAAGCCCTATGATTGAAGGATAAGTTTGTAGGCTTGGTTTTTGGTAATACATCTTTGGTTATAGTTAAACATCAGAGAAACTGACGTAGTCATTTATTGTCTATGATCATAAAGAGTCTCCTGGTGAGATCAGTTATGACTCCCTTTAAAATACATAGTTAAGTAGCATATGAATTTCCATTTACATATCCACTCGTCTTAAAATCACTAAAAAATCTCACGAGTTCAGCTGTTGTGGGCATGTTCCTTGATTTGGGGACAGGCGTGAGCGTTTTTAATGTGGCTATTGCAAATGCTGTTCCCGATTGCCTGAGACCTCCCTCACCGTGCATGGCTGCGGGTCACGGGTAGCATTAGTAACCTAGCGACCGTCAGTCATGAGCAATATCAAGCAAGGGAGAAGCTTCTTTGTCCCGTTTCATTTCTCATCGTCTCAGGGGCGTTTGTTTCGCACCAGAATCGAATTTTTGCTTTAAGATGGTTAACTTCCAGTAAGTAACATACTTCTTTATTCCATCTTCTTTGCAGGACAGTGTGAAACATGAAAGACAATCGCGTGATCCAGGCAATGCCGTTTTAAGAGTAAGGCAAATTTTTTTTTTTTATTAGTAGTCCATGAAGATCTTTCCTCTGCCTGTTCCTCGAATTTGTTTCATATTTTATTTCTTTACACGCAGTACCCCGTTACACGTGTGAGACGAACGGTGAAGGTAGTCTTCGTTTTTTAAAGCCCTTATCGCTATCACATAAGCTAATGTGTAGTAGGCACTAGGTGTGAAATCTAGCCGTAAATTTATTATTTTCCTTAAAATAATTAGCCACATTACAAGTATAGAGTGCAACTGAGGAGACATACAGCACTAACGAGAAAGTACTTACTTTCTTACTTACTGACCCGATCTTATCGTAAAATCCTGGAAGTGCCCTATCAAGCGAATGGGTGTCCACTGCTTTTACTTTCGGGACATATGTTAAATGAAATAGCTTTCTAATTTATTCTTGATGACCCCTTACAGAAAAACAGCGGCCAACTTTTTAAGAAAATAAATCAGCTATTAAAAAAAACGGTCTTGTTTGTGGATGTCCAGACCCGTTGCATATATATTGCTATTATGTAACATGTTATGAGGGTACAGAATGACAAACAGTGGTTTATTTAACTTCCGAAATCAGTGGTTGGGTCCTTCTGGGATAGCCCACCCTTTTGACTTATTAATGATTAACAGCCAAAGAAAAATTTACTGGCAAGGTCTGGACTGGAATCCAGGACCTCTCCATTATCTATTCACGGACTCCACGAGTCCCAATTTTGCCAGTAATTATTTATTTGGCTATAAATTATAAATAAGATTTGTACAAAAACTAGAAATTTTTAATTTGCAGGATTACTTTTGTGGTTTAGTTATATTTCTTTTTTCACCGTTTCTATGCTTGTTGTTGATTGTTGGTCCCCGGTTCGACCTAAAGCAATGGGATCTTACCACGGAGGGCTTATTTGATGTTCTGGCAACAGGAAACTATGCAAGCTTCATAAAACTTGATGAACAAAATTTTAAACATAATTGCAAAAAATCTAAACATTAAAACCGTGTTCTAAAAGACTAATTCCACGCTCTGATTGTCGTAGAAAAATTTAATCGATATTCTGATTGATTGTGGGATTAAAAGAAACTCATAAAATGTTGTTATTGAAAAAATGTCCAATTTCGTCAAGAAGGGTCATAACGCCCGTGTTGGGCGGTCACGAGAGACACTGTGGTGGCAAAGAAAGGGTTATTATTAAACCACTTTTAATGGAGGGTTAAAGGGCGATAATAATCAAACCTATTTAGAAATGGCATCAATGTCATTTTCCTCATATCCTATTTAATCCAGACATAAATAACCCTTCAAGAATGTAAATAAAAAAAATAGAAATAATTAGGTGACATTATTTAATTTGAATGATAATTTATGTGATAATGGCTTAAGTTCAACAAGCTTAATTGTGTGAAGCATTGTATTCGACTTTGACGTCCCTTGCTTTCCTAATGACTTGTTTTTCTTCAGGTTCGAGAAGTGAATAATATTTGCATACGGATACTTTCAGTCGTTCAAATGCGCTTTTGTTTCCTCAAGCGAAAGTGTTGTTAACTAAATAATTGTTATTGTAATGATAAGGAAATTCTCGCTTGTATGAATCAATCAAATTCAGTTCCTACATATAATTTTCACTTTCGTTGACGTAAGCGTAATAAATACGCGAACGTCTTTATTTTTTCTATTATGGGAGAGGCGAAGATGTGAGAAGCTGAGAAGAAAGTAGCCAGCAGCGAATCGGAGGAGGAGGAAGAAGGACCACAATTGGTGCGGTCATGTGGAACGCATGAGTGGGGACCGTTAGCCGAATGGTCATGCACTCGATCCCGCAATAGCACTGAACAGATTGCACTTCTTGGGCGGTGGGGAATCAACGGATCCTGTCGTCTATTCTTCCGCGGCTTCGAGTCCAGTTGCTGTGGTTCTTCCTTGATCGACAATACGCAATAATTTAAATAAAATATACGCAATAACTTTTAACAGCTGTCTTCAATTCTTCGGACAAAGATTACACGGATGATGCATTTTTTGATAAAGTTAAATTTACTACTAATTTTTCTATCATTTGTCTGAAGCGTTTAAATGAGTTTGCTATTGTAATCAGTAGAACATATTACACTTGACTTCCAAAAGTATACAGCACAGAGAATTAAACACAAGCGTTCGCTACACCTCTTTGAATGGTCTCAACACCATTTACCAGTCGCAAAGACCAAGAAACGGCCCTCTTCTCATTCATCGTGCTTTGCAAGGTTTTGAACTACAGATATATATTAAAATTATAGAGTCATATGCCTTCTACATTTTAAAATTAACAATTTTGATTGAAATGGCGAACCAGGGACTGATTTTTCCACCACAACGCTCCATTGCATGACCACACTGGTCGGCCCCATCGTCCCTATCCACCCAATTCACCCTTCTGCGACTTCTTTTTATTCCTCTGACTGAAAAGGGGCAGGAAAAGTAAGATTTTTGCGGAGGTTGGAGAAGTAAAGACAAAAACTGGGATCACATAAGAAAAATTCAATGTGTGAGGAAGTGTATTTTTTGGCTTTAATGGAGAGTTATTTGAAGGAGATTAAATACTTTTAGTAAAAAATCTAATTTCAAATCACTTGGTACAAAAATAGATCGATTTCTTTTCGGTACTCCCTCGTATCATTCATACTCTATACCTTGAAAGTACCTGAATATTTTTCTAGCCGATTAAGTATTGTAAGGGTGAAGGCCAGCAAAATGTCTATTTCCCCCCCCCCTGTGCTGATTTCCTTTTACAATTTCTTCAAAAGAATCGTCACTTATTAAATTTTGTTACCTAATTCGTGAGGAGCGTTGGATATCTGTGGTAGAGTTAATTGCTGGACCTAAAATGAGAGACTGCACTTTCAAACATGGAACAAGACCTATCGTGTTAAGCGTTTGATTCTGCGCAGTTTACAGTTAGATTGACTCAGTGACTAAACTGAAATGGAGAGCCGAAAGGTACAGCGAAGGCAGTGGAGGTAATTAAAAACAACCCACTTTACCAAAACTATTCACTTGGTTCAATAACGATGTAATTGATGGTATTGAAGAATAATTACATTGCACTTATGCTTCAGAACGTCTTGACCACAAACATAATCCGTTCCTCGTCAACACGGAGTATTATTGTTTATTTAATTAGCGAATAATTGTTTATTTTATTTTTTATTTTTATGATAATATCATTATTGCTGGGGTAACGTCAAGAATTTGAAAGAACCTTTAGCTGTATGAATATTAGACTGAAGTACATAACCCCACCGGAGAAATTTCTGATTTTTTTACCATAGCTCTTGTCTGCCCTAAGAATATTGCAATATTTAGAATTACATTCTTGTTTTAGAACAGAGGGGGTCGCGATCACGGGGCCTTGCGGAAGACATTCTGCATGTACAAAGCTAAAAGGGTTTCTGGACTTGAAAGCGTTAATAAAACCCTCAAAAATCATAGTGACAGTGCAAAAGGGATATTGAAGTAATTGATATTCGAAGACACCGAAGACATTCTTTAACCAGTCCATACTTGACGAAATATAATCCAGGCATATAACGACCCGGGTAAGCGGTATTAGAAAGGGAAGCTACTCAATTCTCCTCTTTCAAGATGAGAAAGTTTTAGAGTGTGTTGGAACTGGAGAAATGAATTCCAGGCAGTTCTCCAACAAGAATGCGCAGTCATTTCTTCCTAGAAGTAGTGCCCATTAGTTTTCTAGTAGTAAACTATTTGTAGAATAATTACCTCACGAATTAATAAATAAACGTTATTAATAAAGATAAACGATTTATTCAATCACGAAAATATCTCATTAACTCAGGTTTGGGTGGATTATTTGTAAGAATGGATATTCACCAACCAGTCCGATTTCTAACCATCACAACCACTCAAATCATAACTCGGATTTAATTAAAAAATATTTATTTCATGGAAAATATAAAATATTTCTTGTATTTATTTGTTTGTAATGATTATTTTCCAGAACAATGGAAAAATAATGGGATTTTAAATACTCAGATCAAACCTACAATTTAAATAAAGCACTTTTTTTTTTTTCCACAGCCTCTTTATATTTACAGATATTATATATAATTATAGATCCTCAGGCGAATCTATTTACAAATTATTTTTGTATTTCCTGTAGCATCGCTGTCGGATTCTTATTTTCATCCAAAAATATCCATTTGGTCCCGTGGTTCTGGACTGATTGGTGTATAGTTGGGAATGTACGATAGGGATTGTCAAGGTGACAAAAATATTTTTCGAAAGTGACAGGTAACTGACCAACCGGAAAAGCTTATTCCTGGTACGGGATTTCAGCTGACGTTTTGTTTCGTTACGTAAACAAATATTTATAAATATAAAACAGTTATGTAATAATGATTGATGCTACTCGATATGATCGATTTACAATAACGGGTTTTGAATAATTATTCGTATCTCAATGAAGATACTGATGAAGATCAGTTAGTACAGCACCCGACCAGAAATCGGAGAGATCCCGGGTTCGGGTCTCAATTCTACTAGTGTATTTTTTCTTTAACTAGTAATAATTTATTATCTAATTAATATCATAATAGTTATCCACTAGAAATTAAAGCTACTCTGTATCAAATCTGTTTAACACCAGTTGAAAGTTTAATTTTTGTTAGTCTTTTTTAATTATTAGGAAAATGTAAGAAAATCAGTTAGAGGGTCTATTGGAAAATAGGATCTGATTCCGGAATTTCCTTACTTTCATGAAAATAGTTCTCCCAATACGGATATTACAACATACATATTAGTATTCGACGTATTTTACGCGCCCAATCGAAAAACGTCACTAGGAATAATTTTTAAAAAGTTTAACATATGCAGATACGTTTTTGTTTTGTTTTTCAAGAAAAACAAATTATAATTACCAGCGTCGTGTACGTTATTTTTTAAAACTAGTATTGTTGGACATGACATCAGCCAATAGGTAAAGGTGAAAATATATTACTCTGCTGTGACGAATTCGCTCTTACAAAAAAATAAGTTTTTTTTCTTTTTATTCAGATTAAGTATAAAAACGCAAGATTGCGAAGCAGAAGTTAGTAGTGGAATTAAAGTGTGGACTGTCATGCACGGCTCAACATTGGAGCTTTTCATGCAAGAATCGACCAAATAGGAAAGTTATGCAACTTTGGGGTCATGGGTACGATAAATCAATTATGAAATTTTACCTGTCCGAAGGCGAAAGGTGCGGGAATTTGACCTCTTCGAAGAGTGTAATTAATATTGATTTGACGATTTCGAAATGAAAATTACAGAATATACTTTAATAGTAATTGGCTTAGAGGCAACAAGCGTAAGGTTTTAAAGAAGAGGGAATCGACACAGTTGACCCGGTCCAGTGAGGTTTGCAAAATCATGAGATTGTCTCAAATTGCTTCATCACTTGCGATTTTAGCACAACTAAGAGGGTCTATGTTCCGGTGTATGAGCTGCTGATCTCGGCCAGGTGCGTTCAGAAGCAATTAACTTGCTCTATTTCCGCTCGAATCATTTCGTCCTTTTGCGAAACTTCTGGACTCGCGGAATCCAACCATAAAACTATTGTAGCCAGTAATCCTGCCGATTAATCGATCGTCATAGACTTATAAAAATGGCCTAACCACCACTATATTCTTACGCTATAAGTATTATTATTTAGGCATAATATTTACCAAAGTTTTAGTGATACTTCATTTGCTAAAGACTTGAAGGCGGCATTTCTTACCTGGAACAGAAATTATAAAATGTCACGTTACATTCATACCATTCAAACAAAGTACTATATTAAGATCATATATTAAACTAAGTTAGTATGTACATAAAAGGATCAATTTAATTTTTCTGGGTTTAGAATTGTTGGAATGAAAAATAATATTCATTATAGAAACCGTAGGTCAAGAATTTTAGTAAGCTATTTTTGTTAATAAAAATTTATGATGTTTCACAATTGAAACCTAAAATTCATTTGGTTTAGTACCTATTGAGTTTTTTTGTTTTTGTTAATTTATTGACATGAGCAATATAGATGACAAGACGTAGGTCGCAGAGGTATTTTCATTTGTTCCAATCTACGCGTGAGAGTATGAAATTTTAAGGTTGGGGGAATCACGTACTAAAGGAAGCAAGGCCTAAACTAATCAGATCGGAAAGTTTGCATAATTGTTATGAGTTTCAGTGAACATATTCTTATTCAAACGATTTTTGATTATTGTTGAGTCTTAAATTGTGTAAACGAGGGAGTTTTACCTCTGTGTTGAAACACTTCGTAAATTAATCGGTAGCAATTATATTAGAGGATTATTATTGGAGAGTGGGTTATCCCAGCCAGCCAGCCATCCCCATGAACCCAGGCCGCTAGCAACTAGTACCAGGCTAGAAACCGTGCGTTGAAACAGTTTATCGAACAATTATTTAGGTGCTAACGCTATTTCGCATGTTATGTTCGCGTGGAGCGTCATTTGCTGGTAAGTAAGCACCTTTACATAGGCGCGCGCGCACCTGTCTTGGAAGGCACGACAGGTGGCAGGCCTTGCTGGCTCTCATAGGAATAACAAAACATTCATTCCTGGCTGTCTTCTCTTCTGCGGTGCCTTTCTCGACCAGACTATGGGAAACCACAAGGCATCATCATTGCTCCCCTCTTACTGTCCAGCACAGTAATTCGGCTGTTTTAATTAATAACTTAGCCCTTATTTCTCACGACTACGGGGGTCGGGGAGTACTTTTGTGGTCCCGGCTTGCGGTGTGGCTTCCGGAGGATCCTACTTATCGAAAAGCAACTGACCTTGAATTTGGATTGCAATTATAATTCGTTCGATTTGAGTAATTTATCTAATTTCTAACTACTCACCGGATGGGAATGAGTAATGTGTTTCTTAAGGCAGACAGTGGGCTTCTGATGACTATGTCTTGGATCAAGCGTATTCTATCCTCTAAAAAAATAAATTCAGTGACATTTCTCATGTATTAGCAGATTAACGTCATTGGCGGCCACGACACCAATATTAAAGTTATCCTTTATAAATAATTTTTCTTTTCGGTCCCATCAAAAATCTGGCGTTGTTTCCGAATTCCTATTCTTTTGTGGTAAGAACCGAAACATCGGAGGCATTTCCAACACTACATTTCATTGGTTGCTCCATGCTTTCAACTTGCGTCCCTACCGAGATTTAAGATTACCAACAAAAAAAATGAACAATAAATCTTTTTGAGGGAAACGGGATCATTGATAATGACTTGCCTTACTTTGCCTACGCCTTAGTGTGCTGTGGACGAACAAAGTGTTGATAAATGATACTGATAATATAACCTCCCTAGAAAAATATTTGTTCACCGAAGTGACATACGGGTGTGGGTAGGTACTTATTCAAGCATTTTGAAACCTAGAAAAACTAACATCACAACTCAAATCCTGGGAGATTATGATCTCTAATAATTCATTGTTAGGCCGCTTTATCATCTTTCACAAGTGGATGTGGCAATCAAGAAGACCCGAAGATTAAAGAGGGTGTAAGGCACCTCTGGGAAGAGCTTGACCAATGACCCTTGTAGAAGAGGAAAAGCCAGTCGATGCTTTCGAAACCAACTGGTTAGTACTGGTGGACCCGTTCACTTCGCCGTAATGTAAAGCACAACTTTCTCCAGATAAAATTTATCCGATACAAAATAATATATAGTTTAACTGTCAACAACAGTTTAATGTGCAACATTTCTTTTGATTAGGGCCAATATAGGTGTTTAAAAGTTTTAAAAATAATGAAATAAGGCAGTGAACTCGTTGAAGAAGCAAGATAATTAACTTTGTTGAGCCTTAAAAGGAAAAGTCGCTTATAAGTACCCGAAAATTTATTTAACTCATAAGCTCACGCTACCATAATCAAGGGTCAAGAAGATTAGTTATCGTCATAAGATCTCTGAATTAGGACAGCAGTTAATTATGACATCAATTCCCGAAAGTGCTTGTCCGTCAAATAAACGAGATACAGGCCTACAAGCTATGTTATGATATAATGGTTAAGTCAATTACTTCAATAAGTCAAAGTCAGCAGCTCTAACCGCCAGGATTTGATGCAGACAAGCACAGCGTGTCGAAGCGATGTTCATTAATAAAATTGATAATTGATATCTTCTCTCTTTTAAAAACCTAAGTCGGTATCCCAAACAAATCCTCTTTCTGGGTTTCATCTCGAAGGAAGCGATTCATCAAAAAACTCTCCTAGGTTCTTCTCTACCCAGAAAGGAGATGTTAAAATAATCAACGCGTAAAAGCTATGGCAAGGTGTCGCTTTAACCAGATCATATCACCAGACTCAGATTTGTATCCTATTTTTGGTTTTTCAATTTCAAAATTGGTAACGCTCGAAAGGTGGGTTCCTTTCCTGTGCCTCCATTAAACAATTTAAAAAATAAATGTTATTTCAATATTTGGCTTAAAAAAAAAACAAGTAATGTTAAACAATAAATAAAATCATTTAAATTTAAATATTCGTAGAATCAATAGTTAATTGCGACAAATATTTTGCCGGATGTTCCGTGACAAAATTAGAATTCCGGAGACGCACGCTACTCTCCGTTCGTGGCTGTTAATAATAATTTGCAATTTTTCAGCGCATTGTGAGTCATAGACAAGAACAATTTAAATTTTACCAAGCCATCATTGCGAAATAAGTAAAGAAGCACACACAAATATATATACCGCATAAATAACCCATCACAATAATATATTTTAAGCATCTACACTCCCATTGGGTAGTTAGGTATGCTCTTAGCAGATTTCGAAACGTGCCCAGCGCCTATAATTGCACAGCCACTGATTTATTAAAGTATTTTTTTCTTATTTAGAAGCCGGCTTACAAACGAGTATTTTTTTTATCGTTTGAAACACGTTCTGCATTTCATCTCGATACTTAAATCAATCACACTTAAAGCAGGCACGTGTGCGCCTTGTCTACTGGATATTTTCCTATTCCTAACTGTTCTTTCAAATCAAAATAGAATTTTGAAAATTGTATGCTCACGATAAGCTATGAGAGATCTGCCCTTTTGGATGGAAATAAGCTCTCCTTGGCCTAAACATTTTTTTGGGAAAAGAAATAAAATTCCTTCAAAAATTGCTAAGTCTTTATATAATGACCTGTTGTTGTTTTTTTGTAAACTATTATCAAAAGTACTTAAATTTATTACCAGACAAATAGACTGCTCCACTAAGGAGTTTTCAAAAAGGTCCTCTCAGCCTCATGAAGGAAAATGAATAGCTTCCATATGGTCTAGAGTGAATATGTAGATAACGGAGTAATACTCAACCCGAGACATTTTCATATTGGTATTTATATTTTTCTTATAAATACCTAAATTTATGTTTCTTGTTCTAAATTGTAATCCTGAGGAAACGTCGTCTGATTATTTTATATCAATAAAAATCTATCATAAATGTACAGAGAGCGTTATGTCGTAATAATCTGATTTGTCAAGAAGTTCAATTCAATTCAAACATTGTATACAAACTTGTATACAATGAATTTTACATTGATATCATTATGCATAATTTCCATTAAATTAAATTTTAATTAACATAACTTCAAATGCTTCAATTGAATGATGTAATGGGTCATTGTTGAATCATTGAATGAAAATCTTCTTTTACAGTTTTACTCCTGAATATCCTTGTTTTATTCACCCATACGTTCCAATCGCAAGTAGTTAAAGGTTTCTGGGTAACCTAAGAAACTCCAAAGAAGTTAGAGCTCACTAGAAACGTGGTATTAATGGAGAATTTCATTGGGGATACATAAATCACATTTTTTTGTCTCGGATCGCTTAAATAAATCTTGACCAACTTACCTTAATGGCTGGTTAGCCAGGGTATACTGTACTCCGAATATTGGAGTAAAAACATGGGGTAGTAAACAAGGGGTAGTATTAGCCATTAGCGTTAAGCCACTACAATTTACAATAAAAAAATCTAAACAATTTTAAATGACAACATATCGCCGATGACTACAGCATTACAACGTCCTTTGATGACAGGAATTTGTAGGACATAATGATTTCCATCTCAAGGCGAGAAAACGGTACCGAAGAATTTAGCAAAATGGATTCCACTCAAGGCAACGGAACTGTAACATGTGCTAGCCAACGTGATTAAAACTTAAATGGCATGAAGCACCAATAAATTTTATGTGAGCGGAATAGCTTTATAAATTAAATAGCTTTATTGAGTTAAGCTAAAATTTATTTAGGCAACGTATGACCACCATTATTTGTTTCAAGTAATCGTTTAAAATGTTTCACAAACTAGCAGTGAGGCGTGAATTTTTTTTTATTTTTGTGTAACTTAATAATATGGTAATAACAATAAAATTACAAAACAGGGCTTTAAACTAGTTTAATGTTCGTTTTTAATGGATCCGTTTATACCGTAGAGAGTCCACTTTTCTTCTTTGCTACTTAGACTTATATAAAGGCGAAAGAATAATTGTTTGGCTATTACATGATGGAACAGCCAACTAGTTTATTTGCATTACGATTGAACACACTAGAATCCCCACACGTCAAATCTATCGTGATCATTATCATTTCGAGATGCTTACAGAGAATGTACATAGAGTTAAAAGTACTAACGGTTTGACAATCAAAATATTGACAAGGCTATCGGCTCGATCTTGAATTGCTCAGAAAAAGGCGAATCTCAGCCTTGCTTTTTTTTTTTCTGGGAAATAATTATTTTATTTGGTTTATTTTTATTTATTAATAACTTGACATCTATAAAATAGAAATAGTTATAATTGTCACTACCGGTAATTAGTACGACTACATAAAAAGCATATGATATGACTGGTATTTTGACAAAATGTATGCGGGATGATCTCCTTTGGTCAGTATGTTAAATTTTAAAACTATACCCTGCGCAATTTGAAACAAACACCTAGAAATATTTCGATTAGTTATTAGTTAAAATCCATATACACGAAAAGAATCGTATAATTATATAACTTAAAGCAAGTCGAGCCCTCATTCTCTTATTCAAAATTTGACTACTTCTCAAGTTACAGCTCATTAACTATTTAGTTATGGTTCATTTTTCAATTTTTATTAACAAAACGTGTTCTAGGCGTTAACAAAACAAATCGAAGATTTAATTCCAAAAAAGGTTCAAGAGATTTGAAATAAAGACCATAGAAATCGCAAATTCATTACGTCTACGATTGACAATTTGTTTTTATGACAACATTTCAGTTGTTTACGATTCTCTAAAACTGACGTGAGGCTTGAACTTGGTCAACAGTATTGTTTCTTTACTTTTTCCGCCCTTATTTTTGTTTGTATAAGTACACGATTAGAATTAATCTTCAATTCATAACAGACCTTTTTCAGTACAAGAAAAGTTTAATTAAAGGCAAGGCAACTCAACTACCTATAATTTTCTTACTAATCCCCCTGGAGCTATTGTTAGTCCCAAGCCGAAAACCACATACTTTTAACCCTAATTTGCCGCTTGTAAGACGATGATACCCAATTCCCGAAGTAGTACACAAGGTATTCCGTCATAAAATGTCATGCTGAAAGAGCGCTGTAACAATAACCTGAACAAATACCGGCGAATGAAATATCGTCATTAGGCAACTGAGACATGACTCTAACATGACATTTTCCCAAGCGAGCTAATGGTGGACATACATAATGGCATCAGATCGAGTGTCCTTTGGCTGAATAAGTGCAGGGTGATTTAGTATTTTTTTTTTTTTCCTAGCTGTATCTGATATGTTATTTCACAATAGGTACTTTTCTGAGATTTTGGGTTCTTAATAAAAATCCAGGTAACCCCAATAACATACATTTGTTACATCATTTTCAACTTACATCAATTTCCTTGATTAGATTATTCTACACAATTATAGCACAGGTTAATACCAAGCCTGTATTTATTTAAATTCTCACGGATATTCATTTGTGATATAAAAGTAAAGAAACGCTGATTTATTATGGAAAAGGTAAAAAACTTTAGATCAAATATATTTCTTTTTTTTTGTCATCACCAGGCACCGAGAATCACCTTTTACTTTATAAATACAAATGTAGACGAAAGACGATTATCAAATACCTGATAGAAAATAAAACCTCTTCTTTTGGACTTATTTAATACATGTTTGCGAATTGTCATTATTACTTTTGATGTAATGTTAATATGTTAACGCAACTTTTTGTAGTACGCATATAAAACTATATATAAAGTATAAAATTAAAAATACCATATGAACAGTATAAAACTAAGCATTTTATATCACTTGCTTCATGCAAGCCAACTTATATGGGAAGTGCATAACAATTTTTTTTGTTTGTATGTTTTTTACCCTAGTAATTAGATATGTTTCGAGGTAATAGCATTCAATGCCTCATTTAACTGTATCCTGTTGAATCGTGGGTTATGCAATATGTTTCATGAATAACGGTAGGAAATTTCTACACGTAATAAAAAAAAAGTGTTTTTGTCCCAAGTCAGCCTTGTGAAGAATGATGAAAATGGACAAAAAGTAAGCAGAGCATACATTTTAGTGCTTGTAAAAACAATTCAAGCTAAATCAAAATTTGAAAGTATTCTTCAGAACAACTCAAAACGTGACGGTTAGTTTTAGTTGACTTCAATAATGTGAGATATGGAAAAAGTAAGGTCCTTCGTTAGGGTTGAAATTTCTCAAAGCCCCTAGCACAGAAGCAATTTTGAAACAGTTTCGCCCTTGTAAATATGTACAGAATCTGGAAGAGCTGCCGTATTTATTGTAGATATTTCTTGTTTAAAGATAAAAAATTGTAGCATTGTTCTTAGTGAAAGGGAAATCCAAGGACGTCTGTCTACGTATATGTTTAAAGCCGTGGGCGAGCTCGAAGGTAGAACACGTTTTATGATTGCTAGCATATTATGCGTAATTTATTTGTTTAATTAAATATAATACGTTTTAGTTGGCGTCGTAGCTTTCCGGATTCCTTCTAAGAGGCATAAGATTCTACTTATGGTGTATTTGACATTTACGGCTGGCACAAATCAAGTTTTACACGTCAATGTTTCAATCTTGAACGCATGCTCTTGTTGAAAAGACAAATTTGCCCAAAAAAACATTATTGGTCAAAAAGTATAGATTCAATTGATTATTTGAAAATTTCCTTCTCTTTCGAATCCTTAATTTTATTTTTCTGGCCAAGTTCTTGTTTAATTATCAATTATCTTGTTATTGTTTTCATTTTGAATGATTTCTCCATATATTTTTTCATACTCGAAGAATACATGTCTTTAATTGGTATATGTAATCATTTTTTATTTCAATCTGCAGTGTAGATGCTACAGGAAATACAAAAATAATTTGTAATTATATTTGCCTGAGGATCTATAATTGTATATAATTATCTGTAAATTTAAAGAGGCTATGAAAGAAAAAAAATAATCTGCACATGCAGCACGAGGAGAACATTGTAAATATTTTTCATAGAATTTTGAGCATAAATTGTAAAAATTTTGTTAAATAAAGAAGTTTTGAAAAGAAAAATAATTTTTTTATCAATTATATTTGATTTTTCTGCGAATTTCAAATATTAGAGGGGACTGATACAGGTCAAAGATCACAATTTATGTTATAAAAATGTTTGCTCTTAAGGGTCATAGTCCCTGGATAACAAAGATATTATTATTATTGTAGTCAATAGAAGTGCCTCGAGACGGTTGCAATCAGCACAAAATACAATACGCAATATAGATCAGGCAAAAGGAAACAATATCTTACTTCAAAATTCCACCTGATATCCAAACGACTTGAAAAACAATAACTTTTTCATGGAGAAGTATGTCATTTTGTAATTCTTATCGAATTATAATAAAGTAGATATTTTTCCAATGTGAAAAAGTACCAAATAAAGTGGAACGTCCTCAACGCCCTGGTTCAGATCGTTATTTTTCATGGCATATTTAAAGAAAACAATTGGTGTTTTCATAGGACAAATATCCAATTCTAAATATTCATTTTAATCTCTAAAAGAGCCTCATCAAATTCAACGTGCATTGACAGCTGCAACATGTTGTATGTTAAACAGGTATGCAACAATTTAAAAATGCGATTTCAGGCATAATCTGATCAGACAGCTTTATCAACTTCTATATTTTATTTTGTTTTGTTTTAAGTAATGTCAACAGGTAAATATAGTTACTGAAAAAACAGTATGATCATTGTTGCCCACCTGCATGTACGGGATCTACCATAATTTTCTTTTTTTTTTTGAGTTTTAAAACAGCGATCATTTAAAATTATTTAAACTTTTATCTATGGCTTTGAATGAATGAGATCATTTATCATAATTACTTATAGCCCAATCAGGCAGAATGTAATTTTATCATAATAAAGCTGTTTAAAAAAAACTGTTATCAGTATTTTACTTAGTGCTTAGAAACAAATTTGTTAACGTTAATTGGCTAAAGTGTAAATTAAATGACGACTTATTTTACAATTTTTTAACGGTTTGTGATATGAAAGATTTCCAAATCATGTTACAATATGTCCTTAGCTAAAGTAGTAATTATGAAATTCCGGCCTTAATAATTAGTTCGAGCTGTCCTCAAATAGCCAACGAACCCATCACTAAAATTAATCAAATCTATTCTAATTTGTTGTATCCAGAAGCCATATTTGCCTTTTTTTCAAAATGGTTAATGCTCACAAACATACCCTTTTTTATTTTTCATTAGCTTCACATACTATTTTGGATTTTTAAGAATCAAAATTATTTTCAAGCTGCGAGTTCATAGATGCCCGCTGAACTAGATTTGAGTGTGTTTAACCTTAAAATAGGTTAGTTTTACGCCATGTTTATTACAACAACAAGCTCCAGCTATTATATTATTAAAAGTTATAATACCTTTTTTCCCCTCTTAACGATTAACAGAGTAGTAATTAACTAAAAAAAAACAAAGAAACATTGAATTTAAAAATGAATTAGCACAGTTTATCTTAAGTGTTTCTCTGTAACATCTTTAAAAAAACAAAGTATACATTCATGGATTGTTGTAATTTATGGATTAGTTTCGCTTGAGGCTGTTAGGGAAACAATTAGCCTGTTGCAAGCAGTTGAGTGTTTCTTTAGCCTGAAGTGTTTGTCGTTATTACAACCAATTATAAACGCTCCATTTCATAGTACTAGCAACCACTTATAACAAAGAATTTTAAACACTTTTCCTTGACACGATCAATGGATGGTCCAATTGAAAACATTACTTAAAATATTTATTATTCATCGCCGTTCATTCGTTGAGTTTTATCGGTACCTAGCATTCCTTTGTTAGTCTTATTATACAAAAATAACAAGGCTACATGTTTAACATATCTATTTAATGTATAATGTGATTCCTTGGGTGGGGGGGGGGGTAAATATGTCTACATGAGTGTGTGTGTGTGTGTATAAAATACTGATTTAAAAAAAAATTCAAATTTATCTATTCAATTAAAAGTAAGAGAACTTAATGTTAGTTAAAAGATGTTCTATTGTGAGTTATCCAGTTTTTTCTACACATAACAAACCCCAATTACCTCAAGAATAGCCTCCAAGCGTGTAATCTGTTTTTATCCGGGGAACAAAAAAAAAATCTCAGTATAGGTTATATGTGTAGCGAAACCGTTTAGAAGCCTTTTAATGAAATATCCACCCGTTGCGAAACTTATAAAAAAACGTTTTCATAATCTCGTTTCAGTAACCGTTACTGAATACAGGTCACCTCGGATATGAAACTCTCAATGACATTAATGTACGTCTGTAATAAGGACATTTACTTAGATACAAATAGAGTATTGTAAGTTAATGATCTATATGGTGACAGTAACAGTATGATCTGTTAAGTTGTGTTGATTTATTGATTTATTGCGGCGTGAAACCCTCATTTCATCAACACCGTTGTTTGTAGGTTTAAACTCATTTGAGGAGGCCACAAATGGCAGCCTGAGATAATACAAACACGGAAGAAAAGTAATCCGCAGGAGGTCACCGGAAATTTAGGACTAGGGAGGCACCCCAGTCCCAAATGTCAGGTGATGGTAATAGATACTGTTTTATAGGACAAGAGGTACGCTGGGAGGAATTGATTTTGTTACCATATGATCCCAATATCAGAAATATTTACTATCCATCTATGTTCTCTCCCTTATTACTTCAGTAACAAAACCCTTCATACCGATCTTAATATACCTTACATTATCGAACTCATCCCTTCCAAGTTCATGAAATTCCATAGTAAAGTATCCAACCATCCTAATCCCCTACCACAGTCATTGCACTGCACCACTCATCCCTATAATCCTCCTCGGAGACTAAAATGGCAGTGGCCTTATGGACTGCTATGAATGCGTAACAGTGGGAGTCCTGGCAATGGCCAGTTTCTCCAATCATGTCCTGAGCGTATGTGGCTCTCGCGCTCTTCGTCAGCCTCCGGCTTCACGATTTTTCACGGTATTTCACAGCTCGTAACCGGTAACGCGGCTGACGGAGGAGCGTGGGGGACTTCTCAAGACTCCGCTTCCTCTTTCGCATGCGAGGAAGGTGCCAACAGTGTGGATTTGGGAGGTCTCTGGACTGTTTGTGAATACTGCATGAATGAGCGAGTGAATGATGAATTGTAAATATGGTATGAATGAAAACATTTATTAACATTACTTATTGCCCAAAGAGGCCGGTTGTAATTTTATCATAATAAAGTTGTTTTTTATCAATATCTATATATGTAGGCAATTCCATCAATCGTATGTTGGTATATGGTTGACAAACAGTAATTAGCGCGATTTGAGTCACTCCTTTGATATCTTATATAATTATATCACTAGTTCTTAACATTGTCAATAGCCTTGGAAATTAAAAAAAATAATAATTACGAAATAAATTGTACTTATTGAAATTCATACGAACAAACTATTGTCATCAGAAAGTGAAGAAACGCCAGTTACTTGGGAAATAATTGTGATAACGGGACGTATTTGCGATACGTGATTGTCACTGCCTAGCGATGATCATGTTTGGTTTATTATTACCTTCTGATACATAGAAACAGGAGACTCTTTCTTTTCTTGTAAGGATTTTGTTTATGAATGATGGCCAGAGATAGACGCTGAGCTATGCCACCACTCATCAGGATTCCACTCATGCTCCCTTAAGGATGTTGTATTCGATATGACATTCCTATTTATAAGGATCCAAGGTTGAACGATGTTGGGCTGTTCGAACCTTTTGAGGTTTATTTGTAAACTGTCTTGGAATAGTTTGAGTTGTCTGTACATTACCCACTGTTGTAAATCATAAAATTATTGTAGTTTTTTTTATGAATTAGCATGAAAGGACAGTTAAGTAAATGAATTTCATATATGTGCTATGTTAGCAGGGCCGATGAAGCAACAAAGGATTAATTTATACGTGCATGGATTACGTGCATTATAAGGAATTGCTCCATTACTACCAATTTTTAGTCTGGTAAGTATCTTTTGATTTGAGTTGAACGGCTTCAGCTTGAAAGCGAGTGGAAGAAATTGTTTGGAGATCGGCTTGGTTGATGAAAGAGAGTTGTTAGGATTATCAAGTTTTCAACTTTTCAACGTACTTCACTAAGTCATGAAGTCAAGACATGTTAGATGGAAAGGATAAACTGATTACGAAATTTCGGCAAAATAGTTCACGAGGACTTGATGCAGGGCTGAACGTTTCCATAAATAAATTTTCAAGAAAACCTAACAAATCATTCATCGATCTAAGCTGAACACCCTGCAGACTCCTCAACTCGTTTATGTACTCACGACTAACAACAGTTTCAGTTTAACTGACGATTTATAAACCTTCCCGCAAGTAAGTAGGTGTCATGAGCAAATGTCTGCCTGGTCCCTTCCTTGAACTACACCACATCTACCCCGCCTCCCTAGTTACCTCCCCTATGGGGATCAGAAGTAAAGGATATTCACTAATTCTGGGCCTGATACACAGCTTGTTCTTCAATATTCTGCTTGATATTCACTAATTCTGGGCCTGATACACAGCTTGTTCTTCAATCTTCTACTTAATATTCTTCCCACTTTGCAACCCTCAAATAAATATACGTATAGGTGTTGTATGATCTGCCCGTGACCATTTCTTTGTTAGCAACCTCTAGTCTTTCATTTAAACCATTAATATTTCTGAATCCATTCATCAAGCATAAGTGTGACGGAGTGAGGCTGCATATCCGCCGTATACCGTTCCGCCTTAAACATTCACTACTTCGCGAGATGGATCAGTGTCCCGTCAATACCCTAAGTATATAATTGCAAGTGACGGAGGGGCGGTGAAAGCTACTGCCTTTGGTGACGCCTGTCTCGCTTAGGTAACGTCCACTCCTGTGCATCTTCCACAGCTTCCACATTCTTGCAGAGCCTTCGTTAGTGCATAAAGGGGATGTGAAAGCGTTTCTTGTTAATCACCGAGCTCTTGTTTTTATTTCCGCAAATTAAAACTTTTTTTTTCACTCTATAGATGCGTAGGGCCTAGAAAGGCGTAATATGTTACAGCTTGTAGTTCTACCCAAGGGCATTTGGAGAAACACTGGTGGTTGTTGTGCAACAGCTTGCAGCGAATGAGTTCAGGAGGAGACTAGTTTTTCCTACTGTTAACGTTTGATTAATCGCTCCAGATTAGTTGAAATAATCGCGATGCCATAATTAGTTTAATTAGTTATATTATTACCAGTAGATAAATACCATAGTAAATAGTGCATTTTCTGTTTGAAAACAAATATTAATCTTATTTATATGTTGGTACACACTGTAGCTTATAAAGAAAGCATGCAATTATGTTTTATTACTTTATTTGTAATGGGATTTTTCCTGAGCTTTGTTCAAGGGCATATTCTGTCAGCTAACAAGCATATTCAGTCTATTCCTGTGTAAAGTTGTGTATTAGCCCAAATATTATGTCTTAAATTAAATATTATCTAATTGGCGGCGATGAAAGTTATAGAACTATCCCGCTGAAAAATGTTAGATAAATTATGAGACTTTTGACTAGCTTGACTATTACCTCCCCATATAAGTCATTATTTTATATGTGTAGTCATAAAATATAGAATAACGATAATTGAACTTCTACGCTAATGCCCCCGTAAGAGCTAACAAAAAGAGTCTTTATGAGAAGTGTGTGGACTTTTTCTAAGAAACGTTCCGCATCAGGTATGTAGTGAAAAATATGAGTTGCGGGGTCTTTTGGCATTCGATGCACTGTTCCCATGAAGCTTCATGAGTTCTTCGAAGTAATAGTAATGATAATGAGGATCTACCGCAAAATGGTAAATCTGCTCGATAAGCATGACAGCTGACTCCAGAATTATTTACTAACATACCTGTGATAATATGCAGCTCACTTTTCTTTTGTAGAAAATTGAATATTTTTGTCATATATATTTAATTTGTTTTGCCGTTTTAAAGTTTAAAGTTTTAAAATAATTCTCTCTCCTTATCCTTCACCCCCTCTCACCCCCCCCCCCCCTCTCTCTCTCTCTCTCTCTCTCTCTCTCTCTCTCTCTCTCTCTCTCTCTCTCTCTCTCTCTCTCTCTCTCTCTCTCAACTATTGTGGGCGCATTAAGTAGTTAAGTAGGATTACGCTAATTCCAAAGATATACAGCTTTGAGCCGTCATCCTCAGCTGCCTCTTAATGGAATACAATTTTATAATATGGAAATTGTTGCATAAAATAGAAAGGTTAAAATCTGAATTCACCCTACGACTGTAGAGATGCCAGTACTTACAAGTAATAAGTTAGCCTATTTGAACCGCTATGTTTCATGCAAACATTTACCATGTTTTAAAATTTTAAACTATTAATTGGGGCAACTGGGGCTGCCAGCATAGAGCCGCCGAAAGCGTTATTTTATAATAAACTACGCTGTGAAGGGAACGTGGAAGTTTTGATTAAAAGGTGATTTATTTATTAATATAAACTCTCCTTTATGACTAGTTTGAAAATGTGCCAGCCACGGTACTTCTGTTCAATTAGTTAGTTTCATCCGAATATAACCACAAATTATGCAATGGCAATGCAAAATTAGTTAATCGAATAAGTCTTGTTATAAGTAAAAATAAACACTTCCTAAGACCTTTTTTCTGCTTCAGCAGGGGCCCATTCATAGAGTAACTTTTTAATCTACCGTTACACGTATAAAAACGGATCAATGAAAGGAAGACGGACTAGGAGGGTAAAAAAGCCGGCCGAAGCGGATCGGGGAATGATAAAAGAGACGCTGCCTCTCATCTGTAGTGCATCGTGAAAAGCTGTGCAGCGGCACTTTCTCGGACCTCTTTAGGCTGTACGGGGCTAGTTTCACCCGGGCACAAGCCTTCTTCAATCATTGGTAATTAGTCCCGTGTAGTGGCTTCCCGCCTAATGAGCAACGGTCTGCGTTTCTTGTTTTGGCGGTTTTGCTGTATCAGCAGGGGCGGAGGGTTTCTTTCGAAAGTGGCCTAGGGCGGACAGAATTCGGCGGATCATCATACCGTAAATTAATTGAAATTCGGGACTTTAATTATATATTTTTGTGCACATTTATTTTAACGAGCACTAACAATAATATAGAAGGAAATAAAACCTTAACTTCCAATCCCTTGCTTTTATAACCATCCTGGAGGAGTCCTTGTTCTTAAATTAATGGGATGTTGAAATCAGCGAGAAGAGTAGAGTTGTAGTAGTCGAGAGCATTGGCTATCATGAAGATTCTGGATTGCAAGAAGATACAACACGTGAAGAACTTTGGAAGTCTTAGCACTCCACCAGGCTTCATCAATCTCCATGCGTCCATTTATAACCATGGTTCTCCAAATTGAGATTCAAAGTAAATCCTGACACAAGTCCTCTCATGTCATGTCAGCCCTTCACCCTCCTTCACTCATCCTCTCCTCTGGTTTCACTTTTCAAACCAACACATTCCTCTAGCGACTCACTACAGGCCCCTTCATCCGTTCTAAAATAACCATAGAGAACTGCAAACTAATTAACACAACGATACTCCTACCTACCTTTTGCCAAGACTTCCAATATTCTTCGCTTGTTGCATCTTCTTGCAATCCAGAATCTTCTGCATGATAGCCAATGCTCTCGTCTACTACAACTATAGTCATCTCGCTGATCTCAATATCCCATTCATTTAAAACAAGGACTCCTCCAGCTACCAGCATCTCCATTCCTACCTCCCTGGACATCAAAATCTGTTTGCTAATGTTGTATAAACCGAGGACCCAGAGTGTGCTCTGGGCGATAAAGTGACGGATGGGTAAAGTGGTTTTATGAACATGAAAAAATATGGTTCCATTTGTTACGCCAACTTGTAACCTTTCTCAAATAGAAGCAGAACGGATAATCAAAAATTATATTTATTTTTCTTGTTTGGTTAGCGATTAAAATAGCTCCATTCTCTAGCTTACACAGATTCCATTTAACTATTTTCAATAACCGTCTTGGTTTAATTGAATCTAACAAAAACATTGGACCTGTGATCGGGGTGCTTGAAGATCCGTTGGAAGACACAGCAAACACTATACGCTGGTTTACCACAACATCGTTATGATATTTTTTGTCAGTTGAATGTTTCCAATTTTTACTGATGTGCAACAAAATGCTCGTGCGCCAGTTGTCCTTGTGCCAGAATCCGGATGTGGGCAGAAAAATTTTCATTTCTATTCAGCAGTGGGTCGTCTGACGTCGGAGAATGTCTCTTGGGCACACCCAGCTTCTAAGCGACGATGACCGTACAAGGGTGACGAGAGCGTACTGGCCACGTGAATACTTGCTTTAAAAATTAATTATAATAGATACATAAAATGTAATTATTAGTATTGACCCATACTTATTGAGTAGAGACTATTACGATGGGAATTGATATTTTTAGTGGTAGAAAATATGGTTATAATACATCTTGAATGCAAAATCTTGAAAACTCAAGAAATAAAATCCATGCTATCTTAATTTTTCTGTTCAATTTATTTTTTTAAGTTATAAGAATGAAATCTCACGAAAAATACGGAAGCACTCTTTTATTTTAGAACTGAATAATTGACGTTATTGGTAGTGAAATGTTATTCTTAGGTTGTTTGTTTGTTGGTTTTCATGTGTCGTGAAACCTTTCAGGTCATTGATTTTTATTGGTTTCTTATCATAAGTATATTTACCAAGTTTTCACTGTTCAAAAATCAAAATATTTTGCGGGAATCCACCATCATATTTACCTGTAAACAAAAAAACAATTATCAGCAAAACAGTTTTTTCTATTTGGTTATATCCTTATCCTAAAGAAAACTCTTTGAATTATTTTTACTGGACTAAAAGTTAGGGTCAGCTAATCATGTAGTATATACTTATTTATTTTTGTCATTATTTCTTCATTCCATTGACCATATAAGTCCTGAGTATTTTAAAAATTAAATTTCATATTACTACAGATTTGTATCACTATTTGAAAAGATCACACGAATAATTATTAGTTTTAACGTTTTACGTAAAGCCTTTAATTCAGGCAGTTTCACGGAGTCTGTGTGTACTTAAGAGCTTTCTCTAGAGTCTTTGTTTGAGCTCAAGATCTCTTGGGCTTCAATGTAGGAAATAAATAAGAAGTCCTTTTTCCGACAAACGGAAGGAAATTGATATCCGGAAGACCATTGATTCCTTACAACAATAGACGATTTCAGGGATTTAGCGCGAAGGAAAATTTGCGGATTCATGGACTGATTGTTCGAGTTGCTTCGGTTTTTCTTCTAATCCGTTGAGTGTCGTGTCTGCTGGGTGCAAGTTTCTCTATTTGATAACAGTCATTATAAAATAAAAACTACTACATAGATTCAAACGGATTTTAAAATACGTTATTTTTAACACTAATATGTAATATTGCTCAGCAACTAAACTTTGTATAATATCTGCGGTTCTATTCGAGTGAAACATTTTAAATGGTTTTATTGCTGTTATGTTTATAGCTAAAATGTACAGAAATATGAAGGTATAATAGTAACATGATGACGTGGAGATTGAGTGCATCAAGCTATATCACAAATTTAACAAATGAAGTACCCATTTACAGAATAGTGTAATAAATGCCTAATAGGATTCGTGATCAGTCTTTAAGGAGTCTGGTAAGAGTGTAAACATATTTTGGGATTGTAGTGACCACCGCATTTTTCGATGAATTCGAGGAATCGTCTGCACGATTTGTCTAAGGACCGATGGCTGAATTTTAGGTTTTGTACAAGATCTGTGTACTTTCAAAAGTACCCTTTTAAAAGTAAATAGCACATTCATGTAATATAAAATATGTTTTACATATAAAAGCCCACACCCGGCAGCAATTTTGGATGTTAATGGTTTTGGGGGGGGGGGGTTGAGTGATAAGAAGGACATTTTAATTTTAAGTGAATTTTCAATCATGTATCTAATTTTCATGTCGGGCTTTTATCAAGTGTATCTTCGAGGTATTTTCATGTGTTAGCCTGTCCGAGTCAAACGAAAGTTCAGCATCCAACGAAAGTGAAGGTAGATAGTCTTGTAGATTCACTAATAACGATCTGGTTCTATCTAGTCTATCGAAAAGTAATTAATTGTTTTTAGGTTTATTATGAATTTAATCGAAAGTTGTTTAGCCTTCATGCTCAGTGGGTTATCGGTCGAATGGCGGAATCGATTACTTCACCTCTGTGAGTCATGCGATTGATTTAACACCGTGCTTGTTTCGCTTTCGTGCGAGTCACCTGTCCTCCATCGAAATTCGATATATTTTCTTTCACTGATAAATATTCGGGGTTTCTAATAATATTAGTACCCACCTTGGGATCTATACGCAGAACCTTGAGATCGTGAAATTATTTCCTAGACTGGGGTCATATCGTTGAATGTATCCGCTTGCAAATGTAGAGCGCGATAAGAAAATCCGCTCGCAAGGCCCACAGCTGTATGTCGAGGAGGCCTGGAAACCTTTACTGCCAAGGTCGGCTCTAAACTTTATATTCCTGTAAATGACATCACATCGGCTTTCACGGCAATCGTTCTGATTGATCAAGCTTGGAATAATTGAATTAATCAGTTAATAAATTTATTGAAAGATTGATTCTGCCAATATTGTAGGTTTAATTTTATTTCTTTTGGAGGTGGAAAACATAAGTTCCTTAGTAAAAAGTAAAAGTTTGGTATGCCACACGAAATTTATTACTTATCGTCGATGCAGAAAACGTCCTGATATGTTCAGAAGAATTTAAAAAAATATACGAAAAGGTATTGTGAGAAGAGCTTTTATGTGTATGAAATTACGCGTCTAATAAAACTTAGGCCTGAAGTCGATTGAACAGAGGCGATTCTGCAAGTCTGAGATCTTGCATACTTATCTGATCAAATTCGTTCCACAAAGATTTATTCGACGAAAACCTGTTTTTAAAACATTTGGTATATTAAATAAAAACTGTTACACACCTTGTTATGGTAGTAAAAAAAGTTAACTTATAGTTACGGTACTAAAAATAGTTAGCTTATAGTTATGTTCCGCAGGTGAGTTGGTGGATCCCTGGGCTATGTAATATATCCCTTATATAGTATGAATGTGGTTGCAAATACAGTTATGAATGAGAGAGTATATGTAAATTTTTAATTTTTAAATATGGTATGAATGCGATATTTTATCTCAATTGTATATTGTCATTTAAGGAAAGATTTTAATATCCTTCAAATAAAGATTTATTAAAAATAAAAGTTGTATGATTGAAACTCGAGCACGACCTCAAAGACGACCTAAACATTGCCAACTTTCTTTAGATACTCTTTTGGGTTCTGATGAATACAATTATGTTGGCTAGGCTTAGTCCTAAATAGCGGTAGCATGGTGGTTAGAGCGCTAGGCTGGTACTTGGACGTCTGAAGCTCGAGTCTCAACACTGTCCCCATTTTTTATTATTGAAACTAACGATTATTTCTAATTGTTTTGTTTTTTTGCTTTTTAAATCTCTCTCTCTCTCTTTCCTCTCTCTCTCTCTCTCTCTCTCTCTCTCTCTCTCTCTCTCTCTCTCTCTCTCTCTCTCTCTCTCTCTCTATCCAGATCCGGAAGTCCAAGAACATGCGCGACATCTGGTGGAGCCCTGTGGGTTTTCTCTATTGTAGGCACTGGTAGTGTTCAGACGTTATGTTGTGTCGAGGGATCTCGCTATCTTGCTGTAGTACTCTAGTACTTATAATTCATTAAACAGCTGTCTTAGTTAGGTTCAAAACATTGTGTTTCTATAATGAATCTCTCATAACGTATCTCACCGACATTTATATGTATATGGGTTGCCATTAACATGCTAACTCTCATTCTGCTTGTAGATCTTGGCTTTGATAATTACGAGGTTCTACTGATACCCAGAGAACTACTCAGAACTATTCTGATATTTAATGGGAATGCCCAATAAAATCTTACTGAAAACCTCCTAGTATTACTGTGTTGTGATTTTAAAGTTCAAGTGTTCAATTTATATTGTATTGTCGCCGTCTTTTATGGCAAGGTGTTCATTATTTTTCGAAAGAAAGATTTCTCGTTTGTAACCGTTTCACTATATCCATCGCTCTTAGTGACTCCACTGCACAGCCAGTCTTATGATGCTCAGTCATAATACAAATGAAAGCGGGTAAACGCTGGCCATATTCAATAGTAGACCTTGGGATATTTTTGCAAGGGGTGCATTCAAAGAGGCGGTGAAGCTGAGCGAGCCAAGGCTCGCCGCGAACATAAATCCACCGACCCCAGACAAGAGACGAACCGGCTCGGCTGGCTATATTGCTTCGGCTCTCCTCGGGGCAGTAAAGCTATTCGGTGTCTTTAAAGCCGCCATAGGGCTCTAAACTAAACTGCTCTTGTCGTTGTTTTCGTAAAAAAATAACCCTCTGGCGGCTATAATGAAAAGGCAATATAACTTATTATATACGAGGATAAGTTGCCTCGTCATTTTTTTTTTTATTATAGCTGTGTAATATAAATTTAGGTCGGCAAGACCCAACGCTTTATTGGTCGGCAGAACCAGCAGACCACTCAGTTTCATTGAATTATCAAGCCTTTTCTAACTATCACATTAATTTGTCTTAATCATTACACCTTAACTGCTAAAGAGATCTGCTATGTCACCAGCGAAGATAGCAAGAATCCCGTCATAGTAGGAATGCCTGTATATAGGGTAAAGAAGAGAGTTCTTAGAACCCTACCTTAGACTGCAAAGGAGTATTCTAAACCTCTTAGGACTTGGAAGTAGTGGTTAGATAAGCAGGCGCGTGGGATAAAAAAGTTTAGTTGAGTTACAATGGATGTACGCTTAAAAAGCATACCAGGGTGCCATACCCATTAGTAAAACCAGTGGATTAAAAAAAAAAAAGTTGGTAGTTGAGGAACTACCTTATGAAGCAATAAAAAAAAAATTGTCAACAGCTCACAATTCCAGAAACTGCTTTGGAACGTATAAATGACGCAAACGGGCGCTGATTTCCTTTATTCTATGACCTACAGTAAAGTAATAAGTAATATTTAAACATAAGGGTTTTAAATTTCAAATAGCTTTTTATCTGTGTTACACGTATATACATCAAGGCAGACGATTTCACGGATGATAGAGATATTGGAAATAGAATACAGTTTTATTTTCATTTTATATCGATCGCTTTTTAGATTTGTCTATCATCTTTTCGAAAGGGTTTTCACACTCATCCAATCATGCGCCGTTGATTGACAATCACTTAACCTTTCGGTTCTCTTCGAAGGTGAAAGGCGAAAGTGATATCCGCTGCGGCATAGCTGGATGCAAAAAAGATCTATTTAAAGTAACGCAATTTATAATAAATCATTGGTGAGCTGGTTCGAATCGCAATAGAGAGAAACTGAAATCATTGATCGCTGATTGATTGGTGTTCAACAACGTTCGAAGTAGTGCTAAGTTTCTAAAAATTGAAGCACCGTTCTTTCGCATGTTAGCTTACTAAATCATCCATTAGTGTTGCATTTTTTAACAGTATGACAAACAATCCCAATATATAGCAACATCGTTAAAAAATTGACTTTCCTGTTTCACACCGGATTACCGACTGTACTGTTAAAATGCATATTGGCTATTTTACTTCACTACTGCAGAAGAACATTTTGTCTACTCAAGTCAACATGAATTTGTGAGTTGTTTTCGGAACCCAGTAAAAATTTGAGCAAAAAAACAACTAAAATATATAAATATTTTTTTAAGGTTTTAAAATTTTACTTCGGTTTTCCCTCCACTATATGTCTTAGAAACATTGGAAAACTAATCGTATTTTTTTCTCAAGTAAACACTTAGTTCAGTTTATATAGATTTCATACGACCAGCGCAAAAAAATTCTGAAGTTTGAAAGCAACATTCAGGTGTGTTTTGGAAGGTGCCATACTTTGACATTCTCTGTCCATCAAAGGAGTGAATTTAACATTGATCGCTTGAATTTAGCATTTTAAGTGACCTCGGACAATGAACTTGTACATTATGCAATAGAGTTTTCGGCAGCAAGCTTTACCATACATAGCTTACCTCCTGGCTGGTTAAGGACTGAGGCTTCACATCGGCAACTTGAATCTTCAATCGTTTTTTGGTGTTATTGTCAATATTCACTTGCTGTGTTTTTTCAATGCGTACTTTGTTAATCTTCTAGGTTTATATCTATAGAGTGGTCGTGAAAAAAGAATTAGACGAGTTATCTGAAAAATTGTCTTTCAGTCTTTTGTTGTGATTGATGTCGTGTAAACACCCTTAAGCCGTGTTCAATTTCATGTGGGAGAATTGACAATGTGAACTTTAAAATAACTTACGTTTGCTTTAATTGTAGAAATTTAATAGGTCCAGTTGTTAAGTCAATAATTTCGACTTCTTCTTTCAAAAGAATAACTTCTTCTTTTGCACGACCCCCATAGATATATTTCATGGAACGGGTTTCCCCTCTGAGCTGGAAGAGTTAATAATTGGTCGAGGTTACCAGCATATAATTTTAAACTGTTTACAGTCATGGCCCAAGAGTTCTTCTTTTGAGCCAAGGGCTCGGTTATACTACTGTTTTTTCGAAGAAATTTTTATTTAACGATCGTTGTGTGGCTTTTATATTTAATGAACACGTAAAATAGATACATTTATACCCATGAACTTTATCTATCAATTCAATTTTAATAGCTTCCGACTTAATGCTCTGTCCAAGGAGACTATAAATACGTTTCTCCTCCTAAAATACAAGTGGGAAGGCCAAGTAGATAAAAAGCTGAATGTATGTTGAGTACATATCTGGATGACGCCTTTCAGTCACCACTGAAAGAACTGCCGATAAGAGGATTAATTATGTCTGAAGCTGCGGTCTTAGATAATGAAAAAAAATAATATTATTTTACTGGCGAGAACCATCGTTCTATTCTATACCACTGTTAAAGTTTCTCATTCATTACCCGCTGTGTTTCTTTGACGTTTTATTTCCGTTCATTGGTGGTTTTAATGGCCATCTTCTTTATCATTTCCTGTAACCTCTTTCCTCTCATCTAGATTTATCACGCCATTTGACCTCTCTCAGTCACCATCTAGACTTCTGAACTAATAAACTTATGACTCCTAGATCTAGTGCCATTTTGTTTTGAAGGTACTGTACTTTATTTTCTACATAGTGACAACTTACTATTTCAGGAATGAAATGAGAAATGTTCTGTTGAAAAACATACCCTTCATTGATTGACACTCTCTGAAATCGGTAACGCAATAAACCATTGAAGGTAGCCAATGCAAAAACATTTATTTCTGATTGAATCGATAGCGAAAAAAGTTGTTAGAACAAATGTTTTGAGCCCAATAAACACGTATTTAATATCGTTCAAGGCGGTTTCATTTTATTTTTGTTTTTGTTTTTTGAGAAAGTTATATTCAGTGAAATATACAATCAAAATATCATATTGGTCAAAAATACTGTATTATTAGGAAAACTGAAAAGGAGTCCTTTTGACGTTTTTTTTTACACACATTTATTAATTTTTATTTTTTTCACTAACTTTTTTTGTCTTTAAAAAAATATCTTTCACAAAAAAGAAAAAAAAGAACAGCACAAATCACAAATATAAGGGTTGTACGTCAATTGAGACTACAGAATTAATAATCACAGAGAGGAAATGACTCAAATTTCTATCCTTCGGGTCAGAAGGGAAGAATCACATAACACCAGGAGTGACTCGATCTCGATTGTTGAACCGAGAAAGAAAGAACCATTAATCAAAGAATTTCTTATTACGGTCATATTGAACAAAGGAATGTTAAAACAATAGTCATCAAGCTATCCGAAGTGGGGAATATCATGTTACAAAACAATTCATTATAGGCAAAGGAATGAGAAATGATATCATTCACGGTTTATTAGTTGGAATGAATAAAGAAAGTCCAGAGGTCTCTGACTGATTCGCCTCAATGTGGTACTGAAACCTTTCAAGGTAATTCTCATCCCATCACTTACTAGTCAGACCAATTACTCCTGGGAAGGGTGTTATTATCTCTTCGGCATGTCCGAATATCACAAGTGCATTAACCGAAATAAGAGCGGATTCGATTCAGCATAGGAGATACGATCTCTCGCCTAATTATAATAATCGTGCGAGTGAAAGAGCAGTCCTCACAGGCCTGCTGCCCACCGCTTTGGCAAACATGAATCAAATTAACGTTTTTTCCGTGACGTTATCTCTCAAACTGGTACTTTCACCTCTATGAGTATTTGTAAAGTTTTTTTTCTGTTACAGCCAGTGAGAAGAATAAGCTCGAACTGATACCTCGAAGGGACTAACTCCCAAAGGCAACGATCGATGTCCTGATTTTCGATTCCAAAAACTTAATTTATGAATAATATTCGATATTATTTATGATTTACTGTTTCTAATGTTCTTCGAAATGGGAAATATAATCAGAAAACCTCACTGTACATATAATCAACAAAACATATACATATTTATTATCATACATAGCACTAATGAAATGTTTAGAAAAAAAAAAATGTTTTTCTAGGCGAATTATAAGTTACCAAAAATTCATTGCACAGTCAAAAAATACTGAAGAAAAAATTAATAAATAGTGAAAATTATAATGCGGTCGCACAACTTAAAATATAATGCATGCCATAACAACGGTATATATTTAATACAAAAACATCTGGATAACATTTTTTTCTCAAAATAAAAGCATAGTAAGACGGGTTTGACAAATTATTATTATATACAATTAAATATAGTCGTAATATAACTTTATTTAACTAGCTCTGGATTACTATTATTTATTTTTAAAAATTTGTTTACTACTTATTATTTATTACTATCTTCTATCTATTTACTGGAACTAATGACAGAAGGCAATGAAAGGAACCATCTAAAAGAGGATGTCCATGCATTCTTCCATCCACTATAGTATTTCCTAGGTCATTCTCAGAAACGTTTTAGACGTTATTAGAGGAACGACTTAAGCGTAATAAAACAACAAATAAATCACTGCATTAAACAGTGTACTCATATAGACTAAGAATTTATTTTTTTCCAATATGTACAATGTGCAAATGTACATAAGATACAATGATTTATAAACCAAAAACGTTTGCAAGGCTCACCACTCTTAATACCGTAACTTTTCATACACATACCATGAGCTAGCAAAACCAAAAGTGTGTTTCCTTATTAAATTTCTTTATTCTATAAAGTTAAAATATTTCACTCAATATTTACATGTCGAAACACTATCCGACACTATGTACGACCGTATGGTAAATACAAATAACCCGTTAACGATCTACAGCCATATCTGAGACCACTGAGTCGAATTAAAAAAAGTAATAATAAAATTCGTACAAGGCCAATGGTCCAATGACCGATTTATCCATACGTAGTTTCCACTTATTTCTTTCGTTAGCATTTCTACGTATCCAACTACCCACGTATAAATGCATTTATGTAGATAGTGTATATCACAAAATGCCATTTTTTCATACTGATCCACATAAATTTGTACTTACAATATGTGAAAATTAGTTTTTCAAATTAAGTTTGAACTTTTATTATTGATATTACGCCAACAGGGGACGTTTTGCCTATTCAGGCAACGTTTGAACTACGATACAGGAATACTGATTCGTAGACCTGATTATGCCTGAATAGGAAACGTCGACAATTGATGTTGTACCAATAGTAAAAGATTTCTTGGGATAAACTAGCTTGTTTTTAAAAACTATCTTTCACACAGGATAAATATCGCTATAAAGATATCTTTTTGAGTGTTACTCTTAAGAATAATATCAATAATAATATAAAATCACTTTAGTTGTGTGCTATTATATGATGAAGTCGCAACTCTCATGGGAGATAAAAAATAATTCTAAAATATTTCTATGTAATTATAGTAATTAAAATAAATCTTATTTTGCAGTTCAAAAATCAACTACTTCTGCAACGTACACACTAGCGACTTCTGCTATGTTAATTTTCGTAACTTTCTTTTTAATTTAACCACTCCACAGTGATTGCATTATTAATATAGTTTTCATTTAAAGGAAGTACAATACTTTGCACGTAATCAGTTACAGTTGAGTGGCAAGGAAACCAGACGGATATCGGAACAGTATTGGACAACAGTAGAAAAAATTGGCGTTGTACTCGTAGGCGCCAGATGGAATGGCACAAGCGGAAGGGATCTGCTTGAGGGAAGATAGGTCTGGGTTGTGGAGAAGAATCCTAGCAGACTCTGAGGTAGGGGCGTTCACCTGGTGACGTCACGGTCCTTTCAACCGCGTCACCGCTCACGTCTAAAGAGAACTGGCCACGGGTCGACGCCTTATACTGCACTCTCTAACTGTACCTCTGCCAGCCGTACGACTTTCTTAACAGCTGCAACTGTCACCTGGTCCAGTCTCTCCACAGGGGAACGAGGAAGAGTCCAGGCACCGCTAGTGTGCGTTACGTAGGCTGGGCCGTTTGAGCATCGCTGATTGGACAGTTAAGGACAATAATTGGAACTAGAGACCCACACGGAAATATTCAAGAAACAGTTCTAGCACGGGCTACCTCAATTCATCTCAAGCCCTCCCAAGGCATTTGTTGAGACCTCATCGGTCAGGTGTACACTACAGTCTAAAGTAAAGCACCTAATAACAACCAATTTCAATGTCAAGCTAGATAAGACAAACGTAAGGACAGAACGTTACGGCTGTAAATAGACATAAACCATGGCAAAGAGAGAGCAGTTATCGGACCAAGCATACCCCCCCAACAATGGTTAGAGTAAAGCAAAGAAACAGCTTCATTATGATAAAATTACAATCTGCATTATTGGGTTATAAATAATTGTGATAAATGATCTCAGTCATACCATATTTAAAAATTTTCATTTACTCGCTCATTTATACAGTATTTAAAACAGCCCAGAGACCTCCCAAATCCATATGGTTGTCACCTCCCTCGCATACGAAAGAGGAAGCGGAGTCTTGGGAAGTCCCCCACGCTCCTCCGTCAGCCGCGTCACCGGATACGAGCCAGCGGAGGCTGACGAAGAGCGCGAGAGCCACATCCGCTCAGGACATGATTGCAAAAACTGGCCAATGCCATTTACATCACGCCACTGCCGTTTTTGTCTCCGAGGAGGATTACAGGGATAAGTGGTGCAGTGCAATGACTGTGCTAGGGAATTGGGGTGTATGGATAAGTTACGATGGAATCTATCCCTTCAAATTCCATGAACTTCATCGACTTGGAAGGAATGAGCTCAAGAATGTAGGGTATATTAACATCGTTATGAAGGATTTTGTTGCTGACGTAATAAGGGGCATTTACTATTGTTCTCAGGACTTTTGATTGAAAGGACTGGATACGCTTGATGTTCGACTTTTTTGCTGTCCCCCATAGCTCTATTCCGTATGTCCTGATTGGATTAAGCATAACTTTGTGGATTAGTAGTTTATTTTCTATTGAGAGGTGGGATGTCCTTCGATGTAGTCTGTACAGTTGTCCAAAGCGTCTGTTTAATTCTTGTCTTTTTAGTCTCGTGTGGGGTTCCAGGTCAGTCGTTTGTCGAGATGGAAGCCCAAGTACCGTAATGTCTCGGATACAGGGAGAGGAGTTCTTCATTAAATATGCGTAATGCCTTAGTGAAATCTAACCTTTAGTTGCTAATAAAGAAGTACGTAAACTAATGAGAGCTCTAAGCCAATATAAAAACCTAAAAAACACAAAACTGGATTCTGCTTCTTGTTGCATAAATCGGCGAAAATGACATTGCAACAAATATCAAAAATATATTCCACACTAGCAGCGTCAACTTGATTGTCGAACGATCAAAAACGTTTAAAAGTCTCAGTTATGATCCTGTTGTATTTATAGAAATAATACTATAACCAAAAAGAGTTGTTTAAAGCATTCCATATTATAATTTCGAACCGGTTCACGTTGCCACGACATTCGTTAGTATTCCAGAGTGTTAGTTAGTAACGCTGTATTATTCAGAGTTTTATTTCTCCGTCCTTTCGTCAAGAACGTCAAGAATTTTAATTTTTGATCCCCGCCTGCTCTGGGCACTGTGCTGCATTGAGAGTACTCAGCCGTTCAGCTGTAGCAACCTCATGGAGCCTAATATGTACTTCAGCTCCCTGGTATATTTTCTGGCCAAGATAAATTACTTAGTTACATAGTATTATAATTTCGTACAAAGAAAAATGTGTTTGTAAGTGAGGCAAGTGTATATTAATGGACATGAGGTGCTTCATGCCAATTCATTGACCGAGTACTATCAAGAGATTCTTATTCCATTCGTGTTCTGCGAACATCGTTCCTTTGTGGCCTGCGTCTGCACATTTTAATGAGGTCATGATTATAATAGATTAAACCAATTATTAGATTAGAGTTATTTAAAGGTTCTTATATAGTTATAGTAACATATATATGGAACCCTGTTTCAAAGAAGGTGATTATTTAGGTTTCTGCTCTTGACCAACTGATATCAGTAAGGTATTTGAGTGTTCAATATTCGTGGAACAGAACACAGGTCATATTTGTCTTGATATTTCCAAATGGGTGGTGCATAGGGCTTACCTGTATTTTCCAGTGACCGTAATTACTCCCTCAGAGTATGTGCTTCAGCTCTTGTCAGGTGCTTCATTCAGAACCATTGAAATCAATATTCATAAAATCAACCCGCCCCCCAACGACGACACATGTTTATTCTACAAAATTACCTCCACTACAGTTACATATGTGAAGGCACTCGTCTCGCTCTTTTGTCGAGACACCATGAAAAAAACTAGTGGACAAAACTTGCGGCAGAGGGTGAAGGTAATGAGGGAACACATCATTATCTTTAATCTGCCATTGGTTGCACCAATATTACCAAGGTGTTTTTGAAGGTTATAGGATAATATATCGGGGTCTTGGTAGGGTGGCAAGATTGCACTGTCATCTGCAAATGTGGCCTATAAGGTATTGGGGGTAGAGGGGACATCAGCGGTGTATAGGTTATAAAATATAGTACCCAGGAGACTGCCCTGTGAAACTGCTCCTTTTATGGGATAGTAGTTAGAATATTCTAGCGGACTTGGAAGAAGCGGTTTGAAAGGAAGTGGTAGGACTGTAGGATTAGGGAAAGGGTCTGTGATAAGTATCTTTTGAGCAAACCTGCGTGCATTAAGTTTTAGCCTTGAACAGTAATAGTAATAATATAAAAACTACTTTTGGATATGAATGTTTCATCCCCGCTAAATTGCTATTTAGTAAGTTGAATAAATTTAACTGCTACCACTATCTTCTATAAGCGTCCACCCAGCTTCACCATAGACAGGACTGAATGCAAACTTGCCAACAGCATATGCTACCTCGACATCAACCTAGGCAGGCACATGACGTTCGGCCCACACTTGCAGAAGAAATTGAAAAGAGTACGCAGGACTTACTACTCTCTCCAGCATCTCATCACAAGCCAGGCTGTATCCCTTCGGCTGAAACTGTTAATATATAAGAGCGTCCTGAGGCCAGCTGTTTGGGACACCACTCTTTAGATTCCTACACGCTAGTACCATAACTCGACTTCAGAGCTTCCAGAACAACATCCTGCGGACGGCACTATGGCATACCCCTTTTCGTGAAGGCTTCCGACATGCACGAAAAGTTCGAGGTCCCTACCATCGCCAAAGCCATCAAAAGAAAACACATCAAGTTCTTCGACTCGATGAAACATAGTCTAAACCCTCTATTCCAAGACATGACACCCCCACCGCTACCGGCACGATGGCAACTCACAAGATCGAGTAAAGCAGACCAAATGGTGGACATCACGGCGCTTGGCCCACCAACAACAAGCCTCTAACGGGCACCCATAACTGCTATCCGACTAACTAAGACAGCACTACATGCCTAGAGGGACTCTAGGCCCAGCCACCAGTGGACTCTCACCACTGTACCGCAACAATCAACCTCTACCGAGGCTTCCCACACTCCTTAATTCCCTCACACCACCTTCAAGCAGGTACTCCTAGTACAAGGATCCGCTCAACCCAAATATTCCTTATTTTTCCCTCATCCCTAATCTTCTAACTAGAGAGCTTAGGGGGAGGGGGGAATCTATATTATTAATATTAAAGTTCGGCATCGTGATTTATTAGGTTAAATTAAAACTAACTCTTTAAAACAAACATTATATGGATGTAATGTAAGACAACATTTTATAATTATAACATAAAATCATAATTTACTACACAATAATGCAAAAAGGTTATAAGCTACCATCTAAAGCAACTTCCTCGCTTTTTTATGGCCTCAGTAAACTTTTCCCGTTACATTCTGAAACTAATTGTAAGTAATTAAAAGGCTTGACCTTTTATGAGTTTTAATAGGTGTTTTAAATGAAAATGATGAATTAGAAGACGAATACCTGAAAATGAATGCTCCGACAGACGATAGCGTTGTTATGTGTCTACCCCTGCCATAGTTAATATAGAAATAATATTAGTTTACATTATTAGAAGAACCAGGGTCCGCCTCCTGACTTTCTTAAACGAACGAAGTCGACAGGCAATAAATCTCTGGTTGTCCATCGAAGCTTCGATTAGGCGTTAGAATGACGACCCCAGCTTGGTTTAATGTAGGTGTTAAAAACTATTGTTTTAATTTCTAAAAAATCGAAGGAGCTGCAACCGCATTGCCATTTTAATAATGATCAGTACCACTAGCTGTATTATTACCATGAGGGTTAATAGGGGAATCGATACCCTAAAGTTCGGAGAAAAAAAATTTATGATAATTAACCACGAAGAATATATATTATGTATTAATTTGAGAACCAGTTGGCAAGCAATTCCTTGTTTTGTCTTAGATTATAAGGATAATGTAAGGAAATATATGCGATTTATGCTTTTTACCTCCCCCCCCCCCGGCTCGCAAATCTCAGTAAATATTTCGGCTAAAAATTAAAATTTCCACCCTACAAACGAAATTTGCAGCAGGAATGTACAGCCATGATAACTATTCGCGAACTAATTAATTATTACTTATTGATAAAGAATGTCAAAGACAAAATACGAAACAGATTGCATTATTTTTTATTTTTATTTTTTTCTTCATTTACAAATATAATTATAGATCCTCAGGCGAATCTATTTACAAATTATTTCTGTATTTCCTGTAGCATCAAATGAGTCACTGGATTTTTAAATCATTTGCATTATTGGTTTCAACATTATTAGTTATTCAAGCAGGGTGAACGAGTTAGCTGGGAGTTACGTTTCCTTTTTTCGAGCTAACCTATTAAATACTATTTGAATACTATCATAAAACTCTCAGGCTAGTTAGATTTGCATTGTAATAATTAGCTTGACTGTGTACTCCTTCGTAATATAATAGCCATTTGAGCTTCCGTGAATGCATAACTAATGATTAAAAAAAAAAAAAAAAAAACGAGAGACAATTAAGAAATTGTTCCTTCTCAAGGTGAACTGCCTCCATTTGAACAGTTTAATATTTTTTCTAAGTAGAAACTAGTAACGCTTAGTTACGACGAATCGTTAGAAACACCCGATATCATCTTTTTTTGTGGGGGGAGGAATTTGTTAATTGGGAACGATATTTACATGTTTAGAAAATGAATGCTTCATTCTTAATTGGGTTCATTCTCTCTCTATAAATATGATATTGAATGATAATATTATTGTATCGACGGTCAGCTTTGAATAAACAGAATGAACAGAAGTTCATGAGGACATACAGAAACAAAATGAACTTAGTTAACTAAAAAAAATGCTAACAATACTAATAGATATATAAACACACGTCGTTAAGGCAAAAAACGGTATAGCAGTAATAGAAACAGGTGGCTCCTGATTGGATAACTTGCCTTCGGTCCTAAATAACAGTACGTAAGGGTGTAAATAATTTTTAAAAAAATACGTGATGAAAATTGTACAAGAAATATATATATCAATTCGCAATTTTACTTAATAATAAGAAGTAAAATAACGATAATAAAAAGAAACTATCTAAAATACTAATAGTTGAATAAAAAACATCTAATAGAACACATTACATTTTGTATGGACAGAGGGTATAGTGTCGGTATAAGGATGAACTGTACACTTTGAGGGAATTGAATTGTGTTTGCATGAGCTCTTAAATCACAATCAATAATGCCTGTTAAGCAGAATGTCATTTTTCAAACAAAGAACTTTCTAAGTAAGAAAAAATAATAATTCGTCAAAAAAAATAAACAGCAGTAAATATGATAGTAAAGTATTTGCTCTTCAAGAATAATTATTAGAATTATATGTATAAAATGTTTGTGAAATAAGAAAATTTGTGAAATTGTCAACTATTTCTTTTGTTACCATTCACCCGATTGACTTGCCGTTCTGGTAAGTGTTTGCTAAACGCTGAGGTTAGCCTAAATGTTTCCTTTAACCGAGTTTGTAATTGTAACGCTTGGGTTGCGCCAGCGTTATGCAACTTGCTTACGGGGTGCTACAGGCTAATTGCACGCCTAATGAGCTGTTGTCTCCAAATGAATGGCTCTTCATTATGGATCTCTGGATCCTGAGGTGTTGAACGAAAACATTTTGCAAAGAATTCTGGAATAATAGACCCTCTTCGAAGGCACCGGCTTGATCCCTTGATACGCCAAGAGAGGGCATGTTCCACACAGGCTCTTAAGAGATATTGAGTAGAAACAACAATGTTTTGTTATTTCCTATTAACGTCAATCTGATTTATCTAACCCAACCTCCTTCAAATGCATCTGCGCATAGCAGAAAGAGAAGAAAGTTTGTCTATATATAGTCTTTTGTTTATATTTCACATTGTATTAAACTCAAGGGGTTTAGGGGGGGGGGGAATTTAATCTAGAAAATCGCATTATAGATTAGAGGAATAATGCATATCCGGTGAGATTTATATAAATATCTGCTGTCAAATAAAAACATTATTCTACCATGGCACTGATGTAATTAATATTTCAATCGGACCAGTTAATTTTTATTTTATATTGCATATTATTATATATTGCACGTATCTTAAATATCTTTTAAAATTGATAGAATCAGGCAACGATACAAGTATTCGATCCAAACATTTTACCTCTCATTATTTAAGCATTGGCTTTAGCTAAACAACACAGGACAATAGCTGATTCTGAAGCATCTGGTGTGAATGTAAAAATTTCCGATGTATAGAAATATTTGTTGGTTAGTAAAGCAAAATCGATTTTCAAACTGCTGCTTGCAGATTTTTGTTGGCCTTTCTATATACAACAGATTCGATTCACGTCGTATTTTATTTATGTATTTATTTTATTAAATATGAAAAGTATTAAAAATGAATTTTCATAAATTTATTTAATATGATATAAACAGTTAGTTAATAGTTTTCAGGTGTGGTATGGAAACTTGAACCCGGTAGGTTGCGTCAGACTCATAAGAACCCATGTTCGAATGTCTTTAACCAATACTTAATTATATACACTGCTAATTGCAACAATATTTGTTAGCTGGTTTTTCAAATTAAAACCATAATAACATAGCCATGTTTAATTTAGATATGTTGGTATGGAGAAGCTTGATAAACGGTGTACTTCACCATATGGTTGTCCTTGAGAAAATGTAAATAATCAACTATTTATTTTGTTTTTTTATTGATTTAAAGGTCGAGAGTAACCGCAGCTTTCCACTACAAGGAATCGGATAAGGGACTGCTACGATTTGTAATCTAGTCTAAAAATTACACAGTTCAGAAATAACTCCCGCCTATAATTTGAATTATAATGAAAACGAAATTTATGCCTGGAACGAGTTAAAGGGATATATATATTTTTTTTTTTATCGGTACCGGCCGGCAGATGGATGCATTGATCAAGGCAGCTCACTTTCACCAGACCCATGACACTTAAACCGGTCCTTGCTCGCCTGCACCAAGGCTACTGTCGGCGGAGAAGCTGTGGTTCCAACGGGTAACATATCAGATCATGTTATGTATATGCCTGTGACATTCATATCGCCATCTTAAATCTGTATGCCATCTTGAAGATATTTCTCAAATAGCCCACCCCCTTATAAACCTAGGCCGAATGCAAGGTTCTTGAAGGAAAGACTTCAGCCAGGTCCAGAAAGTATCGTAATGGCCATCGCCTAGTTGTTCGCTTTATGTTCTTATCTTGGCGAAGTGTATCCACATCTACTCCACCGTTCGTAAGCTTATTACAGAATTTAATTATAAAAGGTTTTGATTTACTTTTATTTATTTCGCCAGTATCGTGCATTGAGGATATCAAAAGTACCTTTTTATTCTTCTTTGGTGTGTAGGACTATAAGATGCTGTCAGGCTGATAAACGTGAAGATAAGGATGGCGTTTTGTTTGATAGAATAGAAGGTTGGCTTTGAGGTTTATTTTTTCCTTTGAGTACCCACCATTGTCAATTTTCTTTTGGTGAGCTCTTCTACGAGTTCATAAGGCAAAAAACAATTGTCACACGTTATATTTCTGTTGCTGTTACTTAGTGATTTAGTGAGCTGTTACTTAGTGATTTAGTGAGCTGTTACTTAGTGATTTAGTGAGCTGATACTTAGTGATTTAGTGAGCTGTTACTTAGTGATTTAGTGAGCTGTTACTTAGTGATTTAGTGAGCTGTTACTTAGTGATTTAGTGAGCTGTTACTTAGTGATTTAGTGAGCTGTTACTTAGTGATTTAGTGAGCTGTTACTTAGTGATTTAGTGAGCTGTTACTTAGTGATTTAGTGAGCTGTTACTTAGTGATTTAGTGAGCTGTTACTTAGTGGTTTAGTGAGCTGTTACTTAGTGATTTAGTGAGCTGTTACTTAGTGATTTAGTGAGCTGTTACTTAGTGATTTAGTGAGCTGTTACTTAGTGATTTAGTGAGCTGTTACTTAGTGATTTAGTGAGCTGTTACACGTTCTGTGTACGCTTGGAAAATACTTAAGTGCTCTCTTTTTCTTTGCCAATGTATGGAATCCCTTTGACAAAACAAAATGTCCTGGCATTGCACAAAGACACAATCTTCTCTCCGTATTTATCTGGCTTTGAAGGAATGTACATTTTGAAGGGACCTATATGGATATATATTTGCTAGTAATCTATCATTTTCTACAAATCATAACTGCTTAGAGCGGCACAACGGTTATGTAATGGCTAATCTCGATCAGTACAGAAGGAAGATGAGACTGTAATGTTTTAGGGTAATGCTTAGTTCATGTCAAATGTGAGAGATAAATAAGTGAATAGTACTTTTAAGATAACTTTTTCTTATTATTGATTTATTTGTAAAAATTAAGAAATAAACTAGCACAACATAGCGTTTAAGAACTGCATTGGGATTTTTTTTTGTTTTTTTGTTAGGTTTCCGAGAGCTTTTTCAGCAAATGGGATTTGTTTTTCATTTTGATGTATATTCTCCAGTTATTACTGTCAGTCTCACGGATATCAGCTAATATCTTCCATATAATATATATATATATAAAGATAAAAAATACCACCCTGACAAAAAAATACAAAAGAAATCCTGTGAAAAGCCAGTGAAAGAAATTTAGGAACTTTATATTTTTTATATTATAATACCCTTCCATACTTAATATACTTTTAAAAATATGACAAAAGTACTTACAAATGTAAAGTTATGCTTTATAGTAATGTTAAGTAGTAATTACAAATGTTCCACAAGTTAGGAAAAGTTTCCAGAATCCAGAGTTATTTGGCGTAGGCCATTAGTCGCGTCCCATTTGTGGAATCCTCACACAACTTCGTCCAAAAATATAGTTACAAAGAATCCACTTTTGGAAAAATAGCTACAAATAGCTTTCTAAATACTTACAGGTGTGCCGTCAATATGTAATAGCCTTCTCAATATAGTTCAACAAACAAACCAACATCCTTCCCGTGACTAATGGTTATGAATAAATTGTTTATTTAACGAACGGTAGTAATTTTCCGTTCATCGAATATTTAAAATGTTTTGTACACTTTTACATGTTCTTGCATAAGTCTTAGATAACTTAGTTACTGCGAGAGATTACGGAACGGTAAATAGCACCAGATAATTATCGTATTCATTATCATTCAATTTGAACAATTAACAGGAACGGAACTCTTAAACTTCTAAACGCACGAATGTGAGCTAGACCGTTACGTAGAAACGACCTGTTACATCAGTACACCGGATAAGTAGACATTAATGACCCAAACACTCGAGTATCATAGACATTATTGCTTGCGAAGTAGATGTATTGCTGTCAACTGTGAAGTGATGATTTGGCGTTTGATGGTTTCAAAGGACAGCTGACTATTTTTATATTCGTCACGTCACAATCAAATCCCATTTAAATAATTTATTTTTGTTTAGTGTATAATTCCTTCTCTCTCTTTCATGGCGATGAAAAATGGGATGAAGAATTTCTCATACAAATTTGTTCTGCTATCACTGACAAGAACTATAATTTTTTTTTTCAATGCTACATGGCAGAAATAACACGACGCTGACATAAGTTCAGTCAATGACAAGAGTAAATATAATAGAGACGTTTACCATACAAGGTTACTTGGTACAATTTGAAGCAAAGATGTGATCCAATTTAACCAGTATTATTTCCACTCTCCGAATCGAATCAATAACCGAAACATTTAGACAGTTGCATCAACTACTAGGTAGGGACTTTCGCCCAACATCCAAGCATATGGTTTTAAGCAGTTCGAACGTAATCACAAAAATAAACTCACTTTCAAAACCTGTTTTTGAATAACATCTGACTTGGCCTCGCTTTCGTAATCCATGCAGGTATGGAAGAATGCCGCCTTCACATGACATTGCAGCATATCGAAAGTGAGTGAAGATTTGGCTACAGACAACACATTTCCAGGTCTTATACGAATAGTTAATGATGATAGAAAATGATTTATTGTGTTTATTCACAGAACATAAACTTTCAAAATAGCGAATTCGGTTAAGGAAACCGAAGGTTGAGATGACACCTAGTGCCAGCCAAACGAACACCTAGGCCCCACCGACCAACTACCTTGGGTTTAATCCATTAATTTCACCTCTTTGAAGACATCTAGTGATTCTCAGACCTTACCTCCATTATCGCTCTAGCAACATTTTGTTTATGTATTCTTTAGTTATTGCATTGGCAAAAAAAAAATTCAAGAACCATTCTAGGTCCATCTTTGTATGTGATCATGAGTTAAGCGTTCGGATTCGCAAACCGATTTTTCTTTGCTAGATCTTTAGGCCTCTTTTGTGTATCAGCGCTAAGTTTTGTCTTGCTTATCCTTTATCTTTTCTCTGCCAATATCTCAGATTTTTTTGCCAGCTATTCATCAACCAATCAACTCAGATAAAACGTTTGATTGTAGCACACGCTTCGCAAGAACACTTGAATGAGAAATCTCACATTTTGTTGCCCTTCACTGACTCGCATACAAAGCTGTGTGTTCTGTTCCAAGTCTTGCGCCACTTGGATTCTTCGCTTTTTGGGAAAATGAAATAGGACAGACAAAATGTACGACAGTCCGCTGAGCCACTCCCTGATCTTGTGCGCAATGTTTTCTCGGGCCCTATATATTGGTCTACAGACCATCGATCACGGCTTTGTGTGACCCACAAGGTGAACCCTCTCCAGGTATGCATAAGAAATCATTTGGCGCCCCCGCAAGGACTCCGGCCAAGTTTCGCAACTGCCAGTCGTGAAGAGATGAGCGTGCTGTGGGCCGTTGGGGAGACCGTTACCCAACCAACCCGTACAACTTTCATAAGGACCTATTTAAGTCTATTTAATGGCAGCCGAGCTGATGGACCATTCACTTGTTATTATGACTGCAGCAAGTATGTCATAATTTATAGGCTTTACTAATTGAAGCTCTCTTGCACAACAACAAATAATTGTTATTAAAACCCTATGTTCCGTAATAGACGCAACTACACGATTTTTATACGTGCAGTCCAATTGCCACAAATTCTGATAGTATTGGTGGAGGGTGGCCTGATGTTTGGTAGCCAACCCGGCAGGTGATGTTACCATTAGCTGAAAACCCTAAGGCTCATGGTATATTCTTGAGGGACAGCGTTTTATTTCATAATTCTGTGTGACCGTGTACACAAAATGGAGGACTGTCAAGTTCCAAATGTCAGTATGACATAGGAAGACACGAGCTACCCTGGAAAACAATCACACTATAAATAGGATTTGACAACAGGACCAAATTGAGGGTGATGGCGCAGGCTAATAAAACCTGGTTGTGTTGGAATTCCTTTTAGATTTATTGAGTAACTGACGACTATGTTTACTTACATTACAGCAATTGCAAATTATTCTCGTTAGTTTACTTTCAATATAAGTCGTTCATTCAATATCAATCAAATATTCGGATTTGGAAAATGTTTGGGATTCTGTTTGATAGTCATCAATGAAGATTTCTTGATACGGGGTGCTAAAGAATTTATGGTTCACTCTTAGGATCAGTGTTAAAGTGACAAGCTATCCATAAGGAGTATGAATTTTTTTTTCCCCCATAGCCCCTTTAAATTTTCAGACAATTATAGATCCTCAGGCGAATCTATTTACAAATTCTTTTTGTATTTCCTAGCATCGCTAAATTGAATACAGGTTTTGTTATTTTATAAAAATTACATAATGAGTAAACAAGTATAATGATCTAGATTATAGGTGACTGGACTAAACTGACTAGTAAAGGTAAAGTTTCCTCCTTAGCTCTCAAATTTTTAAGATTATGGATAAGGGAAAAATAAAGGAGTTTATTTGGGGTGAGCGGATCCTAAAGAAGTATTAATTTTGTTTTTTTTCTAAGCTCTCTAATTATAAGATCAAGGATGAGGGAAAATTAAGGGATATTTGGGTTGAGCGGATCCTTGTACTAGGAGTACCTGCTTGAAGGTGGTGTGAGGGAATTAAGTGTGGGAAGCCTCGGTAGAGGTTGGTTGTTGCGGTACAGTGGTTCAGCATTCAGAACAACGTCTGAACATAGTGGGAGGGAAAAATAGTTCTATTTCTTGAGTTAATATCATGTTTTAAGAAAACGGCCATAAGGATTTTTTTATTGACTTCATTGACTTTTTCATTAAGCAATATTTCTTCATCAGATCTGAATGTTCTGATAACGAACAGGCACATGTTCATGCAGACTTTTTCAGCCTAGAATAACCCGCACTGCGGCTTTCCAAGCTATATCTGATAAAGATAAGCCGATCAAGTCTTTCAAGCCGTAGATGGCATCGGACAGAGGAAAGTTTTCGGAAGGCTGCGTAACAAGTCGTCATTCGTAATCTATCGTGGCCCAGATCCATTGACAAGTTTTCTGATTACGGAGGTATCAAGTTTGAAGCGGTCCCACTAGGATGTAGGATTAAGGTGCCGGCCGATTATCTGTTGCGTAACACTTGGACCAAACTTGTCTTCTAGTGGGTAGTTTCGGACTTGGAAATACTTCTCGGACAATCGCCGAATTCATCTGTGAGTTTTGGGCTCTTCAAGTTCTTACTTCAACATTCGTTCAGTGGCCTGCATCTTCAGGTATTTACATAAGCTGGAAGATATCGAAAGGACGCATGAGACTGTTTACAGTTCAAACAATTACAGTCCTAATCTCGAACCTTATCGATGCTCCTTCCACTTTCGACTTTGCTTGGTTCCCAGCCCTAGGGCGTTGACATCATCAGTAAACATTAAAATATTCCTTTTAATGTTCTGTTTATTCATTTTCGAACGTTATTGACTTCGTGGACTGTGCTCATGCGAGTGTCAGTGGAATCCACCTCTTGAAAGGATTCGCCTCTCATTAACTGAAATATCTTACTTAAATAAATTTGTCAATTCTTAAGGTGGTACGATAAGTCAATAAAAATTGCAGGTACACATAGAGAATAAAGGTCCAGAAGTACAGAAAGTCCCTATAACATATCAGTGGTAGGCGACAAGTAAAGAACATAAGATTCTAAACGTTCATATATTGGTTTTTAAGAAGCTAATGTAGCAGTTTAATTACATGAGTTCATCTGTAGCATTTTCTGAGGCCTTGCACTCTGAGATCATTTTACGGGTAACCGGATTTTCATCCTGAATTCAACAGCTAATTTGAAATTGACACCGCTAATTTTTATCTTAGATTGTGTGATTTTTTAAGGATAAAATATTTTTTTTCAACTAGTACAACTTTGTAACGCATGTGCCAGCTTGCTTATTCATTTCTAGTTCGTTATACCATGATCGGCAGGAAATTTTCACCTATTATCTCATTAATTTTATAAAATGTTTATTATTCAAAACCTTAAATTTGTAAGGGGTATATTTTTGTCTAGAAAATAACAGAGATACTGTCGGGAAACATTTAGCGTTTCGCTTTAGGATGACAAGATACGCTCGGCCATTGACGCTTCCGGAAGTGAGTATTGAACTGTTTCCTGCCACCGGCTGACCCTGCCCATTCATTCAAAGTAAATTGACGTGTTTCCAATAGTTTAGTAAATAATTCGCTACTCCGGCTGCAGTAATCGTAATTTTTTTTTCAAAATTGTATAATATTAATACTCAATTAATTTGAATACAATGCTAGGCACTTAAATACAATTACAAATGGTTTAGCTCCAGCAAGTTTCACCTCATCCTACCTACACACCTCCGGAACGCTGTCCGATAAAAGAAGCATTGTGTCCCGGCTAAATTGTGCAAGGAGTAGAAAGCTGATATATACCAATCGCCCAGACTTTTTTTTGTAAGCCTTCCAAGGCCATAGAAAATCACAAAACGATAATCCTTGGATTAGTGCTTTGTTTGCGAGGCATATGTAATGAAGCCACTCTATTTTTCCATTGTCTGTATACACTATCTTGTGCGGGAATATTATGCTAATTTTGTTCAGATTATCACACCTTATTATGAATTATGAAGTACATTTTATAGGCTAACAAATTATGTCGGGTTTTACCGGAAATAAAAACATTACGTCATGAAATTTCTAAAAATGATTCGCTTGCGAAAATTAAATGACACATACTTTAATAGTAGAAAGGTAACTTACTCTTTTCAATTATTAATTGTAATTATTTTCGTTTCGATAGAGCTAATTGCGGATTACCACAATCGGACCAGAGCATTACGGTCGATTAGCAAACCGGCTGGAGTTAGAGGCTCGTTCATGCATTTAATTTAGATTATAATAGAGTCCAATTTGTTGGAATTATAGTAATATTCCATAGCCGAACTAATTAAATCTGATTTTATTTAGAAACCAGATGATAAAAGGACCAGTATTTTCCCTATAATTTTCAATTTTACCATAAAAAAATACATATAGAAAAATCATACACATATGTATGTACATATTAGGCTGTACTGTACATACTAGGTTCTGATGTTTGATTGTGGAACGAATAATATTCTTAAAGATATGAGCTTCATAACTACAAAATAATTTTAACCCATTTAGCAACTATACTTTAATTCATTCCAACCACCATTTCTCAAGAATGGTACATCTTTGATTTAGTATTAAGGTTTTTTTTTTAGTAATAAAATTCAAAAAATAGTTCTTTAAAGTACCTGAAAGTTTATCTCGAGGAAACTGAGAGCCAACTTGAAGCTCAGTCCTGTCACGTTATATCTCTTAACTAATAAATCATAATGAAAAATTTGGTTACTTTCGATGTCAAATATTTCATTCTTCAAGGCTCCTTGGATATAAAAACGAATTCTTCAGGTAGTAAGGTAATTAAATTAATTCATAAAGAATTATTTACAGATACTTCCGAGCGTTAGAAAACTTTTTTAATTCTAGAGAGTATTTTGTTTTAATTTTTAATTAGTCTGCTATGGAATAGAAATCGCTGAATATGTTCGTGCGGTCATTAGTAGTTATGTGGGCAGGTAGGCGATTTTTGATTTTTTTGATTTGCTGCCAAAATTAGGTTAATGAAGGGCGGTGTTACAAGTAGACATTAAAAAAAATGTTCCTGGCTAACATGCATACTCGTGCCCTAAAATTTACTAATCCTACTCATTGTATCTTAACCATGTACAGCTAAAATATTTACGAAATAACAATACGAAAAATACAAATTTCTCAAAAGTAGGCTTTGCAGCCTCTTAAAATAAAATTGTTTATCGTGTGAGTTTTATACATGATTTTTCCCACATCCTATTTTTATAAGTTTGAGAGCTAAGGAAAAAAAAAAAAAAAAAAGTTGCACTAGTAAATGCAGGAAGGGGAGAAAATTGTATCTCCATTATTGCATTATTTATTTTTTGTACATTACATATTTTTTTGTTTGAGGTTTTGAAATAATTAAAAAAAAAAAAAATAATAAATGTCAAGTAATACTTTCTGTACCATTTCTCATCACGATTCGTAAAAGGAATTTTGTTTTACACATATTGGATGTGATGAGTGTGAAAAATACTGTATGATGGATTATTACCCCGAGGATGGTTGAATAGACGAAACGTTGACCAATGGAGAAAATGAAATAAACAGAGGCTCGAAAGCGTTCTTTTGATAATTTTTGGATTTTTGTATACTGTCCAACGGGGTGACCATTACCCATGGGGTGGGAATGGTCGGGATATCCTCCTGACAAAGAGGCAACTATCCTGACAATTTAGAGTCGAAATAGACACCCTGTTTGATGGTGGTGCAATATTGAAATATAGGTATCTATTTTTGAAGTACTGATTCGTTGTCATGTTAAAGTATTTACAAAAAATATCTGGTAATTTATCAACTTGCAGTATTGGTTCTGAAGACTTCGTTTTGGCAAATAATTTTTCATAACTTTGTGGACTAGACCTAATGTTCTTGTCAAGTTATATTTTGTCTAGAAAACGTAATTCAGACAGTGGCGGAATCGTCCATTTCTGTTTTAAAGTAAAGAACTTATTCTCGAGAGCGTAACTCACTAAGATTATTGTCTTGAGTCTTCGGTCAATCATTTTAACGACTCCCACACTTTCTCCTACCTCATGTCACAGGACGTGTTTACAAGCCCCGACCTTTATCAAATCCACTGTCAGGGTGTCACACTTCTGAGAACATCGGGGTCCAAGCACTTTCTGGCCCAAGTGTAGGCAGCCGTGGGTCCTGGGTGGTTGTGCAAGCGATACCCGGGTGTGGTCCAGGCGGGCGGAGTGTTGCATAATTACCTCAGGGTGTGGCTTAACTGTACCGCAAGGTAACTCATTCTCCGACCGTTAGTGTGCAAGGACCATACCGTTTCCTCCTCGTTGTCACCAGCTGGTCGATACCTGAGTCCTCTGAGTCGTTTGAAGGTAGCAATGAGCGGGTCTGATCTAGAGGCATCAAAGGTTAGTTGGCTAGTTCCGTCTAGTTGTAATCTCGGTCGACTTTCCAAAAGGTACGCAGTTATCTGGTTTCCTCTCTCTCTCTCTCTCTCTCTCTCTCTCTCTCTCTCTCTCTCTCTCTCTCTCTCTCTCTCTCTCTCTCTCTCTCTCTCTCTCTCTCTCTCTCTCTCTCTCTCTCTCTCTCTCTCTCTCTCTCTCTCTCTCTCTCTCAACTATTGTGGGCGCATTAAGTAGGATAACGCTAATTCCAAAGATATACCAAAAACATTTTTAGTACCAACAATAGAATTACATCGTCGGTTCATCATCACTCCGGGTCTTCTCCTTTCGGTAATTGATGGCGGAAGTCTACCGTTGTGAAGAAGTCGATGGCAAAACAATAGCCGTGAGCCTGACGTTGCTGTCAGCCGCGATGAAGATCAATCTGTGACTCGAATGACTCGGCCTGATATTATCTCGGCAGCTGCGATGGGCTGTCCGGATCTTTTTTAGGCCACCGGAATGGATTATTGTGCTTAATTCATCAGTCACTCAGATGTCAACAGCCCATGGTTAAACGATAATGCTAACTTCTTGTAGCATAGTGGTCAGTGCACCCGACCTGAGACTTATGACGTATGGATTCATGAATAAAATAGTAACTAACTTGCCTAGAAAACTGCAAAACAAGGTTGCTTTGAATTTTCCGTCGACTAGGACGCAGAACCGTCTTCAACTGACATTTGGCTTTTATCAGTGGACTCGTCAAGCGTTAAGTATTTTATAGAATAGCAACACAATACAAACTCATGATTGTTACGTACAACAATTAACTGATAGTTCTAAAAAATGAATGCATATTTTATTATTACTGATGGCTTGACAACTGATCTTTTTCATTGTAATAATAGGTCGTTTGAATCAATTGTAATAATAAGCTGTTAAATGGATAAGTATTTTATTGGTGGCCTCGCGATTCGATCCGAATAAAATTAGTATTTTCTTCTAGAGCTATAAAATTCAAAGCCACTGTTCATTTTATTAAACATTCACTTTGAGTAATTTTCACATCCTGTTAGTTGAAGGCTTTCTGCTCATAAAAAATCTACTGACTTCTCTAAACCCCATTTTTTTTTTTTGCTACAGCGAGCACATTAAACAAATACAGTACAATTGAATATGTATTAATAAAGAAATGTAAAAATTATCAAATTTATTGATAGGTTCATCATGTGTTACTGAGGTAATATCCAGTACAGTAAATATAAAAGCGGGTACTTTTTCGACGTCATTCTAACTTTATGAGTAAATTTAATGCCATAAATTATTGATGACCTTGACGGGTCCATGGTACATCAATTAATGAACACTCGGCACATTTGTATTACATATTGTCTATTCATTATGCAAACATAATTGGTAGTTTGATATTAGAAACGGACTAAACATACTTCCCGGTTGCAGTTAATATTAAAAACCCTTGTGGAACATGATAAACTCAAGAAGGAAATGGACAAAAAGGAATGGAACAGGTAGACCTTGAAAAACGCACATCCTGCAATACGTCCAACCGTGGAAACCTAAACACATACAATTCATAGATACTATCAATTAATTATGCTTTTTTTTACATTTATTTAACAGCATCTTGATCGCACTCGTCAGGTTTTTTTTTTGTATGAACATTCATTTCAAACAAGCTAATTTTTTTATACCAATCAACATATGAAGCATTCGTAATGAACTAAAGATAATTACTAATCTATAGATCCTTGAGGTCAGCTCAGGTTCCAGTAAAGACAAACTGTCCAGATTTCATTCTGCATCGAGATGAAACAAGGACCCTTGTTGTCGGATGATCACACCACAAAACCTCACCCCCTCTATAAGAAAATACCGCTACGACCTTTCACCCATCGCCACTCGCGTGAAAAAACCGTTTTTGCGCAAGAGACCTCAGAAAGGAATTGCTACCTGTCGAATGAATTAGTGATGCAGTTTCTGCAGCCTGAGGCCGGAGTTGCAAAGTGCTGCTCCGTCCAGCCTGCAACTGTTCCACTGCATCCGCTACAGCTGAGCTGAGTTTGGAAAGGTGCTTTCAGCAATTGTCATTCCATTGCACCAGTTCTCTCTTGTTCGCTACTCTTTGAAAATGGGTGTCTACTTTCGCGACCTAATCCATAGCATAGTATCTCGTGGGTATATATAGTACTAGCCAACTGTATGGCTTTACAAGAAATTTACTATTGTAATAATCGTTTTCAAGAGTTAGCAAGGGCTTTTCTTGGACACGGGGCACGTTACACCAATTAAGTCCTATCTACTAGTCTTGGAAAACAAATTTTAATTCATGTATTAAAGGTAATTGCACATTATTAATTGTCCAACTTCTGCTCTAATCTCTTGAGAATGATAGTACATGCACAAAGGGTGGCAAGAGAAAAGTCTTGAGTGGAACATTGAAATTAGTCTAATCATTAGCAACGCAGAGCTGGCTTTATTATTCATTTTTTAGAATTTATTTGTCTAATGAATCGCAATCGTTTCTCTTTCCAGTATTACTTTCAACTTTATTTAGGGGTTGTGAATCAAACCCTACATTTCATAAGCAGAAAGCAGCGCTGAAAGAACACAATTTAAATAACACCTTTAAAAATAAACAAAAATAAAATAATTTAGTTTTTACGCCGTTGATACTAGTGAGAAGTGGCATACAAGTAAACCGACAAGATATGCTCTGATATCCAACCTGCAAGCTGTTAAAATTAAGAAAATTGAGGGAAAACAATTCAGCCGATAATTTGAAAATGATTATTAGTTCAGCTTGTTGTACAATACACAAAATGTCCTGTCATTTATCGTCAAGGGACTACTGCTGGTCCCGATTGAGAGAAACAGTGACAACAAATAGAAGTTTGCGTTCTGAAAGCCACATCTGATGATATTAATCATTTTTAATTTATCAGATGAATCATTTCATACCTGCATTCAGCGTCTAATATGTTATAAAAATATGTTGCATGGTCTACTTATCATTATTGTATCCTACGAAAAATTTGTGCGTGACGAAAGAATAACTGTATTTAGCTCTGAATCTATCATGAAGCATTCTGTATGTCCTGCCCAAAGCCGTTTATGTTGCGAAAATGATTTTGTTTTTGCCAAGTGTTTGAGCCTTGTCTCTAACCTGTTACATGACTTTTTAAATGTACAGAACGGGCGTGCTAACATTTAGAACGTCCATAAGTGTTGCAAGTACTGAAAGTGCCGCTCTCCGGTTTATTGCTGCCAGCATCGGATTCACTGTACAGTTATACAACCAGACAGCTGGAGATCTCGGAGAGTTGCTCAACCGTGCGACGATTTTACGGGTGTTTCCCGGCTGTAATATAAATTGCCTTTTTTTTTTCTTCTTCTTCTTCTTCTATTTCTGGCATCTGCATTAACAGAGCCTGTAATAGCATTCAGAAGCAGATATCGAACCGTAAATACTTAATAGAACTGATGATGACTGAATGTTTCTTTTAGTGCTACTGCATTAGTCAGTATCGTTTAATTCAACGATTCAACACCTCTCAGAAAATGAGGGTTTTTTTCTTCAGTAGATTGTCACTGCCACTGCTATTGTGAGGGCAAATATTGAGGTGAAATGGTTTCTGATTGAGAGGAGATAACAACAGCTTGAAAGAGTCCCTTGCGAGACACCTATTACAAACGCGCCTGGGTGGTACAACGGCGCTGCCCAGTTCTGGAGGTCGACCACTCCCTTGGTGTAGGATTCGCCCTTCCTTTTGTGTGCCCGTTTTTCTACCTGCTCGCAGGTCCGGACATGTCTTGGAAGAGCATCATTTAGGCTCGTCCTTTGGGCCATTCACAGATAGCCTAATGGCCCGGCACTTGTCTATTAGTTACAGCTTAAGGCTCCTGTTAGTGGCTCCGAATTTCCTGTTTGTTGTATTAATGTTTTTCGGTATCCTGACATGATATGACAAATTAAAGCCTCCTTAAAAAATCTTTAAGCATTACTGGAGTCCAGTTTCATAACATAAACCTACACAAAATCGATAATAAAGGTGGACTTTCAGGATTTACACACACGAACAGTTTTCTAAAAATCGATATTCAAATCGGTTATTTACAGCAAACCACAGTACAAAATCAGAGCTTATTACTGAACTTGAGATACAATAACTAATTTGTTTCTCTAAATGTAATTTGATAGCGATGCCTTTAAACGTTTTACACGATGAACATTATAAAAAGGCAAGGGTGCAAATAAATCTTGCTACAAATAGTTTAATTAATCTTTAAATCTTGTATTTTTTTAAAAACAAAATCCAGGCAGCTTCATGATATGAATAAATAGTGAATATATAATAATAACCTATTTCAATTTTGAGTTTTTATAAGTTTACTTAATTAAATAACCAGAGCATTGATTAAGATGTAACACCTTGCAAATTTCTATCCACCTCGTATTATTAAATGACCAAAATTTTACAAAAGGTACAAGTTTTAATTACAGCAAGTTCGCTCAATGGTGGTTTCAGATCTCTCTTAAGTGGAAAATTATGAGATATGGGAAACATCTCTGAAACAAATAATGGGTATCTAGGTTACACCATACTGTGGATATTGATATGTTGGCAATGTCCCAATGTTTTTCGAATTACAAAACGTACATAGATTTTTTTTGGTTTACTTTCTGCCTTTCTTGGAGTATTTACTGTCGTTCCCTATTGCAGCAATCAATACCGCCATGAGCACTAAGTGAAGGTACTTCGTACCATGATTTGTATACGCTTGATAGCTTACAGAGTAAGGTTACGTGCAGAAAGATTCGATCACTATCGCAATTAAGCGCCGAATAAAGAGGTGCAAAGCACCCGAGGGGCTGCTCGTTCCCACCCGTTTCCTAGTTACACAAAACTTCTCACCCCGTTTCGAAAACCCATTGTCCTGAGCCTCCCTTCAACAGGTTACACACTCAGGCAGTAAGCACACCTCTCGAGAACAGGTGGTTCTTATTGATTCAGTACTTCTGTTTACTGTCGTTGCCCCGGCGCAGTGAGCATACCTGCGCTTGGGTCCCGAAAAGATTATACCTATTCAGTGTTGTTATCCCTCTTGTCATGGATAGCCTATTTAGTCTTCTGTGTATAATTTTAGGATAAATTACGAAGAAAAAAACCCCTCTACAGTATCTAAATACGTATATTAATTTAAATTTAATTTTAAAAAACAATTCGAACAATATAATAGTTTATGAAAAGTTAATTATTCGCAGAAAGAAATATACTTGAGAAAAATGATATATTTTATTTGTTAAATAATTAATAACACAGTTTAAAATCTATGCGTTTGGAATCGATTTTTTTTTAATTTATTTAAGTAATTTTTTTTCCTTTTTATACCATTTCAGTAGATATAATATGAAGTAGTTCAAAGTAGCTGCAAGGTTCAATTCATTCAAAGAAAAAAATTAAAACGTATTCTGTATCTGCTCCTTTGACGAGATACCATATCTTAGAGCGAAGGGAAGCTAGGGGAAACATGGTTTCCGCTCTGACATTCTTTTATTTTCCTAATCTTTAGATCATACGGTGATATTCGGTGAAGCATTGAGATAAGTTTAATTAAAAAATATTTGTTTCCTTTAGATTAAAAGGGAGTTTACTTTAAAAGAGGAAATGCTTTGTTGAATACTCATGAATTATTGGATTGTTAAAATATCAGCAATTAATCAATAATGGTTGTGGCTCCTAGTTAGGTTATTGACATATATTTCTTAATTAATTTGGAAATAATGATTTTCATATAACCAACGCGATCTCTGTTCGACGTCAATAAAATCTGATTAGCGTACTCATTGAAAAAAAAAAGAACTAAGTCAAAATATCGATTTACCCGCCCCGTAAGTCTATTACTGGCTGCAGTGACAAAAGGACAGCCGACGCCTCGACAAAGGAGCTGTCCAAATTGCCGTCGCAATGAGGTCTCCGAATTAGATAGCTTTGTTGCGAGGACACACACACTATCCACCATAGTCACTACACGTCACCCAGCTAGCAACAGGCGCGGGTCAATGTGAAAGTGAATGTATTTAACAGCTGGTCAGGAGAAAAAGAAAAAAAAAGATCACTCAAAAACTGCAACATTTACATAAAATATACATACAACCTTAAAGCAAACCACGAATTATCCAACGTTGAAATTGGCGTATAAACTGGTATATATATGTCAGGCTCCAGAAACTGTCGAAGTTAAGAGTGTGGCCGTTTACAACTTGCGTCATTTTTTCTCTTTTCTACTGAAATAGTCACCCTGTAATGAAAACCTCTCAAATCACCCCGTATATGTTTTCATTATTCTAATTAATTAAACTAAACATTGATGACCAAATACATCTATAAAAATTTCTTTTTTCCATTTTATCAAATCCTCCTATGAACAAATTTATATTTTTTCGGAACCGAAAACTTTTATTGGTGAAGTTGGTTTTATATATTTTTGGATCGCGGATGGGCCACATCTCTATGGACTAGTTCTTAGTATAAAACATTTTATTATTTTCTAAAGCACGGATTATATAAAGTGTATTATTAATCAAATATTTCTGCATTTCATGTTTCCTTATAAGCAAGGCTATGTAACATTTATTTTGTAATCTAAAGGATTGATTCCAAGCAAGCAAGAACTTGAGTGTGGCAGTAGCAGAGCTAAAACGTATTTGCAAATATTGATTTGGGCCAGTACAGTCATAGCTACAACACCTGTTAGTGATCACCAATGTTTAATATGTTAATTTTCATGATAATTTATAAATCAATGTTATTTATTTAGTTTTATCTAATCAATTTACCGTCGAAGAAAAATTATTGGACTTTTTACGATTACAGTTCGGCTTCACGTGCGGTTGGTATTTGCAAAAAGAACACATTTACGATGTGATAATTATTTTTACAGTTCCTAGCGGACGGGCAATCAAAGTGTTTGTTCATTACGGAACAGTTGATCTGAACAACAATAAACAATCAACATAAACTACAGACCGTGAAGATGGCACCAATTCGCACCTTATTTATGGAACAAATAAATGGAAGCTAAAATGTACTTCAAAAAGTTCTTAGGTTTTGATAATCCAGTTTTTTTAGATAAAAGGGGTGGTTGCGAAAAAGATCAGTAGCGACTTTATAAGCGTTCGACTGGGAAAGCAGTTTGTTTGTTACAGTAAGAACAAATTTAATTTAGGAATTAAACACATGCTTCTTTTGGTATTGTTCTTAAATGGAATCTATGGATAAGATTGAAATTTGAAATGTATAAATTGAAATAAAACTAAAAGGGAATAACTGGCTGTGCCGCTATGCTAATGGGTAATTTCCAATGGCTATCTAGATGATCTAGTTACCTTCTGCAGTAGCGGATGATGGGAATATCCTCTATTCACAACACACTCACACAGATACGACTGACTGCTCCAACAGCACAGTCGCTCGCAGACAGGCCTCCCCCCACCCCCGAGCTGCCGACCAATCAGCTGGCGGCTTCGAGCCGGGCCGGCCAACCTCAGCGATACTTGCCGGTGACTTTAACGTACCTCACGTACGAATAGGGCCAAGTCATGAATATCCACTTACTCTTCTTATCCATATAATAATTTGATTTCTTATAGACTAAGAAGAACTTTTATAGTTTTTAATGGAGTTGAAAGAAACAAAATATAAGCTCATATTTAATTTTTTTGTTTAGTTTTAGGACTTTTTTTAAGAGCAGGCCTTTCAGCTTGAAACGACCCACTTTTGGGTGGTGATTTTCTGTGTACAACGGGTATTGAACATGGCACAAGGGCACGTATCATCACTTGAACCACCATTGATGTGGAGATTTGCTGCATATGGTAAAATCCAATATATATATACATACTTCCCAATTATGACTTCATTTTATGTGGTTTAAGCTGGGATTGTAATTTTTGTCATTACTCTTAGTTTTTGAATATTTTTCTGTGAGTAAAACTTCCTCAACAACATAATCGTAATAATGAATCTTGATCGTCACCCCATAAAAAATACTATTCAGCTGCACAGATGGCAATCTAATGAATTATTTTTGTGCAAATACCAAATGAAGTCACGATTCCGACAAACCATGGCAGCAGACTGAAAAGAAAGTGGCAGTGAGATCTCCTGGAGTTGTAGCCTGTAAGTACAGATGGAAGTGGAACAAGTGACGGTCTCTGAGACTCTTGTCTCACCATTCACTCGAGGTGGATCGAACTATGGTTTAGTAATTTTGTTGAAAACACATTTTCAAAACCAGAAACCCCTGTTGTCACACATTGTTGCGTGTAGATCCTGCTATTATTACGAGAGTTTAACCAAAGAAAGTTCATATAGGCAAGGCCATCGCCAAGGTCTCACCTGAAATATTCTATGGCGATTCCATTATGTGCAGCAATGATTCCGAAAATAAAAGGAACACCATATAAAATAATGAAATCTAATTAATTAATTTTTAACCACAAAATAAAAATGTACATCCATATTGAGCGGCTTACCATACAAATCCTGTTTAACCTAGAGCACGTAAATTTTACTTTGTGCTCCCTTAGAGGTTAAAAATAATTAAATTAAATGTATCAATGCATTTTTTAATAATACTTACTAGGTTGAGGGGTGGTATTGGACAATTAGAAAAATTCATTAAAAATACCATTAAATCGTTCACCTTTTATTGGCCTTTATTAATCAGAACTGACCGATGTTTGAAGAATAATTATTGAGGTGACACAATATTGCTTTAAGCTCTATTCCACAATTTCTAGTCTATGTAGCTGGAGCTCAGTCAGAACTAACTTGTATGTTGACACGACGTCAATTTGTTTTATAAAATACAAACCTTTCTTAGAGGAATGTATATATTATTTGTATCCCGTATTAATAACTGTTCGAATATATAATATTATCCATAATTCATTTTCGGTTCGGAATGCCCAGGTTTCTAGTCGCCTCATTCACTTTTCATTTAATTATGGAGGAATCGAGCATTCCTCCATACAGTCATACAATTCCAACGTTGTGTGACTTCCATTGTACCTATGGAACATTGGGGTTATGCCGAGAGCAGCGCACATAACACCGGATTGATTTTCCTACGTGGGATGTGTTATCGTGACGTGAAGGCAGCCCTCGTGAAGTGTACAAAGAACACAACTGGACTGTTGATCTCATAACGACCCGCCGTTGTGAAAACACTGATGCAAGCAAGCTAAACTCCAGCCAAGACTACAGCACAGTGCGATCTCATTATTTAGCGTATGAGGTAGTTTCCCAAGGAACACAATAAGTTTCCCAACTTACAGTCGGTACATCACACAATGAAGGATCAGTGGTTTTACAGAAGCATTATTTTTTAAATCAGTTTCTACGTCACACAAAACTGCATTGATGATAATTTCTTAATATTAATATTATTCTTATAGTTTGCTGTAAATATTCTACCAGTCTTTCTAACTGGGAAAATATGAAATGGGTAACTATTAAAAAAAAAAATAGATAAAGTTTTTATTGTGTGCAAACTTGATATTTACTAAAAAAGAAAAAACAGTCCCTAAGTCCAATAAACATGTAATAAATACAAAATTGATGTTATGGGTTGCATTTTTTGAATGTATAAATTGCTAGAAAATATATGACTTATGATAACCTTTAGTTTATAGTAATACTTGTCTCTTCAATAGTCCATCAACCACCATCCACCGGAGACACATAAAAATTTTTGACTTGTTGCAGCACCTGACAAAGCAAGTGTTTAACACTATGACACCACCTCCCATTCCCGCAACGATGACAACAGGTAGTCCGGGAAAACTCGGTTAAGTTAGTTTATTTAGATTTAGGTCAGTATGAATACAAGTCCTTCTTAAGGTGAGCACTATCACTTTTTATGTTCACAGGCCTTGTATTCTGTAAAACAGCCTAACATGGCAAAAGTCTTGTAAAGCCCGCAAACAATAGAAAATGTGGCTACAACACAGTAGATAGTAAGCACAATGTGCATTTATGTAGAGATTCCTAACTATAGAATGTATAAATAAATCTGAAGAAAAAAAATTAGGTCTCAAGGTAATGAAATTATATGCAAAAATTTTTTTAATATTCCAAGTCTTCCTGATCTGCTCACCAAATTTTCTTAAACTATTATTTTTGAACGAAGAGGCGAAGAGGACAACTCATCAACCTGAAATGGTGGGCTATTTATATGTTACCAATATTTTCTAGCAAGCTGAAATTAATGTATATATTGACTCAAATCCACCAATACAACTATTATGACCAATAAATTTTGAACAATAATGTTAAAAATACTCAGACTGGCTTACCACTAACAAAAAAACTTTAAACAATGTTGAAATATATATTAAGAAATTCTAGGAATATAAAAATGTGTGAAAAGTAATATTATGTCTGAAAGAAGTCATTTTCGTCTATGGATATGATTCCAGAACCTTCTAGTAGTAACGATAATTGTAACCACACAGACCACAAAAACGAAACGCTGCTTACAGTATTTAAATATCATTTAGTTACATTTATTTATTGTTGATAAGATGAATGTACGTAAAGATAAATGTACGGCACGAATTCTAAAGAAAGATAAGAAAAGGAATCCAGAGGGATTCTCCAAATGACAACGAATATTTGTTCGACAAAAGGAAACTCGTGTCCGAGTTCTGTTTGAAACGATTTGTACAATAGCGTTGTTTGAACAAAATTGCAAATTCCATTATCTAAATCTGCAAATGGGCTTAGACAATGCCAATTGGAAGAGCCCCGATGTTCTATGCATTTATCTGAGATAAGTTTTCTGATTAGATATTCCGTTCCTGCTGTTTTGTATAGTAATTTCGCAGTGCGGTATCCTTTCACTCTCGGAACTACTTCAACTTTCAATAATTATGAAGTGCATGAATAAAATCTGAACGGAAAGGGGTCTTTATGAAGAGTAGGCGCATACAATGAGGTATATTTTCCTGATTCGATCCAAAAAATATGGAAAAAAGACGCATTTCCAGAGAAAATAACAACTATTTTGAATTTTATAAAAATATACTCTATTGACGTGTACTCATATAATAATAATGAATTTTAATTGCATTTTCCATTGAATCCCTTCTCTTATAACTGCAGGACATCTTTTAGTTAACATTTGTCGAAAAAATATACAACACATAGTTTGCAATATGTTTTTAAAATCGTTTTAACATTTGCCGTACAATAACTCAATTTTTCATCAAAAATCCACTAAAAATTTTACCCATGTAATGAATCTGCCTATGCTCATCGAAAATAAGAATTAATTAAATCATCTTTTAGATTCCCACATTTGTAAACTGCAGGTGAGCCCTATCACCTAGTATTATATACATTGCATTGTTAATTTTAACGTCAAACTAATATTGTAAATTGAAATTCTATCCTCCTTCGAATGCATCAGTGCACCGCAGAAAGAGGAGAAAATTGTAAATAATTTGTTCACTTATTTTGTTCATTATGTTCACATATTGTAAAATAAATAAAGGGGCAAAGGTAAAAAAAAAATCATCTTTTAGAAACCGTAGTATGGTTATATATACATTGAGTTAATTTACGGATAAGTAACTGACCGATGTATAAGTAAAAATAATTTTTAACAAGAATAAGTTCTTATCACTGCCAAATAAACAATAAATACAAATTTTGGAGGAAATCTAAAAATATAATTTTTTGGATCAACAGTTTCATATCCTACTTCATAATGACCTTATCTATCTACGCCCAACTTGTGTGGATCTAAAAGCCTATTAATTACCAATTCATGTAATAAGCTCGGCCTCCGCAAATACATCAGGAACGAAAATATAAATTAAAACGTTTCAGGTTTTTATGTTAATTTCATCATTATTTAGATAAGTATGTAGGTGATAGTTTCTCAACATCGGAGGACTCGATTTTCCTCTCGGAAAATGCTTCTGTCAAAAACAACACGCGTGTTATTTGCCTCAGTTCGGTGGTAACGCTTTGGCTATGAGACCTTTGTATGACTGATCACGAATCGAGTGTTTTCATTTCAACTACTTGGCTGTTATAAGTGGTTGAGAGATTTCTCAAAGTTGGACCATTGATTTCTCTTTGTACAAAGGCTTAGTAAAAAAAAAAAAATTGCGATAGTTAATTAAAAAGAACTGCCATGCGAAACGAACTCAAATGAAAGGCGATTTTTAATAAAGGAACTGTTGGCTTCAAGGTGGTCTTTCCATTTGAGTAACTAGTGTGTTTTTTTCGTTAAAGTTGAACGATTGTTAGCTCAAACTCAACAAAATTTATAAGGCAATTCATTAAAAGTACTCAATTTGTCATATATTTGCAATTATTACTCTTGTTAAGTTGTCTTCCTTAAGCCCAACTTCGTAACGGCTTGATGAACGGAATAATTACCTTCAACATACTAAATGATGTCATTAAGTGGAATTTAAAAAAAAATTATTATGTTTGAACAAAGATGAACATGTTACCTTTGAAAATTTGTGTAAATGCATCAACAAATATTTAATGTATGTTATATGATAAGACAGAAACAAATACTTATAAAATAATAAAGATCAAATTAAAAATATATGCTATTAGGAGTTATATCTTTATTGGTTAACTTATCTCCTTCATGGTATAATGTCCATTGCCTTCCAATCTAGAGACGGATGAACAAATTTTATAAATATGAGATGTCTTTCAATAACCAATCCACTTTCCCTTAATGCGAATAAAATCCAGTTAAAAAAAATTAATAAATAGGTAGTATGCATTGTTTAAATTAAATTTACTTAGAAATACGTGCAGTGTGTTTGAGAAATAGTATATGATAATAAGTATTCTGAAATATATGCTTGTATTTTGATATTATTAGTATTTTTCATTGTTGTGATGGAGCATTGGTATTGTAGTGAAGTTGGCTAATCTAATGTTGGTTCATTATTCTATTGATATTGTGCTGTTCTTATAATATTAGTCATTGTTAACATTGACGTAGTGATCCCAGATTGGCTGTCGATGTAATATAAGAACCCCTCGGTTCTTTTAGTTACAACTCACTTTTATGATAAAATATGTTATATTACTATTTTATCCTGGGTATATAGTAAAATTGTGATAGAAAGAAAATTGACGATATAATCATGTTTAGTTCAGTACCCAACGGTATTTATCAACTATTCAATTATTTATATTTATTTATATATAGTGCTATGAAAAATATAGAATATTGAACTGGGCTTACTTTTTCTGATCATTAAAAAATAATAAGAAATAAATCATATACACTAATTGTATTGTCAAACTCTAAATCCTATAAAAATATAATTAGCTGAGGGATCTTATTTGACACGTTTCTTTTTATCTTCCATATTAGCCATATAGAAACATGGTTTATTTATAAATTTTACGTGTTTCATTACCTTATATAATAATAATAATCTGTAATGCGATGCATTAGTTCATTTATCATAAGGCCACTTTCCTATTAAATAAAACCAAAAAAAAAACTCAAGCACAGAAAAAATAAATTTAAAAACTATTCCTGTGCTAGATAACAGAAGTAAGATACTGTGAATCTATGTTCAGTATTTTTTGTCACATCAGTATTCTTAGTTCTATTTATTCCGCGTATGTAACATGGCATGTTTCATGTCGTAAAGCTTGTTTGCCCATGTTATGTTGTTCACAAATTTATGTAATTTTTTTTTTTTTTTTTTTTTCTAAGCTCTCTAGTTAGAATTTTAGGATGAGGGAGAAATACAAAATATTTAGGGTGATCGGATCCTTCTACTAAGAGGACCTGCTTGAAGGTGTTGTGAGAGGAGTAAGGAGTGTGGGAATCCTCGGTGGAGGTTGATTGTTACGGTACAGTGGTGAGAGTCCACAAATTTATGTAATTGTTTAATAATAAATATAAATCACTAAATCATGTCAATTTATTCACGAGATTTAAATAAAATATAATATTGTGCTAATAGGCAGTTAATAATTATTTTGAGCTACCTACCTTCCCACAATGTGCATTTTTAATTACTTACACTACAGTTATCAAGGGTTAATTTAATTTGCTACTTATTTGGGTAGTGCCTTATTTGTAATTTAGTAGTAATAGTTTATTTATTGCCTATTAAGTAAAGGCAGATTGTAATTTCATCATAATAAAGTTGTTATCAAAAAAAAAAAAAAAGTAGTAATAGTAGTTGCTTAAAAAAAAAATAAATACTGCATATAGTGGAAGTGGATATTTTTGAACATTCCTTCACACTTCAAAATGAGCTCTTAAATTTAGTACCATACGTGAAGACCATTATTAAATATTTAATTGATTTTTGCCATTAATCGAAATTGTCTTGAGCCAACCGTCGTACGGAACATACACAAAATTATATTGCCTCTTCGGTAGCAGGCATTAAAACCATTAATAATTCATATTTACAGCGTTTCGTTGAAACGTAATAACGAAGTAATCGCTATGATCATTAGAAAGTCTGGAGGAGGCGCGTTCCTACCGTTTGGAAGAGTCAATTATTTATAACTACTCGTCCCTTCCCCGAACACGTCTGTACTTTGCGTATGGTTTTCAGTAATCATACCTCATAGTTTTCCCTTTGTTGGTGACACGTCGAGTGATGGTCTCGACTCTTTCCCGTTTGCTATAATTCTGTCTAATTTACATTATTATACCAGAGGCGAAGTAACTTTCAAATTCTGCATAACATGGCGGCATGGCTGTATCCGGATATTTTGTAGGCGACACAAGACATAGGCTTGAGAAAGAAAACATTAGAAGATCGATACATTTCACTGATAATTAACCACAAGTCAGTGAAAGGAAAACCAATAGACTAAATAATAATTGATTTTGGAAAATTACATCAAAATAAATGTAAAAACATAACACAAAAGTCAACATCACCATTCAACCATCATATGAGTCCCCCCTTCAACTATTCAAACTTATTATATAATTACAATGTTAGTGACACATTAGTAATTATATAGTTAGTTATTAGCTATTAGTCCATCGTTAAAGGATCAAGAAGAAGGTTACTATGGTCAGCTAGTGAATTAGTACTCCTTTCAGCTACTCATTCATTTAGCGATGATAATGTGCATTTTTTAACAACAGCTTTATTATGATAAAATTACAATCTGCCTGATAAATGATCTCATTCATACCATATTTACAATTCATCATTCACTCGCTCATTCATACAGTATTTACAAACAGCCCAGAGACCTCCCAAGTCCACATGGTTGTCACCTCCCTAGCATGCGAAGGAGGAAGCGGAGTCCTGGGAAGTCCCCCCCACTCCTCCGTCAACAGCGTCACTGGATAATGTGCATATTAATTACAATATAAAGACAAGTTATCAGTCAAGTTTCTAGCGACCTATAAATAAACGACTAGATGGCAATTAAAGTTAATGGAACGATTCTCATTTGACTGCCAACAATTGTGGACGATTGTATAATTAATCCAGAAATCGCCAATAGATTGCATAAGCCTAATAGGTGTGTTTCCAATCGAGAAATGCAATGATCGGAAAAATACGATTTCACCCAAGACAAAAATGCCCATCTACAATTAATCCTTCCGGTTTTAACCTACGGAGCAGACTCATAGGCTGGAATAAACTCAGGCAGGCTACTCCAAAGAGTAAGTGGGAAAGCAAGATTGGACAGATGAGGAACAAAGGGGTGACGGAGGAAGGAATCAGGAGCACCAGGACTTAATGATTCGGTTAAATGACAATGGATCCCGAAGAATCTAATGGAGTCTAAGCTCGAAAGCAAGCGACCCTCACGACGCCCAAGAATACATTAGTTGGAACATGAGGAAGGAGTATCTAAAGCAAAGGGGCTAGAGAATATCAGAGAGCTGAAGCGATTGACAGAGACATACACAGGCAGTTTCTGCAGCCTAGTATCGTCTTAAGGGGTTTGCTAGTTATCCTCTCTGGATTCCCGTCCCGTGACTTCTTGCAGCATAAAACCATTCATTACTACAATTTTTAGTCGGTGGGTAAGTTCATCCGCCGGAGACACATTAAGTTTTTCGACTCCTTGCAGCACCTGACAAATCCAGTGTATAGCACTATTACCCCACCACCCCTCCCGCATCGATGGCAACAGACTGTCGGGGAAAAATTAGGTTAAGAATTAGTATGTAAGTAAGTTTTAAGGTTGATCAAAAAGGTGAGACCCATCTCCTTTACTAGTCAGTTTAGTCCAGTCACGTATATTGTATATCATTATACTTGTTTATTCATTATATAATCTTTATAAAATAACAAAATCTGTATATAATGTAGCAACGCTACAGGAAATACAAAAATAATTTGTAAATAGATTCGCTAGAGGATCTATAATTATATATAATTATCTGTATAAAAAAAAAAAGCAAAAATTTCCCAAGCCAATGGATCCCGAACTTAGTACAATCTTCAGATATTCCGGAAATGAACAAGCAAAATCTCTACGTTATTAGTACAGATGGCAACAAACTCACTCAGGTGTCTTCAGCAGGATTTAACATGCATGGGCAGGTAGGAATCTACTTGAAAAAATGTGGACAACTTGACAGTTAACTGTGCCAGAACTCAAAAAACTGCACTATCTCTGTGACAGGTTGTTTGAATGATAAATGAAAAGCTAAATATTTAAAGTACGAAATAAGGGAAATGGCCGAATCATCCATTGGGAATATATAAAATAAAACCTTATACAAATTTTATAACTTATATAAAATAATACAATCACTTTATTTATTTGTTTATATATATCGGGTATATAAATGGAGAGGGGACCTTACACTAGATCTCGGAGCCCATTTCGTACTTATGCAGAAAGGAGTGAACTATTGAGCGCATTAAATGCCTAGCGTGTGATGTATCTTCATTAGTCCTGTACTGCTGTGAAATAGTAGCCATAATGACACATGACCTTAAAATTAATTAATTAAAAATTAACAGCTAAAGAAAATCTATCTAATCAGGGCTCTACCCCAAGTGACGACGACCTTACCAATAATACTAGAACTTTTTGTTAGTATTACAATTACAAATTACAAATACTAGTGGGACATATACCACAGCTGGAATGTTTACAACCTATAACATTGTAACTTCATGATAACAGTGCTTTTCTTCATAGGAACAATTTTTCCTGCCTCACAGATTATGAATTCCAGTTGTAGTAATAAATTTCCATGATTCTTGGCACTCTTGGTCAGCATCCACTGGCTAGTATCCGGTGACGCGGCTGACGGAGGAGCGTGGGGGACTTCCCAAGACTCCGCTTTCTCTTTGCGGTGGATTTGGGGGGTCTCTGGGCTGTCTGTAAATATTGTATGAATGAGCGAGTGAATGATGAACTGTAAATATTGTATGAATGAGAGCATATATCTTAATTACTTATTGCCTTATAAAGGCAGATTGTAAATATTGCACAATAAAGGAATTACTAAATTACTAAAGGATTCTTGGCTAGGCGAATCGGTCATTGAAGGGCACTTTCATATCGGCCTAGAACTATTTCCTTAATGATCCGATTTCCCCCGGAACGGCTCCGCCAGTTGTGTCCGTCGGATCTTCGTGACCCAGTCATACATATTTATGGCGCTAATGGGATCTCCCTTATCAATCTCACGCAAATCCGGCAATTTACATTCACTCATAACTTTCGCCTTTCTAAGTCGTTGATGTGTTTATATTCGTAATCTTACAGCGCTCTTGCGTTACTTACACTATTACTATGTAAGTTCTGATAATGTTTTCTAATCTTGGAGATTTAAGTGTTTCAGAAGCTTAGTTACTCTCTGATTAAGAAAGACATTAATAATACAAGATGGTTACATTCATGCTTGCGAACAGGACAAACCTGCTTAATCTAAGTTACATCTAAATTCTCAGTTTTGGCTCAGCTGCCCTCTTAAAGAGTCTGTATTGCAAATCCCCATTTCAATGGGCACCCAATTCATTATATGGGTTAGATTCGCTTTCATCTGTATCATTATTAATGGTAGAAATATCAATTTCTCGCAGTTCTAAGACAAATCAGTTTGGTTTTAGATATGACACAGTGTAACTTCCTTCTCTATATTCATGTTTTTCAATAAAATGTTCAAATGTCAGGACCACACCAATTCTAACCAGCACGAAAAGAAAGACAAAGGCATATGTATCAACCAATATTTTTGGAAATTCTTGACTGTGATATATTCATCATTTAGATTTTAAACTAAACAAACTACCACTTTCTTTTTCTCTGTCACTTCTTCAGCTAATAATGGCCATGTACACAGTTGCTACCTTTATTTCTGTTCCTTACTAATTCTTGGCTTCGTATTGGCCAGGTATTCTACTCATATTTTTTTTTGGTCTGCAAATTTGGAAGTGCACATGGTTCTTTAATTTTTTTTTTTTATAACCCCTTTTATTTGTCATTTTTTACAATATGTGAACAAAATACAGGGAACAAATATTTACAATTTTCTCCTCTTAATGCATCCGCAGAAGCATTCGAAGGAGGGTAGAATTACAACAACAATTTCTTTTTGAAGTTAACAGGTCAACATAAATAATGTAAGACTAGGTGATGGGGCTCACCTTCGGTTTACAATGTGGGAAACTAAAACCTAAAACTAGAACCTAATACTAAAGCGTTCCTGCCTCGACAGCCGATAGGGGAACGGAGCTTATCGTGTTAAACACCGGGTTTGTCAAGTACTGTAGGGAGTCTGCAAATTTGATATGTCTACGTAGGATGAATTCATCTCGTGAAGCTCACTGTTGCTCCGCTGCTCGAATGAAGTACCTCTGACCACTTTCATCAGTATACTGTTTTGGAATCGTTGGAGTCGCCGAGCTGTCAAATGACGAAACAGCGGTGCACCATACAGCAGAGTAGGCCTGAGTATACTCTTGTAGATTAATAGCTTCAGACGCAGTGATAGATTGGGGGAAGTCAATAAATACGTAAGCCGGCAAGACTTCGTGCGAGTTTGCTTCAACTTTCACGCAAAATGGTTACTAAAATGGAGGTGTCTGTCCATTTTAATCCCCAGTTTTGCTGCGTTCCTACTCTGTAAATAATAGGCAGTGGACTTTTTCCCTTTTGGAAAGAGAAACTTACGCAGTCAGTCTTACCCACGTTTACAGAGATATTGAGTCTCACTGATCTGGTTACAGGCTACCTCAGCCTGTCTAAGAGCTACTTTGGCGCTCATGCTGCTACTGTACACCGCTGTCATCAGCGAAAGCAGTAACTGTTGTGTTTTTATATTGGGATCCTAAAATTTCAGACAGGATCCTAAAATGTATACGTTTAATAGTACAGGGAATAAGACGGCCCCTTGGGGTACTCCACAGGTCAGTGGCACAGCTTCGGAGAACCTATCACCCAATTATTAGGATTACTTAAAATACATGAATAACTAATTCAAATTAATGGGAATCAAATATTTCCAAGATTAGTAAATCAGACTGTTGGGATCATCTTTTTTAATTTGTGTAATAGCTTTAGAATGTTTTAATCATATCAACTATAAATGCCTGACATAAAAAGGAGGTTACGTTATTTCATAATTCATATTCATATACCTTTCGAACTTCATCGGTTTCGAAGAAGAACAGAAGGAAAAACGATGGCATGGTATTAGGAATGCAACCAAAAGTACAGATACAGATTATATTCATTTATGCAGTATATACTGATTGCCATAATTTATAATAACAAGGGGATATGAAAAATAAAACATTGTAAACTAGAATCGAATTATTATTATGAAACATTTGTATGTTTGCACTTATTTATATCTATTAATATTTATCATAATAATTGTTCAAAAGCATCAGTTAATGCACCTTTTTATGTCACAAATAAACTTTAAAATTCCCACGATCCAAGATCATATTTCTTGAAGTTTTGTCAGAAATTATCTGATCATCCCAATCCACTAGCAAGATAACGTTTAAACGCCCATTCCTACAACCCTTCTCCGAGATTGAAGCGAACGTTGCCTCGTCATCTTTTGTAAATATTTAGTCAACGGGAGTTCTGGTGCTGGTGACTTTTTTTCCCTCGTGCCCTGAGCGTCCGTGGCTCTCCTCCAGCCTCCACCGCTACGCAGTGATGTGACTCCTGGAGTAGCGTGAGGGGCCCTCCTAAATCCTTGCTTTTTTCTCCATAAAGACTGATTATTGAAAACAAATTCAAGAAATAGTTATGATATGAGAAACTATAATTTCATCCGTATGGGAAATTGTCGTAATTAGACACGTAACATACTAGAAAAATAAAATGAATAGATTAGATTGATTTACATATAAAACAACATTATTATAAAAAAATTACAATCTGCCTTATTGGGCAATAAGTAATTGTGATAGATGATCTCATTCATACCATATTTACAATTGCCATTCGCTCGCTTATTCACACAGTATTTACAAACAGCCCAGAGACCTCCCCCAGTCCACGAGATTGATTTATAGGGTGATAATGTGAATAGTGATATGCTTCAAATTACTGGACTACGGATCAAATGAAAGGTTGGTACTAATTTTGTTCACTATACGCCCAAAAAGGTTATTCCAATCTCAGAATATAAGTAATTAAATTCAATGCCCTGAAAGCCACACTGTAGTACTGATTAGGGACAAATTAGCTATTGATCTAAGATATTATTAGATTATTATATAGGTAGTCATTCTTGAAAACAATAAATAAATTCTTATTAATTATAGTTATATAGTATAATTGATAAGTCAAACGTGGGCGTTTGAAGGTTCCCGAGATTGCCATCAAGCATCTTACGAATTATTCACTGGAGCAAGGAGGAACCAAGGTCCGTTGCTCGCTAATTGCAGGAGACTCGTATAAGTCTTATTCTTCTACTTTATCTTGTCCAACCACCTTGAAAATGATCTGTTTATAGCAAGTGAATAGGTAGAAGTATGCCAATTTTTCGGACAGAACACTTGAATGTTTTTTGTGTTATTAGGTAATTTAATTGCTGTGCTTAGCTCAAATTTTACTTAAAATGCGTCTATTTTCTGCAATTGACAGCGTGGGCTGCCTGAAAGCACTTAAATTCACTAAACCCACAAGCAGCTAAGTTAGTGTGCTATAATCAGGTAACATCAGAAACTAATATTCATTAAAAAAAGTCACTTTTTTGGTTAAATCCTATAAAAGCTATTCAGTCACTTTGAGTCGATTTATTGACTTGTTTCCAAGCCAGATGGAAGAGGATAAACTCACAAACAGGTACTGAATGATCGTCTTTCGTCTGTATTTTTTTTAAGTATTCAACACCTTGCTACAATACTTTGCCTACTGAGGAACAGAAAGGACGAAAAAGTATGGCTCTGTTATGATTTAAGGTATTTTAATTCACAGGTTAGAAGCTAATGTTCCGATCTTTATATAGCTAAGCGCACATCAGTATTCCAAAAAAAAACATATGAAAATCAACGACAGAACCTCTCCCCCCGTTTTTTATTTTGCCAATATTTCAACTGTCATTAACCCCCCCCCCCCATCCGGAACATCTCCCAATATTCTTCATTGGATTTCTAACATTACCTTTGGTATAATGCCAGAGAAAAGGATGAGTCATTACCATTATATCTCGTTGAGGGGATACAGGTTCTGGACTTTATAAGGATTTGCAGTATCAATTGTGACTTGAGGGCCTCCCTTATCACAATAAATGCTTCTAATTAGAGTCATCAGTGACTTCTTAATCACCTGCTTTACCACATAATAATCCGAGTGACTGCAACCAGTGAGTGAGCGAAGAATGTGAGGGCTGAGAAGGAAAAAAAAGGAGGAGTTAGTCCACGAGCACGTGCTTCATTGGACACGTTGCCTAACAAGCGCTGTAAACAAGTCAAGTGAGTGATTCGAACAGCTTTCTTATTTTATCGCTTGCAGTAAAGTGCGGAGAAACGGTAGGGTATGGGGCAACAGCTCCTTATCCGAAGTCCTAGGGCATGGAGGGTCACTGCTCTGGCGGTAGGCGTTTAGACAGGCCACACACTGCCTACTCACTTTATACACAATTACAACCTTCATGTACTAACGATGTGCTAATAATAGACAAAAACAGTCTTGTATGTAATTTTTAACCTTAAAACGATTGTTTGGTATTTTGTACGCTCCTTAAAATGGATGTTATGCTATGCAGAAAAAGGAGCCATTAATCTGTCAATTTGTTCATGCCATTGGGCTTGAGAAAAGAAAATAGTTGGAGATGCGCTACAACTAGAAATAATAATTAAGCTCATAGTGGAGATTACCTCTAACAGAGAAGTACCCATGATACTATTGGCATCTTGTGCAAAATGAAACGAAACATTTATGGGTACCTTGTTCATCTCCCAACGGATATCCCGATTGTCTCTAAACGTTGCAGGTATTATCATTTAGACCATAGATACGGTAGCTGGGAATTCATTAATATCAACTGTTTCTTTGGGTTCACTAATACTCAATAAAAATCACATGATCGGTAATTTCGCACAGCGACCCTTCAATATTTTTACAGGATGGTGATAGATTAAAATGAAATTTCAGAAATGTCTTGAGACTCCGCTTCCTCCTTCGCACGCGAGGGAGATGACAACCATGTGGACCTGTGAGGTCTCTGGGCTGTTTGTAAATACTGTATGAATGAGCGAGTGAATGAAATTGTGAATATGGTATGAATGAGATCATTTATCACAATTACTTATTGCCCAATGAGGCAGATTGTAATTTTGTCATAATAAAGTTGCTTGAGTAATAAAAAAAAGAAAAAAAAAGAAATATCATGTAAAGATTTCATTCTATTAAATCTGGCGAGGGTCTAATTTTTTATTTACTTAACCTTTCATCGACTGAAATGGTTATTGGCAACGATTATCCGGTTTCTAAATCATTGAAGCTTGATATTTTTAGGTGTTCATTGCTTAAGTAAATGGTGCTAAAGTTTGTGTGGTATTATTCCTCCTTTACTCGCGAAATGTGAAGATATGTTCGGTGGTGAGAACGGTGTTATCACACGACTCCATACGTGGCTCGGTGGATTCCTTCAAGGAGATGCAGATTAAAAACACTTCGTCAATAATGACTTTTTAGTCTTGACTATTTATTTTGTTGTCCCTCCAGTTCAAAGTCAGTGATTTTGACCCCATTTGGGATATTACCTTTGTTTACGTGTTCTAACGGTTTTTTAATTAAATGCACCGTGGTAAACCTTCAAAACATTTGATCAAGTATAAATGTCCATGTATTATTGTAATATACTGTAGTACATCAATCGCATTCTACTCATTTCGATCTCTCCGAGAAAAATGCCTCGTGACCTTCATATTTCACAATGACACCATAAAACGTTTGTCGGGTAGTCACGAGGGGAGTGCCTAGTTACCCTAGCCCTGGTGACGAAGAGCGGGTTGATTAAGCTATGTCCTGGACAATTGCTTTATGAAGGGTCTTACTATCTGACTATATTTGATAGGGATGCGCCCCGACAATGCACTATGTTCAGGAGAAGAGGTATAGGGTAGTAGTGCAGGTAGTTGGAAAGTGGCCAGGTCTTGGAATGACCACGAATGGTATCTGAGGGTAGGCCAAAACCGTCCGGATCCCAATATATCGGGTATAGGGTAGGTATTATAGGTAGTTTGTGTGGTCTTCGAATGACCACGAATTCACACTCGGTATCTGAGGGTAGGCGATAACCGTCCGAATCCCAAAAGCGAGTGTGAACCGGAGAGAGGCAGACTGGATTACAGTGGGAGACACTACTAGGTAAAGTTTGTAGGGCCACGGCAACCGTTGTCCCCAAGGAAGAGGTCTCTCCCTAGGAGCTATTAGTTTTAGCGAGACGAAGGCAGAGAATCCCTCTAGGAGCTAGTCTTGAAACATCAGTGCAGCTGCAAGACCACCAGTTAGAGAGCCGTTGTTAGAATTATTTAAGGGCCAACACCTGGCTCTACTCATACTCAACGGTGGCTCGTTAGTAGCCAATGACGTAAGGCGTTATTGTGGCCAATGATATTGTAGTGGCGGTGGCGCTTTGTTCTTGGCAGTGACACAGGCCTACGTCTGGGTTGCCTGCTACCTGCTCTACCCTTCCAGCCTCTAACTAGTTTTTGCAGCTGCGTCTTTTATTGTTTACAGCATTTACAATGACTTATGGTTTGGTAATGTCGTTTACATTTGTTTAAATTAATTTACAACATAATATAACCAATTTACAATATATATACAATAGAGTATAGGGTGATTTGTCTTATGCAGTTAGCGGTCGCTACAACGTTTTTTTTATATATTCACGAGCAACATTTGTCTTTGTCAGGAATTGAAGCGCGGAGTTGAAGCTTATCGGTGAACCTTAGTTTGTGCTTATGTTTGTTGACTCGTGCAGTACATTATTTGAGATCTTAAGTCTGTATTCGTTAGATATCTCTGGATACTAAGAGGATAAAAATCCACTTGTGATAAAATGTCAGTGTCTTCACATGCTTGCTTATTGACGAAGACGAGGTACAGTGTCCCAGCACTATATGCTATTTTTTCTGCATATCGTAACCAGAGCGATTTCGTGTTATGAAAAAGGTGGACTTCACATTACACACTGTTCATAAGGCTGGTTGCTAACACAAAGCAGTATTATGGATCGGTTTTAGGTTCTTAGAAGTATTCTAATTGCTGAAATGTTTATTATACACCCATAGCTGATCTTAGAACTGAGTATAACTTTGTAGAAGTTAGCTCCCCAAATCTGATTGGACATTCGTTTCAGTTTTAAATTTTAAATAGATATCTTAAGTTAGTTAAAGCTTGGTCAAAGTGGGTTTCCAACCATTATTAAACCATGGATGCGAACTTTTGAGGAATGGGATTTTGGTTCCGTCTCTTAAAGCATGAATTGTTTGAGATTTCACGGACGTAATCTAAAACCGTTGTTATTCCCCTTTGTTTCAAGCATCGATGGAGTATTCTATTTTCCTAGTTAGCTTTAAATTCGTTCCTTTAAAGTAAAGAGTTTAGTCATCGGCGTAGAGAAAGGTCCTAGACAGGTAGGGGTATTTCTTTTGGGATGCAGTTTATTGCCACGAGTAAAAATCTAACACTAAGCACGGTGCCTCTGTCTTCAGTTTCAATCTGTGACTTGTAGTGATTTTTTATTCCGTAAGTTTTTGGACTAACTCCAATTTGGTAGTTTGCTTTTCTATGCCCTAACTTTTATTGTTATGATCATTTTGTCCATTGGCAATGCTAAGTAGACGGTACCACCCATGTTGAGAGGTAGCCTCTGAACCGACTTGATATGTAGAAATATATGTTGCTTACCTGGTACCAACACGATTTACCTGGTTTACACATTATATTTAAAATAGCCTCGTTATACATATCGTACAGGGGCCTGTTACGTGGATCTTTGGATCCATTTGTATTTAATTTAGGAATAGGAATTATAGATAGATATCTACAGATATTTACCACCAGATTAGGAACGAATATGGAATTAAATATTTGAAGGACCCCATCTTGTTTGGAAAAATACTGTTGTTAAAATGTAGTTATAGAGGTAAATTGAGTAGGAGATAGGTATTGGTGAGAAGTTTTTTTAGGGAAATAAACCCGTGTTTGTTGTAGAAGATTCATTAGCAAATTTACTTGCTAGATCATTATCATTATGTTAACTGTATTTATATCGCCTTTTTCATAGAAGTTGTTTTATTATTTATTTATGTACCTCTTAGTTTTCGAATTACTTCCCAAGCTTTTTTGGTTGATACAGTCTGTTTGATATTTTTTTTCAAATTATACTTTTTTTGATTGCTTCATTTCTTCGTGGGAGGAGTTCTTTTTTTATTTTTCGAAATTAATTAAGTTTTCAGTAGGTTTTGTTCTTTTGCAAGAATTGAAAGCTAATCTAGTTGCTTTAGTGGCTAATTTGCACTCTTTGTTCCACCATGGGGCCGGTTTCTTCATTCTTCATGGAATTACCCCTTGCTTTTCCAATTGCATCTTGGGCTTCATTGTACATAATACCAATGAAATTGGTCACAGATTACATTTTCCAGCTAGCATGTTTTAATTTCTGTCTGATGATGTTTTACACTTCTTTACTTCACATATTATTTGAAAAAAATTGGGAAGTGGGTCATTACCGTATAGTTTGGCTTGATATATGTCTCTCTTCAGATTTGTATGTTAATATTGTTATTTTATTATATACATTTGTAATGTTACCATAAATTCATTCGCTTCGAACTTATCGTCGATATTCCTAGTGTTGCCTTGAACAAATTTCGTTTCCATGACTAGGTATACTTCCCGGTTTTATGCACTACAAAAAAGTGGTTTAAACAATGATGTATTTTGGTTATTAAATACTTTATATCAATTAAAAATTGATGAGATCATTTATAAGTCATGCGTTTTTAGTTTATTTTGTTCATACTTCTTGCGAATTTGACATTCGTATGCTCAACTCACTATTATAAAGGATTTGGCTGTTTATTTATGGAGGTAAAGGATTTCACCTAGAAGAAAGTGTTCGATGATGAGGTGTTCGTCACCACTAGAGAATTACTTGAGTTGGTCATCGCCCTGGAAGAGGATTATGAAGCTACTGCCGCAATTGACTGCAATACTGACCAGTAGGTTTGGTAGTGTATCAGGATGGGAATACACATGTTTCCGGTTTGAAGCTATCTTAATGTGAATAGCAGCTTCATGTTCATTTCTTTCAGTTCATTTTCTATTCTTGAGATATGTAAGAGGAAATATGGCATTATAGTAGTTGTAGCGACCGCTAACTACATAATATAAATCACCCTATACTCTGTTGTATATACGAGGGTGGTCTGAAAATTTTCCAACCTAACAAAGATTTTGTTGACAATTTTTTTTTTATTTTTCAACATAGTCTCCTTGTAACTCTACAAACCTCTCCAAGCGATGCTCCTATCTCTGTAACCCGTCCAAATAGTACTCGGCGTTTTTCTCTGCAAAATAATCGTTCACGAAGGTGATTGCCTCTTCATTTGATGAAAAATCTATCCTCCGAGCGCAATTTTTAGATGAGGGAACAAAAAAAAGTCGCTTGGGGCTAGATCAGGTGAGTAAGGCGGATGGTCAAGCAGTTCAAACCGTAATTCATGGATTTTCGCCATGGCAACCGCTGAGGTGTGAGACGGTGCGTTGTCTTGGTGAAACAGGATTTTCTTTTTCCGGCCGTTTTTCCGCAAGTTCTGCCTTCAGCTTGTCAAGTAATGATGCGTAGTGTGCTCCTGTAATGGTTTTTCCTTTTTGAAGATAATCGATTAAAATAACTCCATGACTATCCCAAAAAACAGTCGCCATCACTTTCCCAGCCGAAAAAACAGTTTTTGCTTTTTTTAAAGCCGGTTCCCCCTTTGCAGTCCACTGTTTGGACTGTATTTTTGTTTCGGGGGTATAATGGTGTATCCAAGTTTCATCCACAGTAATTAATCGGCGCCTAAACTGCGCCAACAGAGAGTTGGAAATGTTCATTCGAACACGTTTTTTGTCTAACAAGAGCAAACGCGGTACCCAACGCGCGGACAGCTTTCTCATCTCTAAATGTTGATTTAATATGTAACAAACACGTTCTTTTGACATGTTCATAACCTCTGCTATCTCTCTCATTTTAATTCGGTGGTCGTCTAGCACCATTTGGTGAACTTTGGCGATGTTTTCGTTTTAGTTTTTGGACGTCCCCAATGTTCATCGTTTCCCAAGCTATTACGACCACGTTTAAATTCAGCTGCCCAAAATTTCACTGTGGTAAATGATGGTGCAGAGTCCCCATACACAGAATCCAACTCTTTGATTTGCGTAGGCGTATTGCCTTTCAAAAACAAATATTTAATGACAGCTAGATACTCGATTTTGCTGCTATCTTCATGTCGGAAACTTTTCAGACCACCCTCGTATATTGTAAATTGGTTATAATATGTTGTAAATTAATTTAAAGAAATATAAATAACATTACCAAACCATACGTCGTTGTAAACAATAAAAGACGCAGCTGCAAATAAACTAGTTAGGGGCTGTGAGGGTTAGAGCCGGTATCGGGCGTCCCGGACGAGGCCTGAGTCACTACGAGAACAAAGGGCCACCGCATACTGGACTATCATTGGCCACAATAAAACCTCACATGATTGGGCGCTAACTAGGCACGCCGGGTATAAATAGACCCGGGCTTTGTCCTGTAAATCATTCTCATGACGGCTCTCTACTGGTGAACTTGCAGCTGCACTCATGTTTTAAATGCCTTCTCATTTAAGAAAACCTCTGGACCTCTCTCCCTAACCTCACTGTGTTAGTCCGGCCTTGTCAGACAGACCCTACACTCTTCTAGTGGGATTCTCTGCCTTCGTCTCGCTAAAGCTAGCACCTCCTTGGGAGAGACCTCTCCCTCGCGGACAACGGTTGTCGTGGCCCTACAAACTTTACCTAGTAGTGTCTCCCATGGTAATCCAGTCTTCCTCTCTCCGGTTCACATTCGACTGTTGGATCCGGACGGTTTTGGCCTACCCTCAGATACCATTCGTGGTCATTCCAAGACCACATAAACTACCTATAATACCTACCCTATACCTCTTCTCCTGAACATAGTGCACTGTCGGGGCACATACCTATCAAAATATGGAGTCAGATAGTAGGACCCTTCATAAAGCAATTTTCCAGGGCATAGCTTAATCAACCCTCACTTCGTTACCAGAACTAGTGTAACTAGGCACCCCCCTGTGACGACCCGACATTAGTAATGGATTTTCCGTCCATATTAATCCGTGTTTCTGTGTGTTTAAAAAATCGGATATGTGCTGCTTGGTTGACAGGAATATATCAGATAAAATAATTTTACCTAAACTATGTATTTTAACTTGGGTACTCTCACAATTGGGACGGTCCACTTCGACATGTTAATTGAATAAAACAATAATATTTGTAGGTGGAATTTGCGAGGGAAAGAGGCCAAAGTCCTTTACCGACTGTCATAAAAGCAGGTCTAGATCGACAGGATAAACCTATGTGTGGCCCGATGAGGCGACAAGGAGGTGTTGGAATCACGTCCCAGCTTGGTGTCAAAAAAACATTTTTAACACAAAGACAAAGGTCAGCCACAACGGCTTGGTAAGACAGAATGAGGGGAGAAGCTCTGTTTTAATAGGAATGGAGAAAAGGGATGCCTGCTTACTTGTTTTTGGGGTAGACCCCATGAACAGCCTTTGGTAGAATATAGAAGATAGAAGACTCACTGACTAGCTTCTGGGTGGGATATCTGGTCTTAAAGAATCATGCATCTACGGAAGACATCATTATATAGTAAGAATAGTTTCTAATGGTTAGTCAGTAAGCTTTATGTAATCTTTTCATCACATGAATTCACGTTAGTTTTGTATTTTTTTATTTCATTTAATACTATTATATAACAGAATAAAACAGATCGTTGTGTATATTGTATTTTCACAAAATAAATTACTTCCTTTGATCACCACTTTAATTTATTGAGACAAATTTCTTTGGTTTAGATCCAATTGGGGCAATCAATTAAATATTATTAAAAAATCATATTTTAGCATTACTTTAAGCTAATGCTACTAGATGAACATTTAAAGGGCATTCCTTTTAATCAAATATTTTAATTATTCAGCTTGAGAGTAGAGGCGTGGTGTACAGAGTCAATGAGCTAGATATAAAACGGATATATGAACTCGTAGAAAGATATATCTCCCTACATTTTATTTATTTGGATACCGTAGGAACATTGGATACATTTACATATTGCTAAGCATCCGGATTACACATTTAAACCCTTATTTGCCGAAAGTAGCAGTCTATACTTTGGTCCTTCTTTAGAGAGGTAAAAAATTTTCTACTCATGGTGGGAGTCACCTAGTCATTTTCCCTGACTAGTTTAAGAGTAAAATTACACCTGTTATCAATGTAAATTGCTGTTAAACACATTGAGATTCTATCACTTTAGAATAGTAAATTGGTATGAATGAGATCATTTATCACAATTACTTATAGCCCAATCAGGCAGATTGTAATTTTATCATAATAAAGTTGTTGTTAATCAGAATAGTTTAAAAAAGATTTATTGTAGCTGTGCAATAGTTAAAATGGTGACTAAAGGCCATGGAACTTTTCCGACGAATCAAACCTTGGTAATTATGAGACTTGCCTCTACTAATTGTGACATAACATTTATTTGGACATAAAATTGATTTCAACATAGTAGACTAGTATAATTGTGCAAAACTGATGACGGAAAAGCCAAACCAGTATCGATTTCGAAATGTGTGCTATTAGGAGCATTGCTTGGTTCCTTTCTTTGTGTGATTTATAATAGGGGTTCGGAGTCCCAATTATGCAAAGGTAAATGTACTAGAAGCAATATAGAATGATTAATATAATGAAGTTATTAACCATTTAAATATATTAATAAATGAATTATATTCTACTTATTTTATTTTTATTTCTCCCAATGACCTTAACTTATCATCCAATAATCCTGATTCTTACCCTTTCAAAAATCTTTAGAAAACCTGTTTGGCTTGCGTTGACAACAAGTTTCATCCCTATTCCGGCGATACAGGAGGTAGGTTTCCATATTATCAAAAGACACATGAAACCCTCTCCAGAGGCTATAAAGACAACTCAATAGAATACTTTAAAAGCTAGTCCATCTCTCAACACAAAACAAACATCAAATTTGAAAAGTCATACTGAATACAATCTGGACTTACGGACTTGATTGAGCAATGGGGTATTAGGAAACAGCCCAACACAAACAGCATCCACTCATTTCATTAAAAAATCCTGAGAACAATAGTCGAATCCCATAATTATGTCAGAATATTCAATACATATTTGATGTTATCACTTTCAAGTTTACGAAATTCTATCAAAACTTACTCAAACGCCCTAATAGTCCCTAAGGACGATTATACAGAGTAACACAGCCCTATGATTCCTTCTCGAAGGTTAAAGTGGCACCCTAATTATAAATATAATATTTATAGCAATAATTTCATACCTCGGCAGACACATGACGTTCGGCACACACCTGCAGAAGAAGCTGAAAAGAGTACGTAGGACTTACTACTCTCTCCAGCATCTCGTCACAAGCCCGGTTATATCCCTGAAGCCTCAGCTTTCAGTTTCAGCCAAAAGTGCTCATATAACAGAGCGTCCTGACGCCAGCACTGCTGTTTGGAACTCTGCTTTCCCGTTTTCTCCACACCTGCACCATAACTAGACTCCAGAGCTTCCAGAACAACATCCTGCGCACGGCACTATGGCATACCCCTTTTCGTGAAACGAAGGCTTCTGACATCCACGAAAAGTTCGAAGTCCCCACCATCACCGAAGCCATCAGAAGAAGACACATCAAATTCTTCGACTCGATGAAACGTTGCCAAAACCCTATTCCAAGACCTGACACCCCCAGCACTACCGGCAAGATGGCAACTCTCTAGATCTGGGAAAGCAGACCAAATGGTGGACATTACAGCCCTTGGCCAACAAACAACAACCCTCTGACGGGCACCCATCACTGCTTTCCAACTGAATGAGCTTGCACTACATACCTAGAGAAACTCTAGGCTCAGCCTTTAGTGGACTCTCACCACTGCACCGCAACATTTCCACCTCTACCGGGGCTTCCCACACTCCTTAATTCCCTCACTCCACCTTCAAACAGGTACTCCTAGTAAAAGGATCCGCTCACTCCAAATAAATTCCTTTATTTTTCCCTTATCCATAATCTTAAAAATTTGAGAGCTAAGGGGGAAAAAAAAACAAAATAATTTTATGGCACAGGGCATCTTGGAAATGGCTTCTCTAACATATGGTGATCGGCATCAGCCTCCAGTGATCCGCAAAGGGCGATGCTGGGGTTCAGAGAATCTCCCAAGCCCCCTCATCTTCGGGAGGTGCAATCATGCGGAGTTGCGGGATCTGTAAAGTAATAATGAATTAGATCATCGATTACAATTGGTTATTCCCCAATGGGGAAAATTGTAAATTTATTTCAATGAATATGATTTTCTAAGAAAATAGCTATTTTTGTTATTCTTCAGAGTAACCCTCAAAAAGAGACATCCGTGTATTTATATTCATATTGTGTAACAATTAGTTTTTTATAGAGATTAATCTCAATATTTTTATTATTGACATCACCCAGAAATTCGACGTCTAGTCTAATCAGGTATTCTAAGGGCTGTGAATGATAAAATATTAAAATCCGTATTAATTTATATTTACACCGAATTGGAAACTTTTCTATGGCATTTGAGAAAATTATTTGAATGCTTTAGAATGAAAAAAAACATTTTTCTCCATAAAAAACTACTAATTGTCACACAACATGAATAATTTTTAGGTATGTTTAGTATTTAGGTTTCAAAATTAAACAACGAACTGTCACGACACATAAAAATGATATTATTCTGTGTTATTCAAGCTGACAACAAGCCTCTAGGTGCACCCATCACTGAAATCAGACTAAATAAGAATACACTACATGCCTAGAGAGACTCTAGGCCCAGCCACCAGTGGACTCTCACCACTGTACCGAAACAACCAACCTCCGCCGAGGCTTCCCACACCCCTTAATCCTTTCACACCACCTTCAAGCAGGTACTCCTAGTACAAGGATCCAATTAACCTTAATATTCTATATTTTTCCCTCATCCTGAATTTCTAACTAGAGGGAGGGGGGAAAAAAAAAAAGCTGACTAGTTATCCAACACTAACTCAAATATGTCGACGACTTATATAAGAGGAGCCAAAAAATTTGGCTGTGAAGAACAAATACTGAAAAAAAAACTAACGACTTAAGACGTACTTATGCGTTGAGACTCTTCGTCCTCGCATCATTTTCCATTAACATTACAAAAATAAAACTTAAACCACACCCGTACCAAAAGATTGGCTAATTTTCCGAATGAGAGTCATCTCTTGGAAATGTAACCAGTAGATTTCGCTAAGCAATCAGAGCCTGTAACTAAAGTAATGTTTCTTCTATTGTCCTATACATCATTTTTTTGTAATCTGTTATATACGTTTTTTAATCCAGCCGAGTATGAAATAACTTTAAGCATTTAAATCCATACCCATTATTGTAAAGTGCAGGAAAAAGAGACGTAATATGACCAGGCTAAATGTCTCATGTGCGAAGGACAATGACACTTGTTTCCAATTGGTCAATTCCGCTACTTTTCTCCTGCCCGTCCTTGGTGTGGCAGTCATGACCAGCCCCTTTGTTTAATGTCCACCATTTTCCTGCTAAATATTATTGCGACTACCGGATCAATGGACCCGCGCCCTTGCCCATATAATTATTAATTAATTCCTCTAGCAATCGTAATATCTTCCGTGTTCATTTCAATACAATAAGCGGATCCAAGTATCAGTGACCTCGCCAGGATTTTTCTTATCTACTGTACAGTGAGCTAGATAGTGTCTGGCACGTTCAAACACTTTTATGCGCCTTCAAACTTCATTGTTCATATTTTTCATAGTATACCCATTGGGTCAAATTCGTATTTCAGCAAAACAGCTTAAGCGACCTGGCACCCTGGTATCCTTTGTCAGTTTTGGAGTGTGTGCGATGCCATTTTGTTTAAATCGACCTTAACATTTTTTTTCATGATATTTAAAATTGTATTTACTAAATTTTGTATACACAGTTTATGAACTAAATTTTATTTTTCGAAATATTTATAAATAAAATAAAGGAATGCGAAGCACCAGTATCGAGAGATATTTTGGGTTCCGGGCGGAAATTCCATTTTATTTGTTAAACCACTCTTGTAACAGAAAATAAAATTTCCAGCATATACAAATAAAATTAAATATTTAAAATAAAATTTTCAGAGACTTGCGGGAGCAGCGGGTTCAGTGGGACACAAATCTCTGGTTGGAGTTTTTTCATTATACAAATATCAATTTTTTGACCGATGGAAACAATAATGAACTCATTTTCAAAGAGCTCCTAAAATGTTAAATTTCTAGAAATAGATCACATCAGCTTTAGCAGTCATGGAAGTCTAAACTGGACGTTGAACAATCACCTCTGTTGGAAATATCCGAATTTAATTTTTCATAGGTGGCCTTTTAAATGGACTGTAACTAATAAAATCGTATACAGTATGTATAAAACTCAAGTTTTGTCTCTACAAACTGATTCTAGATCAATTTTAGACTCATTGGAGTATGGAACTATGTGTTTTTTTACACATCAAAAGCAACTTTTTGAGCAAGTGTGAATTCGTGGTCATTCCAAGACCACACAAACTACCCTACACCTCTTCTCCCGAACATAGTGCATTGTCGGAGCACATGCCTATCAAATATGGAGTCAGGTAGTAAGACCCGTCATGAAACAATTGTCCAAGTTATAAACTTAATCAACCCTCACTTCGTCACCCGGGCTAGGGTAACTAGGCACCCCTTCGTGACGACCCGACAGTACTTTCTTATATATTTGTTATTAACACTTTATGTTCCCACGATTGTTAATATTAAGTCACATTAGTTTCTTTTTAGTCTTCACTTTATTATTCCATGAATAATAAAGGTTTTACTAAGCATTGATTTATTACTTTGTTTCTTTATATTTCTTCTTAGTAAGTTACTAAATTCGTGAACTATTTTATACCTGTGACCACGCCCTAATTGTGGCTTGCCCTTTGTTATTCATATTAATATATCAAGTTTATATAAATGCACTTAATAACAAAATTTTCATTTACTGTATGTAACATTCACTCGTCATGAATTATTACGTAGGCCACATTATTTCCTTCTTGATTCGGTTGTTCTGCAGTTGGCTCCATAAGCATTAATGTAATATTTTTGAAGTTCTATCTTTATCATTAGTTTTCTCTTAATCATGTGGAAAATATCACAGCTCTAACCCTCAAGTAGCTCGTGAGCTGTGTGTGACTTGAGAATATTAGCAAGAACAGAAAGGAAACATGATTAGATCCAAACCAAAACACATGTAGCATAGTCTGGAATGATATTAAATATTTTTTATTTTATTTTAGATCAATTGGACAGTTTTTACCGTCGGGGGAGAACAGATAAAAGACGTTTGCTCCATGGACTTTTCAAAGTATAGTTTTTCTACCTTTGAGCTCGATTTCATCTATTAGTTAAATAATCTTTGTAGAGAAGAGTATTTTAAAAGAAAAGCTTTATTATGAAGTACAATCAAAACACTGGTGTATACAAATATTAAGAGACCAGTTAGAACATACTGGGTGGAATGTCTAGGCACAAGTGGGTTTTTTTTTTTAATTTCAAAACCTCTTTATTATAGCATGAAAAAAATAAATAATAATTAATAATTGATATACAAATTTCTCCTCTTCCTGCCATTCACAGACGCATTTGAAGGAGTGCATAAATATAATATTTTCTTTTTGTGGTTAAAAGTTCATAGTCTCATATACAACACTAGGTGATGAGGCTCACCTTCAGCTTTGGTCTGGGGCTATAGCTGAGACATATATGTATAAGAAAAGGATAAGATTCTGGGAAGTAGGAAGGTCTTGAAGGGATGCGGTTGCTTAGTTAAAAATAACAGGAACCATCAGTGACTTCCATGAAGTCACGAGGTATAAGTATAGATTTTGTAGGTATAGGCCCCTTCCACTTGTTCTTAGCATTATAAAACTTATTGATAAAAAGTTAAATTTTTATGAAGTAAATGAAACAATGTTTCGACACAAGTTGAATAAATCAGGTTACGAGGTGACGTTTTATTACGATGTCATAATAAAAAGGTTTATTATATAATATATATTACGCAGCTGAATTTGTTTTCCTCCCCCGGTCACATATAGTCACGTCTATAAATAATAAAACTGAAAACTCATTCATTTGGGTTAGTATTTCATGTTCAAATCAATCCCCAGAATCTGCAGGGCACTTTTGAAAAGTTCAGACAATTTATTTTGACAAAAACCCATTTTTAGGGGGGCATTTTAAAATTCAACTCATAAATCGTAGAAGAATTATTATGTGATCGCTATTTGGGAAATACGATGTAAATTTGCCGAATTTATTTGTATCTGTTTCTATAATGAGACGCCTATATTTGAAAATTAAATAGGTTTTTTACGTGGATATTTTTCTTTTTAGTGTTTTAAGTTATCAAGAGGATTCACCTATTAATAGAGGACTGGTAAGTAGACTGTATATTATATTAAGGTTTGTTTTGAAGATCATATTAGCTAATATTTAACATGGGAAAATATAAAAGTCTAGGGCTTGATAGAAAAATTATATATACAGATTAAATAGGAAAATTATAGTGAAAAACAAAATTGAAAAAACTTAAATTTGAATTCTTAACTTCTTAAACTGTTGCTGTTTTTGAGTGCTGTGGGTTGTTGGATTTTTGTTTAATATTTGTTTACTTCTGGTTGCAGTAAAAAATAAATTTATTTCTGCATGTCTCGCAATTTGGGCCAGTTCTGAAATTTGGTATATGATATAAGAATAAAAATTATGTTTATGCTTCAAAATATGCAATCACCTGGTTTTTCATAAAAATAAACTAACCTAGTTTTCCCCTTTGACCATCGATTTATCAGTTTATTTCTTAAGTAACTTCGATTATCTATTAATTAATTTATTAAGTAGCTATGTTTAGTTTACCATATGCATCTGAACGTTAAGTTTATATTTTATTATATTTGTTCTTGATAGTTGCCCTTGGTGTGAAGCCTACTCCTGACTCCTGCCCACACCTTATGACGCTTTTCCTCTTCCTCAACAGTATTCTGCGAGAAGTAATTTTAGACTTCCTCATTCTCTGATAACTTACTTATCGTATAATCTCTGATGAACTCCACCCCTCACCTCCTAGAATCCAATTGTTGTATTTATTTTTTAAAAGAACTTTCAGTAGTGTGAAAACGTATCGTGTTTCGATTTGTTAAATAAATTTCTTATTTTTAAAATCTGTTATGACATATTTAGATTGTAATGACCACTTTTCTGTATTGTCAGAGTTCTTGAAATTTAAAAAAAAAACTGAAGTATATTCACAAATGACAACAAGTAGTTCTACAGATGATATCTTATAGTGAAAGCATATCGCAGATAAAATGAATAGAACTTCGGGATACTTCGAATTCGCATTGTCTAAGCTCATTCTTGTTCCGATTTCGTCACTCGTGTTTGTCAGTCGTGTAAATCGTTTCTAATAGGACCTAGTATCTAGTACCGTTTCTTGTAGACTTGATATTAATCACCTTTTGAAAATAAGGTTGTGCAAATCTTTTTCAAAGGTGTTTTTTTTTAACTCATAAATGCAGATTTTTCCAAAAAATGACACACCTGTTAATATACCAATTCTTTAGAAATTTAATAATTTTATGATTTAAAAAAATATTGGCAAATATTCCATTGCATATTATAATACAGATACTTAATAAAAGAAGAAAAATCAGTTAAGAGACGTGAATGCTTATTACTAATGGTTTGGTCATTGATCTGCCTGTTAGTCAAATTTCTCTATAATATGGGAACTTAGAATTTGGAGCTTGATAGTAAATATTGAACACCTAACTGTCCTGCATCCTTGTATAATAGTGCACTCAAAAAATCTACACGAATTCATTCAGTCAAAATAGAGATAGAATATTGCAATTGATCTGTCCGCTAGCTTACTGGCTACGTTAACTAGAAAAGGTACCCAGTAGAAATCCATAACTATAACTAACGTAAATAGTTAACCAATATTAACGATATTTTGGCTATTCTTAAATCTGCTAAACATATTTCTGTATTCCTTGTTTTGAAAAAAAACTCATTTAAAGTTTATGAAAATTAAGCAAATGTTCTACTTTCCAACGACTGGCCAATCCTGTATGGTGCTATTTCCTAAAAACTCCACTCTCTAAATTACCACAAGGGGAAAGTGCATCTCATTGAGAAGTAGACAATAGTGAAAGACCATATTGGCTGCAATTATCTGCACTATCACTACCTTATGATGCTGTGAACATCTACCACACCTGTAGTCATTAGTCTTATGGTGAGGGATAATTAGGTTTATATGACACATATACCCTCGGGAGAGCTTCGGTCAAGACCAATGTTTAGTCTTGACCTTTCAATTTCTCTCCACTCAAATTAAGTCCCCGGGTTTTAAAATTCTTTCCTTGATCATTAGGTGGTTTAAGATGAAAATTTCGCAATTAAACGGCCTTATCGTTTCTCATTTATTACTCTCTACCGGCAGCTAGGGAAAGAAAACTTTTGTATTCATTTCCAAGTGATATGTTAGCACTGTGATTTTTAATCTTGAGGTTCTTTGATCGAAATATTCCTTAGTCATTTTAGCATGTACAAATAAAATTAAACTCGTGTTTGTCATAAATTGTTTCTAATAGGACCTAGTATCTAGTACCGTTTCTTGTAGACTTGATATTAATCACCTTTGGAAAATAAGGTTGTGCAAATCTTCTTCAAAGGTGTTTTTTTTTAACTCATAAATACAGATTTTTCCAAAAAATGAGTCACCTGTTGATATACGGAACATTACGACGCATTGATATTATTTGCAGGGAATAGCTATAGGCTATCAAATATTACTAATAATGAACTAATTGAGTGATGAAAGCAGTTACTAATGAATTGTATTGTATGGATGTATCGCATTCCTAAGTACCTTTACGTCTTAGTACGATACATTTCTTTAGAAATTTAATAAATTTAATATTTAAAATAAAATTTTCAGAGACTTGCGGGAGCAGCGGTTTCAGTGGGACACAAATCTCTGGTTGACGTTTTTTCATTATACAAATATCAATTTTTTGACCAATGGAAACAATAATGAACTCATTTTCAAAGAGGTCCAACAATGTTGAATTTGTAGAAATAGATCACATCAGCTTTAGCAGTCATGGAAGTCTAAACTGGACGTTGAACAATCACCTCTGTTGGAAATATCCGAATTCAATTTTTCATAGGTGGCCTTTCATGGGTGGCCCCCAGTATGTATAAAACTCAAGTTTTGTCTCTACAAACTGATTCTAGATTGCTAAATTTTTGGAGTATAGAACTATGTGTTCTTCGTGTTTTAGTTATTTTATTACCAATTTAGTTTGTACATTACAACACTGCCCCTCAAAAAAGGTGGTGCACTTAGAAAAATTCAAATAATTGCTTCCTAATAGGATTATTTCAGCTTTCAATTCATTTTGTATTAATATCAAACGTTCTCAGTGATAAGTGGCTATAAATATAAAGGAAACGACCAATAAATATTCAAAAAAATTATTTTAACAAATTATACAGGAATTTCTATTTTGATTTCTTTTGTAACTGCTCTCTTAAAATTTAGCAAAAGTTTTTTTTATTTTAATTTAAAAAATGGTTTTGAAGGTCAAGCAAGTAGCCCTTTTTTCTGATTTAGTGGAAGAGGGTCGAGGCCAAAGATATGCAGGCCGTGCATTAGCTTTACCTGAAACTACTGTTCGAAGAGGAATACATGTTATTGTGAGACAGGTTTGTACAATCGCAGACCCGGATCAGTTTGGCCGCGAGTGACAGAGCCAAGAGATGACCGGTTCATTGTACACGCTTTGGAATCGTTTTCCAACTGCTACTGAGACTGATCAGCTTCTTTGTACAACTCGGGGAGTAGAAATATGTGCAGAAACTGTTAGAAGAAAACTTGCTGAAGTGAATTCAAACTCTCAGAACAGCATCAGGGCCATTGTTCAGAGATCATCGTAGAGCTTGTATGGAATTTGAAACAATATATGTGGACAAAAACGATTGTGGTAACGTGCTGTTTTCAGATGAGTCACGCTTATCTCTTTGTACACCAGATGGACGGATGAGAGTATACCGAAGGACTGGTGAGTGCTACGCTGAGTGTAATGTCACTGGGAGGGTTTGGTAGAATTTCTTCGACGGCGAACACAGAGCTCTGCGGTCTCGTGGTCATACCCAAGACGAGGTCACGGACGGCTCCCAATATTTTCCCGGGTATTAGTTTCTCCCATATTTTCCGTGTGGTATGACTGCACTAACAGACAGTGAGACAAAAATACCTTCACTAAAGTGAGTGCGGTTTTCCCACCAACAGCAAATGTGTGGACAAAGCAGAACATGTGCTATAGGCTGCTGTGTGAGTGCCGGGAGGGAAAGCGACCTTGCCCGGTATCAAGTATCCATCAGCAGCTTCCTAGCTCGGGGTGCGGCTGGCCTTTCTGCTTTCCACTTCACTTGTCATTTGATCCACACTTTTTTTGTTGGCTTTTTTGGGGGGGGAGGTGAAGGCGGCTTGTGAAATAGCCCTTTGTAGTCGGTAGGAAATAATTTTCAACCAACGAACTGTGCAAAATAACAAAAGTAATTGACTTTTTTGGAGGGTGAGGTATTCCTTGTCTCCTATACAAAAGAAAAATATCTGAAAAGCTCTGCAATACTGGAAAAAAGGCCGGTATACCTTAGTGAAAATTCTTAAAATACATTTTATGGTTCAATTGCTGGTTTTTGTTTGTTTCTTCCACGAAATTATTTTATAGAACTAACCACTTATGAAATATCTTGTAGGGAGACAAAAAAAATTATTGACAATACAATTTGAGACATTTTGGAATCCCTATTAATATAACTATAACTGTATATATATAATATAATATAGTGAATATATCTATCGAACGACATACATACACACAGGTCTACCTGTTACCTGTTTAAAAGTAGACCATTTTTTTAAAAACCGAAGTGAAATTTGTTTGGGACCAGAACTCCCACGGGCACTAAGTACCGTAAAACCGTATCTGTTTCTGGAACATGTTTGGTTTCTATAGTTCTTGGAAAGAGTACTGTCATTCATTGTTAACTATTCAATTCGGTGCCACTGTACTTTCTGTCTGAAGAGCCCACCGTAGTCGACTAATGGGTCTATTGAACCACGCGTAGGGCCACAACAAAGCTGGCCCAGTCCGGGACCTGGTGGATGATCTGACCGTGGGTGACCTGAGGAGGTGACCGTTCCAAACAAGGAGGACGATGCACCTACGTGCCTGGGACGTAGTAAGCCAAATTAGCATTCCAATGAGGTTTTTCGACAAAAGTAAGTATTTTTTGGTGAATGATAATAGCCGCTAAGACTACAACATAGCGATTATGATTCAAAACTTAATAACAATTAAAAATAATTTAGTTTCTTAAACATTTAACATCAAATTACAATTTTACAAGTGAAAAGTTTGAGGGAAATGCTGATAAAAAAAAAAATGTATTAGCAAATTGTAACTTTAAGCTGTTATTATAAAATATATAATAAACTTAATAATTATAAAATATATATATATATATATATATATATAGTTTATAATTATTAGGGTATTATACACAACTCTGTGTGTGTGGCCATTGCCAGGATTCCCCCTGTCACGTATTTATACCAGGTCACGAGGCAACTGCCGCTTTAGTCTCCAATGAGGATTATAGGGATGTGTAGCGCAATGTAATGACTGTGCTAGGGGATAAGGGTACTTGGATAGGTTTCGATGGAATTTCATAAACTTGGAAGGTATGAGTTCAAGTATGTTGGGTATGTTGATATCCGTATGAAGGATTTAGTTGTGACGTAATAAGGGGCATTAACTATTGTTCTCAGGACTTATGATTGAAAGGATTGGATAAGCTTGATTTTTTACTTTTTTGCTGTCCCCCGTAGCTCTCTCTATTCCAGTATTAAGTCCAGATTGGCTTAAGTATAACTTTGTAAACCTTTGCAATAAAGGAAACCTCGTATTTAATCAATTACTTAGTAATTAAAAAATAAATATTTTTTCATACTAAAGATCAGAGGGTCGTACGCAAAATTTTTTTCGGAGGTGGGGGTGGGGTTTGCTGTCGGTGCGTATAAAAAAACCTTTCATAAATTAGGGGGTATATCACTGATCCACCCTCCTTACGTCTGCCACTGAAAGATCATATTTAAGATTATAAGTTGTGTGACTTAAGGGTACAAAACGACGATACCCCAAATTATTGGGTAATAATTGTTTAATCACAATCAACTGTTGCGTCCTTCGAAATATCATGTATTACAATATACAGGCTTAGCCTCAGTTTGAATCCCGTACTCGTTGCTATATTTTTTGCTTTTGCTAATAGTTTGTGTGGATTATTGTTTGGAGCATTGTTTAGTTCATTTAATTTTACAACATCTTGGACTAGCCTTGATGATTCTGGGACTACAGACGGGCGCCGGCACGGCAGGGCTTACAAGTTGTCAGGGACAGGAAGTGGCCTGAAAAAAAACTTGTACCTTACCAGTGTTTACAGCTTAAGTACATTAGTAAGGAGGAGCTCTGATGTTTACAGTTCTCATAAACATAAGTTCTCCAAGCCGACGGAACCACACTGAAATGCACCCTAAAACCCCTTGGAGGTAAGGGGCTTGCTCGAGTTGGCCGACAATCCTCCCTCAATATTTTTAGGCCTAGTTAATTAGGTGAACGGGTGTCATGGACGTCACTATTTCCTCCACGATTTCTTAACGTTAACCACTATTAAATCAACTATAAAAGACTTACATAAAACTAAATAAGTCGATGTATTGATTATATGTAAGCATGCTGATGAAAAATAAATGAGCCAAAACTTCTAGTAAATATCACACCGATCCTAATAAATTAATATGCTTGGGGGCTATAATTAAATAAGAAAACAATTGTTTTTCAATTACTTTTTATTGATATTTCACGCGTTTTCGACATTAGTACTTTCATATGGTCTAAAAATTCAGGTAAATGTCCAAAGATATTTAGGATCGACCCTGCAAGAAAAACTATAGTATGAGGATGGAAGGATGTGTAATGGGCTGTTTTGAAAGTGATCAGGCATAAATACGGCGCAATCGTATGAGAAAAATAGATAACAAGAATCCCGAATCAGTAATGGAACAAAAGGCTGAAGGTAGAAATAAAATACCATAATAAAATAGAAATAAAAGCACGAAGCACGGTTGAGTCGAATAATGGATAATGATAATTGAATTCGAAGAAGATTAATAATAAAAATTAAGTTAAAAGACATACGTGCAGGGAAAATTAACGAATTTCCCTCTTTTATCACATTGAAAAATAATATTACCTTCTAATTAAATGGATCGAACTTGCTGATATTCTTAACAATATATATATTTTTTACATGTGTATCATCGGAATAGTTACACGGCGAGTAACAGCTAGTTCACAGTCAAACAATGGAAGGATGCAAATTTGATTGAAGAAACATGAATAATGATAAGGAGAACAATTATGAAAGAAATAGTGAAGGCCGCTTACGTAATGTTTAAACAATTGATGGCCATTTAAGGACCACCTTTAAAAGATACTTCGTAGATCCCATTTCTAACTTATGTCAAAATATCAGCGACGTCACTGTCACTTTTTTCATCTATTAAAATGTGGATGGTCAGTGTACGAATATAGAAATTTCAGGATGCTGAAATCATTATCGAAATATCAAGCAATCAACAATTTTATTGGACGAAATTAAAGTCGCAATTGTTTACACACAAACTGCACAACTGTTAATAAAATATAGACTACCAGCTCCTTCCTAAATTATTTGGTTTATTTTCCACATCTGCCAAAATTATTACCAAAATGATCTTCCCGATTCTTGTCGGGAACTTAGTACTTCAAATATTCGGTAATTCTAAATCGACATTTTAGCCTAATCACGTCTGGTACATCTGCTATACCAAAAAACGTGCATGGTATAAAGCTATCTAAGTCAACCACTTTTGGTTTGTATAGACTTTGTAAATAAGATAGTCTCACTGTGGTACATATATAATGTTCAAAAAATATGTTATATTCTTGTGTAGAATCTGACGTTCTTTCTTCTACTGCCACTTGCAAATAAGACCAATTGCTGAACTTAGTCAAATGTGCTCCAATTTTAACGCAGAAACATGTACAATTCAAAAAACCTTAGAACTTGTGTAAAATAAGTTAGTATCCAAAAAGTAGTCGTCCAGCTTTGTACTATAGGGTACTACAACGTAACAACATAAGTGGTCAAAGAAATATTTGTTATAAATGCTATAAAACATTATTAATGAAATAGTTGATAAACAATTATCAGCTCTTCTGGGTACTTTCCTACGTTGAAATTGAAACCAAGAAACAAGCTGAAAAGATGCAACAGAAAGATGACCAACTACTTTGTCCAAACTTCATCCATGTCTCAGAAATCAAAGGAAAGCTAGAACTTATGAAAAGGAGAAAACGGCACAATGAGTGGGAACGACTGAGCTTAAATAATTCGGGTTTCTTCAAGGAACGGAACACCTTCCAATGAAGGTAATCCATAAGTGGCAATCCACTGTCAAGAAAAGATTGAAGCGTTATTTTTTTTTTTCAAAACCCCTCTTTTTTAAAATTTACAAATAAATGAACAATAACATGAACAAATTTAAAGATTCATGGCTCCTTTTTCTGCATAGCATAACATGCATTTGAAGGAGGGTAGAAATACAAACATTTTTCGTTTTAGAGTTAAAATTACAAAGACAATAGACTGGACTAGGTGATGGGGCTCACCTTCGGGTTACAATAAGGGAAAAACTATACTTACAAACTATAACGTTCCTGGCTCGACTGCTTGCTGCCATCGATGGGGGAACGGGGCGGGAGTAATCGTGTTGAACACGGGGTTGGTCATGTGTTGTAGGGAGTCAAAGAATTTGATATGTCTACGGCGAATGAATTCATCCACCGTAGGCAGATCAAAGTTCTCGTGTAATTCACTGTTTCTCCGCTGCTCGAACGCAGTGTGTCCGACCACTTTCATGAGGATTCCGTTCTGAAATTGTTGGAGTCGTCTCGCTGTCGCTTCAGTCAAATGACGAAAAAGCGGTGCACCGTACAGCAGAGCGAGCCTGAGTACACTCTTATATAATTGGGTGATGTTAATAGATGCGTGTTTGACTTCGGTATGACGTCGGTAAGACTTCGTGCGTGTTTACTTTAGTTTCCTGGCAAAATGACCGCTAAAACGGAGGTGACGGTCCATTTTAACGCCCAGATATAAAAGGCTGTTTGCTGGGGAGTTTTTCTGCGTTCCTACAGTGTATGTAGTAGGCAGTGGACGTTTTCCCTTTTGGAATGAGAAAATCACGTAGTCAGTTCTACCCACGTTTACAGAGATATTGAGTTTCCCCAATTTCCTGTCTAAGAGCTAACTTGGCGCTCATGCTGCTACTGTACACCGCGATATCGTCAGCAAAAGCAGCGACTGTTGTGTTTTTGTATACCGGGCTCCAACAATTTCAGACGTATACACGTTGAAAAGTACTGGGGATAGCACGGCTCCTTGTGGGACTCCACAGGTGAGTGGAACAGCTTATTATTAGTAGTCTGCCGGCCTTTATGTGAAAAGTCTGGTAACGCTCACAGTCGAGCATTTGTTCTATTGCCCAAAAAACACAAAATATATAACCGAGGAATAATGACATCAATCAGGATCGTCAACTATTTATAAACCCAAGATTAGTCACCAATTACTACCGTTAAATGTAAACAAATATAAGACAAATTAAGGGTTTAAAGAAAAATTCGACTCTACATATTCATAATTAATTGGATATTATTCAGTCAGGAGTATATTCCACCAGGTTAAATTGTATTGCCTTCGTTAAGTTCTACCACACACATGAATATGATAAAAATAATGAATGATCAAATAAACAAAGTAACCTTAAACATTATCTAAAATATGAATGAATGTTGTAATTGTAGAGGTATTTTGTTTTTAATGTTTGAGAAGAGTAAGGTTAGTAGTAATGGTAATTATAGTGAAGTCGATTAAGCTATAAAAAATTATTTATCGATCAAACAAAATTATCAATATCGTCACGAAAAGAGATTAAAAATAATGGACATTTTAGGAGTTTGTATCCAATGGCAAGGGTTAACTCGGGGCGGTGTGTCCTTCGCTTTAATCTGACTCAGCTACCGACGTTCGTACTTCCCGCATTCCTCTCCAACCGTTCATTTTTTTTTTTCAATATTAATTCATATTATCACGTGGATGTGATCCAATGCCACAGTCTTTAGTCTCAGCTACAAAAATATGCCTTTCTTTATCCGAATATTACCGACCCTAGAATGACTAACAATAGTATAACACTTATTTATTATTAACATTCGTGTCGAAAGTGTGATAGCGGAATTATCATCTGTCTGTGACCGATGGCGTGCAAAGATGTTCTGCAAGAATCCTATCTCCTAGCCAATAAAGATAAAGCGTTATCATAAACGACAACTTTATTATTTGCATTAGGCCAGCCCTTTATTCTTTGCGGAAACGATGAGATGTAACTGCTAGTTATAATAACTATTAACCAAAGATAAATAATAGTGACTTGGCCGTGATCGAACAGCTGTGTCAATACCTTAACTCGTCAGCATGGCTATATGTAGACTGCATTGTAATCATCTTTCAGAGATAGTTGCTCTGGTAATTTTTTGAGAGCGGCTTAAAAAGAGATTATTGGCTAGGGTAGAGCACTAGGATATTTGGAGGCTCCTGCAATGTCATATTTCTTTCCTCGGGTTATAAAATACAATATTTGATTCGATTGTATATAATTGAATGTATTGCCTATGCAGCTATCATATTTGTGTAAAATTAAAATTACAGCTTGATTGTCCAGCAATAACAGTTATGATTTAAGAGTACATACATACCTCATAAACAATTCCACCCCCTCATTATGAACAGTTCGCACTCAAAGAATATGTACAAACGAAATCTTCCTATGAACTCCCTTGTCCCCGAGGTTTCCACCAGTGAAAAAATCGGGGGAGCGAAGAACCCCCCTCCCACTTCCTCTGTTTCTGACATTTAGGGGAGACCAGAAAAAGGGCAAGAGAGCCACATAATTTAAGTATCAGTACTTAAAAAAAGCGAGAAATGTGCCAGATGATAATCCGTGAAAAATCTAAATTTATAGCTGATTTGCCTAGGTTCGTAGAGGTTCTTAGTAGCTCAATCGACCCATATAGACCGAGTACAATATTGTTCACAGTTTTACGTTAAACAAAAAAAACTCACTGCCAAACCACCTGGGTGGTTGCATAGGTTTCTATGGAATTTCATGAACTTGGAAGGGATGAGTTCGAGAATGTAAGGTATATTAAGATCGTTATGAAGGGTTTTGTTGCTGTCATAATAAGGGGCAACAAATAATAATAACCTTATTTAATTTAATTATGAAATATCATTATAGCATAGTAGATTATATAAATAAATATATGAAAATACTACAAATTTTGAATATTTTAATAGGAAAATGAAGTTCCTGATGATGGGTTGGGGAACCGGGGATACCTAGAACAGAAGATGAATTCATTATATTCCACTTGGAGTGGGGGAGATAAAATGCGAAGCTCTGACAACAAAAAGTACAGACTTCTGGAAGAGTCTGAGTTGCCGGACTGTCTTGCTAGATCAAATGATGATGTTTGTCATTTTAATAATTCTTTGTTAATGAATCTTTATGCAATTTACGCTACGAGCTGTCCATATTCAGGTGAACCCGGCTAAAACTCAAGGGATCGTCTTCTCCTTCCAGCATGGAAAACGGAAGCGTCCAACCAGCTTCACCATAGACGGGACTGAGTGCAAACTTTCCAACAGCATATGCTAACTCGGCATCAACCTAGGAAGACACATGACTTTCTACACAAACCCGCAGAAGAAGTTGAAAAGTGTACGTAGGACTTACTACTCTCTCCAGCATCTCATCACAAGCCCGGCTATTTCCCTTCGGCTGAAACTGTTAATATATAAGAGCGTCCTGAGGCCAGCTCTACTGTTTGGGACACCACTCTTTCGATTCTTACATGCCAGCACCATAACTCGACTCCAGAGCTTCTAGAACAACATCCTGCGCACGGCACTATGGCATACCCCTTTTCGTGATATGAAGGCTCCCGACATCCACGAAAAGTTTGAAGTCCCCACCATCACCGAAGCCATCCAAAGAATACACATAAAGTTCTTCGACTCGATGAAACATAGCCAAAACCCTCTATTCCGAGACATGACACCCCCACAGCTACCGGCAAGTTGGCAACTCTCAAGATCTGGTAAAGCAGACCAAATGGTGGGCATCACGGCGCTTGGCCCACCAACAACAAGCCTCTAACGGGCACCAAACACTGCTATCCGACTAAATAAGACTGCACTACATGCCTAGAGAGACTCTAGGCCCAGCCACCAGTGGACTCTCACCACTGTACCGCAACAGCCAACCTCTGCCAAGGCTTCCCACACTCCTTAATTATCTCACACCACCTTCAAGCAGGTACTCCTAGTACAAGGATGCGCTCAACCCAAAAATCCCTTTATTTTTCCTTCTTCCTTAATCTTATAATTAAAAAGCTAAGGGTGGGGGGGGGGGAAATCCAATTTTAAATTCCTCTGTATGCGTATTTTCTATTTTTATAATATTTAAGGTAGTTCGCTTCAGTTTCTCCTAATAGTTAACAAAACATTTGCAATCCGCATTTCTCCTATTCAGGCATCATCAATTTAAAACAAGATATATAAAAATGTTATGTGACTAAACGTGAAAATAGTGTAATATAAGAATTTGAATGCAATGAGATTTAATTTACTAAATGAGAAGATTGGGAAAACAATAAAACGACTATAACAACAAACTTGTCAAATATATTGGCGTAGGTGTTTTTTATGTATTACAAATAATATCCTAAGTTTATGCGTGGCTTAGTAAGTTGATAAGCAGTTCATAGTATTTATTGCCCTTCGGTTATTTTTACACATTTTTTTCTCTCAGATTCGTTATTTGTAACATTCTTTCTATCCAAAATGACCGGAACCGGTACGGAGTTTTTGCCGTTTAAATAACATTCATCACATATAACGGTGGTAATAAATGTGATATGGAGTTATTACTGGAGCCAGTGGAGAGTACGTGTTGGCAGTGAGTAGTAAGTATCTTGAAACCGCAGGTTGTTCAGACCAAAATCTGGCCCAGGCTAGGTTACACAGTAGGACTCAGCGGAACACACTCACTTCGTGACGGGAGTAACCTTTAATTCCTCGCCAAAGGTCACAAGTGGTCATCCTATCCTCATCCTTCAGCTCAACTTCTATTTCTTACCATCCTTCGTCCTAGTTGTTATTTGACGTTCGTATTTTGTTCTCAAGGTGGTTTAAATTAGCAAACATGGTAAGTTCGAAACGTCCTCCAAACACTGTTTCCAAGATCATTTTAATTTTGTTTCGTACGTTATCTAGCCTTTACTAAGATGGTCATGGCTTAACCAAACTATTTCTTCGGACTTAACACCCAGATTGAAATACTTAACTGAATACTTCCCACTTAAACAGATCCAAGAGAAGAACCGAGATAACTTTGTTCTAGTGTTATCCATAGACTTATTTTGGAGAGAAAGAATGTTGGAAAAAAAGTACGGACGAGAAAAAATTATGGCTGAAGGAATTCAAAGTCAAGTCTGTTCAAAGTTCGAACGAAGGGAAAAGTGACTCCGACCTCAAAACACGTGAGTGTATGGATTAACAAATAGTATTGAGTATTAGTTTGTCATGTCTGAAAGTAAACAAGTGAAATATAATAATGACTGCATATAAGACACAACATATAATAAACAAAGTTACGAGTATGCGCTTCGATGTTTGTTTTTAATAAGTTAAGACAGATGTTAGATAGCTGCAGCTTAAGGAAGAGCTGATGGTTTGAAGAGCCCTAGAAAAATTTAAGTATTATTTATTATTAAGTATTAATGTTTTTGCAGACATTATTTCCAAGTTAAATGTTTACATAATTTGATACATTGATTTAGAAATAATTTAATAAAATGAATAGACCCCTTTGACTAAACCCTAACATTACACAGAGTAAAAAAGTTTCTGTACGAATTAGTGAACATTGGACTTTTAAACAACAGAAAACCCTATTTTTTTTTTATTTTCACTATATTGCAATTCTACTGTCGCCTAAAGCAGTAGTTGGCTTGGTATCTGTTGTACACACATGAGTATTTGGGGTCTTAGCACTCCCTCTCCTGAGCGTATGTGGCTCTTTTGCACTCTCTCCGGTCATTGTAACGTAGCGGTACGGTCAGAATACTGGCAGGAGCTCCGTGGCCCCCGAATTTTCCACCAGTTCCCTCTGGGGATTTCTCGGGGCCATGGAGGCTCCTGGGCAGAATGCGTGTGCATATACATATTTGTATGACAGTTAACTGGACGTATTGAAAGAGTGATAATGTATAAGAAAGAGCTCTTAAATCACAATAGTTAATGACAGATAAGCAAATTGTAATTTAACAAATAAATATTTACTACGGACTATGACATGAAATCTTTGATCTGTTTAGTGGACAAATAATTAATGGTTTTATCGAATTCTTTTCAATCTTTTAGAAAAGCATAGGTCAGAAACATTCAGAACATAATGATAATAAACGGTGATTCAGTCAAGAGGAGTAGGGCCTTGGCATATCTTATTGTAATCCCGCAATCAAAGCGATTAAGGGCTATAGGTATCCAACCTCTGGCATTCTTTCTTCTTAGGTCATCTTCACGAAACGTCCTCCAAACACTGCTTCCAAGATCACTTCTTTTAATTTGGTTTCGTACGTTATCTAGCCTTTATTTAGAGGGTCATGGCCTGACCAAACTATTTCTTCGGACTTAACGCCCAGATTGAAATACTTAACGGTAGAAGAGATCATTGAATATCTATAATAATTAATCTTTAATCGACAGTTTGAACTTTTGTTATACCTTTAAATGAGTACATTTCGAACTATGGGTTTTCAATTGGTTGGAGTTCATTTCAATTTTATTTGGCTGATTTCCGAAGAATATCGTAACTATTTAGGACCACTTAAACAGATCTCTGCATATATTCAATTAAGATGAATCGATGCACCTAACAAGAGCAGAATCAAGATAACTTTGTTCTAGTGTTATCCGAACACTTATTTCGGACTGAAAGAATGGGGTGAACGAGAAAAAAGTATGGCTGAAGGAATCCAAAGTCAAGTCTGGTCTTACAAGATTATTGTACAATTATTTTGGCACATTTTAAAAGAAACTTGAACGTATTATGTAAATATAGTTGATCAGTAGCAAAACCATTAGTTGATATTGACAACTATTATGATAAAATTACAACCTGCCTTATTAGGCAAAAAGTAATTGTGATAAATGATCTCATTCATACCATATTTACTATTTTCATTCACTCGCTCATTCTAAAACCATTAGTAAGAAGATAGGTAGTAGGTGGAATGTGGTTTGTTTTAGGGTTATACTACTTTTGATTTACTCTGATTGACTTGGCTGTAATCTTCGTGATTTTCTTATCCCACGCTATTTCCTCATCGATTTTCCACTATTAATATTAGCGGCGCGGTAGAAGAGCTCATTGAATATCTATAATAATTAATCTTTAATCGACTGTTTGAACTTCTGTTATATCTCGAAATGAGTACACTTCGAACTAAGGGTTTTCTATCAATTGGTTGGAGTTCATTGCAATTTCATTTGTCTGATTTCCGAAGAATATCGTAATTATTTAGGACCGATTCAACTCGTACCACCACTGCGACATTTTCTGCAAAGGATTACAAGTATATAATAATAAGAAATGTTCCTTAAAATATATAAAGAAAAACTCTGTATTTAATAAACAGTATTTTAGATAAGCTTATAGATATTAGAGTATTATCAGTTCTTAGTTTTCTGCGAATGAAAATTTGAGTGGATCTATGAAAGAATCTATCATACTGGAAGTTCATTGTCAATCAATGAGTTTTCAAGACGACCGTTCCGTAGGTATGGTTTCAGATATAATCAGGCTAAGACAAGATGCCGAAACACGTAGAAATTCGAAACGTTGTCTATTTATGAATACCTAAAATCTCTCTTTCATCAGCCTAAGCCGACATCCTAACAAATACATCCACTCGTTCGAAAAAATACTTGATTTTATGACGTTATGATGGTGTTAGATTAAATTTATATATAAGCGTTTCTTCTCATTTGTATAACATACGAGATGTTTTCAAGACAGAAGCAAGATGTGAACGGTTGAACATATATCAGTCAGGAAGGGTATCTTTGAAAAACTATTCGTTCCTGAAATACATCTAGTTGAAATACTACATTGACGGGGGAACCATAACTCAGGTTTTTTTTTTATTTTACAATCTCAGTCTACAGTTCCATAGAGGGAGGGCGCCATCCATTCGGAGGTTCGGCGGATGCTCGGGCAAGGTTTCGAGACGCCAGGTCCCGCCTTACCTGGAGCCACACCTCAGACTAATGCGGTCGCCGGTTTTCATCAGAGATAAGATTTAGTATCAGTTGAAGAGATGACAAGTTTAAAGGCCAAGCGAGTACTGATCAGTATCTCGGTTATGTGGGTCCGCGGAGCAATATCGACCGAAAACTAGACATTCTTGAATATATATCTTCAAATTGGAAAAATAATAGTAGATCTTGGTAAGATTTCCCCTGAAAAAAATGAATGAATTGGGAATGGAAATATCGATATAGCATTGAAGAGGTGATTGAAGTTTCCAGTGCCTCAAACGAACTAGTACGAATCATGTACTGTGCCAACAGGACACAGTGAACCAACTATAAAAGAGGAAGAATTTCAAGAAGGAAGAAGTTCAATGTGTGCCCTCGGCAGTGTACGCCCTTCTTGCGGAAACCTACTGACGAAAAGTAATTTCATTCCAAATGATGGTGGTTGAAAAGTAATGCAGGAGTAATGATGAAGGACATTATAGATAATGACACTGACCTGAAAAGTCCACTTTAGGATAAACAAGAAAATTACAATAATCGGTAAAAATAATCTGTTGAAAATTGTGACCAAATGAAATTTAAAAGGTAAAAGTAGCTTCTAATATCAAAATGGTGCCTCATATAGTGCAACTTCAGAGGTTATTTAGCTTTTATGCAGGGTTCCCACTGGTGTGAATCAGGAAAGTGAGGATTATTGATACACTGAATACGGATTAAGGAAGTTAATTACATTAAAATTAAGTTTGCCTCTACAATACGTATAAAATGCCAAACGGTATGAACTCTTTCTTTCCGTGATGGGCTACTTTTGAATGAAAGGATTGGATACGCTTGATGTTCGACTTTTGTGCTGTCCCCCACAGCTTTATTCCGTAAGTCTAGATTGGCTAAAGTATAACTTTGTAAATTAGTAATTTATTTTCTGTTGAGAGATGGATGTCCTTTGAAGTAGTCTGTACAGTTGTCCAAAGTGTCTGTTTAGTTCTTGCCTTTTTAGCGTCGTATGTGGGTTCCAGGTCATTCGTTTATCGAGATAAAAGCCTAAGTACCGTACTGTCTCGGATACTGGGAGAGGAATAGAATTCAAATAAACTAGTGGAGAAGACTTGCGACAGAGGGTGAAGGTAATGTGGGAACATTTTGCTTCATTAACTTTGATCCGCCATTGGTTGCACCAATACTCGATCTCATCAAGGTGTTTTTGAAGGTTATGAAATGCTATATCGGGGTCTGGGTGGGAAGGACAAAACTGCAATATCATCTGCAAATGTGGCCAAAAAAGTATTGGGGGTAGAGGGGACATCTGCGGTGTATAGGTTATAGAGGATGGGATTCAGGACGCTCCCCTGTGGAACTCTTGCTTTTATGGGATAGTAATTAGAATATCAAAAGTCTTGAGAACAATAGTAAATGCCTCTTATTATGCCAGCAACATAACCCTTCACAACTATCTTAACATACCCTACATTCTTGAACTTATCCTTTCCAAGTTTATGGAATTCCATAGTAGCCTATCCAACCACCCTAATCCTGTAGCACAGTCATTGCACTGCAGCACTCATCCCTATAATCCTCCTCGGAGACTGACACGACAGTTATCGGCTACGAACGCAAGCTACCTAGACGGACGCCTCTAAGGTAACAGAACAATATTGCAGCTTAAGTCACAATAATAATATGCAATAATAGTTTACATGATATACACATATATTTATATAAATATTATATATTTAAGGGACATTTTGTATTCATAAAAGAAAAACATTGCTTTTATCTTAGTAATTTAATAATTTATCTACAAAGCAATTATAATTCATTCAGAATGTACTAACATCCCGTTCATAAAAGGTTTTTAAAATATGGATTTGGGCAACTTTTATTGTAAACATTTTTAATGTTAGCGATGAAAACCCATACTGTATGATTATGAAAATAATTTTCATTCTTTTTAATATTTTGTATGATGCATAAAATTTTTTTGCAAGGTATCGGTCCCACCATTATTTATTATTTTTAGTAATTAACAAGATATATTGGGTGAATATCTTGTTAATTAAGCTAACATCAATACAAAATAGAGGTTTAGACATGTAATCTAAATGGGTCCTTGCAAAATTAATAAACACTGTCTATCATGGGAAAAAAAAAAAAACTATCATCAAAATTTATTTTATACCACATTTACAAATTCCTGCGAATTCGCCATGGGTGTCCGTTGTTTGAGAGAGGAAGGGCTTTTCATGACATTGATTACGGACCGAAATCATTAAATTTCTTCATTGGTAATATTCAACAAATATTATAAAATCATACAAATCATTTATAAATGATAATGATTTTGGAATATTAATAACTCAAGGAAAAGCAAAAGAATCGTTTTTATATAGTCAGGCTCACATTCCATGGGTTCCGAAATTAAAAAATATCACGATTTATAGTATTGCGATTATTTTGTCGGAGAGTGTATTTGCTGAGATATTTCTAACTAAAACTATTATTCCACCACTTTTAAAAAAGATTATGTATGCACCCATAATTACTTTCTGAAGGAAACCCATATGGTTTTGTAACCAAATCGCTCAATAATAACATAAAAAAAGGTTATTAGTAATATTAAAATTGCGATAAAAGTTAATTCCATTTCCAAACAAATGCTATCAGTTGAATCGCTTGTGATTTATTCTCTATAACTGGCTGTATCAACCCTTCAGTTATTCTCTATAACTGGCTGTATCAACCCTTCAGTTATTAAATTTAGTACAATAAACGTGTGATGATTGTTTAAATGTTTCAATCTTTCTACGCTAATCTGATAACCGTTCACAGTAAAAACGAAGGTGCCCAAGCTCAGTTTAGACTTTAACAATGAAAACCCAACCGCAATTCACAGATTATGAACTCCGATTTAGGGCTGGTAGGCGGGTTTCTACTTTAATTTGTGGAAATTAATTTATTTACCATTCAGGTAAGAAATTACCTCTCTCCCCACCACTACCGATATCTGGACCTCTCACAGGCAAGTCGGAGCCATCATTCGGAGAACAACCGGCAAGAAGTCACCAGGGCAGGACTCGATCCAGAACATCCTACTGAAGCAGCTGCCGAGGAAAGGAATCTCGTTCATAACTAACATCTTGAACTCCTGCTTCAGGCTTCATTATTTCCCTCAGAACTGGAAACATGCAGTAGTGATCCCTCTTTTGAAACCAGCGAAGTGCGGATATGAGCCATCTCATTACCGCCCCATCAGTCTGCTGACTCAACTCTCGAAGCTGTTCGAGAGAATTATCCACATACATCTCTCCGGGCACTGCGAGTCACAGGAAGTCATCCCACCAGAGCAGACTGGTTTCAGCACAGGCTTAAGCGCGAATAACAACCTGGTGAGATTGCAACACCACGTCGCATCGAACATCCGAAGCAACAGAGCTACCGCAATGATTTCTCTGGACTGTTCGAAAGCCTTCGACTCTGTGGATCACTACATTCTACTCCAACGTCTGAGGGAATACGAATTCTCGGATCAGCTGCAGAACCTGATTAGATCCTACCTTACAGGCAAAACATTTTCGGTTCGTATAGGCACTACGACCACGACCCGAAGAAACTATTCTGCCGGTGTCCCCCAAGGATCGGTGCTAGGCCCGTTGCTGTTCAACATTTACACCGCCCACATCGTAGGAGCCTCGTACTCCAACTGCGAGGTATCCGCGTACGATATAGGTGTCTACAGCACTAGCATCAATCCATCCAGAGCCCTGAAATTCGCTGAGAGCGCCAGTCAACAAATCGCCGAGAAACTTGATGCCGTCTACATTAAAGTCAATCCGGCCAAGACGCAAGGAATAATATTTAGTTACAAATCCGGAAAAAAGAAGCTCCCGAAATCCTTCGTGTTAGACGGCAAAGAACGCCCTGTAAGCAACAAGCTGTGCTACCTCGGAATTACCCTCGGTAGGCACTTGTCGTTCACAACGCACCTCGGAAAGAAGTTAAAGAGTGTTAGGAAGAAATTCTTCAGCCTCGGACACCTACTTCACAGCCCGGCTCTATCACTACGCCTCAAGCTGCTGATATACCAGAGCGTCCTAAGACCTGCATTGATGTATGGAACCCCTCTCTACAAGTATTTGACTCCCAACACTCTCCTAAAGCTCCAGCAATTTCAGAATAGAGTTCTCCGCACCTCCCTCAAACACACCCCTTTCGACCAAATGAAGGCCGACGAAATCCACAAAAAATTCGAAGTGCTCACTATCCAAGATTTTATCAAGAGAAGGCACATCAAATTTTTTGACTCCCTAAGACATAGCCACAACCCACTATTCTCCGACCTTCAGCCACCACCAATGCCCGTCAGATGGAAGCACTGCTGGACCGCCGAAGCTTGGCGAATGAAAGACATCATAGAACCAGAGGACTGACGGACCTACACCCAGCCGAGAGATCGAGGCCGATCTCCCGCCCGACTCAACCGACGCCACATTACCCCATCTACCTGTGTAAGGGCGGCCGGCCTACAACAAACCATCGCCTAGGCACCCCTAGGCTCAATCCTTGGTAGACTCTCACTACCTTCCTGACTCCATCCGCCTTTCTAGGCATTCCACACCCCATATCCTTCTCATACATCCTTCAAATAGGGGTCTCCCCTTAGTGAAAGGCTCTTTCCAGCCAAAAATAATTTTCCTTATTTTTCCCACATTCCTATTTTTTTATAAGTTCGAGAGCTTAGAAAAAAAAAAAAAAAAAAAAAAAAAGCTTATTGGTCATTTATTGCTTCAACTATCTCAGATTAATTTTTGTAAGACATATTTTCAATTTCTTCCAGAAACAAAAATGTCTTGTACACCTACAGTACTAGTAAATAAAAAAACAGAGGTATAATGATAGTTTCATATTCCAAAAAAAACCTATCCTGATTGCGGTCCCTTGTGAAACACATCAAAAATATCATTCACTATTTTTTAGGAAAAAATAACAAATTATTCATATTTACTTAAATAAAACAGGTCATTTACATTTTTCATTATTAATTTAATATGTATTTTCACACACTCGCCAATAAATCCACCACGTTAAAAGACGCATTGGCGCAATGATACTGTCTCAAGAGCATGAGTTGTGTTCCCTAATATAATACATTAATCTAAACGATATAGATACATTCAGCTAATTAAGTATCCTAAAACATATTACCTATTATGTACCTATTTTATTACTTACCGGACATCCTCGATAACTACAATATATTATTTAAACAAAATAGCGATTATGAAAATGTACAGCCACCAGCAGAATCACATAGAGAGTAGATGTAAACATGTATGTTTACCAAAGAAAGAGTGAATATATGGAAATTACTTCGGAAACTAAAGTGACAGTGGCCTCGTGACCTGCTATAATTTCTGACCTGCAATGGCCATTTCTTGGTCAGCCTCCGCTGGTTCGTATCCGGTGACGCGGCTGACGAAGGAGCGTGGGGGACTTCCCAAGACTCCGCTTCCTCTCTCGCATGCGAGGGAAGTGACAACCTGTGGATTTGGGAGGTCTCTGGGCTGTTTGTAAATACTGTATGAATGAGCGAGTGAATGAAGAATTGTAAATTTGGTATGAATGAGAACATTGAACACAATTACTTATTGACCAATATGGCCAATTGTAGTTTTATCGCAATAAAGATTTGATTAATTAAAAGTTCATCAAATTAATCAGTTACATATGATAACCATAGCCTTCTGGAGTAGGTCCTAGGACGCACTAATTAACCTCTATATTTAGGAAGTTATTGCGAACATTTCAATCATCCAATCAATGGGCTAAGGTCACTGTCGCCATCGACTACAATGGTCTGATCTTTGTATTCTTCATTGTCATCCGCGTGTTCGGAAGGGTCTAGAGCACACACACACCATATCTGCGGTCGGATCGCGGCCTCCTTGAGGCACCTACTTGAGCATTGACCTTCTGCACTAGGAGCATAGAGCATCAACAGCCCATGCTTCCGCTCCTCACTTCCTCTCGGCCTCTCTTTTCAAATCTGAGGGTCTGGCAATGAGGCATCCTTCACTTACGTGACAAGAATTTGACACGAAGTTGTAACTCACTTACATACCTTGCATAACAATTCAATTTCAGAGAATAGCTACTTAGCATTTTTCCATGGGGATGATGTTACCTTAAATTTTCAATTGATTCCTACTATTCAATGCCTCATTAAAGCTTAATGGAGCTAATAATCCAGTTGTTGGCAAAATTAATTAAACAAAATAATCATAAAAATTAGCAGAGTTTTGTTAAAACGTGAATTTCCATTTTACCGGATGTTTCTGTTGTGATATTGATTGTTAGGTTGATGAAAGAAAGATATTTAATTTTCTCAAATTCATTTACGGTAAATGTTCTTACTTGCTGTTTAAGTTCACATTAGGGCAATTCCTTATACCGGACGAACTGGACAGACCTGGAGTAAACTCTGGTCTCCTTTCAAAGCGAATAAATCTTTCGTCTTTTGCACCTTATTGATTGAGTAAGTATTAACATTTTCTTTAAGTTATATTCGGTGGTACTGGTGAGTCCTATGACCGCAAGTAGTCTACAGGAAACGTCGTTTCTTTGTCCGTCGCTACTTAAATTTGACATAAAATTCGGGCTTTTGACCGGTAACAAATTTGTTTTTATATATAATTTAGAAGTACCGTTACTAACTCGGATACAGGGAGAGGAATGGAATTAAAAGAAACTTGTGGACAAGACTTGCGGCAGAGGGTGAAGGTAATGTGGGAACATTTTGCTTCATTAACTATAATCCGTCATTGGTTGCACCAATGCTCGATCTCATCAAGGTATTTTTGAAGGTGAATTTTTATAATTATTGGTTTGAGTGAAAAGTTAGCAGGATTTAAACTAGGAATGTTCTGATTTCAGTATAGTCAAAGAAAATGGTAGTAAAATAAAGTGAAAAATAAAAATTAATAAATAGAGCAAAATAAAAATAATTTGAATGATCATTTCAAAATATAAAATATGATAACTTTAAATTTTGTTAAATACTATACTTTTTTTTTTATTGCCTTCATCTTTACAGAAACTGAAATCTTGTAAGACTTGTCTTAACAAAATATGTAGTGTGCACTGTTATCTTCATAACTAGACGTAAATAAAAACAGTACTGATAACACAGCCCTATCAGTACACCCACAACAAAACAACTTTTACTCTGTTCCTCATATCATAGGCTAATAGTCTAGTGTCTACTATCTTACTGAAACCTTACACGTTGACATGAACAATGACTCAAACCGACCTCCCAACTCCAAATACAAGGGTACACCACCCAACCTTTCCACTTTTTTGCCTTTCAAGAACTTCCAGATGTTTAAGTGGCCTGTTAATAACACTTGTTATTTGACACACACCAACTTTTTTTGTCTCCACTTCACATCATGGCAGCTTACAGGCCATACAACCTCTTTATATTTCACTAATGGGTGCACATTTACGCTGAGTCGCTGCTTAGTAGACTCATATCTAGTAAAAACTAACTAACTCCGGTTTACTAACAAATTATCTTAACTTAACTAGTACTCCAAGTCAATACTCCATTAGCATATAAATTCATAAATGAGAAGATATATTTGTGGTGTTGTCGGCCTAGGCAGATGGAAGAGAGATGTTAGATTTTCATCAAATGGATTAATGCACAACGTTTCGACATACTGTCTATGTCTTCATCAGGTCCTTTTATTAGGTGGTTAGACGATATAAGGGACGTGTTGGCAGCTTAACAAATATTTAAGAAGTGGTGTGGAATTTCGAACAACGTATGCTGCATAAGACCTGATGAAGACATTTATAGTGTCAAAACGTTGTCCAATTTGATAAAATTCTTTAATCAGCCTAAGCCGAGTCCTCAACTATCAACAAATTTATTTATTTATTGTTCAATATATTCCCCAGCCCTCAACTACACCAGAATTTCGCCCTTTGTCCGTAAACCTATTCATAGGCCATATTTGTACATTTATTAATTACTTTATTTTTTCTTGTAATTGTCAACTAACAAGTACAGTCTTTGAATGTACCGTTTGTATTACCTCTACCACTGCGCTTGTTGTTTTTTGTATTGAGAGTACTTCATGTTATTATTTCCTTTTGAAGTTTTTAATATTTAGATCCTGATCCTCCTCGGAGACTGAAACGGCAGTGGCCTCGTGACCTGCTATAATCAAGTGACAGCGGGAGTCCTGGCAAAGGCCAGTTTCTCCAATCATGTCCTGAGCGTCTGTGGCTCTCGCGCTCTTGGTCAGCCTCCACTGGCTAGTATCCGATGACGCGGCTGACGGAAAAGCGTGGGGGACTTCCCAAGACTCCGCTTTCTCTTCGCATGTGGATTTTTGAGGTCTCTGGGCTGTCTGTAAATATTGTATGAATGAGCGAGTGAATGATGAATTGTAAATATGGTATGAATCAGAGCATTTATCTTAATTACTTATTGCCTTATAAGGCAGATTGTAATTTTAGCACAATAAAAGCATATATTTAATATTTAGACGCTAATATTATTATAGGTAAACTGTAATTCTTTTTAAGGTATTAGAAATTATATTATTCATGAATACTAACTATTACTTATAATACAGGTATCCAAAGCACTGGAGGCATATTCCTTGAAGTGACAAATTTGCATTCTTAACAACAAAATAACTCATTATCATAATTTAAAAAAACGTCGCCATTCTCATTATAGGCCAAAAATTGAAAGCCTGCTCTTTCAAAAAAAGTAAAAGAGAAGGTAAGACTTGAACTGGAATTAGAAGGTCTGACGGCTGACGTGTCCTCCAGAAGGATGTTACTCCTGAATCGTGCCTCATCAAAGTGATAAATTGTTCGTGAACAGTTAATGGAAGTTAGCTGGTGGAACAGACCCTCCAGAACGTAATAAATCACAATGTCTTTTGCAGTAATGATAGTCAAGGTTTTCTTCCTTGCGTAATATGTTGGCTAAAATTATAACTTTTCTTTATTTTTCAATACTTTATATCAAGGGTACCTCGATTCCTTTTGAAGTAGAAATATCAACGAAGTTACAAAGAAGGAATTCTGTCTGAAATTAACTTTATTCTTAGTAATTACTAGTTTTTGTCTCTAATCTAATTGTTTAGATAATTAAGAGCCAAAGACCTAGTGAATATCTAATCGATTAACTGGTCTTGAACTCTGAAGAGTGACATTCTTTTAAAGGAGATTGCAATGTACCCAATTAAATTTTTTTGGAAAACTTGATTCCTTCTTAGGACAATGTCTGTGTCAAATATTTAATATATACTTAGTACGAATTAATAATAGCTAGCTGTGGTATGTGAGCCCACTGATTGAATAATTATCATACCAAGAATAAATAGTGACCTCCTGCCACTCTGTTCCTGTCCGGATCAGATCCATGTCATAATCAGTTTTCTTTGGTTAATAACCGTTCATTTTTCATTTAAAAATTATGGTTTAATTGCTAGTTGGGGGTTTGGATTAAATAAACAGTACGTCCTATTTTTCTCTACTTGCAAGTTATATTACAATTTTTTTTGTATATTTGAATGTTACTAAAATGTTTTGACCCAACCCCAAACTCCAAGGCCTCCATTTTTTTTCTGTTTAAGATGTGCTTTTTTTTTTTAACCAGCGCCCATACCCACTGACCTCTAAATAGGTTTAAGCAGTACCAGATGTTACAACGGTCTGTTCACCGAAAGCTATCCCTTGCCTTCCAATCGACCCCTTTTTTTCAACCCACACTTCCCAGAAGCACTTTACCAAACATTGGTTCGCTATCTGCACGTGTATGTAAGGACATTAAATATGAATTTTCTGGTTCAAGTCATTGTACATACAATTTAAGCTCAGCTATACTATAATAAATATAAGAGTCAATATAAACAAATTGTTAAGGTGGTTGAAGTATAGTAACTTTCAGCTACGTTTTTATTTCATTTATGTTCTGTTATTGATTTCTTAGGTAATGCTTTGCTCCTGCAACATAACCGTGGTATTTACGGTATAAGAAACCTCGAAAAAACCTATTCTGAAAAATGGGTCAAAGTTTCCACATTTCGAGGGGTTTGGTGAAGTTTCTATAATTTGACAGTGTTAAATAAAGGTATATTTGTTTAGGTATATTCTTTATATAGGCGTAGGGTGGTCGCATTTTTATTTAGTTTTTTGAAATGGTACTCACGACCTCATTCATGGCACTCAAACTTATCTTGGTAGCAGTGGCGTAACTACAGGGTGGCAGGGCTGGCAAAATGCCACGGGCCCCCGACCCAAGAGGGCCCCGACCCAAGTGGCCGCGAGCTCAGAAATATTGTTTTAATATTGTACCTATTTATAAAAATATTAAAATATATATACCATAATACAAATTATTGGTTGTGGGTAACTAAACTACTCGTAAGTATAATAGAGCTTAATGATAGGGCCCCCATTAAAGGAATTTGCCACGGGCCCCAAATGATATAGTTAAGCCACTGCTTGGTAGTATATTAATCATAAAGCAATAGTTACGTCACTAACGTGAGAAAGAAGTGAATGATATCGCACATAAAATCTTCTTTTTCGCTGCTAAAAAGCTAGTTAAAACAATTTTAATAGTTGTAGTTAGACTTTTCATAGTTACAGTTTAAAAACAACCAATAAAATATTGCATATTACTAATGAGATCGTTATGATTTTATAACAGATTTCCTTTTCAATATGAATGATACAATTCTTTTTTCAAATCAACTTCTTTATAGTGATAAAATTACAATCTGCTTTATTGGGCTATAATTAATTGTGATAAATTTTCTCATTCATACCATATTTACAATTATGAAAGATAAAGATTTCTACTTATGGAGTTGGCAGAATTGTTCATGTTGCCTCAAGCCCTTAAATAAAAGCATGTAAAATCGCATGAAAGGCTCTGAAAAATGAAAAAAAAACCTAAAAGACCTCTTAAATTAAAGACAGCTAGGATTTAATTCTGGGACCTTCTATTTTCGGTTAAGAAGACCTTACCATCTGGGATTTCCCTTTCGCATCCTGTCCACGACACTATATTTCATCTTGTCACTTTCTGTATCGTCACTAAATATTAAGGCTAACTAATTGTAAGTATTTGAAGAGTGAGGTTTTAATTTTAGAGTAGTGAAGAGTCAATCTCTTTAAAGAAAATAAGTGCTGGGTACAGAAGTATCCTGTATTTTCTTCTTTTGCTGAATAGTAGTGAATGGGGATCGAGAAACTTCCCAGCAAAAGATTGAGAAGCACCGTGAGGAAATTTCGTGAGAACTAAATTAAGAGGAGGGGAATGGTATTTACGTTGGACAGAGATCTTTCAATAAAGTAGGACTTCATGTGAAAACGAAAAAAGTGAGTCAGAAAAAAACAATGTTTTATTCAAGGGCTCGTTTCTGCTACTTTGATGGTTCTATGGATCGCCTGCAGTTCCACAGTGGAGATACTACTGGTTTCTGACAGTTTATGTTTGGTTGTTCTCATCGGTTGTTACAGAAATAGCACGGAAAAAACAAAGTGATGAATAAATAAAATGGCTAAATATTTAAGAATTTTCCTTTAATTAGACATGTAAGCTCTAAAGGTGGGGCTAGAATCCTTCAAATTGATTATTTCATAAAATAAAATAATTATTTAGACAGTGTAGTTATGTCTAAAAACCAATGGCTATCAATATGCTGATTAATTTTCAATATCTTGGCATTCTTGAAGTTAAAAAGTAAGAATTTCCCTAATTCTGAAATTATTGGCCATCTGATCCCAACCGAAATCCTGATCTCCTTGACTTCTTTTTCTACAATAGTTTAGGAACACTAAACTATTCACTCAAGCGCCTCGATGACCTCTCCTCCGACCATAGCCCCTTATTATTAACCATTTCCCTAAATCCAATTCACAAACTGCCTCCTCCTTCATTTATTAGGGGCCCAGTTGACTGGGACCACTTCCGCCAGATTCTTACAGACTCTGTAGACCTCAAAGTACCTCTGAAAACATCCCAAGACCTAGACGATGCAGTGCATTCCTTCACTACTCTGATCCAGAGGTCGGCCTGGGAGGCATCGTCACCCCACCGTCACCTAAAAATTCACAATCAAAATCCTTTACCTCAGTATCTCAAAGACCTAATCAAATCCAAACGCCACTCAAGAACAGTGTGGCAAAGATCCCGACATTCTGCTGATCGTCGCTCATACAATCAGTACTGCAGGCTGGTAAAGCGGCGATTGGCATCCTTCCGTTCCGATTCTTTCAATTCCTATCTCTCCTCCCTGTCTACCAGGGACAACTCCTTATGGAATCTAACTAAGAAAATCCTAAAATACCATCCTGTTTCACACCCACTCCGTCGTGATGATGGGTCCTGGGCGGCTTCGGATGGCGAGAGGGCGGAGGAATTTGCACTGCATCTTTCCCATACTTTCACTCCTCATCTTACTCCTCAAAACAATAATCACCGTCCAACTGTTGAAGATTTCCTCACTTCACCTATCCCTCTCTCACTACCACCAAAAGCCGTTAACCCCTCCGAGGTTAAATATCTTCTGAAAAAATTACCTTACCGAAAATCTCCAGGATATGATCTCCTTACTCCTCGAATCCTCCAACAACTTCCTCCTAAAGCCATAATCTTCCTAACCTATATATATAATTGCATTATCCGAACGACGCACTTTCCTCTCCTCTGGAAACATTCCATTATTGTCTTATTCGCCAAACCCGGTAAACCACCCAATGACGCCTCATCTTACCGTCCAATTAGCCTACTCCCTATCCTCTCAAAAATATTTGAAAAACTCCTATTAAAACGCCTACTTCCAATTGTTGAATCCAAAAACCTTTACCCTACTCATCAGTTTGGTTTCCGCCAACGACATTCCACAGCTCAACAAGGCCTTCGCGTTGTTGATCACATATCCTCAGCCCTTGAAACCAAACAGTATTGCACTGCTGCCTTTCTGGACATAGCTCAAGCTTTTGACAGGGTCTGGCACGCAGGCTTGCTTTACAAGCTCAAAGGATATTTACCGCAAACCCTATTCCTAATCCTACAATCCTACCTTTCAAACCGTTTCTTCCAAGTCCGCTGTGGTTTAGAATATTCTAACTACTATCCCATTAAAGCAGGAGTTCCACAGGGCAGCGTCCTGGGTCCCACCCTCTATAATCTATACACCGCTGATGTCCCCTCTACCACCAATACCTTCTTGGCAACATTCGCAGACGACACTGCAGTCCTGTCAACCCATCCAGACCCTAATATAGCATCCCAAAACCTTCAAAAACACCTCGACGAGATCGAGTATTGGTGCAACCAATGGCGAATCAAAGTCAATGAAGGAAAATGTTCCCACATAACCTTTACCCTGTGCCGCAAGTCCTGTCCACCAGTCTTTTTAAATTCAATTCCTCTCCCTGTGTCTGAGACAGTACGGTATTTAGGCTTCCATCTCGACAAAAGACTGACATGGAACCCACACACGAGGCTAAAAAGACAAGAACTAAACAGACGCTTTGGACAACTGTACAGACTACTTCGAAGGACATCCCACCTCTCAATAGAAAACAAACTACTTATTTACAAGGTTATACTTAAGCCAATCTGGACATACGGAATAGAGCTATGGGGGACAGCAAAAAAGTCGAACATCAAGCGCATCCAATCCTTTCAATCAAAAGTCCTAAGAACAATAGTAAATGCCCCTTATTACGTCAGCAACAAAACCCTTCACAATGATCTGAATATACCCTATATTCTTGAACTCATCCCTTCCAAGTTCATAAAATTCCATAGTAACCTATCCAACCACCCTAATTCCCTAGCACAGTCATTGCACTGCACCACTCACCCCTATAATCCTCTTCGGAGATTAAAACGGCAGTGGCCTCGTGACCTGCTATAACTAAGTGATAGTGGGAGTTCTGGCAATGGCCAGTTCCTCTAATCATGTCCTGAGCGTCTGTGGCTCTCGCGCTCTTGGTCAGCCTCCGCTGGCTTATCCAGTGACGCGGCTGACGTAGGAGCGTGGGGGACTCCCCAAGACTCCGCTTCCTCCTTCGCATGTGAGGGAGGTGACCCTTGTGGACTTGGGGGGCCTCTGGGCTGTTTGTAAATATTGTATGAATGAGCGAGTGAATGATGAATTGTAAATATAGTATGAATGATGACATTTATCTCAATTACTCATTGCCTAATAAAAGGCAGATTGTAATTTTATCTTAATAAAATTGTTTGAAAACTAAAAAAAAAAAAAAAAAAAAAAAAAAAAAAAAAAAAAAAAAAAAAAAAAAAAAAAAAAAAAAAAAAAATATTTCTAAATTTATCCAAAGGAAAAATAAAAATTAAGTAATACTTATAAAATAATCAATTTTTAAGGATTCTTTATAAAGTATATTTATACAAACTTTATTATGATAAAATTACAATCTGCCTTATTGGGCAATAAGTAATTATAATAAATCTTCTCATTCATGCCATATTTACAATTTGTATTACTTCGCTCATTCATACAGTATTTACGAACAGCCCAGAGACCTCCCAAGTCTACAAGGATTCAACACCTACCTTTGACAGCAAATTTCTAATAAAAGGAAAACTCTTGATAAATAAATTATTTAGCCATTTTATTTATTCATTATTTATTATCAGCAGAAACGAGCCCTTGAATAAAACATTGTTTTCTACTGGCTGTCTATGTCAATAACGGTCAAAACCGATGGAAAAAATATTACATGATTCAGAACCTATAAAAGGTCAATAAAACCATCTTATATGGAGGAAATCCCATTGTTTTGGGTTCCAACCCAAATAGGAATAAGTAACATTATAACTCAGCACTTCTATCAATGGACAGGTGGACACTCAAAAGTGTGACAGGACTCTATACAGGTCACTGTCGGTTAAATAAACACCTCTTTAATTTGGGGATAGTTGGATCACCAATCTGCAGATTCTGCAAGAAAGAGGGAGAAACGGCACGTCATATAATATGTGACTGTGATAACCTAGCTAGAAGGCGATACCTTCACTTTGGTAGTGATCGCATTGTAGACCCCAAACTATGTGAACTGATCGATCCATTCGGTATCCTCAGATTTGCAAGGGCCGTGGGCCTGTCACATATATAGGACAGGGACATGGACGGCACACAATAGGTCTCACTGAGGCCGCGGTGCACAAATGCCGGAACAAAAAAAAAAAAAAAAAAAAAAAAAAAACATTATTTAGAGAAAAAAAAAACATGAATTTTAAAGGTGGTTGCCTAGTGATCTTTTCATAAATATCTTATTTTTTTTTATGTTTCAGTGAATCTTCTCAAGAAGGTCACTAGTTCTCAGCTGATCACGCTCAGTGTCCTTTAACTCTGAAGACCTTTAGAAATATCTTATGAAGTGGGTGATGTTATCAAATCGAATGTTATATCATATTCATTTAAGTATATAAACTGTTGTATGATAATGCCATGTATGTGTTATAGAAAATCTACACGTTGGCATCATTCATATCGAAATTTCCCACCGATAAGTTAATAGTTTTTAATAATTATTATCCATATTGTATTATTATTCAATTGTAGAGGAACGCGAAACTATCACTTGCAGGAAATTAAAAAGTTATTTTATTGTTTTAATTAACGATTAAAAAAATAACCGATGAAATGAGGAGCAGATATATAGATTACATAAATAGAAAATAGTTGGATCACTTTTGAATGAAACAAGGTGATTTTTTCCAGTATCCATTTTGAAATTTTAAAAAGAGGATTTTTAAAACAAATAATATTACAATCGTAACTATTCGTAGTTCGATTGGATGTGAAAAATACCGAGTATTTTTGAGTCTATTTTTAACACCCAAAACCAATTCCAGGGTCACTCTCTACACAAAAGAAAATAAAACCTTTCAGATGGTGTAGGGGTTGCACACATATGGGCTTTGCAGGGTCTGCTTGTATCCCTCCCTGTACCCGATGAAGAAACATTTGTGCAACATATGTCAGCCTTCTGACATGTAAATATGTGTATAACAGCCCATACCAAAATTTACGATATTTTTTCAGTAATTTATAACGCCACATTCTAAGACATCATTTGCATTCATTTTTTAAATATGCTGTGAGGAGGGAAAATCTTACTGCCATGCTCTAACCATCTCCCATTAGGAAGGAAATGACGAAACGTTCTCTACTAGAATATTTGAAGAAAATGAAACAATTTTTTCTGTTCGTCAACCTAAAACTGATATCTCAAGAAACTATTCTCTCATATCATATAAAAAACGACTTATTTTAGTGTGCTCGTGATGATCATATAAAATACTAGTTTTATAGGAAATAGACTCCTATTTATTGGAGTAACCAAGAGCGCAGTTTCATATAAATATTTTGACATTTCTGAAACTTCTTTATTGTACTAAAATTATAATCTGCTTTACTAAGCAATAATTAATTGTGATGAATTTTCTCATTCATACCATATTTACAATTCATCATTCACTCGCTCATTCATACAGTATTTACAAACAGCCCAGACCTCCCAAATCCACATGGTTGTCACCTCGCTCGCATGTAAAAGAGGAAGCGGAGTCTTAGGAAGCACCCCACGCTCCTCCTTCAGCCGCGTCACCGGATACGAGCCAGTGGAGAAATAACGCGAGAGCCACATGCGCTCAAGACATGATTGGAGAAACTGGCCATTGCCAGGACTCCCACTGTCATGCATTTATAGCAGGTTACGAGGCCACTGCCGTTTTAGTCTCCGAGGAGGATTATAATGATGAATGGTGCTATACAATGACTGTGCTACGGGATTAGTGTGGTTGGATAGGTTACTATGGAATTATAAATATTAACTATTAACTGATTATAAAAAAAAATTCATTAATGTGTTATAATTTTTTCTTCTGTTTGCAGATCACTAAACCTCAGACATATTATGCAAACAAATTGTCAAACAGTCATCAAGATCATTAATTTGAGATCCTACTAAATATGATAAGAAAATATTTTTAAGTACCCAGTGTTTAACAGTATGACCCAACCACCCCTCCCGCATCGATGGTAACAGACTGTCGGGGAAAAATTAGGTTAAGAATTAGTATGTAAGTTAGTTTTAAGGTTGGTCAAAAAGGTGAGCCCCATCACCTTTATTAGATAGTTTAGTCCAGTCACGTATAATGTATGTCATTATACTTGTTTATTCATTATATAATTTTTATAAAATGACAAAACCTGTATATAATGTAGCGATGCTACAGGAAATACAAAAATAATTTGTAAATAGATTCGCCTGAGGATCTATAATTATAAATAATTATATGTAAATTTGAAGGGGCTATGGAGAAAAAAAAAAAAAGATTCGTTCGCGCTATTTCGCGGTTCTCGTGGTGAGCTCCCCAAATGAGTTTAAATATACTAACAGCGGTGTTGTTGATCTGAAGTTTTCAAGACAAAATAAACATTAAACAAAGGTTTTCTCATTTTTAAAAATATCAACCATCCTGACGAAGTTCCTCATACAGTCTATTTTGCTACTAAACAAGCCTCTCTGGTTCCATGAATCATGATATTTAATTTCTCATCCGCTCAGTGATTGAATAAGAGACGGCTAGGTATCATGATAAGAAGGTATGGCTGCAGGTAAGGTCCCACAGCAGGTAGGTTATGCAATGCAATATATCGCTGGTTGCCTGCGTCGAGCCCAATATCTGGAAAGGTGAAGGCCAGAGTTCTTCTTCTTCTTAAGGACATCAATGGCTCATCCGTCTGGGCAGGTTTTCGCGTCCGGTTCATCGCTACAAATATCTCACATGCAATACTGTTGTATGGCACTTCCGTGTGGTGGATATCAAACATGCAAGGTGCTCTCTTGTTGTGCGATGGACAAAGCATTCGCATCGTAGGTCGTTTGAACCGAATACTAAAGGTGGCGAACTGAACTTAAAATGAAGAATGATAAATAAAGAACTTGAACTATAAAAACTTTATTATGATGAAATTACAATCTGCCTTTACTTAATAGGCAATAAATAATTGAGATAAGTGTTTTCATTCATACCTATAAATAATAAATAAAGAAGTCAATGTTACCCAGGCATCATACCAAACCACAGTCCATCAAACAATGGACAAAACTTCCATAGTCAAGTGTTTGTTTATTCCGTTTGGTTGATTCAGATTTGTTTGGCAATAGTCAAAGCTTTGGTAAACAAGTGTCAACATTAGCTTCTGGGATCAGAAGGTAAGTAGCCAACCTTACCAATTTTATGATAAGTAACCAATTTTATTGGATACAGTTTTTCGGTACACTTTAATCTTGTATTATTTATTTATTCACAATGGATTCTTCAACCAGTGGTATGCTTTACAATTATGTTATGATAGTATTACTAACTTACTACAGTACCATATTTTTTCAGTTCAAAAAAATCATTTTTAATAACATGTTACTTCAAATATACCCTAAAAAATATATCATTAAAATGATATTACTCATACAAGGTAAAACCTTTGCTGGGGTCTATGAGTAAAGTTCGTTGTATTGCCCTGTGCAAGATTCATTTGAAAACTCTTGCTACTATAGTGACAGCGATTTTTTTTTGTTTAAGAGATAGTACGGTACTTAAACTTCCATCTCGAGAACCGGCTGACCTGGAACCCAAACACGAGGCTAAAAAGACATGAAGTAAACTGACGCTTTGGACAACTGTACAGACTACTTCAATGGACATCCCATCTCTCAATAGAAAATAAACTACTAATCTACAAAGTTATACTTAAACCAATCTGGACATACGGAATAGGGCAATGGGGGACAGCAAGAAGTCGAACATCAAGTGCATCCAATCCTTTCAATCAAAAGTCCTAAGAACAATAGTAAATGCCCCTTATTATGTCAGCAACAAAACGCTTCATTACGACCTTAATATACCCTACATTCTAGAACTCATCCCTTCCAAGTTTATGAAATTCCACAGTAACCTTTCCAACCACCCTAATCCTGTAGCACAGTCATTGCACTGCGCCACTCATCCCTATAACCTCCTCGGAGACTGAAACGGCAGTGGCCTCGTGACCTGTTATAAAGGCGTGACAGTGGGAGTCCTGGCAAAGGCCAGTTTCTCCAATCATGTCCTGAGCGTCTGTGGCTCTCGCGCTCTTGGTCAGCCTCCACTGGCTAGTATCCGGTGACGCGCTGACGGAGGAGCGTGGGGGACTTCCCAAGACTCCACTTTCTCTTCGCATGTGGATTTTGGAGGTCTCTGGGCTGTCTGTAAATATTGTATGAATGAGCGAGTGAATGATGAATTGTAAATATGGCATGAATGAGAGCATTTATCTTAATTACTAATTGCCTTATAAGGCAGATTGTAATTATAGCACAATAAAGGTCAAGTAGGTGATGATTTGGGTTATACGGACACCCATTTTTTATGGAATTGTCTGCACTTAGCTCTGAATTTAGGTATGTATATGTGGAAATCTGGTCTGTGTGTAGGGTTGTTTTTCTGAAATACTGATGATTAGTAGGAGTAGCTGGTTAAAATATTGGTTATGACTTGGTTATAACTTCATTTTTTATGCACAAGCGCTCTCAACAGCTTAGTCTACTATTTTATTTAGAGCTGAAGCAAAACAAGACACCATTAAAGCTAATTAAGAGATGCATTTAAGTTCTTCTTTGACTAACTAAGGCTCGTTAACCACCATTTAAGTTTCACTGAAAAGCTGTACTAAATTCCAATAATCTACGCACATTAAGCAGAAAGTTTAGTGAATATAAGAGGTGGTTAAAGTCACAGAGGTGTTAGACACATTTTCAAAAATTCCAACTCAAATCCAGAAATACAATCTAGAAGTGCTGAACTCATAAAAGGAAACAAGAACCAAGTCACAACCTCAATAGTTCGCCGTTCTTTATTTTTTTATCAACCTATAATTGTATTTATGCACTTGGGCAATAGTTTAATTTATTTTCAGATGTTAAAATAAAGAAAAAATAGAATTTCGACAAATTTTACTTCATAATTACCTTTAGACATACCTCATTTCAAAATTCAATTGGTTCCCACTCAAAATTTGTGACAAATTTATGACACTCCAGTAAAATTGTTTGTTTCTTAAAATGAAGAAAATGTGATTTATACCACTCTGAATTTAACTCCCAAAATATATAAATATAGATAAAAGTTATTTTTCGAAGAATATTAACAAAATTATTACTTACAATAATTTTAACAAAGCTTTGGAAATCGAACACCAGCTCTGTATAATGTTACTACTTTGGAGAATGCGTGCAAGAGCAATATCGGAACCCATTTCCAGATGAGGTGACAAGAGACTTCCTGGCCTTTGTATTGTACATTTGTCTATATTGCATGTGTGTATATTGCAATACATTATGAATGAGAGAGTGAACGCAATATTGTATAAATGTGGTATGAATGAGATATTTGATCAGTATTACCAATAAGGAAAGTTTAAAATTTAAAAAAAAAAAAAAATGTAGCTCTTTCTTGTGGTTGCTAAAAAAAATTTATCTGGTTTACTTAAAATCTGCTTTTCAGCAATAAGACATTTTTTTAATAACTAATTAACCAATGTATCCATCTTTCATGATCAACATTCTTCTTAACTTCTTAACATTTTATTATTTGTAATATCAAAATATTTTTTTTATTATAAAATTATTTTTTCATTTTAGTCACTATTCTCCCCTCAACCGTGAGTACCAGTTATAGTTTTAACTGTATCATGGAAGAGTAGTGTGTCGTTCTTTCACTTCCAGTTCTGTAAGTCAGAAGAGGAAGATTTTATCTACCCACAGAATTTCTATTAAGTTCTTCGTAACTTTCAAACTTTAATATTTATCATAGGGACTATATCAGTGCAGGAACTGGTTGCCGACTCTCACAACCCACAATCTACACCGCAGTGGAAAGTACAGAATTATTGCTTTGCACAAATAAGCATTTAAAAAGAGAATAAAAACAAAAGAGAATAAACTTTATTCGCTGTGGTTAGTGGCTTTAATATATTTTTTTTGTTATCGATTATGGATGAATGGAGTATTTTATTTCATTTATGACAGTCATACCCTATATATATTTGCTACTTAACCAATAGGCATGCATGGTTGCTCACCAAAGTTTTACTGTTGATTATTAACTCCATTAAACTACGCAGGAAATTAAACAAAATAGATTGGTTCGTTTTTTGACCATTAATAACTGCTGGTGCACATATTTTCAAGGGATGATTATACATGGGAAAAAATTCATAGCATACAATTTCAAATTTATGGTTATTAACACTTTGAATTTACAAGGAAATTCCTTGAACCTGTGAAAGCCCATTTCATTTTTTTTTTCCATCGTACTTCTGGACATTTATTACCGGATATGCATTGAATATATTTCCTTCTCTCCAACAGGCAAGACGGCTTTCTCGTTGAATAGAACAATACTGAAAAAAAAAAAAAATATACTTTCCCTAAACATGGCGATGAAAGCAATGAAAGGCAGTCAAAACGATCAGAAAGTACGCTTGTACTGATGATTATCATTGTGAATATTTTTTCAACAACAGCTTCAATCATCTGACTGACTAGAAGAAATCGAAGAAAATGAGTCATTTATGATGCGATGTTGTAGAATATAAAATTAAATTTTGTCCAATCGAAGTGTTTGAATATAAAATTAAACGTGAGGTCGTGAGTCTCGGAGCGGAGGCCATTGGCACAGCATTGCGGATCCTATCCGAGCAACCGTGACCCTCCTACGGTTGCACTCATGGTGGAAATTTAACTACGTGCAATTCACATAACCTCGTACGTGCATAAGTGCACCAATTGTGACGTGCAAGCTGGACAGACTTAACGCACGCTCGACGGACGATTGCTCAATTATAGGATAAAAGCTGCTTCGCTTTTATAAATCCATTGCTTGTTATGTGTCTGCAGTTAACAACGTAATGAACAAAAATTGTTTCTTGAAAATAAGTAAATGAATGTAATATGGAATATAGTCGGACTTCGTTGTGGTATGTGCCTCTTACTGGACATCCCTGGAGGTCCCACGTTTTAGTCTCGACACCATCAGTATATTTTTTACTGTAATAATTGTTAATAAGGAATAGTTTACATAAGTAGGTGTCAGGTCGTCACTAGGGGGTGCCTGATCACCCTAGCCCTGGCGACAAGTGCGGATTGTTCTAGTTTATAACCTGGACAATCGTTCCATGACGGCGTTACTATCTGACTCCATTTATGATAGGTATGTGGCCCGACAATGCACTATGTTCAAGAGAAGAGGTACACAGGTTTCATAAAGAATTAGTCAAGTTTTCAGAGTTCGAGCGAAAACCAAGCAAGCGTCACGAGTACTAATAAAAGCGTCACCAAGAGACTAACTAACAGTGCCAGGAGCCCTGCCTCAAGTACCCTCTCTACTTTCTGCTGGGAGGCTGCAAGGGTCTAATCCGGCGGTGGTTCACACGCACATCTGTGGCGAGGAACGTGACCACCGCCTGCTTACCCGACCAGGAGACATGCCATGGAGGTAGAGAGGCCCCAAAAGGGTTGTTATGTTTATGACCTGTCTCGTGTGACTTAGTTGGCTTCCGCCTTTGTTATTTTACTTTTGCTTACAATATATATGCAATAGAGTATAGGGTGATTTATGTTATATAGTTAGCGGCCGCTACAGTAGGCATGGGATAATTCAAGCGTGAGACCGGTTCAAAATGAAAGAAATTCAATAATTAAGAATCATATTAAATAATTACCATCCTTCCGTCTGTTGAGATAAATTGGTGGTTGGAACGGGTAATTGATGAATTCATCACCTTTAAGCGGGCAGCACATTGAGGATACCGATTTCATGAAAACCACTCCACTCTAACACAATGCGTTTCATGTAAGCTGTGTCTTCACGCTATCACGAACAGATAATAGTAATGGTAAGGCTAACGAAACATTGGTGACAAAATTAATTTTTGAAAAAAGTTTTTTTCACCTACACTAAGGTCCGGTGCACACATGCGACTCTTGCCACTCCGATGGTAGAACATTTCAATGCGCACTTGTCCGACACAAGCGGTGACGTTGCGTAGATTGTAATTTTTTTTCCCCTTTGGGATAAAATGTACATTTACCAAAGAAATATATTATTGGGTACATCCATACACAGATTTAAGAATTTCAAGAGGAAGGTTTTATCTGTCTTATGCAGATTTGTGATAAAATGAAGATAAGTTTTTCAATTAATTTCGTATGAGTGTCAAATTATTTGACGAGCCTATACTAAAAATTACCAACCAAATTCAGTCTCTAGAAACTTGGTTGGGCCTCCCTTACAGCCTCAACTGCCTACTTAAGACTGAGTGACCGCACACAGGCGTCTTGCGGAATGCTGGGTAAAAACGACCGCATGATGTACTTACGGCAACGCACCTGTGCCGGAGCTATGTGTGCACTACTCCATAGTACTTCAGGCCATAAGTTCGCATTGGTTCGTATGACATTTCCTACAGACGATGTTGTAGATGACAACTCAATAACGTTAGCTGAATATAATAATGTTGCTGAATGCAAGAGTAATGTGGTCGAATCAGGAGAAAATGAAATGTGACCTGAACCTGATTACTGTACTTACATACTTACTTCTATGATTCCCTAGCAGTTCAAAGAAATGTTCAGCTCCTTCATATTATAGATGTGTTTGCTGTGTAGATGAAGATGGATTTCTGTGCACAGACACCGTAGCTTTGATAAGTCGATCTCTTTTAGTAATTCAGGTCATTGATGTTTGTGAAATAATTACAGAAGAAATTATTAAACTTCTTCAGCTCCCTCATTTTATCATAAAATAAAGAAGAATAGTATTTTCATTTCCACGCCTAATTGAAGTACAGATGATTTAACAAGTATCAACTTGCCATCTTGGTATTTCTTAAACCCATGGGGGGAATCGAGTCAATTCCCACACTAAATAGATTTTGTCACTTCCTTTAGTTCTTGTTAAAACATATGATGTTTGTTTTTGATCAGTTAAAGAGGATAATGTTTGTTAATAACATTTTATATTGAGTTTATTAGTCATAATGAATGTTTCGACTATTTTTAAGCAGTTCATGTTTTTTGTTTGAGCTTTATATTTTTTTATGCGAGAAATCTTATAAGATTTCATATATCATGTCATATATGTCAGGAATTTTACGACTGTGTACTACTAAATAACTATTATGTATTCAGTTTAATACAATAATGAAGTTTTATATTTTCTTTTGTCACGATCTTGTAGATTTTAGTGTAAACTACTAAATTAAGTGTTTGCCTGCTTCATGAGGTTGTCAAGGAGCATTTCCTGAAATCGGAAAAATCGGCTTTGGTCTCCAAAAAAGTTTGATGGCCAAATAAAAGCTATAATAATAAAAAAAAACGACTTTTTTAGTATACCCATGTACGGCACCGCAGGGGCAACAGCGTGTTGTGTGTACCGCGCCTAATATTTCAATCGAATACAAAAATTATAGACCATAACTGATATAATCTGTAGTAGATATCTGCTCGTGGATCACTACTGCTTTCTGGCATGGACACAATTATTAGCAAACACTATAACATTATTAGAAAAAACTTACTTGGAGGATAGTGGTTTGAACTAGATCTTGCCATTATTAAATTCATACCACTATCAACATAATTGTTGTACTTGTAAAATGCTAACCTGCGCGTTTCGATGTTGGGGTCATCTCCGAGCTAGGGTAAAAATTACCACTTCGTTACCCTTGTCAAAAAATACTCTTCAGAGGCTGCACAGATAATACTATCACGATCCAACCAGCATATCTTCTCAATCCAGGTGAAAGGTCATATGTCTTCTACTGCACGCTGCTCTCATACAGCACCGGATATATCAGTTATATTCCTTTATAAATAATGTGGTCTCACCGTTTATCATGTTGTGATAGCGTTTTTATTTTTTCTTCAACGTTTATTTAGTATTTCTGTGATTTTACAGAAGTTCCAAGTTTTTATCTTAGTAACTTCCTTATGACAAAAGTTATCTTTGCGTCATCTCAAAATAAAAAATAACCGGATTTGACTCCAAGTCATGATTTCATGTAGGTGGCTTTGAGTTAGTGGTACTTTTTTACTTCTATTTGTTAAATTATTACTTTATTTATTATATATTATTATATTTATTTTTAACTTATTATTGTATTATTACTAGTATTTGTTAGTACGTCGTATACTAAATGTAAATGAAATTAAATGAAAAAAAATCATCGAATATGAGTAAGTAGCTTATAAATAAAAGACCTATATACTTATATGATTAATACAATGAACCAAGAGCAAAATATTGAGGCAAACAATATAAATGAGTAATATAGGTAAATGACAGTCACTGACAATTGCTATTGAGAAAATAATATTATTAATACATGAGGGAAAAGAGCTTGATAGGATGATGGGAAGTACTAAAATAGGAAATGAAAAAAATAAAATTAAATTGATAATAATGGTGCATTATGAATTGACTTTATGAACAACTTTATTATGATAAAATTACAATCTACTTCATTGGGCAATAAGCAATTGTGATAAATGTTTTCATACATACCATATTTACAATTTTCATTCACTCACTCATTTATACTTAGGAGTGGTTATATAGGATTAGAGTGGTTGGATAGGTTACTATGGAATTTCATGAACTTGGAAGGGATGAGCTCAAGAATGTAGGGTATATTAAGATCATTATGAAGGGTTTTGTTGCTGACGTAATAAGGGGCATTTACTATTGTTCTGAGGACTTTTGATTGAAAGGATTGGATGCACTTGATTTTCGACTTGTTGCTGTCCCCCATAGCTCTATTTCGTATGTCCAGATTGGCTTAGGTATAACTTTGTAAATAAGTAGTTTATTTTCTATTGAGAGATTGGATATCCTTCAAAGTAGTCTGTACAGTTGTCCAAAGTGTCTGATTAGTTCTAGTCTTTTTAGCCTCGTGTGTGGGTTCCATGTCAGTCTTTTGTGGGGATGGAAACCTAAATACCGTACTAATACTGTATACCTGGATACAGGGAGAGCAATTGAATTTTAAAAAACTAATGGACAGGGCTTGTGCCGGAGTTTATTTGGAAACATTTTGTTCATTAACTTTTATTCGCCAGTGGTTGCACCAATACTCGATTTCATCAAGGTGTTTTTGAAGGTTTTGGGATACTATATTAGGGTCTGAATGTGTTGACAGGACTGCAGTGTCATCTGCAAATGTTGCCAAGAAGGTATTGGTGGTAGAGGGGACATCAGTGGTGTATAGATTATAGAGGATGGGGCCTAGGACACTGCCCTGTGGAACTCCTGCTTTTATGGGATAGTAGTTAGAATATTCTAAACCACAGCGGACTTGGAAGAAGCGGTTTGAAAGGTAGGACTCTAGGATTAGGAAAAGGGTCTTTGGTAAATATTTTTTGAGCTTGTAAAGCAAACCTGCGTGCCAGACCCTGTCAAAAGCTTGAGCTATGTCCAAAAAGGCAGCTGTGCAGTATTGTTTGGTTTCAAGGTCTGAGGATATGTGATGAGTAGGAAAAAGGTTTTTGGATTCAGCAATAGGAAGTAGGCGTTTTAATTTGAGTTTTTCAAATATTTTTGAGAGGATAGGGAGTAGGCTAATTGGACGGTAAGATGAGGCGTCATTGGGCGGTTTACCGGGTTTGGCGAATAGGACTATAATGAACTGTTTCCAGAGGAGAGGAAAGTGCGTCGTTCGGATAATGCAAATATAAATGTAGGTTAGGAAGATTATGGCTTTAGGAGGAAGTTGTTGGAGGATTCAAGAAGTAAGGAGATCAGTGAAAGTACGGAAAAGGGTCTTTGGTAAATATCTTTTGAGCTTGTAAAGCAAAACTGCGTGCCAGACCATGTCAAAAGCTTGAGCTATTATTCTAGATTTAAAGAAGATTGGGAGAGTTTATGAACAACGAATATTGATGGGAGTAGAGTTCCCAAGGTAAGGAGATTGAGTGAGAAGGATAATACAGGCTGGAAAGGCAGATTCTATTAGTGTGGGAGTTAATCGGAGATTTGAATTTAAGGATGTTCTAAGGGTAAGGTCATTAAGGTAATGATTATCATCCTATCACGATTAAGGTCATCATTAAGGGTAAGGTTTTAGTCATGATTTTACTTAAGATGAGGGATCAAAGAAAATATTGACTTAGACCTAGAGACCTAGGTCATAGGTAGATAGTAAATAATATCTACTTAAAGATATATTAATTATATTATATTATATTAATATTAATTGCTACTTAAAAAGTAGCACAGTGTTATGCATGGAATCATGACAAGGAAATGTTTGCAAAGCCCAAAGAAAACTTTGAAAACGTCGTTTAATTTGTTTACATCTCTATTTTGAAGTGTGTATTTATAAGTCAACTGCTCTGTGGTACGAGGTTATAGTCAGTGAAAAACAAGAGTTGTGAGATGAAAGAACCACTGGTGAATCTTCCCACCAAAAAGAGCAACACACAAGTTCTATTACACACTACAATTTTTGGTGTTATTTATAGCCAATATTTTTTGTGCTAAATAACTGTCACTTTTTCCTAGTGTGTCCGTTTTCAGGTAGATAAGAAACTGCAGGTAAAAGATGACCCAAAAAAAGACAAAAGAGCCGCTGGCTGTAGCAGCCCCAAGGTTGAATGGGGGGTTGTTCAAGGTGTCTTACTTTTTCCCACGGAGCTCAACAAAATTTCTCTGTAAATTTTTTGATTTCTAAATTTGTTGCAACCTAACCATTGATGGATCTGGGGATATAAAGATCAGAACGTTACAAAAGTATACTCACTTTTTTATCTTTTCCGCCCAAATTTACCCAAAAACAAGAAGGGAAGAAAGTTTTATATGATATGTAAATGTGCCATCTGTCGTTATAGAATCAAAAGTTTAAATTTACGGTTTGCTGCGAATATAGATTCGAGTGGATGTATTTGTTTTGATATGGACATAGGTTGTTGAAGTACTAGATTTCAGCATTTCCCATATGTCATCAGGTATTTGAATAAGATGAGGATGGAAGTAAGGAGTGAACGGTTTAAAAATCATGTTGCTGAATGTTAATTCCTTTATATGTTTTATACCGTTCATATCTTGCTTTCAATTTCATACAAATACCTGATTTGTAAAATTATAAACAAATTTTATGAAAATTTAACTTCTTTTTCAGCCCAGTCCGAAATGGCGAAAAATATGTTATTAATACGATTTCAATATCTGATATGATGAGTCCATAATTTCACAGGATACTCAATTGGCAACATCATCTTGTGACAATCATAAAATAATACCAAGCAATGGTTACACAATAGAACTGTCTATTTTATTGGTAGTCTACCTAACCTAGAGAACAATTTCTAATATGTTCCGAACTTTTTTTTTTTTTTTTTTTTTTTTCCTTCATAGCCCCTTTAAATTTACAGATAATTATATATAATTATAGATCCTCAGGCGAATCTATTTACAAATTATTTTGTATTTCCTGTAGCATCACTACATTATATACAGGTTTTGTTATTTTATAGAAATTATATAATGTATAAACAAGTATAATGACATAAATTATACGTGACTTGACGAAACTGACTAATAAGGTGATGGGGCTCACCTTTTTGATCAACCTTAAAACTAACTTACATACTAATTCTTATCATAATTTTTCCCCGACAGTCTGTTGCCATCGATGCGGGAGGGGTGGCGGGGTCATAGTGTTAAACACTGGATTTGTCAGGTGCTGCAACGAGTCAAAAAACTTAATGTGTCTCCGGCGGATGAACTCACCCACCGACGGCACACCAAGCAACGGGTGCAGGTCAGCGTTCTTCAACCTCTCGAAAGAGGTGTGTCGGACCACTTTTCGCATGATTCCATTCTGGAAGTGTTGGAGACATTTGGCTGTATTGTCAGTCAAGTGGGTAAATAGTGGGGCACCGTACAGCAGAGCTGGCCGGAGGACACATTTATATATCATCAATTTAAGACGAAGCGACAGGTTAGGTGAAGTTAGCAAGTGCGATAGCCGGTAAGACCTTTGTCGTACTTTTTCTATTTTATTACTAAAATGAGTAGAGAAATGGAGATGCCTATCCATTTTTATACCCAAATAGTGCATTGAGTTCCGAACTTACTCTACCTTTTCTCTTCTAATCCATTTCAAAAATTATTTTATAGACGAGTAAGGAGAGATGTCTTGATGAGCTGTTGAAAATGCTAGTGCTAATAATTTGGCAGCAGACATTGTTATTAATGAATATTTTATAAACATATATGTATAAAACACAAATTCATTTTATAAGTTATATATTTCAGACTCCCCCATCACCTGTTTTGATACATTATATTATTATAGGACATCATGAATTTGCTGATATGGTGGCAATGGTCAAAAGAAATATCATGAAAACATATCTTAAAAAGTCGAAAGAAATTTACGAAGAATGATCAAACAGGACACTGAGAGACAAGTGCAGCAAAGCTAATATTATGAATCCGGGCACTGCTTAGCTGGCCGCACAATGACAAATCGTTTATTTTATAGACTAGAAATTTGTAAGGCAAATCAAATTATGCTTGTTATATTACCACACCATAAAATGATGAAGAATTGATCGAATAACTATAACAAGATTCGAAGCATTTTATTTATTTTGATTAGATATTTTATGATGGCTGTATCTATCGTTATTATTATAATGGAAAAAGAGCATTACAAAGAAACAGCCTTGCTCTAGTTCGTCCTCACAGTTCATTATCATATTATAACTAACTTCAATATATTGTGTACTCTGAATAAAATATATGCCAGAGCCACCTTACTCAAAATATACCTTTCAAGTGGATTATAGAAAGTGGACTGCTAATTTAAGTGGACTGCTTACTATGCGGTGGTTGACTAACTGAGCGCTTACATTATAAAAATAATTTAAAGTTGTTTTTTTTTCAATAAAACGTGTGCCCGTGTGACAGTAAGGCAACTGTTAATTGATTGGTCACACTCCCACTGGCATTGACACTTGCAATATGAAAGTAAGCCAACCGTGTTTGTTGCACACATCTCACTCTGAAATGATACCGGAACCATAAACGTAATGTACTTTAAACTGTATATCTTCTTAACCATTAATATATTAATTATTAATTACAAAATATCGTTGTGTAATAAAACCCAGGTATTGCTTATCCATGATGTATTTATTATAAGGGAGCTAACGCTTTCGGCTCAAAGCTTTATCATAAACAACAGTAATTAAATTTTTAATCTCCTCCAATACTATGAATCAATGAATTCTTACATGAATCCATCCTTAAGTCAGAAACATAAAATTGAGTCATCAGCCTCTGAATAGTTGAATATATCAGTGGATTTAAATGTTTTCTGGCAATTATATACAAAACCATAAATATCATAAAACCTTATTATTCAAAGTAAGACACTAGTGTCGACTCCTACAATGTCAGGGGTCTGCCAAAACTTTGCAACGGCATACGGTAGGCTTGGCTAGGTAGCTGAACCGACTGTCTTAACAAGAAAAGTAAAGGGTGTAGTTGTTGATCCACAGATGACACCCATCTTGACTCATCATTTAACGCTAAGAGACTATCTCAAGTGAGACCTAACTTCTGGATCACGATCATTAAGTCGAAGTGGTAGTACATTAAGTACTGCGAGAGGATTTGAGATCGCCATGTTTCTCTCACAGACCATTTAACGTTGCTTTTTCAAGGTTGGGTTCAACTAATATTTTATTATAACTTGTGCTCCTGGTGGAGAAATTGATCATTCAATGCCGTTTACAACCAAGGTTTAAGTTAAACGATTATTAATGTGAAGTACTTTCGCTTTTAATTATCTTTAAATAAACATACATTTTACCTTATTGACAGAATTTATTTTTCCTGTCTAATGGTAGACATTCTTTAGACATATTTGGGAATTTATCTTATTATCAAGAGGAATATATGTAACTCCAGTTGTCATGGCTTAATTGTTTATTATTAGTCACTGGTTCGTTAGCAATGAAGACGTCTAGTATCGTCTTGTTGCTTTCGCCTCGCAATGACACTCAGGGCCGTGCATGAAAATAAACATGACGGCCCAGCACGTACAAAGCTGGTTCACATGCCCGGGACTGCAGTGTCTGCGTCGTAATTTTTTGCCTGGGACCAGCAGCAGGAGCCTCGGTGCACAACAATAGCACATGCCCGACCTTCTCACCACTGGTGCACCTCTTGTCATTCTCCACAGTACCAGGCCTCCACAGTGCTCACCGGATGCCAATTTTAATTGCCTCGTCGATTGATTTTAGAATTCCAAGCTAGATCTTGACAACCTATAAGTCCAAGAACCATTGGCATTGGTAGAGGACGCCTTGAACGTTCGTGTTTATGAAAAATCGTACTTGGAATAAACTTTGTACGAGGCTATATTGCGTAGTGCAGCGTGCATTAAATATATTAAAAATAGCTATGAGCTGTGATTCGCCTGAGGATCTATAATTATCTGTAAATTTAAAGGGGCTATGAAAGAAAAAAAAATGAGCTGTGAGTACTGCTATTAATTACAAAAAAATCTATTTTAAAATCGGAATTCAGGAAAAATTCTCTCAGATCGACAACTGCATTTCTATTGAAAAATTATGTTGGGTTGACTAAATACGTTAGATTGCCAAAAGGTCAACAGATTTCCTTTTCGATTCCTGATATTTCTAATTTTATTGATTACAGTTATTTTAAAGCCTACATCTGCGGAAACTTCGTGACATGGCCTCGCTCCAATCATTCACTTTGTTTGTGTGCAACACAGAGGAAACTGGATGAATCCGTCATTCTTAAATTGGAAAATATCTATGTAATTATTCTTTAATATAATAAAAAAAATGAAAAGTGAGGTTAACGGTTAATGGCCTTAGATGAAACCAATCCTTGACTCTTTTTTTCTGAATCCATGGATGTTCGTTGTATTAAATTTAGCAAAAGAGCATCACAAAGATTGGGTTTTTTTCAGATTGCGATTAATCATCACATTCAAAGATTCCTTGTTGTATTTCTTTCTTGATGAATTAACAACCAAAGATTTTCATATGTACAAATTTTTTTATATTCCATGGTTTTGTAATGATTATCGTATTAACTGTGGTACCTTTTAATGTTATTTCAATTATCCGCTTATAAAATTTTATTTTATTTTTGCAGAGAGGTAACAAAGTCGATATACGATAATGAATTTAAATATACTATCATTGAGGTGTTTTTATATATTCTTTGGGTTATCATTATATACTTTATTTGTTCTATATGTATTTTGTTTTGATTATAGTCCTAGGAACGCCTGGATAGGTGAAATGTCAATTGTTGATGTACTATCAATAATAAAAGATAGGAGAGACTTTTTTTAGCAGAGCTATTTTGGTTCTGATCCATGGATCTTGTATAAATCATTCACCAATGCATCATTCTATGTTTGGAACAAGACACTACATACTTAGCTATATTTTCACGCATTATAAATATTAATAACCAAAAACAATCAAAATCCCAATTCTTGCGCAAGTCGTTGCAAAATCATTGGAGTCGTGATACTCCATTAAATAAATCAACGCTCTGCTCATAAGGCCCCAAGCAGAAAACTTTAAGTAACCTTATATGAGGTATAACTGTCGGATTTTTCAAAAATTGTTCTTGCACCTGCGGTAAAACTGTGACAGACTGCCGTGTGGATCATTTAACATCGATTTAAGCAGGAGGGATTACTTGTTGGTAACCGCCTATGAAATCAATTAGACGAACGGTTAGTTAGACTTCAAACGAGCCGGAGCGGCTCAGTTAGCAGAGAGCCCATGAGTCCAGAAAATAATCACTCGACAGCTCGATTGCCCCAAAACCGTTTCGAAAAATTTGCAACAGGGATAAGTCACGCTCTGTCGTGCCCTCGTAGCGAATCCTGTCCTCGAGAGCAAACATTACGTTCACCCTGTCCATTGCGGGATATGTTCTTTTTTCATACTCTAGCGTGAAGAAAACGTATGTCACTGGCACATCCAAGGGTCGGTTACCTGGTTTTTCGATTAATCATTTTATATGTTTTCTGTTAATTAAATTTGTAATAATCACTACCCAAAAAAATATCTGCTGGCATGGTCGGGTCTCGAACTCCGGGACCTCTCTATTCTCCAGTCGGGGGCTCCACCATCTGAGCTACCCTGCACGAGTGGACGACCTTCCTCTTTTTAATATAAATTCTCTTGGCGTATAACTTCTCACAAAAAAACAACAAATACTGTGAGCCTGGTGGTTCACAGGACTAAAGCGGGAGAAAATTTTACTTACCTTATTTACTTACTAATGGTGCAGGACCTTATGAAAATATTTTGAGAGTTTTTTGCTCCGTTCGATACTTACCAGCCAGAATATTTTTCTTTAGCTATTAATTTTTGATACCAGTGAGATCCCTACAACGAAATCGACTCTAAAATATTTGTTTATAATAATTGACGAACCCGAAGTAAGATGCTCTACATTAAAGCAGACCGGAAATCTTTTATATAGTGGGAATAAATGGTGAGCCTACTGATCCATGGATCTTGTATAAATCATTCCTAGTAGTTTACCATACCATGGCAACATTCAGATGCACCATGTTTGGAACAAGACACTATATACTAACTCACTGGCACCATTAAACATAGCCGTTAAGGATTTAATTCCATAACAATCTGGACGAGGCAAGCAGATTCCACCCCTACCACACCTAAACTACACAATTTCTAGAATGAGGGGATGAAATTCACTAAAGAGTAAATTTGACACATGTTCATCAAGCTTTAAAGCTTAAGTTACAGTTATAAAAAATCAAATTTTTAATTATTCTTTCTGATTTATTATCATGTTTCACTATAGACAACGGTGAGTAAAATTTTTTACCTCAATTTTCTCAAGGGAATTTTCGTCCAAAAAAAAATTATTTGCTTTCTTAAACTTTAGCGATTTAAAATAGATAATTGAATTTCAATTCCAAACCATAATATTCTAAAAAATACCTTTCGATGATAGTTCGGGGAGGGAAAAATATAAATTACTAAGAAAACAAACATAAACTATTTTCCGAATTTAATTCATCCATTCTTGTTTTTTCGTACTTTATGATCCCATTATAACTAAACTCTAAAGTCTCACCTTCAATCAGCCTAATAAATAAACGTTTAGATGATCTTAATTATATCGATTCGTGAATTCTTTTAAAAAATTTTAGTTGAGAACAGAGCTGTGTTTACATTTGCGTATTGACGCATTCATTAAGCCCAATTTTATGAATGCAATTGTTTGAGCTATCTAGTCTATTGTTTTTTAAAATTTTTAACCAACCTAATACCGACTATAATAAAAAAAAACCTATGGAGCTATTAGCAAACAAATTTTGACACGCCTAGTAAAAAATATCTTAAAATAGATCATTTTTTCATAATTTATGCTCTTTCTTGCTTACAAATTATACATTAAATAAAAAAATCAAACAAATTCAAACTTAAATCTAGTCTTAATAATGGCCCCATGGAATAAACTTAGCATTCTTATTACCCTCCTGCTCAAGTTCTAATTGAAGTCCACAACTGTGGACTTAAACCCAGACAGTCGAACAACAATTAAGGATATGATTGTGGCAATTGGATTGGAGCTATATCTTTACAGTTGACACCTGACTTGGTTTCCCCTTTGGTGCCCACCACACAGTTGGAGCTGCGACTGACAAATCTTGACAAGCGGGAGCAAGCCAGACGGAAAATAAGTGTATTTCTTAAACCGTCCCAGCTCACTGAACTGACGAAAACCTCAATTGCCGACTGTGGTTTGACATCTTTATCGGTCGCCATTGAGTGAAATGTGAACGCAAACCCACTGTTTGGAGACCCGCTGGACCTACAATAGACTAAACCGTCAATCACGAATCCGAAAAAGAAGTTTTTTCTTATTTAAATATCCCTTTAAGTGACAGGAAAAAATCTCTTGCATAAATTTAATGTACGTTTTCAATATCTTAATAATCGTTCCGATAAAATTATTTTAGATTTATATTTCTAGCTAAGTTTTAAAACATTTACCATTCACATTAAACTTCACATTAGCATGATGATTCCTCAAATCAGCGGAAAATATTTTTCAGCGGACTTTTTTTTTAAATTCCCCGTTACACATTATATGTTTTTTTGTATGACGATACATATGATTTTTACCTTTTGTAACTGTCACAAGAATCAAACCGCAAATAACAGTAGACATACGAAACAGAAAAGAAAGCTGAAGTAAACAAGGTTTTTCGCAATTTTGGACGTTGCCTGTATCATGTGATATTACGAGGCAATGTGAGATTTCCGCTTGTTTTAAAGTTTCAAAACTTTTAGTGTGTCTTTGATTTCGCGGAGATGTTGAGTACCAGTCACAGTGTCACTATTTTGTGTTGCATTATTCTGTGTCTGACGTTATGTCATTGAAGTATGTTCTTAGGAAATTGATGGTTTTTGAAATTTTTGCAAGTAGAATGTTTTTCAATCTCAGTTTGTTCGGAAACCTATACAAATGTAACTCCTGTTTATATCTTCTTAGGTTGATATGACGAATGGGTTCTCTGCATCAGTTCCAAATCCGAGGAGCTGAGTCGGATAACCAAAAAGCTTTAAACAGTCAACATCCCATCTTATCATACACAAATGCAGACATGTCCATTAATGAATTTGATGAAAACAAGACAACTCTCTGTAATCAGCCTAAGGGATAAATTTAGCTACTTTGTAAATCTAGCTGCCTGGAATGAATGGTGTGGATTGAATTAGGTCATTGGAACCGAGCCTAATACAAACGATCTTATTATAACATCGGTGTTGTTAAAGTATCAAGCCTGTAATTATCCTTCGACGTGTTAATAATATTCTTCTGGAAGACTAAGATTTAGGAACGTTCTGGACTCAGAAAGGAAAAAAAAAGCATCACTCCAAACTCACTAAAGAAGATTTATTTCCGTTTTATGCCTTGTGTCGCCACATTTTATAATCTTTTCACAGGTGTGCGTATAAGGCGGCGCTAACTTGTGAAACCTGGTTTCGCAAAGGCCAACATCTTATGCTTGAATATCAGCTGTATACTTTTTATTTGAAAGTTATCGGGAAGGGGTAAGAAGCGTTCCCTCTCTACACGATCATCTTCACTTTCTTAAGCCTCCAGCTCTTCACAGTCCTTGACCTATTCCCCGCTAATGCTTGTAGGAATCTTCCTTTACTTTGGAACCTCTTTAATTACGTTCAATTACATCTGATCCCAATAAAAGATCCTTGATAAACTTCTAAATTGAAACTCAAACGCAATTAATGTGTATCCCTTCATTATTTTCCAAATGGAAACTTCTCACCTCCCCAAAGACATTACAAGTTGTGAATCATAACTGATTGTTAAATAATAAGAAAGGTACTCATGACCTGCGATGCACAGAATCGCTCAATGTGGCTAAGTGAGCCGAAGAGTACACAGTAGATACCTTTCTGGTACACTGTACTCACTGAAGGCTGAAAAGGTGGTTTTCATCAACGGAGAAAGCTTTTTAGACCACATATTTCGTTGGCATATACTTCATAAATACAATTTAGTAAAAAAAAAAACTAATTGAGTTCGAAAATAACAACTTTATTATGATGAAATTACAATCTGCCTTAATCCTTAATAGGCAATAAATGTTCTCATTCATACCATATTTACAATTTATCATTCACTCGCACATTCATACAGTATTTACAAACAGCCCAGAGGCCCCCCAAGTCCACATGGTTGTTTCCTCCCTTACATACTAAAGAGGAAGCGGAATCTTGGAAAGTCCCCCACGCTCCTCCGTCCGCCGCGTCACCGGATACAAGCCAATGGAGGCTGATCAAGAGCGCGAGAGCCACATACGCTCAGGACATGATTGGAGAAACTGGCCATTGCCAGGACTCCCACTGTTGCTTATTTATAGCAGGTCACGAGTCCACTGTTTCAGTCTCCGAGGAGGATTGTGAGGGGATGAAGGGGATGAGTGGAGCAGTGCAATGACTGTGCTACGGCATTAGGGTGGTTACTACAATCAGCTCTTGATTACTCGAATTGGATAGGTTACTATGGAATTTTATGAGTTTGGAAGGGATGAGTTCAAGAATGTAGGGTATATTAAGATCGTTATGAAGGGTTTTGTTGCTAACATAATAAGGGGCATTTACTATTGTTCTCAGGACTTTTGTTTGAAAGGATTGGATGCGCTTGATGTTCGACATTTTTGCTGTCCCCCATAGCTCTATTCCGTATGTCCAGATTGGCTTAGGTATAACTTTGTAAATAAGTAGTTTATTTTCTATTGAGAGATGGGATGTTATTTGAAGTAGTCTGTACAGTTGTGCAAAGCGTCTGTTTTTAAAATAAGTAAGAAAAACTGACGAGGCTACTTACTATCCAATCGAATAGTTTATTATTTCATAAGCTGGCACGATCGTGCGTTCAGATCCCATAAAAATAATATGTTTATAAGTATTTACAGCTATTACGGCCATTCAAAATAAACGCACGCCTGATAACATTGCTGAATAAACAATTCCTACAGGTGAATAAATAGAACTTGGAGCTAAGATGCAGTCAGGAAGGGCTTGCATATTATATGCAAGAAGGAAAAAACCTATTGCATTCGCTCACTTTTCATTACCTGGCATTAAAAACTCATTAGAAAGCGTTTGATTTTTTATCTAATCAATTAAGGCGAGACCGCAGAGCTGTCCCATCATCTCACTTGTTCTCTTATTTGTGAGTTTCACTCCAACTTATTTCTTGTCTCCTCCTAGGCGTACCACACTGTCGTGAAAGTAAAAGCACGCCCATTAGCTCACGAGGAAGCGATGAACGTTATTTCTAGAATTCTCAGAAATAAATTTCTGTGAAACAGTCAACTGGGAAAACCCATAAACACAACCAAACATTTCTAACAAATTTTGTTTTTCATCACAATGATTGACAGGAGTTATATAATATATTAATATATATAAATATCTGAGCGTATGTGGCTCTCGCGCTCTTGGTCAGCCTCCGCTGGCTAGTATGCGGTAACGCGGCTGACGGAGGAGCGTCGGGGACTTGTTGATATTGTTCCTTCCCTTCATAAATCTTTAATTTATTTTATATATATTGAAAAATATAGAATGGTTCATAAAAAATTGCCTTTGGCACAATGATGAGATATGGTGAAGCAACTGAATTATCAACATCAAGTAATTAATAAAGTAAGAATGAGTAATTCGGATCAACTGGTTTCTTCAAATTTTTCAAAGATGTGCTTCTTGCAGAATGTAAAAATGCAGAACGAACACTAGGAGGACTAAAACGACTATGTAATTTTTTTTCAATGTACTCGATATTCAAAGTTTTGAGTATTAGTGGCACTAGCTAAGATACTGGCAGGTTGAGTCTGATCTGCAGACAGTCATAAATGGTGCTTTGACACCCACGAAAGAACTTCGCGTGTAGGCTGTATGTTTGCGATCTGGTTCTTGCCACAGAGCACTTCATGAACAGGATCTCTCGCGTCCTTGCCCGCTTTAACTCCTGGCCAGCTTTCTTTCTTTCAAAGGACGTTCGATGCCTTTGAATATCTAACCGGTTATTTATTTCTGGAGCAAGAATAACATAATCGTTTATTAATAATAACATTTATTCATTTCTTGAAGCCCAAACATACAAAATATATTAGACTTTCGTTTTGAAACAGGCATAAGTCATTTTTCCAAAAAAATCAAGTAAATATTTTTAATATACTATGTTAAGCCTTGCTTTTGAAGTAATATTAGCTACATTTTTTAATAATAAAAAAAACCCAAGAAATATTACAGAAACGTCTTTATGGCCTTAAAATATCCAATCTTTATTATAAGTCCAAATCAAATGCAATAATGATGCACTTTAGTTTAAATTGCATAATCGATCGAAAGGTGCTCTAGAACCGTCAACAGACAGTGTTATAGATCAAGGTTACAAAGGAGTGTTCATAACAAACTGATCAGGACTCCTTCGTGTTTCAAAACTATAAAAAGGAATTAAATCTATACACAGAGTCGCTGAAACATAGATTTTTGTAATCTATTTTTTTTTTTAGTAAACCATTTTATTATGATAAAATTACAATCTGCCTTATTAGGCAATAAGTAATTGTGATAAAATGTTCTCATTCATACCATATTTACAATTTTCATCGACTCGCTCATTCATGCAGTATTTACAAACCGCTCAGAGAACTCCTAAATCCACATGGTTGTCACCTCCCTCGCGTGTGGAAGAGGAAGTGGAGTCTTGGAAAGTCTCTAATACTCCTCCGTCATTCGCTTCATTGGATACGAGCCAGTGAAGGGTCACCAAGAGCGCGAGAGCCATAGACGCTCAGAACAAGATTGGAGAAACTCACCATTGCTATGTATTTATAGCAGGTCATGAGGCCAATGCCGCTTTAGTCGCCGAGGAGGTTTATAGGTATGAGTGACGCGTATGAGTATGAGAGACATGTAATGACTTCGCTAGGCTGGTTGGATAGGTTACTGTGGAATTTTATGAAATCCTAGAAATGTAAATATTAAAACAGATAGCTTAATTTTTTTGGAACATTGACTCAGGCCACTTTCCAAATGTTTCTAGGTTTCTGAAATTGTATCGATTGAGTATTAATTGATTTTCCTAATCACCTTATAATGTAACTTATAATTCAGGACGTTGAGATATTAAAATTGATACCCTTATTTCTTAACTTTTCGAATTTGAGAGCTTTGACAAAAAAAATCATTATTAATAGAAGAATTAATGTCACTTAGTTTTTTTTTTATGGGACAGGGTTTATTTCTATCATAATTGCGGTTTGACATGGAACTAACAAGCAAAATAGCATGCCGCTAAAGAAAAAACGAGTTGTAATCTGGACACCCGTAAGTCTTATACAGTATTGAGAGCTACGTGGATGTTCTTGTCGTGAAGTAGTGCTGTCAGTTCGTTAGTGTGGGTGCGAACACCATTGGCATTCCAAAGGAGAATGGATAAGGAGTTGGAAAAATCCACTTATGGGTTTTGTTTAATGGGGATGAGGTAGGAGACAAGATTTGTAAGAAGGGAAATGAGAGGGGTAATTAGGGTTCTGAACTTTGAGAAGAATGACGTTAATATGAAGTTCCACGAATATACGAGTACGTGCTTTGCTGTCTGCACTCACACGGAAACATTGCTCCACTATCTCTCCTGACACAGCCACCTATTGGCCATCAGATCCCAACCGAAATCCAGATCTCCTAGACATTTTCTTCTACAATAGTTTAAGAACACTAAACTATTCACTTACGCGCCTCGACAACCTCTCCTCCGATCATAGCCCTGTGATCCTTACCATTTCCCTAAGACCTATACACAAACGGCCTCCTCCTTCATTTATCAGGGGCCCAGTTTATTGAGACCACTTCCGCTAGATTCTTACAGACTCCATAGACCTCAAAGTACCTCTGAAAATATCCCAAGACCTAGATGATGGAGTGCATTCCTTCACTACTCTGATCCAGAGGTCGGCTTGGGAGGCATCGTCACCCCACCGTCATCTGAAAATTCACAATCAAAATCCTTTACCTCAGTATCTCAAGACCTAATCCAATCCAAACGCCACTCGAGAACAGCGTGGCAAAGATCCCGACATCCTGCTGATCGTCACTCATACAATCACTACTGCAGCTTGGTAAAGTGACAATTGGCATCCTTCCGTTCCGATTCTTTTAATTCCTATCTCTCCTCTATGTCTACCAGGGAGAACTCCTTGTGGAATCTAACTAAAAAAATCCTAAAATATCATCCTGTTTCACACCCACTCCGTCATGATGATGGTTCCTGGGCGGCATCGGATGAAGAAAGGGCAAAGGAATTCGCACTGCATCTTTCCCGTACTTTCACTCCTCACCTTACTTACCAAAACAATACTCATTGCTCAACTGTTGAAAATTTCCTCACTTCACATATCCCTCTCTCACTTCCACCAAAAGCCGTTAACCCCTCTGAGGTCAAATATCTTCTGGAAAAATTACCTTACCGAAAATCTCCAGGATATGATCTCCTTACTCCTCGAATCCTCCAACAACTTCCTCCTAAAGCCATAATCTTCCTAACCTATATATATAATTGCATTATCCGAACGACGCACTTTCCTCTCCTCTGGAAACATTCCATTATTGTCTTATTCGCCAAACCCGGTAAACCACCCAATGACGCCTCATCTTACCGTCCAATTAGCCTACTCCCTATCCTCTCAAAAATATTTGAAAAACTCCTATTAAAACGCCTACTTCCAATTGTTGAATCCAAAAACCTTTACCCTACTCATCAGTTTGGTTTCCGCCAACGACATTCCACAGCTCAACAAGGCCTTCACGTTGTTGATCACATATCCTCAGCCCTTGAAACCAAACAGTATTGCACTGCTGCCTTTCTGGACATAGCTCAAGCTTTTGACAGGGTCTGGCACGCAGGCTTGCTTTACAAGCTTAAAGGATATTTACCGCAAACCCTATTCCTAATCCTACAATCCTACCTTTCAAACCGTTTCTTCCAAGTCCACTGTGGTTTAGAATATTCTAACTACTATCCCATAAAAGCAGGAGTTCCACAGGGCAGTGTCCTGGGTCCCATCCTCTATAATCTATACACCACTGATGTCCGCTCTACCACCAATACCTTCTTGGCAACATTTGCAGATGACACTGCAGTCCTTTCAACACATTCAGACCCTAATATAGCATCCCAAAAGCTTAAAAAACACCTTGATGAGATTAAGTATTGGTGCAACTAATGGCGAATCAAAGTCAATGAAGCAAAATGTTCCCACATAACCTTAACCCTTTGCCGCAATTCCTGTCCACTAGTCTTTTTAAATTCGATTCCTCTCCCTGTGTCTCAGATAGTACGGTATTTAGGTTTCCATCTCGACAAAAGACATGGAACCCATACACGAGGCTAAAAAGACAAGAACTAAACAGACGCTTTGGACCACTGTACAGACTAGTTCGAAGGACATCCCATCTCAATAGAAAATAAACTACTTATGTACAAAGTTATACTTAAGCCAATCTGGACATACGGAATAGAGCTATGGGGTACAGCAAAAAAGTCGAACATCAAGTGCACCTAATCCTTTCAATCAAAAGTCCTGAGAACAATTCTAAATGCCCCTTATTACGTCAGCAACAAAATCCTTCTTAATGATCTTGATATACCTTACATTCTTGAACTCATCCCTTCCAAGTTCATGAAATTCCATAGTAACCTATCTATCCACCCTAATTCCCTAGCACAGTCATTGCACTGCACCACTCATCCCTATAACCTCCTCGGAGACTGAAACGGTAGTGGCCTCGTGACCTGCTATAAATGAGTGACAGTGGGAGTCCTGGAAATAGCCAGTTTCTCTAATCATGTCTTAAGCATCTGTGGCTCTCACGCTCCTGGTCAGCCTTCCCTGGCTATTATTCAGTGACGTGGCTGACGTAGGAGCGTGGGGGACTTCCCAAGACTCCGTTTCCTCCTTCGCACGCGAGAAGGTGACAACCATATGGACTTGGGGGCCTCTGTGATGTTTCTAAATACTGTATGAATGAGCGAGTGAATGAAAATTGTAAATTGGTATGAATGAGATCATTTATCAAAATTACTTATAGCCCAATCAGGCAGATTGTAATTTTATCATAATAAAAATTGTTAACAATAATCTGGACACCAGTAACATTAATTTGAAACCCTACTCAAAAGTTATAGAATCGGGCGTTAAGCAACCTTGTGGTTGACGTGCCCTAAAACAAACAAACAAAGATGAATTAGTTATAGAATACCAATTATTGCTGCACCCAATTACTTAATTAATTTATGATACTTAATCGTGTATCATAAAGATAGGAACATTTTTCTACTCCAAATGGATTCTACCTAATTGCGTGTCTCTACCTTAAAAAAGGGGTACATAAATACTAGAACTGTGAAGCATATAGACGGGTGAAAACATAGTTGCTTCTGGTTATGTAAATTCCAACGATACCCACCACAAACCTATTATTTTTTTTAACTGTTTAATGCTTTGAAAAGTAAACAACTCTATATAATGTTTACTTAACTGATCCCGGTAAAACATTAAGATCACCATTCTCTGGCAGATTAAGCCAGCAGCGAACTATTCTTGATAGGGGTACCGCATAACTCCATTTGCCCCAAATGCAAATTGGAGGAGGAACCGACTACTCTTGGGAGAACACTAGGCATTCAGTCTTAAGGTCTTGTACTTTTCGCTCCCCTAGAACCCCATTAGAAGAACTTGACTATCCAATGGCGCTCAATTCTTGACTTCGTTTGGAGGACAGGTAGATTCCAGAAGGAACAATAACGGGAAATGAATGTAATACAAGGCCATTGAACTAGTTGTCAGACTGATAATTCTTATAGGCCCCCTTCACTATATATCTATTGACGCCTACTCGGGTAGTTTTAATAATACTTAAAGTGTTTTATAGTATTTTGTGTTGGTAATATACTTTGTGTTTAAAGATTCTTCAAATTGTTCTGTGGAGAGGACCACCCTTCGACAATTTACCACTTTGCCATATGTTGTGGCCACCTTTGCAATATGTTTAATAAAGGTTATGACATCAGTGATAGTGGGGGGTGGAGCTATTGGGGGGGACAGCCGCAGGTAGGAACCTATCCCCACCACACACAGCTGTCCGCCTATATGAGAAACCAGACTAAACCGAATTTTAACTTCAAATAGAAAATTGTTATTGTAATCCTACCCTCCTTCGAATGCATACGCAGATATGCAGTAAGAGGAGAAAACTGTAAATCGAAAATTTGTAAATTGTAAAACTTTTGATCAATAAAGGGGTTTTGAAATAAAAAAAAACAAAACGAATTACCATATGCACTCCTTCGAATGCATCTGCGAATGCAGCACGAGGAGACAGCTGTAATTCCAAATTTATTTATTTATTTTTGTCATTGTATATATATTATCAATAAAGAGGTTTTGAAAGAAAAAAAACAAAACGAATTACCATAACGAACCGGACCGTCACATGGAACACTACTCTCTCCTCTCCCTCTACACTGGCGCTTCCTGCTCTACTAAAACCATGGTATTCTCATTCAACTACCTCTGCATCTCTCTCTCCTTACCTCGCTATGTTTTAGTCCGGCGTTGTCAGACCCCACACCTTCCTAGTGGGAATCTCTTCCTTCGTCTCGCTAAAACTTGCACCTCCTTGGGAGAGACCTTTCCCTCACGGACGAAGGTTGCCTAGTCCTAGTAGCCGGCCCTACAAACTTACCTAGTAGCATCTCCCATGGCAATTCAGTCTGCTTCTCTCCGGTTCACACTCACCTTTGGAATCCGGACGGTTTTCGCCTACCCTTAGGCACCGAATGTGAATTCGTGGTTATTCCAAGACCACATAAACTACCTATAAACCTACCCCGTACCTCTGCTCCTGAACATAGTGCCCTGTCGGGGCACACACCTTCTAAAGATCTCATGGAGTCAGATCAAAGCGAATTAAAGCGGCCCGCCGACTAGGTGGCAGCCAGGGTGAAAGACCACAGGTCCGCCCGCCTTATCTCTTTCTTGGCGCTCGCCGGACGGCGACTAAGAGGTTGTAGCGACCCTAGCCCGCGGCGGGCGTCCCCTCACCACTTTGGGGATACTTAGTTATATCTGAGCCCGACACCATACAAAGTTGATTAACCAACATGACCGTACGTCCAGGCAGAAACCATGTATACAAATAAATCTGATGGCGATGCAAATTATTTTTTTTAGCGAATAGTCTAAAGCGATTCACAACTAAAAATACCCTCATGCTAGAATTAATTTTCTTTTACTCTTCTGCTGTGAAATCTCAAAGCCTCTTAGTGTTATAAACGACTATAGATAGATATGCTATCTGCATCAGGGGAATTACCAGCATCAAACATTCTGAATCATTCTTACCTGACAATTTATTTTCGTTGGGTGATTAAATTAATACAAGTTATGCGTTTAACTTAATTGCGAACTCTGAATGACGCATTCTGAAATGCCCAGTGTCGCATTACCTGAGTGCCCAAGGCCGAGTGCCGACTGTGGGGTCCTTTCTCCTCCCAAAGGATACATACTTGCAGAATGACTCGTAAGTTTGTGGGGTGTGATGTACTATTTGAGTTGTCATTTCGTTTTTTCAAGGGACAAATTATTTATCCAAATATAAGTAAAATAATTATAATCCCCTCCTACAATTGTTTAATTTTACTGGTAGCATGGATAAGTCCAAAAACCTTGTTACAACGCTGTTATCATTCCAGATTTGTTGGTTTTTATATTAGACCCCTATACACGATATAACTTTAAACAGACAGGAAGCATACCAAATACGAAAAATCTTTATTTGACGTAAATAGATATTAGGATATGTTCGTTATTGTCGGACGGCGATGTATTGGATCTCTGGGGACGTAAAACGAAGTCAAGCAGAACGATGTAACTTTAATAAACGATTTAACTTTGTGATGTAAAAGAAAGAGCACCAGCTGAAAAGAAATACGGTTTCAAAACGTAACCTTTTGCCGAAAATACAACCTACAGTCATCTCCAATCTTTAGCCATCACATAATAAGAATTTTTAAATGTCATCGCGTTGTGGAAACTTATAAAAAGCAGCAAAAATTCAAAATGTTCTTCGGATTTTGTTTACATTCTTTATTCTTTCTAATATTTCAATGATGAAAGACTTTTCAAGACAACATGGTATTAGGAAAAATTATGGGAGCACTACAATAGAAGGTACAGTTAGCTGGCCGTAAGTAAAATACATTATTTTTTTTAATCCATCTTTGTTTGAAGAAAAGTACAATCTACCATAGAAGGGCAATAGATAGTGTTGAAATATCGCATTCATGCCATATTTACAAATTTACATTTACTCTTTCATTCATACCTTATTTATAATACACATTCATACAATATAGACATATATGCAAAACCCAAGGATTTTCCAATTCACTCACAGTATTGTACATTACCTGCTATGTAAGGTAACACTAAAAGGGTAAAACAATAATTTTGTCACTATTAAGTCTTAAGGCAGTCTTTTTAAATATTTTATATCCAGTATGTTCTCTTGTTTTAATTAATTTTTATTAATGTGTTGCCTTTAAAGAAATCAATTCAATTTCGACATTCATTAACGATCAGGTGCTTGGCTCTATCAATATGTAACATTTCAATAATTAATTCGTATGAGGGAAATGCCTTAAAAACGCATAAATAGATCGTGTGTGTACATTACAATTACATAAATAAATAGTCATGCTGACCTTAATTAATATTTAACTCTATCTAGTAAACGTACTTCAGTAATTAATTTGCTCTTAAACTGGACTGATAAAAGAACAAAGGAAATAATAGTTAAAAGAAACCGTCTCGTCAACAGTTCTGCTGAAAAAACCAACATTATGTATACATAATGATATATGTATAATATTAAAATTTTCCTGAAGGAAAAATGAATTCCTATAACCTTAAATGAGGTGAAATTGTTAAAGTAACAGTATGAAGGAGCTGGGCTCAAATCCAGGATCTGGTTCTTAAACCACACGGAAACCGCTTAAATAAGTGCTGGCTGGTTCGTCATTGGATCTTTAATTTTCAGTGTACCGCTGTGCAAAATAAAATGTAAAAATACGATATCAGAAATATCTGGAAGATATTCTATGGCTATCTACATAATCCTTTGTCGGTTATTTTTGTTTTGATGGAAATTTGACCAATAGTAAATGACTATAAGGAAAATGACGAAAGTAAGTATTATTGTAACACTTACTAAGGATTAAGGAAATTATTTTAATATTTAGAATTCGTGTCAACTGTTTAATTCTAATGTAATTAATTTTCTTAATCTGCATTAAGTGCATCAATAATACTCACTTTCGTAACTAGTACCCCGTAGGCACCCGGCATAAGGGTCCTCAGATTTACTATCCTCTTACTACTACTTCCGATTTACTATCCTCTAACTACTACTACAATACTTTGATGACTGATATCTGATCGGACTCCATTAGAAAAGGTTATACGGGAAACGTTTGATCCATATCCGATCTCCGGAATGGACCTAAACCTGAATTCATATGAAATAATGTGTACCATAGGAAAGACTAGATATTTTAATATAATTAATGCATTAAAACCAAAGTTATTATTTAACAAATATATGTTTTATTTAAATGTCCGAAGTCCAAAAAAAAAAAAAATAAAATATACCCGCCAAAACATTCCTTGTCAACACATACAAATTTTCAGGATCTTGATGTCTTAATATATTTTTGAAACATTAAATTTTTCTCGCCAAAAGCTTTCAATAAAAAGTTAATTTGTTTTCTCATTTTAGTTATTAAATATCTCCAAGACGATATTTCTTTGGACACTTAATGGTATTTCACAACGCATAGTAATTTTTTTATAAATATATATATAAATAGGCTGGCTGGTTTCGTTCGGTATTTTTCCTTTGAGAAACTGAAATTTGTTGATTTCACGTAGAATGTACAAGATGTCAATAATATGATAGTATTAATTGGATAATTGTCATCTTGGTTCATAGGCTCATACATAATTTATGTGTTATTTCCCTGTGTGTGCTAGACAGCCTGAACGATTCCAACCAAGGTCGGCCTTAAACCATTCCCATTACCCGTTTGTTTTTTGTAATTTCACAATTACACGTCACAGTATCACAGTATGAGAGGCATTTCCTGAGAGTGACTGGCAGCCAGGATACAGTGACAATGGCAATGTGGCATCGCTAACAAATCTAAAATCTTAATTTCCGTTCCGTGGCCAACTGTTTAAAGTTTAGGAAAAGTTGTGTTCTCCAATCGAAAGTTAAATTTGTTTCAAATTATAAAATTGTATGCATGTATTCATGAAAAAGGAAAGTTGATTTGTTGCCGGTAGACTAAAATGTATCGGGGGAACATATTTACTAAATATCTAATCCTAGAAAACTTTGAAGGACTTTATCTCTGTTCGAATTAGTTCAATATTTGCAATTATAGTTTGTTAACTTAGCGCACTACTTGTAGTGAATGTATATAATTCGCAAGATAATTGAACTAACTGAAATTACTACCGATTAATTATCAGGTATGCCCTTCAATACTTGAATAAATATATGTTTAAATTATTTCCCAGTCATAATTTCAAAGGACCAACGAAATTCTAATATTTTATTACTTCTAATTTTTACCTGAGTAAAATTTGCCTCTACCTGAGTAGAGTCTCGCCCAACGTTTATTGATATGCCACCCATAGTTGATAATTTTCTGAAACATCTCATTACTTTATTTTTAACTGTATTTAAATGTTATATTTATTTGGAATTATTCAAGTAAGCTTTTATATGTATATATGTATAGATCTCAGCTATCTCAGTTCTAATATAAAAATGGTTTTTGTTTTTACAAATTTACAATTTCTTGAAATATCAATTTACTATCTTAAAATTTTAATTAATTTTGCAATAGGCTTACCACAAATTGGTATGTGCGACAATGTAATAATATGTGTCAAAAAGGTAATATTATTCACAGATTGTGTTATTATGATCTTTTTATTGTTATCTAATCTTATTATTTATTAAAATGTGTTATTGTATTATGTTACTGTACAACTAAATGTGTCATGTTCTAATTTGTAGTCCTAGGGATGCCTGAACAGACGAAACGTTGACTGAGGATAGTATATGAATAAAAAAGACTTATAGGAAAAAATCCGAGCTTTTTTTTTCCGAACTCATATAAGTATAAACATTTTATTTATGGGAAAGTCTAGAACGAGGGTAATTATTCTCCGTTATTATTTGCATCAATAAATCCTTTAAAATCCTATGGAAATATCACGTAATTAAACTAATATATCTATACTATCTAAACTAATATATCTTTTTTTTTTTTTAATTATCCTGCATTTATTTTCTAAATTATTAGGAAAGTGTCCAAGTTGGGTTGTTGAGAAATATTAAGACTTTAGATACTCTGCTTCATAAAATCTCCTTGGTTGGACTGATGAAAAAGTCACTTGTGCGTATCCCTTACTTCAGCGAACGTTCCAGGTACTCATTAACTGGAGAGAATGGGCTGACTGAATGAGCCTGTGATGGGTACACGGCAACGGTGAAGTAATGAGCGTATTCTCGTTAACAGTCAGTTGATTCTAAGTCCGACCGGTGAAAGGCTTCTTCTTCATAGATCATTAAATGCGCAAGAATAGACCTGGAGCATTCTTAATGACATATCGTAATAGCTCATTTTTGCGGTCATAATTTAAAATATTTGTTATTGTTTCCCTACCCGTTTGCTCATCCGTTCTTGTGTGTGAAATTGAATTGGATGAACTCACTATTCACTTTCATATTCCCATGTGCATGTGCGAAATACATATACAATTTTTTTGAAATCATCGGCACTGGTTGGTACTCGCATTTTTTTTTTGCATTGACCAAAGTGTACGTGTTAAAATCCTCAGAAAGAGATTTGAACGGTGGTAGAGGCAGTATTTAGGATCAGAGAAACTCTAAGTGAGACGCCTTTTGGCCCTTCTTTGAATATATTTTTAGATACAAAATAATTCCTAACTTTTAACTAAAGAGATGTAGTTGTATTGGATATTTTTTTAGTGATTTTAATAGTTCCAAATAGTTAGACTGCATCCATCCATCCAAACTCCAAAAATCCAGACTAGTTCCGTACAAATTAAATAAAGTGTAGGCAGATCTGAGAAACAACTAACTTGTTTTAATTTCCCTGAGCACTCGTTTATGGATCTGTGTGATAAGTGGCATCGTGAATTGAGGAGTGCGAAGGTCTTGCGTTCATTTCTATGATTCTGTGGCATTTTGCCAATTTTATAAAGGCTGCTCATCACTAACTATAGTAAGTAACACTTAATTAACTTAACACACAAATAGACATCTTCAACTCTGAAAATTCCTTTGGAAACAGAACCCTAATGCTAGCATAAAAAATAAATATCTAACTTTTGGTTACATCATTTCATAAAAGTGGCCAAATTTTGAATCACCCTAACATACTTTTTCTTTAAGGTGAATGGAACCATGAGAGATTAATTATTAATTTACATTAGTTAGTCGTATTCCTGGGATTTGAATGTTTGTAAATACTGCATAAATGAGAGAATGAGTGCAGTATTGCATAAATGACACGAATGAGGGCAGTATTGCATAATTGTCATGAATGGCTATTTATCACAGTTATCCACTGCTTTATTAGGAGAGATAATAATTTTTTTTATATTAAAGATTTTTTAAACAAAAAAAAAAATTCTTTGAAATTGATATTTTCACTTAGTTGCATGCCAGTTGAGAGCCTACAATCTTATTATCTAGTTAAGATTTCGTGCAACAAGATTTACGTAACATGTAATGGGTGTTATTATGGAAGGATATGCATCATACTGTTCACATTCCGTCACTAATGACCGTGTTTTCGCTTTCGACAAGTGAGAGCAATGCCTGCACCACATTTCCTTAAGGTCTTATCTTATGATATCATCATTGGCAAACCTCTGTGTCGGTATCAAGGTTACCTTATATCCTAGTACGTCCACTCTATAAGAATTCGTCGAATTCAATTATAAGAACTGTTTTTGGAAAAGAAGAATGATTTTAATTATTCATGTCAGTGTTTCAATTTAAAATGTATTAAATAAAGCATGGACAAGTACTCGAAGCGATTTATTTAATAGGTTTAACGGTTTACGCTGTCATTATAAAGAAGATCAGTGCTGTTCCGCTAGGCTAAAACAATACAAACAAGAAAGCAAAAATGTGAGCTTATTGTTAGCCAAGATTATATGAATAAGTAGAGGAGATTGTTGTGAAATTTGCTTAGGTCAGTGATTTACCCTCAAATCTAACCCTGGTCAACATCCCCTACCATCTTATATTCATATCAGGTCAAAACACTGTCCATTATTAATTTCATGAAACCTTACAACTCTTTTTAGCAACATAAACTGATTTCCCTACAAAATAGTGACCTCAACTTCACTTTTATTCTATGATTTGTAAAAGAAATTTTTTTTTAAATTATTCTGCATTTATTTTTTCTGTATCAAATCTATCTATATTTTCTATTGTTCTGTTCGTTTTTGAGGTGTAAACTTGAAGACTAAGGTGCATGTCTCTTCCATTCGTCACATATTATTTTGAAAAAAAATGCCAGTCTTTCTTCGCCATATGTCACCATATAATTATAAATCAACTGCAGGTCTCAACTACACTAGTGGGACATAATCCTGATATTTTAATTTTAAAGTTTATACCATCTTATATATTGACGACATAACATTTCATTTATTGTTTAGTTATTGTTTCGTATTGAGTGACGGGACGTTTATTGAAAACTTTTGTAAGAAGTTGGGGTGAGGAATCGTTATTGTTGACATGAGTCTTTTACATATTTAAAAATCGTAAAAATTTTCATCTTTCAACGTCAATCAAACGTTTTAGGCTCAAGTTGCTGGGAGCCACCAAGTTTATTTTTTTTCCATTGGTACATTGTATGGATTACTTGTTGGAAATGGATTATCGAAGATATGGGACAGCCGGTAGGGATAAATAGTTGTATTTTTAGAGACTACACTCACAATTTCAATCGATCTCAGGTACATTCTATTTCTAACTTTGAATTTTAACTACGCCTCAGAGCTGATATTATTATTTATAATATTTTAGCAATGCTTAAGTGATACGGGTATTTAATATGAATGGAAATTAAAACCTGGATAGCCCCGAAGAATATGATTTGGCGATTCAAACAAATATCTAACTGTTGATCCACTTCACTGTTTATACCAGACAAGAGTTATTGATTGAAAGTCAAACTGCGTTCACCTACATTTGAAACGACAAGGAGTTACGCGAAAGACAGAAACTACTTTCCCTGGATTGCGCAGGTTAGTGTTGAGGCTGTATTTGTCCCTATTTCTTTCCAAGTCTCATTTCAGCTTGCGCAATACTCCGGTTCAGTGCTCCATGGCCGGCCATAGAGCACCACACGAGTGTTCAGTTCCTCTAACTCTGACGATGTAACAATCGTCAATATATCTGCCCTTTAGCCCATGAGAGCAATAGATCACATGGTATATTATGGCAAATAACCTCTTTCTAAACATCTGCGTCCATGTATGAAGTAGTAAGAATAAAATCCCCTCAATAAGAAGTTTGTATTGTGATATTGGTCTCACTATTGTGTATAACCATTAATGATCAACAGCCAACGAAAAAAATTAATGACAAAGTCGTGACATGAATCCGGAACCTCACAAATGTCTAGTCCGTGGGCTTAACCAACTGTCCTTTATTTTCTTTGGTTGTTAATATAATAACAATAATTATGAATAATATAGCGACCAATCCCATATTTAAGTAAAAGAAAAAACGATTAGCTTTTCAAACTATTCATCAATTGATTGGAAATAAATTCAGTTATGCTAAACTCTGCTCAAAATGTAACTACATATATAAGCATAAGCATAATGCTTATCTACTGAAAAATTCACGTTTAGTCAAATCCACTGAATTAATTCACGAAATTTTCAAAGCTGGAATTTTTCCATCACACTTCACAATCTCCACAAAGACTTAAAAGGATATCGATATGTTTATCTTATGGAATCGTTATTTGATAGATAAAAAACTTTATTATAATAAAATTAGAAGCTGCCTCATTGGGCAATAAGTAATTGTGATAAATGATTCATTCATACCATATTTACAATTTCATTCACTCGCTTTTTCATACAGTATTTACAAACTTGTTGGTTGGATAGGTTATTATGGAATTTCATGAACTTGGAAGGGATGATTTCGAGAATGTAAGGTATATCAAGATCATTATGAAGGGTTTTGTTGCTGACGTAATAAGGGGAATTTACTATTGTTCTCAGGACTTTTGATTGAAAGAGTTGGATGCGCTTGATGTTTGGCTTATAAAGTGTAAAGTAAATAAAGAACAACATTAATCAAATTACACTAAATGTAATTGGCCACTCTTTAATATCAAAAAGAATAAATAGTATTTCATGAGCATCATTTGTCTAGGGTGTATGATTAAGGTAGCTCCATCATGGCTTGAAACCGTTCTAATCGCAAGACATTCAAATCGTGTTTTAATCGTTGCGACTTCGGTCGGAGAATGACGAATCGCCCTGCTCACTGTAACGGATTTGCCTCCGGCGACGACTCAAAGAGATAATAGCACCAATTGTGCTAACACGATCTGACCTCAATATCACTTTGGCAAATTATTGTAATTATGCACATGAATAGAAGCACATGACATTCTCGTTACACATTTCGAGCAAGGCCATGAAGAATTCGTAACGGTGTAAAACATAATCGAAATAATTTATTAACAATATTCTTTGGATGTTAATTATTCAAAATCGAAATAGGTTTGACTGCGTCACCAGCGTCCTTCGAGGCATCGCTGAAAGTGGTTTTCTGGCTGTTTTTTTTTTCTGTTTTTTTTTTTTTGGGCTGAATGTATAATTGTAATTCTAAGGCTGGACGTGTTATTAGAACTCTTCAGTCAATTTCGAGTATTGCGATGGTAATCTGTCTGCTCCGTCACTGAATGCGGATTCCCTATAGCCAGTAAATATATGATAGTTGTCTCTAAACCTTACTTATATCAGAATACATTTATTTATCTGTCCGATGGATAATATATAATGGTTAACATTGCGACCCTGGCAGTTGAAAAGGTCAGTTTGCGGTTCCTTCCTCATGCTTCAGGAAAACCCGTTAAGGAAAACCCTTTTCAAAGCAAAAAGACCCAAGGTGTTCTCAGAAGAAATTTAGTATTGAATAACAAAGTTACAGAGAAAATATCTAACGTCTCAATAACAGAAACTGCTTGACGCAATAAGGTAGTGTAAATAAATTTAATATATACTTAATGTTTTAAGGATGCTACTATTTAAAATATTCGCAAAAATATTTTTGTGTATTTTTCAACTCTTTAACGGGTACGGTTTGATCGTTTCTATATAATTTTAAAGAGGATTAAATTCCATGCGTTATTATTGCTTACGCTATATTATTACGGTAATATTCTAATTTCATAACATATATATTATTTGAAAATTAACAGCTCCTTCTGTTGGGAGTTTATGAAGCAAATAACGAAAAAAATAAGCAAAACTGTACAATTTCCACAATTATAATATAATTATATATTAACTATTATTATTTATTGTATTTATTATTATTATTGTATTTGCAATGATGGCAATTGAATAATTTAATTTTAGACAAAAAGCAAAAATAAAAAAAACCTATATCAAAGTGATAATATAAGTAAAAGACTATTTTTGATAGGCTTGGACATAAGGTAGGTTTTATCTTCACTTATTGTACAATCTATTGGAAGTTACTTTGAAATAAATATTTACATAAAAAGTAAGATATTATATTTACAAGAATATATTGTTCTTTTATAGTTTTAATTTATGTTTATTGTAGTATATCCTATTTTGTTTATTAAAGGGTTTGCTTAGTGATGATTATTTTTGAATAAATAAAAATGACAAATTTTTAATATATGTATTTATAGCTGTCATTTGTAATTCCTTGTGTACGTCTGTAATTTTACCTGTGTTCTATGTTTCCTGCTATCCTTAAACAATGGATTTGGAGGATTTGATGTTTTCTGTAACTTGAATTACTCGATGAACTCCAAAACCTTGGTCGGTGCCTTCATTTCCGGCTCAGTAGGTTTCGGATAGACTTATATTATATTATATAATAGGAGTTTATTGTTATTATTTAAACTAGCATTTTTGTTAAAATAAGAAGATATTTTTTGTATAGTACTTATATACCTGTGGTTTAATGTGGTTTGTATGCATAGAATAAGTTATACTACTGTCTAGCTAGCGTCACTCCTAAATATCAGATATTTGGTTTACAATTAATAATTTCGATGATGTACTTTATCTGGTAGTAGTTGATTTATGGGAGCTATTTAGTTAATATTTTGAGAAAGAACAACAATTTATTAAGATAAAATTACAATCTGCCTTTTATTAGGCAATGAGTAATTGAGATAAGTGTCATCATTCATACCATATTTACAATTCATCATTCACTCGCTCATTCATACAATATTTACAAACAGCCCAGAGGCCCCCCAAGTCCACATGGTTGTCACCTCCCTCGCATGCGAAGGAGGAAGCGGAGTCTTGGGGAGTCCCCCACGCCCCTACTTCAGCCGCGTCACTGGATAAGAGCCAGCGGAGGCTGACCAAGAGCGCGAGAGCCACAGTCGCTCAGGACATGATTGGAGAAACTGGCCATTGCCAGGACTCCCACTGTCAATTATTTATAGCAGGTCACGAGGCCACTGCCGTTTAAGTCTCCGAGGAGGATTATAGGGATGTTAGTTAATATTATAAATTTTGTTTTTTTAATTTGTAACCGTGATCTCAACGGTCCAGGTATTTAGTGATTTTATTTAAAGTTTACAGATGAAGCTATAATCTATTTGATACTTAGAGGATACCAGTAGAATAAGAAACAAAATTAAGTTTTTGGGGGGAGGGGTGAATTGTAACAAAACCTCCAAAAAAAAATATATATACATAAGTATACTTTTTACAATAAAATAAGCTAAATGAAATCAATAAAATAAAATTGAAAAATTAATAAGTTGAAATCAAATACATACTCGGACTCGCATATATAATGATATATTTATTGACCTCCCTAAGAAAGTGGCATTTCGGCTGCATCACCAGATGGCATTAGCTGAGTCATCTTGTTGATCTTCTAGCACGTCCTAGGTCAAAGGCTGTCTGTCCATTGTCATTTAAAACGAAGATATGCTTGATAAAAACTCCGCAGTTATCTTGAGATAATTCTTTGACGCTGGAAAGACATTTGGCCTTCTTTTGTATTCGAAATCAGGGCAGGAAGGATATCACAATCAGAACATTACACTTTGTATCGTGCTGATTTTATGTTGTCTTGAACACTAAAACAGGAATTATGAGTAACAGTGAGTTAATTGGTCCCTAAATAAGTTTAATAAGGCATATAACACAAGCTATTGGTAATTAAAAAGTGTAATGTAGTGATCAGCATAGATGAAGCCGAGGAGGTAGAGAAATGAAGACGTATACCCTGGCAGGCGAGTTCGGGGCGATAGACAAAGAGTGACGTCAGAGGAGCCCAGTGAGAGGAATGCTCTCTAAAGATGGTGGGAAGGGCCTACCCTGTTATTTCAGGTTCTTGCCCTTTTTCTGCAAATGTCTTTCTTCTTCATGGCCACAGAAGACAGCGCAACTTTCAATAGTTTCTCGTTATGGTATCTACCTGAATATGTTTTAACTAATAAACAGAGGCATTATTACTTTAAATAACGAACACACAAATGGAAGAATCATTTCAAGGTATAAATAAAATACATTTTACACGCACAGAAATGCTAAAAACATCAAATAATTACGTTAAAACCGTTCATAGCTGATCTTTTACGTGTATCCAATGCGACTAAAAATTAATTATTAATATTAGTTTTGTAGCCTCTAACTTAAAATAGATCTTTAATGGTGCTAAAAAACAATATACGAACCTATGCTCCACAAACCCAAAAAAGAATAATTCCTGGGCCACTCTCAAAAAGTGAATAAAAAATTTATTTGGAATTCTATTTAGTTTCGAGGCTTAATACCCATTATGCTATCTAGGGTCACTCTTGTAAATGCTTATGTTATTCAATTATTTTATCTATTATTTATTTTATTAGTTTATTTTTACCGGAACCCCATTAACCCAAGAGGATATTGGTATTACAATACTTATAATAACTATTATAATTATCAATACTAATATTCTTGAAAAATCTGAAGAATATAAAAATTTTATTGTCCATACATTGATCCTATATCCTCGAATTGTCACTAAGCGGTAACGCTAACCTTTTTGTAATTGAAAAAAAAAACTGTTACAATAAGCACATGAGAGCCCCAAATTCAATCTTTAAGACGTGGGACCTTTTCAGTTTCGACACTGAAAATAGAGAGGGTTCTGTTCCCATGTTATGATCCATTCTTGTTCTGTTTTTATTATGGATATTATAACGTTTTGACCTACATCGGCAAAATGTCACAATGAAAAGGTATCACCGCCAGTCGCTGCATCCGAATACTCCACGTATTATTACATGTTCAGATATTTCACAATACGACTTTCACATGAGCCGTTACTAGTTCTCGGTGTCCAGTGAAAAGTGATGAAAACCGATACCAGAAATGGCTAGTGTTCAGCAATATAAAACATTCCCCTAAGAGTATACCATATGTATACCACACATATAGCATTCTCCGTAGTAAAACTGTAGACAACAGTGTGTCACATAAGTTTGAGGCAACATTTTCATAACTTCTGTCGAAGGTTATGACAAATCGCTGTTTTGCGTATCGAATGGGGTAGCTCACCATTCGTCCTATTTACCATTCAAGCGGATTTTGAATTCTAGGAATAAAACCGAAACTGAAAAGCTTATTCTTGCACGTCTTGCTCTGTGCCAACCTGTGTGCAAACTGAAGATAAAAAGAGAAAAAAAAATGATTTCCATGCAACCATTGTGACATTGCCGTAGCCAGCAGGCAAGTCTCAAGGTCTTGAAAGTGATTCTATATAATATATCAGTCTACTTTGGTATTTCACGTATTATCATTAACAATAAAACATAGGAGTACATACACCAAGAAGCTTTTTATTGTAAAAGACAATTAAATGTGACAAAAGTAATTGCAAACCTTTTTTTTTTCAAAAACTCTCAAATTTGAAAAACTAAGGAATGAGGGGAAAATAAAATGGAAATTATTTGGGATAAGTGGATCTTTTTTCAAGAAGGGACCTATTTGAAGGATGGGTGTAGGAAATAAGGAGTGTATAGAGAGACCTCGGGCGGGGCGCAGGTGATCTAGGGACAGTGGTGAGAGTCCACCATGGAGGTAAACATGAAGTAGAAATAACACTTTATTTGTACCACTGAACCAATGAGTAGAAAGTATGGGACTTTTTTTAGGTTTGTTGAAAAATACTTGTTGAGTTTTCATAGTTTCATTCACATTTTTTACAGTAAAAAAATTAGTAAAACTTCAAAAGGTATTTGATCATGCAGTCAACTTTCTATTTGTTGTACTCTTAGCGCAGGCGCAGTACTCTCACGATTTTGCGTGTCATCCTTGCGCAGGGGCCGAGTGTGAATGCTGCGCCTGCGCTAACTGTAGAAGTTGTTTTCATATCGCTCTGCAACAAACTGTTTTTGTTACCGTTCGTAGGAAGTGCCTAGTTCGTAAAACTGTTCCAACCGACCCTTTGGTGAACCGTTCGCGGTGGACTGTCTGGTGGATCGCGGTGGACTGTCTGGTGGATCACGGTAGACTGGAACGTCGCAAGCTGATAACACAAATACCTGCGTTCGAGGCTACATTATATTGAATTTTTCATTCAATTAAAAATTATTTACTATTCTGAAAAGTGCCGCCGAATATGAAACATGCGTTTCTACCAACGGGTTATATCAGAAAATAAGAAAAAACGCTCAAGATCATTGGGACCTACGCCCACTATGTCACCAGTCAAACGTAAGCCGCGGCGATCTAATCGAAATATCCCAGTAAATTCTTCAGCACCCAGCAGCTCTATGGGATAGATACCATCACAACCCAGCACATAAAAAGAAACAACTCATCAGTCTCCCTTTTTCACACCCAATAGTTACGAGGTGTTAAAAAATATTGAGGTAGAATACATGGACTCTACAACAACACCCACACAGCCCAAGCCACCAGTGATATTCGTTCGCAACATTAGTAATTTCAAATTACTATGTACTCAATTTAGCAAAATTGTAGGTACAGGCAAACACACTCATTTCCCTTCTTACAAATCTTGTCTCCTACCTCATCCCCGTTAAAAAAAATCCATAAGTGGATCCTTCCAACTCCTTATCCATTCTCCTTTGGAATGCGAATGGGGTTCGCACCCACACTAACGAACTGACAGCATTACTCCATGACAAAAACATCGACGTAGCTCTTATTACTGAAACAAGACTTACAAGTAAACGACCATTAACCGTTCGACAGTACCAGACTTATCGAACTGATCACCCAGATGGAAGAGCTCATGCAGGTACCGCTGTCATTGTCCATAACTCCAAATCACATAGTTCCTTTGGTAGCTCATGATTTCCTTCAATCCACTGCAGTGTCAATCACCACTCTCACTTTTCCCCTTACTCTAGCATCAGTGTACTGCCCTCCCAATAAATCCATTCCCGATTCCCAATTCATCTCCTTTCTAGACTCCATCGGACATCGTTCCCTTGTGGGTGGGGACTTTAGCGCAAACCAACACTGGGGCTCAAGATCCACAAATACACGAGGACGTGCTTTGCTGTCTGCACTCACACCGAGACATTGCTCCACTATCTCTCCTGACACAGCTACCTATTGGCCATCAGATCCCAACCGAAATCCAGATCTCCTTGACTTTTTCTTCTACAATAGTTTAGGAACACTAAACTATTCACTCAAGCGTCTTGATGACCTCTCCTCTGACCATAGCCCCTTATTATTAACCATTTCCCTAAATCCAATTCACAAACTGCCTCCTCCTTCATTTATTAGGGGCCCAGTTGACTGGGACCACTTCCGCCTGCTTCTTAGTCCACTGTGGTTAAGAATATTCTCACTACTATCCCATAAATGCAGGAGTTCCACAGGGCAGTGTCGTAGGCCCCATCCTCTATAACATATACACCGCTGATGTACCCTCTACTTCCAATACCTTCTTGGCCACATTTGCAGATGACACTGCAGTCTTGTCATCCCACCCAGACCCCGACATAGCATCCCATAACCTTCAAAAACACCTTGACGAGATCGAGTATTGGTGCAATCAATGGCGGATCAAAGTTAATGAAGCAAAATCCTCCCACATTACCTTCACCCTTTGTCGCAAGACTTGTCCACTAGTTTATTTTAATTCTATTCCTCTCCCTGTAACCGAGACAGTACGGTCCTTAGGCTTCCATCTCGACAAACGACTGACCTGGAACCCACATACGAGACTAAAAAGACAAGAACTAAACAGACGCTTTGGACAACTGTACAGACTACTTCAAAGGACATCCCATCTCTCAATAGAAAATAAACTACTAATCTACAAAGTTATACTTAAACCAATCTGGACATACGGAATAGAGCTATGGGGGACAGCAAAAAAGTCGAATATCAAGCGTATCCAATCCTTTCAATCCAAAGTCCTGAGAACAATAGTAAATGCCCCTTATTATGTCAGCAACAAAACCCTTCATAACGACCTTAATATACCCTACATTCTAGAACTTATCCCTTCCAAGTTTATGAAATTCCACAGTAGCCTTTCCAACCACCCTAATCGTGTAGCACAGTCATTGCACTGCGCCACTCATTCCTATAATCCTCCTCTCAGACTGAAATGGCAGTGGCCTCGTGACCTGCTATAAACGCGTGACAGTGGGAGTCCTGGCAATGGCCAGTTTTTCCAATCATGTCCTGAGCGTCTGTGGCTCTCGCGCTCTTGGTCAGCATCCACTGGCTAGTACCCGGTGACACGGCCGACGGAGGAGCGTGGGGGACGTCCCAAGGCTCCGCTTTCTCTTCGCATGTGGATTTGGGAGGTCTCTGGGCTGTCTGTAAGTATTGTATGAATGAGCGAGTGAATGCTGAACTGTAAATATGGTATGAATGAGATCATTTATCTTAATTATTATTGCCTTATAAAAGGCAGATTGTATTGATAGCACAATAAAAGAACTTACAAAACTTAAAAAAAAATTGAAGCTCGTAATTTCTGCGTTATATTGGCAGGTAGATTTCTGCGCGTAGCGGATGAGAGGTGGACTTTTGGGACTAATCAGATAGGCCGTTATTATACGAATGCACTAGCACTCCTAGTGAGCTCTCACGGTCTCGGGAAAAAGGGAGAGAGAGAAAGAGAGAGAGAGAGAGAGAGAGAGAGAGAGAGAGAGAGGAGAGAGAGAGAGAGAGAGAGAGAGAGAGAGAGAGAGAGAGAGAGAGAGAGAGAGAGAGAGAGAGAGAGAGAGAGAGAGAGAGAGAGAGAGAGAGAGAGAGAGAGAGAGAGAGAGAGGAGAGAGAGAGAGAGAGAGAGAGAGGGAGAGAGAGAGAGAGAGAGAGAGAGAGAGAGAGAGAGAGAGAGAGAGAGAGAGAGAGAGATAAATGACTGAGAGTTGTGGCTTATCTATTATTAGGTTTCCTTGAGCCTTAAGAAATATGTCAACAAATGATCTAAAACGAATTTGCTGCTTTTTGCGCACTAATGACTGAATGAATCCGTCAGAATAAACGACAGCCAAACATTTATTGTCGGCTTGTCCCTTTACTTTGTCACAGCTACCACATATGTCAAAGGAGCCAGTCAAGAAAAGAAATCATTTGTGGGAAGATGTCATTTGATCATTGGTGCATTGCTAAGCCGCAACTAGAGTCCCGACTTTCATGCGCTGCGGTTACCACCCGTGCTCTCGGAATGGGCCGGGAGCGCCTATGCGGTTTAAACCCACCACTAGGATATCTTGTTGTTATTGGGTTTCTCAAACTATCTGGGAACAATCCAAGATACAATATTGATATACTGTAGCTTGTTCCGGAGAAAATCAAACAGAAATATCGAAACAAATCTATCGTTATCAATAGTTAGGTATAATTATTATTGCCGAGTCCAAAGAAAAACATCAATGCATTCAGGAAAATTTAGGTTTTAACGCTCTCTTTTCCCTACAGTATTAATGACACATTAAAGGCAATAACATAAAAATAAATTAAAATATCCAATAACGTTCCAGTCGATTTCATTAGTTGATTTTACAGTATAGTATTTTTATTATTTAAAATTTATAAGAGGGGGGGGATTTTCAGTAACCGAACTTAGACATACAATGCCTATCATATAATCATTTCTGAAGCTTTTATCAAGCCCAAATTCTGGAGTGTCCCTTGATATATTTATATCCCTTTTAATTTTATTAAATTAAAAAAAAGTTAATAAAAAATATATTAGTAATAATAAAACTGAATTAGAATCGCTGACCTATGGAACAATATACTATTAGAATATTGTTAAGCAACTCTTGTATAATTGTTTAAGAATTTAACTTAAATGATACAACTTATTACGCCACCCACCATTGAGAGACAAATAGGTATGTGACATACGATTTCACCTGAAAATTTGCATTTTTAATCAACAATACTGTTTTCAAGATGAAGAAATAGTAGTTTTGCGGAATACATTACGTTCGTTTGCACTCATTAGTAGCCATTGCCTATTGTGTTCGGTACTGGAGCACTGTTCGCTTACTTAGTTTGACCCACGATTGTTGAATAAAATATTGGGAATAATAACCTATGTCAGAGATGTTTTGAGCCAAAGTACCGAAGTCATCGCTACACCATTAGGGGATTATCATATTTTTGTTTTTTAATTAGTCGAGTCAAACGTGGGCACCTCTTAAAGGACATGACGTAGGCCTAGGCAGTTTGGGACTCGTTTTATGAATTATTGAACAGTCCTGTATCCAATTAGCCACCAGTTTGTCTCCTACCGGAAAATTTTCTGAACGTGAAAAAAAAAATCTTTTCACAATGAGCGGGCCAAAGCTATTCCCGTTGAGCTGATGGTCGCAAATTAGAGAAGAAACTGACTGCTTTCTAGCACCGGCATACATCACACTCGCCTTCTCAATAGCACCCTTACATAATGCTACACATTCACAACTCAAGTGATGGCTGAATGAGTTTTAACTTAGATGGAAAATCTGCATTGTCATTATGAGAGTCGCTCTGATGATAACTAAGATCGATCGACCCCATTAAGATATGTAGATCTTCACATATTTTCATTTTTAGCCCACATTACTTTTCCATCATGCTAAATAAAAACACCTTTTTTTTTTTCTCCATAGCCCCTTTAAATTTCCAAATAATTATATAGAATTATAGATCCTCAGGTGAATCTATTACAAATTATTTTGTATTTCCTATAGCATCACTACATTATATACAGGTTTTGTTATTTTATAGAAATTATATAATGAATAAACAAGTATAATGATATATATTATACGTGACTGGACTAAACTGACTAATAAAGGTGATGGGGCTCACCTTTTTGATCAACCTTAAAACTAACTTACATACTAATTCTTATCCTAATTTTTCCCCAACAGTCTGTTGCTATCAATGCGGGAGGGGTGGTGGGGTCTTAGTGTTAAAAACTGGGTTTGTCTCAGCACTCCAAGCAACGGTTGCAGGTCAGCGTTCTTCAACCTCTCGAAAGAGTTATTTCGGACCACTTTTCGCATGATTCCATTCTGGAAGTGTTGGAGACATTTGGCTGTATTGTCAGTCAAGTAGGTAAATAGCGGGGCACCGTACAGCAGAGCTGGCCGGAGGACACATTTATATATCATCAATTTGAGACGAAGCAACAGGTTAGGTGAAGTTAGCAACTGCGATAGCCGGTAAGACCTTTGTCATACTTTTTCTATTTTATTACTAAAATGAGTAGAGAAATGGAGATGCCTATCCATTTTTATACCCAAATAGTGCATTGAGAAAGCTGGTGAGTTTTCTTGCCCTCCTATGCTATACGATTTTGGCAAGGATTTTTTCCACTTTTGGAGGGAGAAGATTACGCAGTCGGTCTTCCCGGCGATTACGCTGATGTTTAACATGCCCAGTCTGTCACTGATAACGTTACAAACTCGGCGTGTGTAAGAGCTCTTTGTGCACTCATGCTGCTGCTGCAAACCGCAATGTCGTCGGCAAAAGCGATTACATTAGCTTTCTGATAGTTTGTCCCAACAATTTCAGATGTGTACATACTGAAAAAACCGGAGACAGAACCGCCCCTTGAGGAACTCCACAAGTCAGAGGGAATGGGTTAGAGAGGTAATCACCCACCCGTACCCTCACCGATCTGTTCTTCAAGAAGGAAACCAACATGGTATATAGCTGCTCTGGGCATTCCTATCACAAAGCTGTCGGCACAGCATCCCGTGGGATACTGAGTCGAAAGCCTGCGTGCAGTCCAACGAGATCATAGAAGTTGCTGTATTCTTGTTGATACCGAGGGTGACTTCCGTTTGTACCTTCACAAGCGGATGTTCTGTACTCAGATGAGCCTGAAAACCTGTCTGCTCGTACGGAATGATAGCATTTTCCGAACAGAACTCCTTCAGGTAGTTTAGTATTATCTTTTCGAGAATCTTCCCCATGTGAGGGAGGAGACTGATCGGGTGATAGTGGGCTGGGTGGTCGCCTCTCTTTGTGGGCTTGCGCAGCGGGAACAAGATAGCTTGTTTCCACGCTGTCGTGAAGTATCGCAACCTGATACATGAATTGTACAGGTTAACGAGTTGGGCAATCCCTCTCCTCGGCAGCTGTTTCAGCAATACCGTTGCACCCCGTCGCCCCCTGTTGCTCGGTTTCCCTGGCACCGGTGAATAATCGCCTTGAGCTGCTTCGGGGAGACAAACATATAGTTCTGACCTGTCCTCAGCTGCTGAGGTTCGCGGTAGTTTCCTGTCCTAGCGGCGTTGTCTGCGGTGTAGTGGTCGGCCAATATTTTAGCCTGTTCTTCCGATGTGTACAGGGTGTCTCCGTCATGAAGACGGACACCTGAGTCCTTCTTGGTAGTAGTCTTTAGGAGCTTCCAAAACGTACGGAAGCCATGAAGCCGTTCGTGCCACGTTGCCGTCTTCCAATTCCTCATCAAGCCATGAATTTGTGTTGTAAGAGAGTTTACGACTTTCTTGGCCTGACGATTCCTTGTTCTATACCAGTTAATTTTCCAATTATTGCGTAATGCAATAAGTCGAAAAATATGGTCTGTTGGTTTTTGTAGCATGGGAGGCGTCGGGCTAAACTTTGGGATAGCAGTGTTTGCTGCATCGACAATAACCTCAGCCAGGAAAACTACCTGTCGATCCACTTCCTCTGTAGTGCGGAGAACAGGAACCGTATGCAATTGGTGGTAAAGTTGCGATCGATACAGGTCCCAGTCAGCCCGACGATAGTCGTACTACCGTCAATGGAATATAATACTGGTAGGTGGTCGGTCGTTACTAGGCCCAGGGTCTCACAATTGTTTATCCTGTGTGGCTGTTTTGTGAGTAAAAGATCTAGGGTGGAGGTTTGTGCACTGTTACCTCTATGGCGAAAGGTGTAGTTCTGAGGGTGAACGACAGTAAAGGGCGCCTTTACCAAGGCTCTCCCCGCTGGGTTGGTGGTGGCATTATTCCACAAGGAATGCCGCACAGTGGCAATATTGTAACCGATGAAGTTCTACTGAGGTGCCATTATTGCTAGTTGAAAACTTTACCAATAAAAACACTATATTTATTAGTTTTCCTAACTACAAACTGTTAGTTTTATTTTTGAGGAATATAAGCTGTGATTTCATTAAAATGATTTTTTTTTTATAACTACTATTTCGATTTTACGTAAGAAAAAGTTTAAGTGAGAGGATATTACACAAATCCTTTTTTTGCAATTGTAAATTTGCTTAAATGTTTGCAAGAATAACTCAGGTGCAGACACGTTGTATAGAAATATTAAAAAAAAATAAAAAAATATGATACCATGAAGTATTACTCTCAAAACCACTATAAGTTATCTATTACTACTACTTTTATCTAAAAAAAAAATATTCAAAACTTATTTAGAAAGATGATTAATAAATCTGACCAAAAAAATATATATATTTTTTTTTTTTCAACAGCTTTATTATGATAAAACTACAATCTGCCTGATTGGGCTATAAGTAATTGTGATAAATGATCTCGATCATACCAATTTACAATTTTCATTCACTCGCTCATTCTTACTATATATACAAACAGCCCAGAGGCCCCCCAAGTCCACAAGGTTGTCACCTCCCTCGCGTGCGAAGACTCAAGATCCCCAACAGCCACTCGTATTTACTTTATTATTCAGATAGATACTCAAATTAACTCAATATTCGATGACTTGAGCAGACCTATAAAACAAACGATATTTAAATTCGTTTTAAATTTGTCGGTTAATAGCTAAAGAGAGAGAGACGGTCTCGTTGAATTAAATATAATATTTTTTATGAATTCGAATGATGCTTCACTGATGACCCAAAAACTTTCTCTCATCGACCAAGACTACTTCAGCCATGGTCACCTTTGATTCATTGAAAAGGTTGAAAATTCGATCACAGAATCTGAGTCAGTGACCTTCCCAGTCTGGAGGTCGGCATGTTTCCAAGGTTTCGAACCATTCTCATCTTGATGCATATAACACTTATCTCATCACAAGATCAATTGACCAGTAATAAATGTAAGAATATATTTTTTGTTTTATATGTTTAATATGTAAGAATCTCTCCTCCACCATGGATAGGTTTGAAAGTTATTTGTCATGCCTGAGATTGAGCGTCACCACCGCGAAGAATTCTGTTTACCGCAAACAAAAATATCTTCAGATCTTGATATATCTCCGAAAATTACTAACAAAAACTGAAAGAGTCGCAGTTATATCTCTGCCTGATTTAAATCTCAAGTAAATTAAAATAGGGCTGCATCATTATTTTTTTATTTATTATTAATCAGCTTTATTATGATAAAATTACAATCTGCCTCATTGGGCAATAAGTAATTTTGATAAATGTTTTCATTCAGACCATATTTGCAATTTTCATTATCTCGCTCATTCATACAATATTTGCAAACAGCCCGGAGACCTCCCAAATCCACATGGTTGACACCTATCTCGCATGCGAAAGAGGAAGCGGAGTCTTGGGAAGTCCCCCACGCTCCTCCGTCAGCCCCGTCACCCGCTGTTAATGCACGTGAATAAATTTTCGGGTGGGTGTGTCAAGTTTAAGCAAAAAATAAATCATCAATACGAATATATATATACATATATCGAATACCATCCATGAAATTAGAACATGGAAACTGGAAAATGGAAAAAACTGAAAACACTTTTAAATAAATTGCATGTTTTTCAAGGTATTGAAGACGATTTTTAAATACATTCCAGTGGATTGTAAAATTGGAACCTAAGGAGAGGGGATCTTAAAAACAGCATCTTTGCTACATTTCTTGACACAGTACTTTATATATTTATGAAACCCAAGAAGCTAGAAGCAAGTATATTATTTGATTTGCTCTAAAATAAATGAATCACTTTTCCATCAGATACAGTAGGCGACGTTACAACATATATGTAAGCCTCCACATCAAGTCCTCACAACAAGAAAGCATGGCGTGACAACTGTTTTTAACACAAATACATATGAGAAGTGTAGCATAAACAGTGCTACGATTTCTAAATGAAACAAAACTAAATTTAAACCGAGAAAATAAAAAATCTGATGAAAATCTAACATCATTCTTTCACCCAATTTCCCAACAATCCAATCATATTTTATTGACTAAAAAAATTTATTCAACAGCCCCATTACGTCCTTGCCTGGCAGGAAATGGGATGGAAGTTATTTTATATCAATCCCAAAACATATGTTTTAAACTCACAAGTTGATATGAGTACTTATTTGCAGAAAATCAAATCTTGCAATAAGACAAAATTCGGCTATTTCTACTTTAGCATTGAAATGTCTTGAATGATAGCCAATCAAAAAATACTGAGGGACCAAACAAAGGGATGTAATTTTTCTGCTGAACAAGCGTTTTAATATGTCTTTTGTTTATTATTGTAGCTCATCAGATCACACAAAGCTGGACTCTTTAGAAGGGAGAGTATTTTATCCATAGTTATACAATGTTAAGAATATTGTGATCCTAATGTTATATATAATTCTAAAAGCCCCTTCTAGCGTATACCTGCCTCGTGACTTCATGGAAGTCACTGGTGGTTCTTGTTATTTTTAAGTAAGCGACCGCATCTTTCCCAGTTACCGGAACAACCCTTCTCTTATTCACATATGTCTCAGCTTTAGTTCCAGTCCCCACTAGTTCATAGATGTTTCCCAGACACTAGTCCATAAACATTCGACCTAGTATGTAGTAATTTATCTCTTAATATTTGTATATACCAGTGTTTTGCTTGTACTTCATAATAAAGCTTTTCTTTCATTTCTTTTAAAATACTCTCCTCTACAAAGATTATTTAACTAACCACAAACATGCATTCGATGCTTTTTATGTCTTTCTTTGTATAATTTTGTATTTGTTTATATAAACCTTTGTTTAGCAAGTCCAAAGAGATCACTCCTCCTGCGTCTTTTTTGCTATGATACAAAGTTAAAGACAAACTAAACAGTATCTATAGTAAAATAGAAAAAGTTCTCCAAACAAAATATTATAATTATTTATCTTATTTGATAAAAATATTTTAAAATAAAAACTGATTAATATTGTAGTACTGGAGTACCCTAGACGACGTACAAGTGACAAGTTGGGAGGAAATAGTGCCCAAGATTAGAAAATATAAGCACAAAAGTACAATCCATCAGCTGTGAGTAAATGGACATATGGTACTCCTGTAGTACTGTGTACCATGTGAATGGGCTTAACATTTTTAGACTTAATGTACCTTTTTTTAAAAAATCAATTTCAATTTTCACAGATTAAGTCAACTTAAGAACGTGTTGAAAGATATACTACTAATTAGTTTGATGCGGATCGGTGAATGCTTGAAATTGTTTCTACAAATAGTGTAAATACACGTGTTTGGTATATAATTGCATCTATAAATAGTGTATATCCACATGTATGGTATATAGTTGCATCTAGAAATAGTGCATGTACACAGGTATGGTATATACTTACATCTATAAATAGTGTATGTACACAGGAATAGTATATAGTTGCATCTATAAATAGTGTATGTACACATGTATGGTATATAGTTGCATCTATAAATAGTGTATGTACACATGTATGGTATATAGTTGCATCTAGAAATAGTGCATGTACACAGGTATGGTATATACTTACATCTATAAATAGTGTATGTACACATGTTTGGTATATAATTGCATCTATAAATAGTGTATATCCACATGTATGGTATATAGTTGCATCTAGAAATAGTGCATGTACACAGGTATGGTATATACTTACATCTATAAATAGTGTATGTACACATGTATGGTATAAACTTACATAATGTGTATATACACATTACTTAAATCCACTAAACTCCCATCCCCTACTAAGCAAATTTAAGTATAGATACTAATGTTGTATATTTTATTTGTATATTATGTTCTATTTTTTTTTCATAACACAAATAGCAAGTAAATAAATAATTTCAGTTCAAATAAGTGTAAAGAGAGCTTTAACCTAACCTATCCACTATGATCATCTATGTTTTGTTTGAGGTGCGCTACTGTAAAATTCCAAAATATAAAATGTAATTAAAAAAAAAAAAGGGTATTTAACAATCGAAATAAGTGAATTCAATGCTTCTTTGAATATTCTAAAACCTTGTAAAAAATTATGGAAATTATTATCAATGGAATATATAAAATACGTTACCAATTATAAGCTTCATGTTAGTAGCTTATTATTTATTTATTATAAGTCCAAATCAAATGCACTTTAGTTTAAATTGCATAATCGATCGAAAGTTGCTCTAGAACCGTCAACAGACAGTGTTATAGATCAAGGTTACAAAGGAGTGTTCATAACGAACTGATCAGGACTCCTTCGTGTTTCAAAACTATAATAAGGAATTAAATCTATACACAGAGTCGCTGAAACATAGATTTTTGTAATCCATACTTTTTTTTATAAACCACTTTATTATGATATAATTACAATCTGCCTTATCAGGCAATAAGTAATTGAGGTAAATGTTCTCATTCATACCATATTTACAATTCATCATTCACTCGCTCATTCATACAATATTTACAAACAGCCCAGAGGCCTCCCTAATCCACATGGTTGTTGCCTCCCTCGCATGCGAAAGAGGAAGCGGGGTCTTGGGAAGTCCCCACCGTTCCTCCGACAGCCGCGTCACCGGATACAACGCCCGAGATCCACATACGCTCAGGACATGATTGGAGAAACTGGCCATTGCCAGAACTCTCACTGTCAAGTATTTATAGCAGGTCACGAGGCCACTGCCGTTACAGTCTCCGAGGAGGTTTATAGGGATGAGTGGAGCAGTGCAATGACTGTGCTACGGGATCAGGGTGCTTGGATAGGTTACTATGGAATTTCATGAACTTGGAAGGGATGATTAATCCATAATTTTATTTAATTAATTAATAAATTATCATAATAAATTTGTCTAATCAATTAATTCAGCATATTTGTGAGTCGATTTTCTTCAGGATGTTTATGAGAGACTATTTGACCAAACCAAGTGGGAATATCAATGACCCACGACATATTTTCATACATTAAAATCGGTTATGGGAGCAATTCATATCATTGAAATATTCATATAAATTTATATTGTTGTCAATATATATGTTTTATTGGTCTACATATCCTATGCTGTTATATAATCTGCATTTATCTGATATTACGTTATTATTTGTAAATACATAATTATTAATGCTAATAATAAAATAATAATAATGCTAATTATAAAATAGCAACTACGAAAAATTGAATAAAACATTAATATTCATTTAAATGCATGTACACACATCAATTACACAAAAAAAAAAAAAAGAGAGGTTCAATAATACTACTTTTTGGACTTACATTTACAAAAACATTGTGTATTTGTATGTATACATATCATTTCAAAAAAAAACATTATTTAAGACCGTTTGTTTGTGAATCAGTTTTAAATTTCTTTCCGATGAAAACCAACTTGGAAATGCTTTCCTCATCTTTTCCCCATAAACCAGACATAGATACCACTTCTTTTTTTAAAACCTTTCTGGACCCATTAAAAGATTTACGTATTCGCTAAGGATAACTCAAGATGTTGTTATGAGTTACTTTGAACAGTAGTTCTGTAGTAAGAACTGGCTGCCCGTCAGGTTCCAGTTTCATTGGTACTGTTTCAAAAGTTTTGCAATCATTCATTTTTTTTATATGATAATCATGTTATAAGATTAATAATTGAACATAAATTAAATTTGAGATAAGGGTAACATAATAAATAAGTCATTTAAAAATGACTTTGAGAATCTGCCAAATTTAAATTAATTTTAAGATTTTGCATATATGCACCTTAATTAACCTTGAACCTTGAAAAACGTCCATTTATAAAAAGAGTGAACGTTTACCACGAAAAGTTCGAGAGTAGATATAGAATGAAGCAGTACGAAGTGCGTGGGTTTTTGGTTCAGTGCAAGGTGCAATTCCATAGAAAACTGAAGAATTCTTTGAAGAAATTGGAATCGAGAGTTAAATAATCTTTGTAGAGGAGAGTATTTTAAAACAAAAGAAAGAAAAGCTTTATTATGAAGTACAATCAAAACACTGTTATATACAAATATTAAGAGTTACATTACTACATACTGGGTAGAATGGCTAGGCAGATGTGGGGTCTGGGGCTAAAGCTGAGACATATATATATAAGAAAAGGATAAGATTCTGGGAAGAGGGAGGGAGGTCTTGAAGGGATGCGGTTGCTTACTTAGAAATAACAGAAACCATCAGTGACTTCCATGAAGTGACGAGGAAGGTATACAGTCCTGCTCAAGACCCTACCACTTGTTCACAGCATTACTATCATATATACGGCTAATAATGCACAATATATGCGCAATTTAATACTATTATGCACTTTATTTTTATTGTACCAAATATGTTTTGTCAAATTTTAATATTTGTGTTTTTGTGTCTTTGCGTTTCAGAAACCTAATTAAAATTGGGCAGCTTCTTATTATTAAAAATATAAAATAAAATGTTTCTCTATAAATGCTAAGGCACAGGTGTTTTACTGTTTGAAATATTAGTAGTAATAACTAAATTAGACAAAAGACTGAAGAAATGTACTCCTTTACTAACACCACTGTAGTCATCATATTTGAATTAAAGCATTAGAGGAATAATGTTCAAATTACAAAGAAAGATTGAACCTAACAAGAAACATTTTTTTTTTGGTAGTAAAATTTTAATTATGGAATTTGTTACAAACCAGCTAATTACACAATAATTTAACAGCGAGTTCATTGTTACCTCATTGGGAGATCGGTTTGGGTTGATGAAAAAGAGATGTTAATAAATAACCTCGAAGAAAACTTAACATCTCTTTTTCATCAATCCAACCAGATCTCCCATCAATCGTTTTGACTCACTTAATTTGTAGTTTAACTTCAGTTAAGTGTGCCTCTGCGACTAAAAAAAAATCTTTTGTTCGCCAGGGAGGCGAATGAGGTCACAAGACCGTCCCCAGTACCCTCAAAGCTGCTACCTGACTTTTTGGGTGGTGGACTGGTTGGGTGGGGAAAATTTTTGAAGGGCGGTTCCAACTTTAGCTGCTCCAAGAAGTAACCACTCGAAGTAGTAGTGGTTAGAGTGGTTTTATTTTACTTTGAGTTATAAGTATGAAATAACTTTTATCAAAATATATCAATATTATGCACGATTTGTGAAAATTATTCTCAATATAGACCGCCTTCAAAATAGCTCAATACCTTTTTAATTAGGGTTGAACGTCCTTTTATACTTCTATTGAAGGAGGCCTTTGGGTGTGGGGTAAGGGTGTGGGTGAAAGAAAAATATGCTGTTTCATCCTGAAGATTTGATCCCAGAAACCATCGTCAGCAGTGAGTGACACACACTATAATTCATTAATGTTTATTTTCGGAATACATATTACTAGAATATTATTAATACACAAAGATTACTAAAATATCATTTTTGGAATTTTTTTTTTCAATTTATTTCTTGCCCGTTTAAACATTCCAAAACTGCTTGAGAGCTTAAGAACCAGCTTATTGTTCTTGTGGTATCTCTTCAATATTTTACCATGGAACAAACCAAATCTATTTATCTACCTAATTATTTGATCGTTAAAAACTCAAACATAATAGAACTGTAATATATCGAGTATTTTCTTACATGATGATGATGAGTTTTTGGTCAACCACTTTTTAAAATTTCAGCAAAGCTCTCGGATGTTTCTGGACTTTTTTTTTCGAGAGAGAAGAACTAAGAGAGAGAAGCTTAAACCAATAAAAATGTAATCTAACTCTTTAAAATAAGGTTATACTTACAGGCGAGTGTACACGTTCTGAATGAAAATAAAAATGGAAATAAAAATTCTCACAACCCAGTTCAATTTTCTTTGAATCACAGAACAGCTGTTTTTAATTTATTTAATTGTTTGAAGGAGGAAAATTTCAAGGAAGGGTCGTTCATATACAGTAAGTCACAGGAAAAATTTCCTGGCAGTCTATGTGCTTGTCAAGTGATCATAATTTAAATTTATCATAAAATTTTCAGGTGACGTTTGAGACTTTAAATTGATCTTTAAGAAGTTATTATTCTATGAGTGGTCTCGAGCGGTATCTACTTCTTTTAAATAAATTACAAATGGTTGGGCGAATGTGATGAAACATTTTCACTATTCATTAGTAAAAGACACATGATATCAATCTGATTACAAATTAAGATTCAGCACGTATTTTCCTGTGGGAATGTGACTTCAGAAAGTCGTGCCGCCGCAAGTGGCAGCTGAAATTGCTTTCTTCTCGACACTTTTCTCACAAGTTTATATTGCAAGCAGGCGTCTTTTCAGCATTTATTTCTAATTACAGTATTGTGTTTACAATATATTTACAATACATGTTGAACCTAATTTATCATCCGTTTCAAGGTGGTTTTGTTTCATCTTTCACATTTTGAAACAGACTTATTGTGCGTGGAGGATACAATTTTCATAACATTGCGTGTTAACCATTATTTGAAATTCAGAAAATTGAATGCACAGGGCACCCTGGTTAAAGTGCTTGGATTGAGGGGAATTATTTTGACATCTGCAGGTTTAAGGAAAAGAGTTTTATTCTACAAGTGTTATTAGGCCATGATACGTGTCTTATGTATTTTTTGGGACGTCCACAACACTTTTTTTTACTTACAATATCGGCTCATCCACCCGGTAGATTCTGAAACCTTATTCGTAACCTTTCAATAATACATACAAATTACCATTCAATTAGGGTTAATTGTTGACTTGAGAATTACTTGTAGTTTTTTATTGCAATAAATCAAATTTTTATTTTAATTGCGATTTATAAATTTAACGATACACTTTAACGATTTATAAATGGTTTCATATAGTTGCTAAACCACAAATGGACCAAACTATCGGACTTTATATTCTCCCAATGACGTGAGTCAGCTAAGGGTGGAAACAGGATTAAAACAAATTTAACTCTACTTCCTTAGCAGAAAATCTTTTTGAAAACTTGTGTGCTCAGTTTTTTACAATTTTATAAAAGCCAGTCAAAATAACTCGCATTCGTAGGATTACAGGAAATACGAAAATAATTTGTAAATAGATTCGCCTGAGAATCTATAATTATATATAATTATTTGTAAATTTAAAGGGGCTATGAAAGAAAAAAAATAAAAATTAATAACTCGCACTACGTTCAATGCGATCTCTGAAACTTACAAGTTCACGGAATATAAATTATATTATACAAGAGAATTTTCTGATCAGCAAATCCCACTGGCAAAGCATCAAATCCACCTACTCGTCACTCCAGCATTGCATTCAGTAATGCCAACGCTCTCCTGACACTATTGACATGACTGCGCAAGGGGACTTTCGTTTTGAACATTATCGCAACATGTTTGAGAATGTGGATGGGGTTCCTCACAGGGAGCATACGATTACCATCTGTGAAGAAAGACCTCAATTACCTCATAAGAGAAGTAGTGAAGTGAATAGATCTGAATGTGAATAAAGGACTAGGCCAAGTAGTTTATATTCCTAAAGAGGGGCACCGTGGACTACTTGACAAGGATGCTTTCATTACCATAACCTTTTTCCAACGTTCGTTTCTAGGTTTCCTGCTAGGTTAAATTTAACTAATACGAACAGGTTTTTATGAAAATGAACACTCAACTATAATTATATGTCAATGGCCAAAATAATTGAAAACATGATCAGTGATTTGGCTTTGAACCAGGTAAAATATAGGAAGAGGTTAATTGCAGAACTCGCTTTAAGAAGTTATCTCCAGGGCTGGATAAATGACAGCCGAAGGAAGAACTTTGAAGAGCGAATCCAAAATAGTCAAATTTAATTGTGGTAAAGAACCTGCTTTAATTAAACAAGCCAACAGAAAAAAATACGGAAGGTGTTCTCAGGCCTGCTCTGCTGTATGGTGCACCGTTTTTTCGTCATCTGACGTATACGACAGCTCGACAACTCCAACAACTCCAAAACAGTATTCTGATGAAAGTGGTCAGACATACTACATTCGAGTACGGCTACACGACCTTTGCTCTGCCTATGGTGAATGAATTCATTCAACGCAGACATATCAAATTTCTTAATAATAAAATTCTTATATTTTCATATAATACTGAAATGCGTTCAAACTCGCCCTAGGTAACCAAAAGTAGGGGTCATACTGTTTTTTTTTATTTCTAAATCCCTTTATTAATAAACCCCATTATTTTTTAACAATTTATAATGCAATTAACAAGTTCAATTTAACAATTTCTCCTCTTACTGTGATGCGCTGATGCATTCGAAGGAGGTTGGGTTACATAACAATATCAGGTTGACGTTAAAATTACAATGCAATGTATAAATACTAGGTGATGGGGCTCACCTTCAGTTTAAATGTGGGAAAAACAAACTAAAAATACAACTAGAACCTAAGACTAAAGCGTTCCTGCCTCGACTGCGTCTTGCCATCGACGGGGGAAAGGAGCGGGGGTTATCGTGTTGAACACCGCGTTTGTCAGGTATTGCAGGGAGTCGAAACATTTTATATGTCTACGTTGGATGAACAGGTCATACTGTACCCCGTTTCTTTGCCCTCTGTACAATGCTTACAGCACTTGCGAGAGTTGGGCAATAGAGAATTCATATTGGGAAGATTTTCACGCTTCGCAGATCAGCTCAATTGGTAGTCGCCAGATAATGGGGAAGTCCATGGTTCGAGTCATGATTCTCCTGAGTCTGATTTATATTTACCCATCGGTCAATAATTATTAGCAAATCATAAATAAATTAAATGAAAACTAATAAATGAGTAGGTGTGGTGTCTGTTCGGAGAATGGCCTAGGTTGATTAAAGAGAAGTTATTGAAACCTTAGCTCTTGTTCTCCGAACAGACACTTCTACTCACTTATATACTCACTGCAACGATAAACACACTAATACCGTTTATTGGCATATAACCCAAGGCAAAACCTTTCCATCAGGAAGTAAAATGTAGACAACTTTTCACAAAAACTGAAGCTGGGACTCATGGCGTTTCATTTGTCGAAAAAAAAACACCTCAACCATAGTAACATAAAATGTATGGTTACCTTCATTTATTCCACTTTGGACAAACAGGACTGTGCATAAGCCACCAATTTCTACAAAACTATTTCAAAAAAGAACGAATTTCAGAGCTTTGATTTGATTACCTGCTCTATACGATGGAAAAACATTTATTTTCTTAAATGCCAAGCAACTTTGACCCTTGGACCTTGAACCTATCAGAAGAATATTTTAGGTTTTTGTCTGGGTTTTTTTTTTACAATCCTTAATTTTACCAATATTTGGTAAATATATTATGAACTAAACTGTGTTTGTTTTTTTTTTATTATATATAAGCAATGTATAAAATAAATATAAATGTAACATAAAATAATGTTTATTGTGAAGATCCTTTCTATTTATCCAAGCAGATCAGTCGAATGAAAGAGGGAATACAGTTCAATAAAATACCAAGAGGAGATAATTTTAATCAGTTAAAGGAAAAAAATATATAAATGAAAAAAAATTAATGATTAGTTCCGCTTACCCACTATTAAATGAAACATCTTCAACCGTGTTTAATTAAATCAATGTAGGGAGAGAGGGCCACATTTTTCTCAGTACTTTCTCTGTGAACTTGAGAAAGCAAAGCCGAGCCGAAAGCTATTGGTATTGGAAGACAGCTCGATTACGCAATACTCCACCGATGTTCTGTAAGAGGATCTGACAAGTAATATTGAACATGAGGGAAACGAAAGCCAAGACGAAAATCTAGAACAGCACAGTGCATTTGAATACTTGCAGTTCGTTTTACCCAGAAGGTATTTCCTGTTCAGAAAGCCGTAGAATTATTCAACAGGGCAGCAATTGAAAATAAACACATATCCGTGAAGAGTAGATTCAAGGACAACCTTCGGCAATAATAGCTTAGAATATGTTTACATACATCTCGTTCTTGGGCTAATTTCTTCCTCAATTAAGTCCCTGGAAATGATGCTTTAGCAGATGAACACAGGACAGTCCAATTTATGACATTTTTCCTAGACCTTGAGAACAATGTAGAAACTACTTCCATTAAATTATATTAAGAAAGTTTGGGGTGCGTGTGAGAGGTCCAATCCCAGCGACTGACCACCCGAACGCAGGGAAAGTATACTACTGCTTAGAAACTAATTTTACTATCCAACGGAACAGTCGGCAAGGAGAAGGAAGAGCATATACAATGCAATAACAGCACCATATAAAATAATAACAATGCAATGTATATTAGTTAGGCACGCATGTCTATGCACAGGTTTTATAATATAAGCCAACCACTTGGAAAGCGAACAAATCCCTTATTAATAATAGTGACAGATTCTACAGCTGTAAATTTTAATAATCATTGGTTAATAATAAACAGTCAGGCGTGGTCCATCACTGATAAGTTTTCGGTTCTCAAATCTGTGATAAGCGTAGTTCATCTTACTTCCATTCTCTTACCATCTCAAACTATTAACTGATCCAGACATGGCAAGTTGAGAGTCGTCCACAACTAAATTTGATGAAACTCTCCTTTCTTTCATCAGTCAAAGCCCCCAAAATATAATCCACACAAAGCTAAATTCACATCTTTCTATGAACTCTGAGTCTTATCACAAATAAATATTACACTCGACATTATCCCCAAAGCTCTCAATGGAAACTTAACACTTCACCGATAACACAGAATCACCTCGAAACATGGCTGATGGTTAAGAACAATCACTTCATGGTGTAATGTGAATAACTTTCATCATCTACCTCAGTTTAAACAAAAACTTCATGACCAATTCTGAGTAAAAATTAGAATTTCCGATTAAGTAAGCCACGGTTTTGGCTTCTGACTCTAAGAATGGTCCCTGAACGAAGTGGAAAGTGGATGAATAATTTAAGCCTGGCTTTGGGTTAGCTTTGTATTCAAATGACTATTTTGCGTAAGACTGGTTACAAGGTGAGGACTAGGCATGACTGGGATTCCTATTGAGTTTACCTAAACAAGATTTATCCACGTATTCTGTTATATTTGTTAGTAGGTACCTCCCCAAACTATAGGTAGTAAAAATCCCAAACGGTACGGTACAAATTTAAATGATGATAAATAGGATTGGAATAGGGCTTAACAGCGAAGTTTGGGAAAAAGTATTATTTTAATGGTGGCGTGGTAGATGTAAAAATTATCTATATACATTTTATCGTGAATAAAATTACAAATTGAAGATTATATGTGAAGAGGCTAGTGATGTGGGATAAAATATGTCAATTCCCCAACAACCTTGCAAAATGTATCCTATACCTTTTTCCCTTGCTGATGTATTAAAGAAAGTGGTTATCATGCCCTATGACAAAAAAAAGATAAGTACCAAAAGACTGAGTGTCCTCATTGCTCGTTGTCCTGCCCCGAAATTCTCAAAACTATCGCAACTGCTTTCTCTGTATGTTTTGTCAACACCTAGCTCTAATCCCCATAGGAGTTGAGTGAAGGCAACCTTTGCATATTAAGGAAGTTCTGGGCTAATAGCAATACCAATGTTATTTTCTTTCAACAGCAGTATATTGTGATCACATCTCTCCCCCTATAACAAAACATAATTCGATTTGTTCGAAATGTCATTCATTCTAACCTATTTCTCATCAGAAAGAGATGTTAGTAAACAACCGAAACTACGTTTAATAAACTGTATTATTTGTTTTGTTTTTTGTTGGGGTTGAATGCCTTCCATATACTTAAGAGTAGGAAAAGGTGGGTTATCTAATGGTTACCAAATTTTTCTAGTCAAATTTGAAATGTTGATTTTATAATTCGTTAACGTGTACATGATGTTTTTCATAGCACTTTTCAATTGGAAAAATGGGCGAGGTTTCCCTCATCGCAAAATACGAGCCAGAGTTGACGGCAAATGGCGTTTTCTTTCTCCGTAGAAGCCTTCTTCAGGTGAAGATAGTTGGTTATGGTGTTCAAATACATAGTTTAATATGTGACTACAAGGTTAACAGGCATGCAATTCATTACAAGGTATGTACATCAATAACTTAGTTACCTTTTATTTCACTATTAGATAATTATCTACCCCAGGTTTCTAGAAAATCAAAAAGAAAAAAATAGAATTTTTGTTTTCAACCCAAGAATGTATTGAACAATTAACCTTGTAAAAGCGTTGTTGTTTTTTAAATCAGTGTAAATTGATTATATTCACATTGACATGCTACATGAGCAGACATTCTCAAGGAAGATATATCGTAATAACAAAGGTAACCTAGAGACAGGTAATCTAACTGCATTCTATATCTTCCATGTGAACTATATTTTGGTTGTACATTTTTTAGCGTATTGTCACTTCATTCATCAGCAATTTACATTTTTCTAAGCAGAATTTCATCCATAAGCCTATTGTAATTCAAGTGATGTCCCCCAAACCAAAAGTTAAGATTTTAAATTGGCCACTAGTTCGTTTTATGTTCCAAAATCTGGCTTATTATTAATATAAACAGGCCTATAAATACTTTCTTTAATTAATCTTCCCAACCCGCCCTCAACTTCTGAATTTCAAACATGAGAATGCTGGAAGTCCATACTTTAACCAAGATCTAACTTTGAGATGTCAAATTCTCTAATGAGATCTTATAGATCTTTAGTTTTTTTTCTTTAATTTTGATAGTTTCAATAAATAGTAACAACAGAACTTGTAATTAACGCCAATTGATCGAGTTAATGAAATTTTACAATGCTTAAACTGAAACTAAACTATACATCGCTCTCCGCAAGTACTGTTATAACCTGTACCTAAGCAGTGTTACCATTACGAACCGGTACAATTGTAAACTTAAAATTTATGTGAGGAGGGGTTCTACATATACTTTCATCCATAATTTGAAGTGCTTAAAGCACGATAAATACCAAAATATACCTAACATATTGACTGGATGCAATCGAGACAGCATCATTTTCGGTTCTTGAAGTGAGTGTGGAACGACAGCCTGCATAAAAAATATTACCATTCTGCCAAGTTTGACATAATTCTAAACTATGTAAACACGGTAGTATTTGGAAATGGGGGGCACATGCATTTTCCCGCTTAGGAGGAGACACACAACCCCAAAAGGAAATTGGCCTATTCCAGCACATGATCTCCAAGAAGAGCTTTATATTTTAGCCCAAAAGCACACAGGGAATCATGTTGTTTCAGATGTAGTTAAAAATACTCTGGCGATGTTTGTCATTACAGCAGAAGTTGACTACTGCTCAGTTGATTTATATCACACCCTGATAGTTTGGTGCAACAATACATTTGGTTGATGTTAAACAATCAGTATGTAAAGGGATTAAACTGTTTAGCTTAAAAGGGCTCATCTTGTTGTTATCTGAAAAGTTAGCATAGGTGGGCACTCTCTACTTAATGAGCTTCCGGGGAAATTCAATTCTAGTTCCATCCATGGATTGAAGCCGAGAATATTCATACGTTGAAGTACACACTTTGAGAAGTACACCATATATGAACCTATGAAGAAAACTTATTAAATGTTGTCACTTTACTATTTGTCAATGAAGTGACCACCTCCAGCTTCTATAAACTGGATACATGCTTGGCCCTTCATAAGGTTAGGAGAAAACCTGGTGGTTAGATAATACTTCTGACCACCTAATCCAGTATAATGGCAGAGAAAGAATACAGTATAAGTACCCAACCTCCTGTTCTCCATTTGCTATAATAATAACAATATGTTTGTTATCCAGGAAGTAAGTCCCTTAAGGATGAACATTTATTTAACATAAATTGGGATCTTTGACAGTAACAGTTCCCACCAATATTTACAATGTACAGAGAAATAAAATATAAGAAAAAAGCTAATAAAAAAAATAAATATATAGAAATAAAAGACAGGTATTCCTCAAGAACTGTTCATTTCTTTGTGCTGGGAAATTACTAAATATTTTTTATTTGAACACATTTAATAAAGGAGTGTGGTGTATAGAGGGGGCCGGGAGTTTCAGATGGATATTGCAATTATAACAAAGAAATTGTGTAGTACTGTACTTACATAGGGATAAGGACATAGGATGGACTGTTGGCAGCAGGTTTAATGTGAATGAACGTCTGCTTTGTTGTTAACTATGGAGAAGTGGAGTATGATGGTTGTTGGGTAAGGAAGAGTTTGTAGAAGAAGGTAACGAGTAAGTATTTGTGATGATGATATGGTGCAAGCCATTTCAACTGTTAATAAAAAGGTGATCATTTTGAATCTCTTAGGTGAATCTAATTCATGTGTTGACCACTCGGTTAAATTTTGTTTCTATTCCGAGTCCATCGCACTCAAGGGAACAATAGGGAAGATGATGGAGGAAATAAGATTAACTCAGACAGAGGGAAGGACAACGTTGTGCAGTTTCTTCAGTTGGGCCAAGGAGTAAAAGATTTTTTTGACATGGATGTAGTGTCATCATTCCAAGTTAAAGGGTTGTTGATGAGCAGACCTAGATCATTAATTGTAGATTGTAAGAAACATTAACTGAATTAATTTTGGAATTCGGTATGTCTTCTAGTCGGTTAGTTAGGGATTTATGTCCTATTAGAATACATTTACTCTTTAGAATGTTAAGATTTAAGTGATTTTGGCCATCCCCTTTTGCAAGAGAGTTGATATTCGACATTACGTGTTTGCAATTTTTATCAAAATCGGAAAGATGAAAGGAAGGGAAAATTTAGAAGGCATTGACATAAAAATAGTACCTATAGATTTTTAGGATAGAAGAAATGAGTAATGTATGATAATATAAAGATGAACATTGAGTTGTAATTCTCAGGATATCCAAAAAATAGATTGGGGCATATTAGAAATTGAACTAAACTTAGCATAGTTGGAGAGGAAGGATGTAAGCCACTTCAAGGAGCTTTCCAGGGGAGGGAAAGAGTGTAGTTGTGTAAGAAGAATGTTATGGTCTACTTTGTTAAAAGCTTTACTAAAGTCAAAGAGGATAGCAATCACAGGTTAATTGTGCAGTTATTAATATTTTTGTCTTGTCAATGAATTGTAATATATTCAAATGACTATGAGTAAACATAATTTTCATGAGTTATTAATAAAAAAAACTGTAATTTGTCTGAAACCATAATATATTCTTTTAATAAATCACACCAAATGTGCAGGTATATTAATCATGGCGCCTTAACTAATTCCCAATACATGGAACTCATTGGGAATCTCTTCATCCCAGAGATACTTATTAAACGGTATTCAAAGCATTATTCACAATTGCTTACTTTCTGAACATATTTTAGAGAATTGGCCAGAATAAAATGTAGACTGGATTGACCCAATTTGTCTACTAAAAGCACGCCCTATGAAAATGTTTACTTATATACTGTTTTTATATATATATATATAAGTTAATCATTATTAGACTAAGTGCACCACTTTGTATTAACTGACATTGAATCCCCATTATTGCCCATACAAACCAATTTCCATTTTTGACATGAGGAAATTTTAAAATTAATGTTATTTTTATTATAGTGCCTCTAGATCAATGAGAAATAATTTGTCATGATTTAATGGATTATTATAATGTTTTCAAATGTTTAATTTTGTTTTATATTTCAGGAGCCCAAGTTGTTCTCAGTTAATCTTATTCCTTTACATTTCATATGACATGATTGAACAGTCGCATATGATAATTATGGGTCCTGTGGATGCAAGTGATTACAATGGTTCGTCATCAATGACTCAAAAGCTCCTGCACGACATTGCTGTCATGAAGTATGAACATGCTCATCAACTCAAGTCGACTACAGATATGATAAAAGATGTATACAAACTTTGTGAAGAGGTGCCCAAAGTATGCCATTCTGAATCAGAAATAAATGAATTTGGGAATCAAATAAAAAAGCATCGATTTAAACGAAGAATTAGTAGTTCATCCAAAGCAAATATCTCTAGATATGGAGCGTCAACTGTTTTCCTTTTAGGGTTAGAAGAAATAAAAATGCCTGACCGCAGAAAAAAAAGAAAAGATAGAAAGAAGAGAATTATACCTATATGTTTCTTTGTTTTAGACAAAAACAGGAAAAAAAGGGTACCAATTATTAGAAGAACTTTTAAAGATAAGCTGTTGAGTACAAATGCATATGAAGAAAATAAAAAACAAGAAAAAGAATATCAGGTACCATATAACATAAAAATGTTTGAAGCTATAACTGATAAGACACCTGAATTGTCTAAATCAAAAAACGCTCATACAAAATCTGTCAAATTTTATTCAGATCTTAATAGCATCCTTACAGAAGCTAACAGAACACTAAATCACATTTCTACTCTTGCAAAATATGATTCTGTAGAAATGCCAGATGATATGAAAAAACCTTTAGTAGCTGTACTGCTCAAGAGGATATCAGATATTTTTACTGACATAGGAAGATTGGAATGAAAAATTGCACAGCATATAAAGATCAATTGTAATTAAAAAAAAATTAAGGAAATTATGAGTGTTTTTTACATTGTATTAGTTTATCTATTGACCAAGAAAATAAATCAAAATGTAGCCAACAAATTTAAATACTTAACAACTTTAAAGCAAAATATTCCATCGCTAAAAAAAAAAATAATCGAAAATAAAATTATTCCCGACAATGGTATTCTAGTTATAAATCTCTTTTGCATAAAAAGACTAGTGACATACCATCTATGAAAAACTGAAACAGATTATTGTCATATGAGTTTATCTATTTCTTCCTCAGACATGCATTAAACAAAGTTATTTGTCCACTAAAAAAAAGGGTTAGCTATAGGATACAGTTCAAAAAGTATGCTGGCCTTTCACTAAATTGGAAATAAGTACATTTAGTCAAAACAAAACCTAATTACTTGAACAATTTAATACTGGGTGATGGGGGGAGGGGTAACTTTGGATTCCAAAATGCAAATCTCCAACCCTGTTTCGACTGATCCGGAACACTAGCAAAGGGAACTGAAAAGGAGCTTGACTGTATAAGGAACAAACTGTGATTAGCTGATCGAAAGTAAAATTATTGAAAACAAAACTCATATAAATAAATGGTTTACCAATTAAGACTAGATAAATAATAATAAAAGGCAACTGCAGAATTTGTGTGCAATATCAACATTATTTACAATGAGTACAAATAACATTAATTTTAAAAAAATACCCCTACAAATAAAATCAATTCAAATAAACTATTAAAAAAAATTAACAGATCGATCTGTGCAAGTTAATGAACATTGTATATTTAAAAACAAAACAAAAATGTTATTATAATAACTAATATGGTAAGTAAACAACTTTTTGGTTAGCATTGTCAATTGTATGGATTGTCTTTTAGCTTGTTGATAAATATTTTATTGCATGAGATAATGAGACAAAATAAAATGTTCTACTTCCCAAGCCGCCAACAGTGTTGCTTGTTCCAAACTGTCCTCGATGAAGCAAGATGTGAGAAGATACAGTGAATATCACTGTTAATCCAATTAATTCCATTCAATTTTTGTTTCGATCAGCTAATCACAGTTTGTTCCTTATACAGTCAAGCTCCTTTTCAGTTCCCTTTGCTAGTGTTCCGGATCAGTCGAAACAGGGTTGGAGATTTGCATTTTGGGATCCAAAGTTACCCCTCCCCCCATCACCCAGTATTAAATTGTTCAAATAATTAGGCTTTGTTTTGACTAAATGTACTTATTTCCAATTTAGTGAAAGGCCAGCATACTTTTTGAACTGTATCCTATAGCTAACCTTTTTTTTTAGTGGACAAATAACTTTGTTTAATGCATGTCTGAGGAAGAAATAGATGAACTCATATGACAATAATCTGTTTCAGTTTTTCATAGATGGTATGTCACTAGTCTCAATCAATATGATGGTGTGGAGAGCATCGATGGTTGATAGCACGAGGTCTAGTAAGGTCCCTGTCGACAAACTATGGTGGACTGACAGTCAGAGCTGTATTAGGATGTGTACCTTGATCTGCTTAATACTATCATAAGGAAAATAACACTGTTCTAGGCACTGGGAATACAGCTAAGTGCTAAAATAAATCATTTTCCGTTATACAACTAAATTTATCTTAAAGTACATTTATGTACATCTGCATACAAAATGCATCACTTAGAATTAATATTTTTATAAAAATACTAGTATAGTTAAAGTATCTATCACTTAGGTAACCTTTAAAAAAAATATACATTAATATTCTTTATTGCGAAACAATAAAACAAAACAAATGTTTTGCCTTCAATAACTTTACCCTCGAGAGAAACAGTAAAAACTTTAATATTAAGGCCTTAACACTGGGTATATCAATGATTTACTCACCTCTTTCTAGAGTACAATAAACAAAGATCAACAGTTCTTTAACCAAGTAAATTAAGTAATATGAAACCAATACACTGTTAAAACTTTATAGAAAATAAATCTACGAATATCTGATTGAACACAATTTATATGAATACTCAATATATATTGGTGCACTCAGAACTTTATAATTAGTAATATCTTGTTTCTCGTTTCTGTTTTTAATGTGCTTAACTGTGTGGAAATACCAACCATTGCATGGATACTTACACATATACAGTTTAAAATTATATTTTTACAACCATTATCATAGAACACAGAAACAGAGTGACCTTTCAAAATATAATTATATAGAAATATTAAAGATTAATAGTTACAATTTCAGAGATATGATGTTTTGGCTTTCAAAATTGGCTAGTCCAAAATAATATCACAGATATAGATGAGATCACAATACAAAAGTATCTAATGGTAATAATTATCAAATGAGAAACTATTAGTCGAGGCAACATCACCGCTACCAAAACTAGGAGAAGCTACCTTCTACGCCAGGAGTGGCCAACCGAAGGCATGGTGAGGGTTTGGAATGGGCACTTGGCCGGCCCCTGGCCCTGATCTAAAACATCCTACTAGTTTTTATGTTCGCAAATCAGTACCACAGCACTTCTCTTTGTAAATAATTATATCAAATAAATGAATTTGCAGGCTCTTGTGTTTATTGATTGGCTTGCACAAGTCAGTAAATGGCTACATAAAGCCAGCTCATCACATTACACTCAGACACTTGAATTTAATTGGACACTTCTCTCTTGGTAACTGTAAACTGCTTTTTTTTTTTTGCACTGATGCCCCCTGCTCTACTCAAATCTTGGCCTTCTTTTTTATTATTTCTTCACCTCTCTACTTCCTTATCTGCTAGAAATAATCTCAGCACTGATGGTCTCCATAACTCTCCAAGTGGATATTCCCGTCTTCTGGAGGTTTGACTAGCACTCCTTGGAACGACCCCTTTGGCCATCAGGTATTGGCTTGGTCACCCAGACCTCCCCCAGTGGCTGGCTCAAGCCAACACCGTTCATAACAGAAAATATATTGTTGTGATATCAGATATTGGAGTGTGTATATAAATATTTAATCCAACTTTGAATCAAGAAGGCAAACAAACAATTGAGAGTGGAAGAAAAAACAAAAGACAGTCTACTGGTAGTTGTGATGATAGAAAAACACACAGTATTACTCTCTAGTTTTTAGCCAGTGATAATAATATAGTTGTTGTTTGTGAGAATAAAAAACACACAGAGTATACTGGTTGTTGTGATGATAGATGACCACATAAAATTATTCTCTAGTTTTAGCAGTTATAATGAGTTGTTGTTGTGGTTCTGAGAAAACATACAGAGCGTTATATTCACTCTAGTTTGGAATCAGCCTGATATATGTAAAAAGAAGACCATTGAAGAAGAAAAGGAATCGAATTAATACACAAGTATTTATATAATTAATATAAGTTTATTTTTTTTTTTATGTTTGTAAAATTAAATTCATCTTTTTGCCAGATTTAATTTTGTTAGTAGAACCTAAAAAACATCAGATAATAAGTAAATAATAAATAGCAAATAAAATAAATATAAAGTAAAACTGATATCTTAGAAGAACATCATAATATATTCTTCACTTTTTATCAAAGGTTAATCATTTCAGAGCTTGCACATCCCCTGTGCAACATCTATTTTAAAATTGATTAAAAGACATTAATACGATATATTATTATTAATAGCATATTACTTGCCATAAAATCATAATCGGGCCTAAAGTCTATTTGAGTTGAAGTTCATTTTAATGCTAATATAAATTTCGGATTTATCTATGAAAATGTTAGTAAGGTAATAACCTTCATACCAGCATAGATTTTTAAATTCAGATAATGTAATAACACTTTATGCATTTTAAAAGTATTATTTATGACTAAGCATTATTAATTTAATTACTTATTAGACAGCATGATGACCCATTAATCAGTCTCTAACTCTCAAATGATTACCATTGACTCCATCTAGTTCAGCAGTTTTACATTGAGAAGTTTCTTTAAGGTAGCATCTACCTAATCCAGCCAAATAACTCATTGGGTTCTTGCGGTGCAACCTTTATGCATCCATCATAGCTTTCTTTGGGGTTTCCCTTGAATTTATTCTGTACAGTCCAGCAAATCCTGCTTTTAACAATAAATCTGATTCGTTCTAATGTGCAAGTTTATAATTAACTCAGAAAAATAATTGTGCCTTTTAAATAGAATTGACCTTAGAGACAAATTATTATTATATTGTGCATTATCATAATTAACAATATATATGTAATGAAAGTGATCTCTCTTTCATTTGAATTTGCCGTGCTGCTTCCACTGGCCCCCACCAGATGGAGCATCAGTTATCAGATAGAGAAGGTTATGTGAGATAACAGAACATGTAAATAGTGTGTAAAATAAAATAGTGTAAATAGAGAATTGATAGTTAGAAACTGTAATTGTCGTTTCTTTGTTTACAGGTAAGATTGTGTAAATCAATATTAATAATTGTTATAATATAATATATAGTGAATAAAATGGCTAACTTTGTTCACAGAGAAACTGATTTCAGTTTATTCACCCCACCTTCAATAATTGTCTTACAAAACGACAATAGGAGTTACAATGGCGAACAGACTGCAATTCACCATTAACTTTGTGGGATCACTGAAGGATAAGAAGACAAATGTTCTCTCAATTACCACAATTAAGACAGAGGAAAATGAAGAATATGTGTTGCCCCTAGAGAAAAGCTTTATGAGTGATCATGAAGAATTGACTAAGACACTTATTTATAAAAGATTGAGGAACAGTTTTACTCAAAGAGGTCAACAGAAGAGTGTGTGGATTACATTAACCGAGAAAATGAAAACAATATATTTTGATGAAGAAGGTAATGTAATGTTTGATAATTTATATTTAGAACAAGTAGTGAATAAAGATAAGATGGTTGAATCCACACAAAATAAAGAGAATGAGCTAAATTTAAAACATATAGCAGAGAAGTTCATGGTTGAGAAGTTTACATGTAAACACTCAAATGCTAAACAGTGGCTAGAGATGTTTGAGAAAGAATGTAGAAGATGTGGAATCAATGCAGACAGTAATATGATTGAGATATTAAGGTTGTTTTTGGAAAAGTCATGCTTAGACTGGTACTCAGTGCGGTGATTTAATCCCACTCCTGTGGGGGAAACTTTCCCTACTTTGTATTGTTTACCTTGTCTAACCTGACTCATAACATTGTTACCATCTGTAAATTCACTCTATTCTACTGTTGATGTTTTAAGCTAATAAAAACCTTTTTAAGGGTTAAACATTCGTTTTTCTTTCACCACAATTTTATTAGCTTAAAACATCATTCTCTTTCATTCGTGTTTTGAAGTTTAGGGTTCCGCGATATTTACAGTGCCGTCGTTTGGTTTGTGATTCCGTTTTTTACATTAAACATTTGTAATCCGCGATGGACAGGTATCTAAAGCCCGATAAATTCAGTGCCAGTCCAGATTCGCCATCTGCTGGAAAGGAGTTCTCACATTGGCTGAAAACCTTCGAAAACTTCATGTCCTTGTCTATCGAAGCATTGGAAGACGCTGACAAACTGAAGGTACTCCAAAATTTCCTTTCGTTCAATGTTTATGAACTGATCTCAGAAACTACTACATATGTTGAAGCGAGAGAAACTCTGACTAAGATCTATGTTAAGGAGAAAGGGGAAATATTTGCACGTCACATTTTGGCTATGCGTAAACAACAACAAAGCGAGAGTGTTGACCAATACGTTCAAGCTCTGAGACTGTTGGCAAAGGATTGTAACTTCAAGGCTGTTTCTGCTGAAGATCATAAAAATCAGTATATTCGTGATTCTCTTATTAATGGACTGTTTTCTTCTCAAATCCGTCAACGATTACTTGAGGAGTCTAAAACATTGAGCCTTGATGACGTCATCCAACGCGCACAAGCTCTCGAGCTGGCCCATAAACAAGCTGAAGGATACTCAAATGGCGCTAATGATTTCTCTTGCTCGGCTATTGGGAGGAACTCCTCCCACTCTGGTGCACAATCCGTTGACCCCGGCTCTCAGACACCCAAACCAGATGATCTGAACGATCTTTGTGCTGGAACGGGTCAGAAGAAGGGCAGCCATTGTTTCTTTTGTGGATTTAGCCGCCATCCGCGCTCAGCTTGCCCCGCTCTTGAATCAGAGTGTGCCAATTGCAAAATCAAGGGCCACTATGCCCGTGTATGTCGGAAAGCTAAGAAAAATGCTCAGAAAACCAAACCTGTATCTGCAGCTATTTTAGCATCACTGAATGACAGGTTTTTACCTCAGTTAAGCCATGCTGTTACCCCTGCTCTTGTGAATGGAATCCCCTGTAACTGCCTCGTGGACACTGGGAGTTCTAGTAGCTTCGTCAGCCTTGACTTTGTCCGTGAACACAACATTCAAGTTATGCCTGATGCAGGACGAGTATCGATGGCATCCACGTCGTTATGGACCGAAGTTGAGGGTTTTATTCTCGTAAAGCTAGAAATTGCTGAACACACTTACACTAAATGTAAGTTGACTGTTTTGAAAGAACTCTGTTCCGATGTTCTCATCGGACACGATATACTCAGAGCACACTCAAATATTCTGCTAAAATTTGGTGGAGACAAGGCACCTCTCACAATCTGTTCGTATGCTGTAGCTAAGATTGGCCCTGTACGTCTTTTTGACCATCTCTCTCCTAACTGTCATCCAATTGCCACAAGGTCCCGCCAATACTGTGACGAAGACACTCAGTTTATCAAGACAGAAATCACTCGGTTGCTTTCCGAAGGAGTGATTGAGCCCTGCAATTCACCATGGAGAGCTCAGGTATTGGTTGTAAATAACAATGGAAAGAAGAGACTTGTGATGGACTATTCTCAAACGATAAATAGGTATACACTACTTGATGCCTACCCCTTGCCAAATGTTGACCAACTTGTCAGAAAAGTTGCTAATTACAAGCATTACAGTGTCGTGGACTTACGGAGGGCGTATCATCAGATCCCAATATGTGAAGATGAGAAGAAATATACTGGTTTTGAAGCAATGGGTAAGCTTTATCAGTTCACACGCATACCCTTTGGCGTGACTAATGGAGTAGCCTGCTTCCAACGCGCAATAGACCAAATAATAACCGCCGAAAACCTCACTGGAGTTTATTCATACCTCGATGACATCACTGTGTGTGGAATGGATAAGGCTGACCATGACCTGAATCTAAACAAACTTATGTTGACACTCGATAAACTCGGCATCGAAATCAACAAGGAGAAGAGTAAATTTCATCTTGCAAGCGTAAAACTTCTGGGACATCTCGTTTCATTCCATTCTATCAAGCCAGACCCTGCACGGCTTGCCCCGTTGTTGAATATGCCACTGCCCCATAACTCCGAATCACTGAAGAGAGCTCTTGGTTTCTTTGCTCATTACTCGAAGTGGTTACCGAAATTTTCAGATAAAATCCGGGCCTTGATTGATGCCAAAACATTTCCGCTGAATCCATCGGCTGCCTCTGCTTTCGAAAAGCTAAAAAAGGATATTGCCAACTCGGTCGTCACAACCATTGATGAATCTCGCCCGCTTATAGTGGAAACCGATGCCTCTAAGTTTGCACTGGCAGCTACCCTTAGTCAAGATGGACGGCCGGTTGCGTTTTTTTCACGATCACTAAGCAAATCCGAAATCAGTGGTCATCCATCAATTGAAAAAGAGGCTGCGGCAATTGTTGAATCCTTGAAACATTGGAGAGCATTTCTTCTTGGCAAACATTTTCGCCTTATAACTGATCAGGAGGCTCTGTCTTTCATTTTCGACCGAAAGCATGGGAGTAAGGTGAAAAATGAGAAGATCACAAGATGGCGGCTAGAGCTAGCTCCGTTCGTTTATGATATAACTTACCGTCCCGGTGAGGACAACACCAAGGCAGACACTCTCTCCCGTGTCTGTAATGCTTCCATTTCTACCGACTTGCTCCAGCTTCACCAATCGTTGTGCCATCCTGGTATTACACGTATGTACCATTGGCTCAAATGTAAGAACATTCCCTATTCACTCGAGGATGTCAAGAAGATGACTTCAAGCTGTACCATCTGTGCTGAAGTAAAACCTAGGTACTTGAAAACTTCTGGAACCCTAGTAAAGGCCACCTCTTCATTCGAACGCATCAACATAGATTTTAAAGGCCCTCTTCCTTCCAAATCACGGAACTTCTACCTCCTCACCATCATCGACGAGTATTCCAGGTTCCCTTTTGCATATGCCTGTCATGATGTTTCTGCCGCCACTGTGGTTGATTGTCTCAAAAACCTCTTCTGTTTGTTTGGAATGCCAGCCTATGTCCACACTGACCGGGGAGCTTCCTTCATGTCTAGAGAAGTCAAGGACTTCCTCCATTCAAACGGTGTAGCCACCAGCAGAACAACCCCGTATAATCCAGCAGGAAACGGACAAATTGAACGCCTCAATGGGACTCTATGGAAAACCATTTGTCTCTCTTTGAAGACTCAAGGACTGCGGACGGAGGACTGGGAGAGGGTCCTACAGGAATCCCTCCACGCCATTCGTTCTCTACTTTGCACAGCGACTAACTCCACTCCCCACGAACGATTTTTCAGTCATCCTCGCCGCACAGCCAATGGAGTCACCTTGCCGTCTTGGTTAACCCCTGGTCCTGTGCTCGCCAAAAGGAACGTGCGACTCAGTAAATACGAAGACCCCGTCGAAGAAGTGGAATTACTTGAGGCTAATCCACAGTACGCCCAGATTCGCAGGAAGGATGGATCAGAGTCAACCGTGTCCCTGAGACAATTGGCACCTAGAGGAACTCCTGAAGTGTCAGAGCAGCCTTGCCCTAAGGATGATGAACCCGATGCAATATTGGAGCCCCCTCGCATGGAACTTCCAGATGAATCATCTGCCACTCCATCTGTTCACGGCCCTCCCTCTGTTGAAGTTGGATTACCTGTGTGTCCCTCAAGACCTCGACGTGTGTCCAAGCCTCCATCTTACCTTAAAGACTATATAACAAATTAAAAACCCTTAAATGTTGTAAATCATGAATGATGTTTCAAATCCTTTTTGTTTTTTGTATTTGTATGTACTTTAAATTTTGCCAAATGTTTCCTCAAAAACCCAGGGTGAATGTGGTGATTTAATCCCACTCCTGTGGGGGAAACTTTCCCTACTTTGTATTGTTTACCTTGTCTAACCTGACTCATAACATTGTTACCATCTGTAAATTCACTCTATTCTACTGTTGATGTTTTAAGCTAATAAAAACCTTTTTAAGGGTTAAACATTCGTTTTTCTTTCACCACACTCAGCAACCCTAACAATATTAACAATGGACTCTGTGTGGTCTGAGTGGAAAGAAAAATTTTTGGAAACTTTTGAAGACCAAGGATGGAGTACAGGAATGCATGCTATATCATATAGGTTTAAAGAAGGTCTACTGATGGAATACGCCATGAAAAAAGAGAAATTATTGTTAGATATGGATGAGAATATTAGTTCACAGACTTTAGTGATGCTTATAGCTGCAGGGTTACCTGAGTTCATTAGAAATAAGTTAGATAAGGAAAAATGTGAGAATTCGACCAAATTACTTCATGAAATTAGAAAATGTGAGGGTCTAGCGAACAAAAATAATTTTATGAAAAAGAAAGATGAAAAACTTTTTAGTAAAAATAAATTTCAAGAAAAAAAGCCATGCAATAATTGTGAACAATTAAACAAAGGCATCAGATATCATCCAGAAGCTTCATGCTGGTTTAAAAAGAGAGACAAATATGAAACTAGAATACTGGGAAGCAACTCAGTATTAGAAGTAGATCTAAATACAGAACAAAAAAACGAATAATCACACCATTGATTAAAGTAAAAATATTATTAGAAGAGAAGTTACAGGTAAATGGGACATATGATCCAGGATCCCAAGTCTCTCTAATAAATACAAAATTAATTAAGATAAAGAAAAAAAACAGAAGATGTTAATAAGATATATTTAAAAACAGTCAATGGTGTGACACAAACAAAAGGTTTAGTAACCATAAAAGTGAAAATTTTTGACATAGAAAAATATGTTGATGTGTTCATTGTAGAGAGAGATGATTTTGAAGATTTTCTTATAGGATTAGATATTATCAAAAATTTAGATTAATTCAAAATGAGAATCTACAAATATTACAGAAGAAAGAAGATGAAACAGGAAATACTGAGAAAAAGAAAGAAAAAAATGAAGAAGTTAAAGTGAATTTTAATGAACATATCGAAGAAGACGGGTTCAAAATAAAATTAGATCACTTAGATAATATGAGAAAGATTACGATAGAAAGACTGATAGAAAAGTACAGTACAGTATTTACCAGGGACAAATATGATGTGGGCACGGTTAAGGATTACGAAGCTAGAATTGACTTACTGGTGGACAGATTCTGCAGCAAAAGGCCGTATAGATGCACTATAGCAGATAAGAAGGAAATAGAAGATCAGGTGGCAAAATTATTACAAAATGATTTAATTGAAGAGTCCTATAGTCCATTCACAGCCCCCGTATTATTATTATTATTTTGTTCCGGCATTTGTGCACCGCGGCCTCAGTGAGACCTATTGTGCGCCGTCCATGTCCCTGTCCTATATATGTGACAGGCCCACGGCCCTTGCAAATCTGAGGATACCGAATGGATCGATCAGTTCACATAGTTTGGGGTCTACAATGCGATCACTACCAAAGTGAAGGTATCGCCTTCTAGCTAGGTTATCACAGTCACATATTATATGACGTGCCGTTTCTCCCTCTTTCTTGCAGAATCTGCAGATTGGTGATCCAACTATCCCCAAATTAAAGAGGTGTTTATTTAACCGACAGTGACCTGTATAGAGTCCTGTCACACTCTTGAGTGTCCACCTGTCCATTGATAGAAGTGCTGAGCTTCTTCTCTTACAGGGTCCATCAAGAAACAGTTTCGAGTGTTCCTGTTTCTTAGTTTCTCTCCAAGAGAGTCTTGCCCTGTCCTCTAAAGCTAATTTTATACGCCTTTTAGCGTAGCTGAGGCTGATACCACATATGGGTTCAGGTGCAAGAGGTGTCTGTTCTGAGCCCACCCTTGCAAGGCCATCTGCCTTCTCATTGCCTGTGATGCCTGTGTGTCCTGGCACCCAGTCGATTCTAACCTTATTGGCTAGCGAGAGTGTGTTTAGGTTGTTTTTGCACTCCTCAACCAAATAAGATCTGGTCGTATAGCTTCTCAGGGCGCCAATTGCAGCCTGGCTATCCGTGAAAATTGTGATCAGTCTGTTTCTTACACCCTCCCCAATTAAGGTTTGGGTACAGACATTGATCGCCATCACTTCGGCCTGAAAGACCGAGGTGTGTCTACCTAAAGGAATAGAAATCCCAGATTCTGGTTTATCTTTCCTCCATATGCCGGCCCCTGATCCGTTTTCTGTTAGTGAGCCGTCTGTATAGCAATTAATCCCATTACACAGTTTATGTGGTTTGGTCTTTGTGTTTACCGCACAGTATAAGACATCTGTGTGTTTCTTAACTTGTAGGTCAGAGTGAATTGACAGCACCTCGTCCTCATCAATTCTTCTGAACAAGTTCCCATGCCCCATGTGAGTCATGACTTTGGATCTTGTTCCTGATTTCGCAAGTCTGTAAGCCACGTTCAAGGCTTGCGCTTCTACTTCTATGTGCAGTGGATTCAAGTTCAATAAGACTTCCATTGCAGCAGTAGGAGTTGTACTCATGGCACCAGTAATCATGAGACATGAGAGCCTCTGTAATTTGCCAAGCAAAGTTTTATTTTTACTAATGCTACCTCTGTGCCACCACACCATAGAGGCATAGAGCACCATTGGTCTCACTGCTGCGGTATATAGCCAGAATAACATTCTGGGTTGTAGTCCCCAGGTCCTACCCACAGCCCTTTTACATGCATAGAGGCATCGAAGTGCCTTCATAGTAGTATTCCTGATGTGTTTGGACCAGTCCAATTTACTATCCAGAGTAACCCCTAGATGCTTTACCTCACTACAAATGCTTACCTGTGTCCCCCCTATATAGGGTGGTCTAACTATAGCATTTCTTTTGTTAGTGAAGATACAGAGATTTATCTTCTGGGGATTGATTCCTAAACCATTCTTTTCACACCAATCCCTCAAAAGATGCATCGATGCGGAAAGCAACTCAGAAATGGTTTCTGAGAACTTGCCCCCTATGAGCACAGCAATGTCATCAGCATATCCCTGTGCGTAGAACCCTGCAGAGTTTAGGTTTGTTAACAATGAGTCAACGACCAAACACCACAGTAATGGAGATAACACCCCTCCCTGTGGACATCCTCCTACTGGCTTCATCCACAGTTTGGTTTGTCCCAATTGTGATTGTAAAATCCTATTCTCTAGCATGGTGTTTATCCAGCTAGAGGCTAAGGAACTAATCCCCTTTCTTTCTAAGGCCGATGCCATAGTGTTATAGGGTGTGCGATCAAAGGCACCTTCTATATCAACAAAGATGCCTACCATTATTTCTTTGTGAACTAGGGATCTCTCAATCCTGGAAACCAGGTGGTGGAGAGCAATTTCACATGATTTTCCTGCCTGGTAAGCGAATTTAGCGCTATGGAGCGGTCGTTCTACCAGTATTCCATCCCTAATATGTCTGTCTATGACCTTTTCCAAGGTCTTCATCAAAAAAGAAGTCAGACATATTGGTCTGTAAGACTTGGGTTCGTCATAGGACTCTTTCCCAGGTTTTGGTATGTAACACACTTTTGCCATCCTCCAGCTTACTGGAATATAGCTCAGTGCCAAGCTTCCCTTTAACAAGGTAAGTATAAGGGGCCTAATTACTGGTAGGCCTTTTTGTAGCAAGGCTGGGAAAATCCCATCAGTACCAGGTGATTTGAAGGGAGCAAAAGAATTGATTGCCCACTCCACTCTTGCAGAATTGACAATTTTATTTGCTTCTGCCCAGTTACCCTTGCAACCAGTGTGTTCACAGTTGGTAGGGTCATTATTAATCGTATCCATCAGTCCGCAGCCAGGAAAATGCGCGCGCGCCAGGGCACCGAGGGTTCCCCCCTCAGAATCCGTATAGCCCCCTCCCACCCTGACGGAGCCCAATACTCCCCTGTCAGACTGCTTGGATAAGATCCTATTTACTCTAAACATGGAAGTTGTATCGTTTATTTCGCTACAAAATTTCTTCCACGCCCTTCTTTTAGCCTTTCTGACTTCTTTGTTATAGTCAGTGAGTGCACGTTTATAAGTGTCCCATCTGCCTGATCTTTTGGCCGCGTTAAAGAGTTTACGTGTAAGAGCTCTTAACTTGCCAAGTTTATTGTTCCACCAGGGACAGTTCCTGTTGGATCTAACATTACATACAGTGTTATTATCAGTGTATGACTTAATTATTGCCTCAGTCAATGTTGAGTTTAAATGTTCCAAATGCCAGTTGCTACTCACCACTCTAGGACAGCATTTGACCTCCTCCTCAAGCTGTGTATAGTAGGTTTCCCAGTTTGTAAGTTTGGGATTCCTATACACAGCTTCGGACGTGATGTTACCACTTAGATCAAATCTAATGTATCTATGATCTGAGCATGACTCTTCTTCAGAGACGTGCCAGCCTTTAACCCTTAGGCTTATAGTGCGTGTGCTAAGGGTTATGTCAATGACCTCAGATCTGATTCTATTGTTAAAAGTGGCAATATTGCCTCTGTTTAGAATGTCTAGGTCATTACTAGTTATGTACTCTACTAAACACTCACCTCTCCGGTTGTTGTTCTTGCTCCCCCAGAGCTGATGGTGAGCGTTCGCGTCAAGCGATGCTATAAGCTCGCCCCTTAGGCCAGTCCCTTCCGTTAGCTTACTAAGTGCCTCGGTCGGGACTTCTTCTTCATATGGGAGGTAGACAGATGCAATCGTCAACCTCCCACCTTGATTTCCCTCGTTAAGGGCCATTTGAGCTGCTGCTAAATCTCTAGAACAATATTGCCATAGAGGCAGCATTTTAAGACTGCTCTTATGCAGGATACAGGCTCTGGCACGCGCGGGTACAGAAATAATCTCATACCCACGCATCGCCAGCCCCCCCATCCTGCCCTTATACAGGTAAGGTTCTTGTATTAGAAGCCCCCGTAACCCTAGCATTCAAAAGAGATGAAAACAAGCGATCAAGATTATGTATAGATTTTCGTGAATTGAACAAACTAGTTATACCACAAGCTCAACCATTCCCATTAATAGATGATTTAATAATACAAACAAGAAACTGCAAATACTTCACCACACTAGATATAAATTCCGCTTTTTGGTCAATTCCATTACGCATTGAAGATAGACAGAAAACAGGATTTGTCACACAAGAAGGGCACTTCCAATGGACATGCCTACCCTATGGTTTAAAGACATCACCAGCTATTTTCCAAAGAATTTTACCCAACATCTTAAGAAAGCACAATTTAAAAGACTTTTCAGAAAATTATATAGATGACATCCTAATTTTTTCGAAATCATTCACAGAACATATAGAAAAAGTAATAAAAGCAATAGTCAATGAAGGTTTCCGATTAAAATTTAAAAAATGTACATTTGCAGCAGAATCAGCAAAATACCTTGGACACATAATACAACACAATACAGTAAGACCAATAAAGGACAACTTAATTTCAATAAAAAACTTTCCAACTCCAAAAAACCCAAAAGAACATCAGACAATTTTTAGGAAAAATTAATTTTTATCACGAGTATATACCAAAAAGCTCGATATTGCTAGATCCACTGCATAAATTATTAAGGAAAAATGAAAAATTCTTATGGAAGGAAAAGTGTGAAAAATCCTTTGCAGAAGTAAAGAAATTGCTATGTTCCCAACCAGTGTTAGAAATATTTGATAATGATTTACCAATAAGAATTTATACAGATGCATCTCTAGAAGGTATTGGTGCAGTTTTGAAACAAGTACAAAACAATGGAAAAGAAAAGCCAGTAGCATACTTTTCAAAAAAATTAAGCGAACCGCAAAAAAGGAAAAAAGCAATTTATTTAGAGTGTTTGGCAATCAAAGAGGCATTGAAATATTGGCAATACTGGTTAATTGGAAGAAAATTCACTGTATTTTCAGATCACAAACCATTAGAAAATTTAAACATAAGAGCAAGAACGGATGAAGAACTTGGTGAATTAACTTACTATTTGTCACAATACAATTTTGAAATTAAATACATTCCGGGAAAGGATAATACCGAAGCAGATAGTTTGAGCAGAAACCCGGTATTAGAACCAATTGAAAATAAAGAAGAAATCCTAAAAATAGTTAATTTGATAAAAATACAAGAAATTAAAAAAGATCAAGAGGAAAATAGAATATTACAAAACACCAAAACAAAATTAATAGAAAAAGATGGAGTGTTCTATAAAAAAGTAAGAAATAAAGAAAAGATAATTTTATCTGAAAACTTAAGTTTAGAATTCATTAAAGAAATACATTATGAATGGTGCCATATAGGAATTAAACAAATGATGAATAGGGTATGCCCTTATTACTCAGCAAAAAATATAACTGCAAATATAAAAAAAGTATGTAAAACCTGTGAAATATGTATTAAAAACAAATCCAGAGGGCAAGAAAAATATGGGCTAATGTCACAACTAGGGCCAGCAACAAAACCATTCGAAATAATGTCAATCGACACTATTGGAGGTTTTGGAGGACAACGATCAACAAAAAGATACCTCCACCTGCTTATTGACCACTTCACAAGATATGCATTCATTTCAACATCAAAAACTCAGAGTGCCACTGACTTCATCAAGTTAGTAAATAATGTGCTGGAAACAGAGAAAATAGGTATAATACTTACAGATCAATACCCAGGAATCAACTCAAGAGAATTCAAAGATTTCCTAAGGGAAAAGGAGGTTCGATTGATATTTACAGCAGTTAATGCACCCTTTTCCAATGGTTTAAATGAGAGACTAAATCAAACTCTAGTCAATAAAATCAGATGTAAAATGAACGAAAAAGGGAAGAAAAGAGCCTGGACAACAGTCGCTAAAGAATGTGTGGATAAATATAATGAAACAGAACATACAATAACTGGTTTTCCACCCAAGTATTTATTGGATGGCACAGATACTAGCATTTTACCTGAAGAATTAAAAAAAAGAAACAATAAAGAAAACTGGATGAATGACAGTAAATTAGCCTTAGAAAGAACAAAAAAGTCTCATGAATACAACAAGAAAATATTTGATAAATCAAGAAAACATTGGGAATTTAACACAGGAGATACAGTATATATAGAAAATGGCAACAAATTGAACAGGAATAAACTAGATGAATTAAAAATTGGTCCCTTTGAAATAACAGAAAAGATATCAAATTCAATTTATAAAATAAATACCGGAAGAGGAAAGCAAGAAACTGGATTCTTTCACATAACAAAATTCCGATATTACCAGACTGAAAATTTTCAAAGAATTTTCACCTCAGAGAGGGGAGATGTAATGAAAGTGATCTCTCTTTCATTTGAATTTGCCGTGCTGCTTCCACTGGCCCCCACCAGATGGAGCATCAGTTATCAGATAGAGAAGGTTATGTGAGATAACAGAACATGTAAATAGTGTGTAAAATAAAATAGTGTAAATAGAGAATTGATAGTTAGAAACTGTAATTGTCGTTTCTTTGTTTACAGGTAAGATTGTGTAAATCAATATTAATAATTGTTATAATATAATATATAGTGAATAAAATGGCTAACTTTGTTTACAGAGAAACTGATTTCAGTTTATTCACCCCACCTTCAATAATTGTCTTACATATATTATAGCTATTATATTTTACAGTGTTTTGAAAGCTAAAGATTTAAGTATATAATCATATAGATAGGGATTTGTCTAGTTCATCTTTACTCCCTTAAAATAATAAATAATTACAATCAAAAATAAAAGATTGCCTTCCTTCAGTAGTATTCACTACAGACTTCAAATGATCAATCTAACCAGTGTATGTAATTCCCAGCTATATATTATCTATAACATCATCATGGAAGTAAGGTCTGCCCAGGAAGTGGCTTCTGGAATACTGATAAAAGTATGGTGGAGATAGCAATGTTGCATTTCATTGTGCTTATCATGGGAAAGGTTTATAATGAGCTTATTTTACAGAAATTAAAAATGTGTGCAATGAAAGCATAGTTATATAAATTTTAAAATAGAGTACCTCACCTACAATTCACATTAACAACTTCTGTTAGCATGCAAGAGTACTATTTATTATTATTTTGGCATTTATTATACTATGAAAGTCTGAGATCATGAAGTAATTAAAATAAGTTTTATGTGATTGGTTTTATTACTTTAAACAACACTGATGACGTTGACCAGAACTCACTGGAAATTGTAAATAATAGGCACTCATAAAATGCCAATATTGATCACGTTCTTAATAGTACCTATGTCAATACTATTTTATGATTGTATTGCCCTAAGTAATTTACTGATTTGGTTTACTACATATTTAATCATCAACAATTCTATCAATGCCGACTTCACTATTTTTCTTTGGAATTGTGTTTTGTGGCTCATTACTAATAAAGTAGGAACCACTATAGCATAAGGTTCCGATGAAATTACAATATTACATATATTCTATGCAGTAAGTGGTCTGAACAACTGAATACTTAATCTGATAATATGCATAACTTCGACACCTGTAATTACCTTATCAACTTAAAATGCAATTATCTAGTTATCCAAATGTTTATGCGTTATGAGTTCCAGATAAAACTTTGATAGTATTGTTGTGCTGATATTCCTTTCCTGTCATTTTGTATTGCCATTCATTAGTAGTTAAGCACTCGGGTCATCAACTTATTGGACTCTTGTATTCTTTTGTGTTTTACATAGATTCTGGTAAGTTTATCAATGATATATATATATGAAGATAAAAGAAAATTATTTTGAACTTTGAGAAAGTCATATTTTTGAACCAAAGGGATATTATAAGTCTCTAAATTAATGGTTGAGTGGTTATTGTTCTCTTAACCTCGGTGTGCTGTTCCTGCAGGTCGCAATAATAAGGACATAGCACACTCTCAAGAAGATGTTTAATGTCAAGACCATAAACTTGAAACGGGTTTGATCAATGTCATTTTAAATTTATAATTGTTAATTCAGTTTAAATTGTCATTATTTATTTTACTTTCGTTTAATATGCCTACAGCAGTAACTATGTCATTCGTACTCCAACTTTCTGACAGGAATCTAGACCGAGATTTTTTAGTACCCAGGGCCTAGTCATAAACTGGGTAGAAGAGTGATCGTCTGCATAGCTTCCTCATTATCTTTCTGATACTTACCTTTCGAGATTTTGGAGTTCGAAAAATCTATGAACCAATAAAAATCATGTCTGAGGCATTTATTTATGATCCCCAGAGCATCTACTTGACATTTGGGGATGTATAATAATTAAATAAAAAAAAAAAATTGTTATTGGTTGGCTACGTTGAAAATTTAGAGAAAACATTTATGAATGAAACATTTTTAGGTAATTAAATATCCTTAATGAATATCATATTTTAAGTAGTCATCCTTCAATGTTAAAATCGAACTTCCTCCTTCAAAATTAGTATCTATAAAACTTGCACTGGTAATATAAAATGACAAATAGTCATTATTCTGAGAATCACCCCCTTAAAATAGCATAAGGGTACAAAGGAATTTGTCTCACTGACACAAAATATAATATAAAATATTAGGTCTCAAGTGGCTAACCTTTTACAATATTAGAATGTATTCTAACTAATCTATGTTCATGTATGGAGAATTAAAATTAACCAACTACATAGTATTGGACTATTTCCTTCTACAATATCTGTTTCCCTCCTGTTTACATCAGTGTAGAAGCTTATGAACTTTTTTATTGAAGCTTATGAACTGCTTATTGAATAATGAAAAAATTAAATTTTAGGAGATGTTCCCACCATTGAAACATATTTGTATCATGTACACATGTTGTAGGCAGGTCCCCGTCATTCCTTGGTACTAAGGATGCAACTTATTATCACTGTGTCTGGCCTGTTATGTTAATTTACAATGGCTAATAAGCTGCATTGAAATACTTGAGAATAATCACAGCTTTTTCACAATAAAAATTTAGATGATAAGTCAATTGGTTTGTTTTCCCGCAAATAAAATAAAATCACACCAGTAATAACAAACAATATTGATCATTTAATCAAATTAAAGCCCTCGAGGATTAATACCTAGCTAAATGTGGTGGACCTTCAGTTTACTATAATACATAATTCCAAAAAGTTGTTAAAACTGTCATTTATACCATAAACTCAAATTTTTTGAAGCCCCCGTTTGACATACAAAAATGAATTATCACACTTGATAAGCATTATTCCATACGAATTTTGCTAAAAACAGTATTAACCCTAATGGTATTAATATAATAAAATTTTTAATATTACAAAATAATACTTGGTAATTAAATATAATTCCTATTAAGCTGGTTAGGGTATTCAATTACTGGCATTGATGTTCTGATTAATAATAGTTGTTCCACTTCAGTGGATATTGTAGATAATATCTTAATAAGTATAATAACAAATATTCATTGAACTGCAACTTTTTCCCATCCCCTTTTTGACATAGAGACATGACAGTTAGTAACCTCATAAAAAAAAATTAGTGATTCGATAATTTAAAACATAATTCTTCTTATCTTGAATAATAGGGATTTAAATTAAAGTTCAGGAGGAGTTCAATAAATTTAAATCTTATTATAAAATTCAATTATTTAAATTTAATACTAGGCTATATCAAATATTTTTTGGCTATATTATTTGTTTGGTGTATTTATCAAGTGGGAGGTACAGTTTAGTCAATTAATGAAGCCCTTCATTGTGTACATCACATCCTATTAACTTATCATTTAATTGTGTAAATCAGCCATCAACCAGCCAAATTTCCTGTTCAGCCTAATAGTTGTATCCCATGTATTGGATTGCCTTCAATATACAAAACGAAGAACAGTTCAAAATTATATCTGAAGCTACACCGACTGATACATACCACTGCTTCTCATAGAGGTCCCCAAATATACCCATTATTGCTGTGCCTAACCTTCTCACCCTTCATACATCAGACCAAGCTGTCTCATTTTCTAAGAAACATCAAAATTCCTCTGATCAATGGTACATAAATGCCTAACTCCTACAGTTTCCGTTCAACTTTTTTACTCCTTGCCCAGTTGTAGTATTAATATTTAAAATGAAATTATATTAACTATTTTAAAAAGTAAATGGTTATATTTTATAAATCCTTATAAATAAAAGAAAATATTGTGATATTTTTACTCTTAGTAATAACTGTTAATGCCTAAGAATGATCGCACCCCTTATTATATTAGTGCATCCTAAGGTATATTTATCCTGATATGGGAATCCTGTGTTTATGTGCATCAGTCGAGGTAGATATATTAATTTTTATTTGTCTAATCTTTATTTAATGTTGCAACAGTAACAATGACTATTAGTGGCGAGATTTTATGGAATTTTGCTCGCATTATTTTTTCCAGCCCTTCTTGGGTTCCAGTTCTTTGTCCAGCAGTTTGGCATTTTTGGGACTCAGTGATGATGTGATGAACGGTTAATAGCACATTATAGCACTCCTAGCTGATTGGTTTTTTGGGATTGATAAGTAGGTACAAGTGGGTCTGCCTAGTATGTCCTATTCTCAAACTGGTGAATACTTGCGATTATTTTGACTTCATTCCATTCATTGTTCATCTTCCCACTGGTAAACCATACTATAATCCATACTGACATATGCAAAGAACACCATTGTAACCATATAGGGCAAAAACAGAAGTTCCTCTCAACAGAAGGAATTAAGACAAAATAATCGCAAGTATTTACCAGTTCTTTATGGTTGTTAAGTGACTGTTTGTTTAAAGGTGCCGAATTTCTTTCTATAGTCCTATGTTCTCTGAATCAGTCAATATGGATTATAGTATGATTTACCAGTCGGAAGAAGTACACCAGTTGGGGGCACTGAATAATGGCAAGTACATACCCGTTTGAGAATCGGAAGGCTGACCCATTTGTACATTCTTATCAATCTCAAAAAACCCAATCTGTTAGGAGTGTTATAATGTGCCATTAACTGTTCATCACACCATCACTGCTTCAAATTTTGCTGATCCTGCCAAGAACAATGCTTCATTATCTGAAGTCGCTGGATTCAAATCACAGTATTGTATATTATACTTGACGCTCAGTAAACACAACCATGTCCCCACACCCCATCACAATATCATAGCCTTTTGCAAAACATAATTGGAACAATTATGAACCTAAAAAAGGAAGGGAACGCTCGAAAGAACAAAAACAATTCTCAAAAATGAACATGGGGGAATACAAATAAATCCGTCCCGTGCACTACCTGGTGTTCCACTCGAACCGAAAGTTTCTGCTTTTAACTAGTTATTATTTTTACATATAATTTTTTTTAAATAAATTTTTTTCGTGTTTTTCAGTGGTAGATGAACCTGTGTGTTAGCTTGCTGATGGTGTTAGTGCAATTCAGTTGCACTTACGCCTACAATGAAGACGATATTCAAATGGAGGGCTCGGCAATGAAAGAAACAAGCTGTCCTTGTGGGCTGACCAACCAGAAGGTTGGTGACCGTTTCCCTCATTGTTTTTTATATAAAACATTTATAGAAAGCATGGTTGACATTTGTCTCTCCAAACCTTTTTTTTTTTTTATACATCTTCACCCAGCCAACCATTGCAGTTGTTGAAGCTATTAAGTCCTGAATATCCACCTATACCATCAATGCTGTCCACAGACAAAACAAAAAAATCTTTTTTATCACAACACCCAACCATGGAGGAAAACAGGAACCCCAGAAGGGGTTTGCTTATAGAGACGTGCACTTTTCCGTAAGACGGGTCCGTGATCTTTTCGTATTTCAGTGCAGTTGGGTTTACTGCGCTGGTCTACTCCCCTAAGCCGATTCTGTTTAACCTGTTTTTTACCCTAAATATTTTTATTTACTCAAAGAAAACCTACCCATTAATAAAATTTTATCTAAAATAAAGGGTGTCCCAGAATTAACGCAAGATTTGATTTAAATAGAAAACACAGTTTTTAGTATTTTTTTTATTGAATTATAAAGTAAATAGGATAAGGTTATTTATGGAATAACACATCGGGCTAATGGCCTCCACGACTTTGCTAGCACATACGCACTCTTTTGTCGAAATTTTTCATGACCATTTGTCATAAATGTGGTTGAATTTCCTCTTTTAATGCACGGGTGGATGTGGGCTTGTTGACATACACCTTTGACTTCAAATAACCCCATAAAAAGAAACCTAAAGGTGTTAAATAACACGATCTAGGGGGACCAATTCTGATCACCGAAACGAGAGAGTACACGACCTGGAAATGTCTCATGCAGTATTGGCACCATCTTGTTGAAACCACAAATTTGCCATATCAATATCATCCAATTTCGGCACAAAGAACTGTGTTTACGACACCGAATTGATGTTCCTGGATTTTCAACAACACTCTCACGCACTGCTTCGATATTGACATTTAAACGGCTTGTTTTAGGACGACCAGTGTGTTTAGTGTCTCCAACTGATCCAGTCTCCCTAAATTTTTCAATTAATCTCTTTACAGTTGATGAAGTCATAATACTATTCCGACCATATTTTGCATGAAATTTTCTGGATAAAATGAAAACTGCGGCCGCCAAACTTTCATTATTTTTGAGATAATGTTCAAGAATAAAGACACGATGTTCTATCGTGTAACGCTCCATTTTTACTAACCGTATACTGTCAGCTGTCAAATTGTTTTTTTTTAGGGTTGCTTTACTGCGCAAACGGCGGCAAATTCAAATCTTGCGTTAATTCTTGGACACCCTTTATTTACATTTTCCCTACTCTTAAACCAATTTACAGAAGTTAATTGATCCACTTATCCTTTGCAATTAATTTGTGCTATATGTTCAGTTAAAACTAATTCCTTAATCTACTTTTGATCATTACTTCCTCATTATGTTAAAATAACGCGGTCTAAGGCTTGACAGATGAGCTCGACAAGCCCCTGGGCGTCCCAGTCACCAGAATGTGGACAGTTTGGTTCATCCTGCAGCTTCATTAGGAAAGCTCTTGCAGCAGAATCAAGTACGCTAGCATCTGGGCCGCTTCTAAGGAGACGGTCCCTCGGGACCCACAGCAGTGCCGTTCTCTACACCAGCATTAGTATGTCTTACCCACTTGTAAACTCGTACAAAAAATAGGAGGCAAGAGCTAATGGTTCTGGCATAAACTAATGGCAATGGTTCTGAATAAATTTATAGATTTCTTAATAGAAACTCTAGCCTCAGACTTAAAAGCACATTGCAATTTTACAAATACTCTCTACAACCTAACATAAACCATGATGAAAGCCTAACAACTCTCTTTAATCCACTTAAGCCGAAAGGTTGGTGACCGTTTTCTCCTCACTGAATATTTATTTTTATGAAATATTTATAGAAAGCATGGTTGACATTTGTCTCTCCAAACCTTTTTTTTTTTTTTTTATACATCTTTATCCGTCCAACCATTGCGGTGAAGTGTCTACTCATCGCTTTTAATTTTTAAGAGCTGCCCTGGAAGGTGAGCTACTGGAGCTACTGGCAAGGGTGCTTGCTGGGTAAGAACCAGGATAAGAATTAATTAAGATGCAAATATCAAGCATCAATTATGAATTCAATTAATCAATAATTAGTGGGGAGTGTCAAAAGTATGTGTTTGTTTTTAACGAGCTAATCAATTACGGGGGATTTGTCTTTCGTACTTCTCTCCGTGTTTATCCTTATTATGCGAATCCTACCATGATCTAATGTTTCCAACAACATTTATAAATTACGCTGGATATCCTTTGGCTATGTAATAATATGGTTTATATATATCTAATAAGCATGAGGGGGGAAAACTGGACTAGAGAAATTTTGTACTCATTTTCGTAATTATAGTTTAAAAAGCAAAACAAATAATACGTATTTTTAATCAAGAGACGCCATTAATTTTATATAGGGAATTAGGTAATGGCTCCTAACCATGGTTTATGGAGGCATCAAGTGAGATTTCATCTCTATAGATTTATCAGGATCCTCACATCTATCTGAACAGGCAAGGACACTAGTAAAAAAAAACCGGTTTTCTCGATTAGAAAAAATCAATGAAACCCTAAAAAATGGTTTAACGTACACAAAATTATCTTGTTTACAATATTACATAACAATATTATTTCTGAATTATTTTGAGTTCTGAGGAAACAATCTGTAATATAATCTTGCAAAGGGTATACATGAAGGATAATAATAGGTTTGAATGGTCATCATTCGATTTCTTATACGATCGTTTGGTGTTATCATAAGATAAATGTGATTTTAATCGTTTCATCCTTAATTTGAGTAATATTAATAGTGTTAGTAGATAGCAGTCTTTCGTTTGCGTTTGTTTAGCTATCTAGTCACTTGATCTTACTCTCACTTTTTAAAAATTGAATTGGCTACAGAAAATGTTTGCTGTATTCTCAAAGTAATTTTTTCTAATCAAAATTATTTTAATAATGAATCTCAAAGCGAGGATGAAGCAAATGTGATTTCTGATGTGACAGACATTGCTGGACATGAACCGTCTCTTTGTTACATCTTAAGAACTTGGAAGGCAATTAAGATAAGCATTTACGTTTTCAAACTCTACAAACCACGAGGCAGTCAACACCTTCGGTTCCACAATCGGGCCGTTTGTTTTTAGTTATGCAGGTCAGGATTTATATGAGTGATCTCTGTCAATCTGCTTGGCATGAATGCTCAAGTCCTCTTTCAAATAAGATTTGACGCAAGAGGCAATATGAGCTGCGCAAAACTAAAAATTACCGAGGTGAGCAGCTTAAGTAAACAGCAATCAAAACTAAAAATGTGAATATCAAAGAATTTAAATCAATATTAAACTAAAGCAAGTGGATTTTGTAAACTAAAATTAAATATTAAAAAAAAACTAGTAGGTTTAAGTAAAGTAAAACCAAAACTGAATTAGAGAATGTACACAAAATGAAATCTAAAGTTTGATCGCTGAAGTACGGGAGGTCAATTATTATCGCCAACAATCAGAAGAGTAGAGTACTAATGAAAAACTTGTGCACGTTCGTAAAACGTTTTCATGTTTTCTAACAATTTTCATCGTTTTTAGTCCTCACCTCTTTCGGTCTCATCTCTTTCGGTACTAAAGGTTTTTATTGTATTTCATAAGTCGGTTTAAGCATTCTTCTGAGTGACATGTTGTTACATTACTTAGTTACATGTTTATGCTTATTAATGTTTAATGAATAAATGAACCTTGTTTTAGGAACAACTAAGGATAGTCGGTGGCGAAGAAACCTCACCGAACCGGTATCCTTTCATGCTGGTTCTGGTTTTGACCGAAGGCCTGCGCCACTTCTGTGGAGCCTCCATCCTCACTGAAAATCACGCAATTACGGCTGCTCATTGCACCTACCCTCTGGGGGATAGGCCCATCAGCGTAATAGCTGGGGCTCACAACAAAATAAATCGTACGTCTAAAATAATTATGGCCAGTTACAAGCCGCATTCATGATATCCTATGTGTCATTAAAATTAAACGATGTCCTGCAAATATCTCAAAGTCTTCCTGATTTCCAGTCACTAAAGATGCCATGGTAATCCCAGTCAAGAAGCACCTGGAGCACGAATACTATAGCTCACTGTTCATCCACAACGACATATCCTTACTTTTCCTAGAAAAGCCACTCAAGTTTGGGCCCAATATCAGCCCTATATGTTTGCCGACAAAGAAGTTATACTTAGAGAACGAGGATGTCAAGATTATAGGTACGCATAATTCCTCGCTTTTACTTCGTTTGACTACCCTGTTCCATTTTTAGGTTGTTTTATTTATTTATTTTTTTATATTAATTATGATTTTTTTTGATAAATTAAAATGTATACATACTTCAATAAGACATTATCCATGATCGAGTGTGACGATGTCTTTACGAGGCCATATAAAAAATATAAGCCTATTAAATAACATTAATTATAAAAATTAAATAACAAAAAAGCCATGAAACTTGCGCTTATGAGTCCCTTTAAGTCTTAATTTTTCATGATGGACTGGGCCGTATGTTTTTAGTTATGCAGGTCAGGATTTATATGAGTGATCTCTGTCAATCTGCTTGGCTGCTCCATGAATGCTCAAGTCCTTCAAATAAGATTTGACGCAAGAGGCAATCTGTGCTGCGCAAAACTAAAAATTACCGAGGCGAGCAGCTTAAGTAAACAGCAATCAAAACTAAAAATGTGAATATCAAAGAATTTAAATCAATATTAAAATAAATCAAGTGGATTTTGTAAACTAAAATTAAATATTAAAAAAAAAAACTATTAGGTTTAAGTATAGTAAAACCAAAACTGAATTAGAGAATGTACACTAAAATGAAATCTAAAGTTTAAAAAAAAAATTAGAAATATAAGGTTGAGCTGATGTTCACAGCAATATTTTCTCAGTGTGAGGATCAGCTCTTGATGACTTTTCTCTTTTCAAATATACCTTATTTGTGTAATCCCGATTTACCCTTCAGTAACCATTTTTCAATCTAAATTTATCATTTACATTAAACTGAGTGTTTTTTTAATAAATGATCGGGCTCGAAAAACGGATCTTGAAGGTTCTCAGCCATATGGTGAATAGCGAGAATGCACTCTTCGCTCTTACTGAATCGGGCTTCAGATAAAACCAAATAAACCAAGGGTAATAATGGAAAAGGAAGGAATTCATTAAAAACCAGACTTGCAAGCTCTTCGGGGTGCTAATGCTGCTTCTTTTTTTTAAACTGCTTGGTTTATTTCCAGCTGTGATAATGAATATTCTCAAATCGACCAGCCATCAGCAACATTAGCTGGAATAAGTTTACTCTGCCGAGAAAAACACGTCTTTGATGAAATAAGGGTGAAAGTTTAATTGTCTCAGGCAGCAGCTCAGTCAGCTTAAATATAGAAAGTTATCATTTCAAGGTTCAATAGAAGAGGCTTTCAAACATGTACTTTCCTAAGTTATTTACCTGCCTCTCCGTCTGACTCTCTTTCTGCGAGTTCTATGTTAATGGTTCTAAACCCAATCTATTTGGGATCTATTGGATCTATTATCCACATGCCGGGATATTCTGTATATGTTTTAGTCAAGAAATAATAGCAAGTATGTTGTTTAAAAAATAAACGTGAAAACTATCTTTTAATTCACGTATGCTTTCTCTAAGTACTAACTTTGAAGAAATTTCAAATTTTACGTTCGGTTTTTTTTCCTATGACGAAAAAAATAATTCAAAGATATTAATGAAAATTAAATGTTGACAGCCAGCTAATGATATCACGAATTTTTTACTAGCCAATTTCAATAGGTTATTTCTGTTAATATTTTAGCAAATTTTTTTTTTTGAAAAGACGATCTTTAATTTCTTTTTAAACTCCCACCCAAAAAGAAAAATAATGAAACTCCTTATGAGCACCAAACATACAAGTTGTGATCGTGAAATCCCAGCATTCTTTGAACCGTTCCAAGTATTATCACGGTACTCTGCTTGGAGTTTCATACATTTCCACGATTGGCTTACATTCGTCATATTTACCAGTTACTAATGATAAGTTCTGTGACAATACCGTCTCATCTAATTAGCCTCCATTAACAATATCCTACCGGATCGACAACAGGTTGGGGTATGACGGCAGGCAACGAAGACCCTTCAGTGGTTCTGAAGGAGGTGGATGTCCAGGTGCTGCCCTACCTCAGGTGCAAGGGTACCTTTCCCTTTATGTACTCCCCGCTCCCCTGGAAGGTGAGCCAGATCTGCACCGGAGCTACTGGCAAGGGTGCTTGCAGGGTAAGTACCAGGATAATAATTAATTAAGATGTAAATATCAAGCATCAATTATGAATTCATGAATCATGAGTGTCAAAAGTATGTGTTTGTTTTTAAGGAGGTAATCAGTTAAGGGGGATTTATCTGTCGTACTTCTCTCCGTGTTTATCCTTATTATGCGCATTATATCATGATCTAATGTTTTCAACAACATTTATAAATTACGCCGGATAACCTTTGGCAGAGATGTAATAAGATGGTTTATGAATATCTAATAAGCATGAGGGGAAAAAAACTGGACTTGAGAAATGTTGTACTCGTTTTTCTTACTTTTAAGATTTCTCCAATTGGTTAATGATTTTCCTCAAAATAATATAAAATAACGGTACAGAAAAGTCCAATTTAGGTTTTAAATAACACCAATGTTCCTTTCTCTTCATAAATTTTTCTTTTATTGCCAAACGCTTTCAATAGCCCAAGTGTCTTCAGGGCTGTCAGTCCCCGAGTGCAACCTACGGAGGAAACCGCAAAGATTTTTTAAAGAAATGAGAGCTAACAATAAAACAGAATATATATCTAGCCTCCACAAGCTATTTTTTGTAAAGGTATAATATGCTTCTTCCGGACACCAAGAATCTATGCTAATACACTACTTTAATGCTCTTCCCATAATTTTTTTCCAATTTAATAATTATTTAGTTAGAATTATTGAAGTGAGTGGTTTTGAAATCAGGGTGGGTCGCCTATAAGGACGTGTCTACGTCTGAAGGGTCCAGGCTGTTGCTAAAGTGTGCAGTCTGTGGTTTGAAATATTCTATTATTACAGTATAATCCACATTCTGGACACGGTTTATTGGTTTTTTAGGATGCTTTGGTTTTTTAGGATGCCTTGTAATAAGATACTTGATAAAAAGAAGAGCACATGGGTATTTGTGTTATTTTGATAGTAGATTTAAACGAGACTATTTCAAACACACTTTCCGCTCACCCTCACATGTTAAACTATTTAATTGTGAGCTAACTTATTATAATAATGATAATTAATTTCTAAAAGAGCTTCTTCTAACATTTAAACGGGTTAATATTCTTGAAGGGTGACTCTGGAGGACCAGTGATGTACCTGGACCCCGAGACAGGCATGTACACATTGGTAGGACTGGTCTCATTCGGCGCTGCTTCTTGTGATCCGGACGGACCAACTGTGGAAACTGACGTCTCATATTACGTTTCTTGGATCCAGTCCAACATCAAGAGTAAGCAAATCACTTATTTATTTATAAGGCAAGTAACATAGCTGCTTCTTACATTGATCTGCCAATTCAATACTTGTACGTTCGACGGTAGACGAGCTGATATTGAACGGTTGCCATGCCACTTACTTCTCACCTGAGTGCTGATATTTAAAATTTGGAACCGACGTAGCCTCAGCTCTCCCGAGGGTCAAAGCTACCCTTCACTGACGTCACCTCCTCCCTCATTTTCCCTTACTTTGTCTATGGCTGTTCGTATTCGGGTCTCTCGGGGGGGACTCGGGGATAATTTGAAGCTAATCATGAACTTATCTGGTTTGTCTCCGGGACTCCGCTCTACGTAGAGTTAGTCCATTCCTTCCGTGGGCAACACTTCCTTGGTTCATAACTATTTAAAACCATATATTCCCATTTCGTCTTAATCAAATAATATCCTACAGTTCAAATTCTTTGCTTACTTTTTCGATCAAACACTTTCTGAAATTGTCTTATCTTTTTGCTAAAATCAGGTTTGTTTCAACCTTACGAACCTTCAAAACCCTCGTAATCCAACAAACCCTCACCGTCCAGACAGACGCTTGGTAACTATTGTTTTTTTACTAATAGGCTTTTTATTTTGTTTACTGTATAGACACAAATGCTTGGCTGGTACCTTCCTTATTCTTTCTTGTTTACTATTGTTTATTTATCTGACACGATATCTCATATGAATTTATTTCAAAGTTTTTTTTTTTAATTTAGTACTGAATTTTTCTTATTCTCTAATATTTTTATAACGTTCCATCGATGAATTATATTTACTGGAATACTTTCAATTGTTTTTTTTTTTCATATTTTAGGTCTACACTTCGTTTATTTTACTTAATTCTTTTTGTTTAGCATGAAAATTTTCATTTTTGTTATATTTTTTTTATTATTTATAGGGGATTTCGTCCCGGAATAAAGTTCTAAACATTTCACATTAAAAATAGAAAATCAAAGGGTTTATAATAATAAATAGTTACTGTTCCTGGTTCAAATTCTGATCCTGTCTCTATTTCTTATTTTACTTAAGCAGTAATTATTATATTTACGATAATAGAGTAATTACTATATTTACGATATTAGCAGTAATTATTATATTTCACAACAGTGCAATAACTGAAACTTCCCTAACGAACTAGAAGGCAAACTGGTTAAAACTACTGACCCACGAGTAGCTCATTGCTAAACACCGCTAGCTGTAAGTGAGACTTGCAAACGGAATAATAATGTAAATACTTAAAAACCATGGAGAGAATCGTCGCGTATCTGTTACGCACAACCTTAAAGGAATTCAGTGCATGAATGCGATAAATATCGGCACTTAAAGCCTTATGTGGAAACAACAATTCACCCGACAATAAAAAAAAAAAATTGTTTATAAATATTTCCATAAGTAGAGTTTTTTATTTGAAAAAAATTAACGCATCGTTAATCCGCTAAAATATCACAAAATGATACAAATTTGTGTCCCATTTGGATCAAGCTCATTTACATATTATTCTAAAATATGAATAGTTTCACTCATTTATGTTGTACAACTTGGTATCATGTGAACATTTTTCTGAAGGTATGTATGATCACGCAATGATAGCGTGCGTGCTCCTTTTTGCGTATCGATCGGTCGTTTTGTGAAAGTGCGTATCCGGTCTACCATTCTCTTCGTATTTTTTACATACAATTGTTTTCGCGTAATGTATTTGTCTGTACCCTTCTGCATCTATTTTTAAGACGGCACAATCATACTTTGATATTTTCTTTTTCTTAATTCCAGAAATTTTAATATATTACTCGCTAGTATTTTCAGAGGAATCTAATCTGCAATGGGGAGGTATTGGAAGTGGTGCCGGAGTTTACCTACCTAGGGACCGTTATAAGTTCCTCTGGTAAGATTGACCCAGAGATATCCCATAGAATTGCTAAAGCCAATCAAGTTTACTACCAGATCTCCAACATTATAGTCGGACACTGAGAAGTAGGTATGGAGACTAAATGGCACATATACAAATCGGTTTATCTCCCGACCCTGATATATGAAAGTGAAAGCTGGATAATGCTCGATAAGCCAGCCAGCCGCCTTACTGCAGGAGAAATGAAGTTTCTGAGGAGAGCGGTTGGGAAGACATGAAGGGATTGCATCAGAAATAAGAGAACAGTGACAGAACTAAAGACCACACTCGAATCCCGACAGCTGAAGTGGTTTGGCCACGTGTGCCGCATGGGAGATGAAAGAGCCTTAGGATATATCTTATATCTTTTTAGGAATTCATTGATTTTTCAAAACTCGAAACCGTTATATTTTCACCTGCCTTTCTGTGAGAATTAACCTTAAAAAATTAAAAGTATCTCCATAAAAAAATAATTAATAGTGTTTTGAATAATTAAATAGTGTTTTGAAAAAATCTCGATTTCACCACCAGGTATCAGGTACCAAATTATAGATTTTGACCTCCTTTTTAACGACTGGCGCCTACTGCTCTGCTCAAACCATGGACTTCTCATTTCAACTACATCTGCATCTCTCTTTCCTAACCTGCTATGTTGTAGTCCGGCGTTTGGCAGACCTCACACCTTCCTAGTGAGATTCTCTGCCTTCGTCTCGCTAAAACTAGCACCTCCTTGGGAAAGACCTCTCCCTCGCGGACGACGGTTGCCTTGGCCCATGCAAGTAAGACCAGCAGGGACCCCCATAGCAATCCAGTCTGCCTCTCTCCGGTTCACACTCGCCTTTGGGATCCGGACGGTTTTCGCCTACCCTTAGATACCGAGTGTGAATTCGTGGTCATTCCAAGACCACATAAACTACCTATAAAACCTACCCTGTACCTCTTCTCCTGAACACAGTGCTTTTTCGGGGCACACACACCTTCTAAAGATCTTATGGAGTCAGATCAAAGCGAATTAAGCGGCCCGCTCGACTAGGCCGGCGGCCAGGGTGAAAGACCATAGGTCCGCCCGCTCTGTCTCTGGGCGCTCGCCGAATGGTGGCTAAGAGGTTGTAGCAACCCTAGCCCGCGGTGGGCGTCTCCTCCCCACTTTGGGGGATAGTCAGGTATAAACTGAGCCCCTTAGTGAGTGCCTGACACCCTTTTTATAAAATAGTTGCCCCGATGATGCCAAACTAATTTTCCAAAAATAATGAAAGACAATTAATAAATTAATTAGCATTATTAAAATAAGCCATATTGACGTTCGTAAGAGCCTGATTAATAATACCTCATGTATGCTTTTAAATGGACTACAATTATGTAAAGTCTATAAAACCATTACGAAACCCCTAACTGGTGGATCGTTCACGCTTGACTCATAACTTCACTCTGAGATCATTGCTTGACTATTAGTTGTAGATTCTTTGTTTATGTTTTTCTACATATAAAGTAGTTTATATTTTAGTTTTTCTTACTAATTGGTTTTAGTTTTAGTTTAGAAACTCTGTCACGTCTGGCAACTATATGGAAGCCATGTAACATAGAATTAAATAAATAAATTCTCTCTAGCTCAAAAAAAAACACTTGACTTTATTTTGTATATTAATCCTCTTATGCGAAATACCTATTACTCGCTAATCACTTTTGGCTAACGGATCTGCAAGAGAGGAAAATACGATTTTTATTTTAGTCTTCGTATTTAAAAGCATGACTTTCGTACCGTGAAGACTTTTTATAGTCATTCATAGTATAAGAAAGCTAATATTTTTACTGAAAATTAGGCTAAAAATCAATTCTTCGCTACTTGTACTACATGTCCTTACATGTAGCTCACTTCCTCCCCTCCCTCAAAGAAAAATTCCCCTTGTAATTTAGAGAAACATTACTCATAAAAAGCGTCTTCCTGACAACTTCTTTTCAGTAGTAATAAATAGGATAGTGCTCTTAGTGTATTATTTTTTTGGAATAATAATAAGTTTCACTTTGCAAAACCAAATGAACAGGCTGCTCATTGTGGTCATGGTAATTAAGAATAGGAAATTTTATAGTGCCTTGAATAAACTATTGAAAACTTTAATCAGCGTAAAATGCTCAAGTATTATCGTAAATAGTAAACTGAATATTCACCTTACAATTTATCATTGAACAACATTAAACCAGTAGTACCCTTGGCAACTTTGTCAGACCTTAGCATAATTTAAAGTGGCGACAAGCAACCCAAGGTAACCAAGTGTAGGAATAATTTAAATATTAAAAATCCAAGCTCTTTTTATTCATTACTTCTTTTTTGTTTCAGGTGGGATCTGCCATAAAGTTTGAAGCATTGCTGTTCTGGAATCTATGATACTTCTTGACATTGCTTCTTTTTGACAACTTTAGCTTTTCAGTTCGCAAAATGACAAACTCCGTGTTAAAAAGTCGCAAGTAATCATGGTCCAGTCTATAATAACGTATAACTTAATACTTGTACGTATGTGTATTTCTTTTTAATTATCCGAAGAAAAAAGCCCTGGGTTTGAAACTTTGACCTACCAATCCACAATTATTTTATTATGTTAAATCACTTAAATTATTTCAATGTAAATTAGATGATATGTTAAACATTCATTTTATACCGTTTTATTTTAACTGTAAATTTATATTAATTATTTTGCTAAAATTATTTTTTGTACGTTTTGCATCAGGGTTTATCATCATCAAGAATTATTATCCGGTTTTTTTTTGCAAAGTGCAATAGACAGTTTTATTTGATATTTCATACGCATGTACGAATCATGACTCGCGACTTCGCCCTTCGTACAGGGGTATTATGGGGTTGATAAATATTTGTACTGTATTTAGGACTGTTATTAACAATTAAAACTTTCAGCAATTTATATTTATTTATAGCAACACTTGCTCATAATAGTTTGCGTGACAAAAAACATTTTATATAATAGAGAGATAACATAATAATAGGTGTTAGATGTTGTTCATTGCTTGGGATATATTTATATTATATTTACATATTATCATGAATGTTGAAATTATTGAATAAATGAAATCCAATTTATCATTTGAAGTTGACAAACCGTTATGGATAATAACACTGGTTGTTTATTTTGTTATGTTTACATTCGCATTATTTTTTTATTTTATGTTATTAATAATTATACTTTTAGTAAAGACTACAATTTATTTATAGAATTTCGGTAAGTATAATTGTCATCTGTCTAGGAAAACGTAGTTCATTGTATTAATGAGTTCATCATTGAATTCAAGTTTTACTTGTTATTTGTTGTTAATTATTATTGAATAGCCACAGTAGTTTGACTGTTGTATCATTAATTATGCTTTCTTTAAAAAGCTGAATACTAATATTAGACGAGATGACCCTGTGGTATTTTATAATTACAGAACCCGGTTAGAAATCGTGAGGACCCAGATTCAAACTTTGGCTGGCACTATCCTCGATGAATGTTGATTTTTTTTTTTTTTTTATTAAAAAATATGTCTAATCACCGTTAAATTCATTGATCATGTAAAATTGTTGAACCTTATTCAGGAAATTAAGAATTGATTTTTCAAAATCGGGAGTTAGTCACAGTGTCAACTTAAAAGGTCATATATGTCCTACATGAATAGTCTTGAGAGAGTATGAGGCTACCTTTGATGACATGTGATTTTTATAAGAAGCTGTGTCGGGTCGTCACGAGGGGGGTGCCTAGTTACCCTAGCCCTGGTGACGAAGTGAGGGTTGATTAGGCTATGACCTGGACAATTCGTTCATTACTACTACTTACTACCGTACTATCTGACTCCATATTTGATAGGTATGATCCCGGGAAGTGCACTATGTTCAGGAGAAGAGGTATAGTAGGTATTGTAGGTATTTCATGTGGTCTTGGAATGACCACGAATTCATACTCGGTATCTGAGGGTAGGCGAATTCCATCCGGATCCAAAAGGCGAGTGTGAACCGGAGAGAGGCAGACTGAATCGCCGTGGGGAACACTGCTTGGTAAGTTTGCAGGGCCATGACAACCATTGTTCACTAGGGAGAGGCCCCTCCCAAGGAGGTGCTAGTTTTAGCGAGACGAAGGCAGAGAATCCCACTAGGAAAGTGTGGGGTCTGACGAGGCCGGACTAAAACTTCATAGCGAGGTTATGAAGAGAGATGTAGAGGTTTTCATAAATAAGTTCAAATCTTGAAACATCAGTACAGCTGCAGGTGCCAATCAGAGAGCCGTAGTTAGAATGATATACTGTTTTTTTTTTTATTTCAAAACCCCTTTTATTTTATAAATTTTTACAAACAGATGAACGAAATTCAATGAACAAGATTTCACAATTTTCTCCTCGCTGCACACGCACATGCATTTGAAGGAGGTAAGATATACAAATACAAATTTCTTTTTTAAGTTAAAAAGTCAATAAACAATATACAGGACTAGGTGATGGGGCTCACCATTGGTTAAAAATGATTTACCGGCCAAAACTAGGGGGTATATATAGCTCCCAGTAACCAATGATCTGGGGTTTTATTCTGACCAACCAAACCTCATGGTTGCGGTGATGCTTGACTGTTCTAGACCAGGACCAACCCAGCCTCTTAGCCGCTAACTGACTTTCCCTTCAAGGGCCTCTGGCTATCTTTTTCCATCTGCGTCTTTTATTGTTTACAATATTTACACTGGCATGACTTATGGTTTGGTGATGTTATTAACATTTGTTTAAATTAATTTGCAACATATTATAACCAATTTACAATATATGTACAATAGAGTATAGGGTGATTTATGTTATGTAGTTAGCGGTCGCTACAGCTGTATATGCAAATGTCATACAATCCTGTTTACAAATAAAGGAAAATACATAGTTCAAGGCTAGCTAAAGATGTAAACATACGGTGTTTCGGTCTTCTACCAGAAACGGATAAAAAACTACCTTGAAAAATTTAACCTAGAAAAATTATAAAAAAAAAAAAATTGAACCATATGTTGAAAAAAACTGCCCATTACGTAACATAATTAAAAGTAATATTGTTTTAATCAATAACACATCAATTTCCTACCTTTTGTTTACATCGTCACATTGATAATGCCTGAAAAGATATAAATAATCACACACTAGCACATAAAATCTCTGACCATATCTGTCTATTGTTCTATAAAAACGCAGTTATAGTTAAGTCAAATTATAGTAAAAACGAGATTGGTTATACGAGAGGTAGGTAGGTTAACGAGATTCGTGTAAAAATGTCTATTTTGAGTGTAGTATCTCCTTAATGGTGCAAAAATGGTTAATTTAAATTTAACTCTTGATGTTACAACGTTAAAAAAAATTTACCTAAAATTTCATGAGTTGAGACTCACCTGGTCCATTCCCCTGACCCACAGGCATTTACATTGCAATGATTTATGTATTCATTGAGCATACATGAATAAACTCGTGTTAATTGAGGCAGAACGGTCAATAAATTATCGATATCCATAAATGTTTTGTGAGATCTTTTATCAAATCAGAAGTGTATTTACTGTCCAAAACATGAGTACAATGACTAATGCTAATAAGTTCATAAATCTTGGTAGTTGTTTGTAACAAACAAAATGGAAGTGCTTTAATAACAGAAATTTATGTATTTTCGCCAGAGGTCAGCAAACGATAATAGTCGTTTTATTTTTATTTCCTTAGATTATGCCCTTAGCTCAAGCTTTTGTCAGGGTCTGGCACATAGGTTGCTAGAAACTTGACTGATAACTTGTCTTTGTATTGTAATTAATATGCAAACTATCCAGTGACGCTGTTGACGGAGGTGCATGGGGGACTTCCCAGGACTCCGCTCCCTCTTTCGCATGCTAGGGAGGTGACAACCATGTGGGTCTAGGAGGTCACTGGGCTGTTTGTAAATACTGTATGAATGAGCGAGTTAATGATGAATATGGTATGAATGAGAACATTTATCTCAATTATTATTTGCCTAATAAGGTAGATTGTAATTTCAGCACAATAAAGAAGTTTTATATATAGATATATATTAGTAATAAGAGATCAAATGAATGAAGTCTGAGCATATTTAATGGTCGTTCCTGGATCAGCTCGTTCCATCCTCCATCTCATCCTGTGTAGGGTGTATATATCATTCATATAAAGGAAAAGTGTCATAATACGAAAAATATTCCTTTTTTTTGCTTGGAAATCTTCCATCGATGTAACCTTGAGAAAAAATGTCAGATTCCTATATTATAGATAGAAAATATCAGATTCTTATATTATAGATAGAAAATGTCAGATGGATAAACCTCAACAGGCAAACTTCAAACGCTTCTCTTATAAAATTCCACTTTTTCGTATTGTGGCACGCTTCTTCTAAGTGGACGATATACTTATTCAGTCCATTTATATTGCGATCTTCCCAATACTGTCTGGTTTTTCCTCTATAAGTTCGAAGAAACATCATTTCTTGGTCTTGCATACAACCTTTGAGGTCAAGGTTTGTTTCTTAGGCGACAAAGTCAAATGTATCCCTGAACATGTGCTCTTAACTCTGACATCTCCGCACCCTCTGCAGACTAAAGATCCCTCACCACCCATTGCCATAAACCTGTCCTCTATTGTGTCACCGTGGTGAATATATTTATAATACATTTATATATCATTTATTAAATATTTCTATCCGCATTCCTTATTACTGCTTGGCAACCACGCTGTTACACTACTGGTCATACAAACAAAATAATATATTGAATTCAATCACAAATAGGATGCAAACTTGTTTGCCTGTTACTAATGTTAATGTTAAAATTAAATGATTTGTGACGATTGTGGAAGGATATAATTAATTAGTAAATCTTCCGTCATTCCACAACATGGTATTTATTATGAAAACGTTTTCGAAAGCTCTAAGCTATCATCTTCAGTTGCTAAAATGAAAAGCCGTGTGATAAATACCTCAGCTCTGCGTATGGAGACAAACAAAACCTGGAAAAATTTTAACAAACAATAAATGAAACATATTCAAAATATTAACAGTGCTGAATTGCACCAAGTCCGAAACGGTCCATTAATTTTAATAAAATTACAAATTTTATTATTGACACATAAGTGATAAATAATTAGAAATTAAAAAAATGTTAAAAAACACAATAATGCACTAATCTCATAGCTGCTCGCCCAATTGATGTTGTAAAAACCTATAACATTTAAAAAAATTTATATTAATGCAGACTTTAAAACAGGTATCCTACCTCTTCAAACTTCTCTCTACGTCTGGCTTTATTTAGCATATGGAGCTAGCATACCTGATTTTATTATTTCTTTTTTTTTTTATGTTATCCGATATTCGAGAATCTAATTGAATTTAAATTCTTTCCATGATGTTAATTAATTTTTTTTTAATTTGCATTGTGTAGGAAGAAAAACACTATGTGGTGAATGATGATGCACCTTTTCCTGTAGGTCTTGGTAGAATTGGCTTGTTTTAGATGTTCTTTGCATATAATTGATAAGTTTCTACTTCATCTACTAACATAAGATTTATTGTATTCCCCACAATATATTCTATACTTGCCTGATCTTTTTAACTGAACCTGGTATTTAGCGTTGGAAATTGAGTTGCATAAAGTGACTACTTTTAAAAGCTAAGGACCATTTTGCAATTCAGCACTGTTATTATTTTCAATATAATTTTTTTTAATATATATATATATAACTTCTTTATTGTGCTAAAATTACAATCTGCCTTATTCGGCGATAAGTAATTGGGATAAATGTTCTGATTCATACCATATTTACAATACGACATTCACTCGCTCATTATTACAATATTTACAAACAGCCCAGACGCCTCCTAAATACATAAGGTTGTCTCCTCCCTCGCATCCGAAAGAGGAAGCGGAGTCTCGGGAAGTCCCCCACGCTCTTCCGTCTGCCGCGGCACCGGCTGCAAGCCAGTGGAGGCTGACCAAGAGCGCGAGAACTACATCCACTCAAGACATGGTTGGAGAAACTGGCCATTGCCAGGACTCCCACTGTTACGCGTTTATAGCAGATTACAAGGCCACTCCCGTTTCAGTCTCCGAGGAGGATTATAGGGATGAGTGGTGCAGTGCAATGACTGTGGTTCGGGATCAGGGTGGTTGGATAGGTTACTATGGAATTTCATGAACTTGGAAGGGATGATTTCAAGAATGTAAGGTATATTAAGATCGTTATGAAGGGTTTTGTTGCTGACGTAATAAGGGGCATTTACTATTGTTCTCAAGAGTTTCGATTAAAAGGATTGGATACCCTTGATATTTGACTTTTTTGCTGTCCCTCATAGCTCTGTTCTGTAAGCCCAGTTTGGTTTAAGTATAACTTTGTAGATTAGTAATTTGTTTTCTATTGAGAGATGGGGTGTCCTTTGAAGTAGTCTGTACAGTTGTCCAAAGCACCTGTTTAGTTCTTGTCTTTTTAGTCTCGTATGTGGGTTCCAGGTCAGGCGTTTGTCGAGATGTAACCCTAAGTACCGTACTATCTCGAATACAGGGAGAGGAATGGAATTAAAATAAACTAGTGGACAAGTCTTGCGACAAAGAGTGAAGGTAATGTGGGAGCATTTTGCTTCATTTACTTTGATCCGCCAATCGTTGCACCAATACTCGATCTCATCAAGGTGTTTTTGAAGGTTATAGGATGCTATGTCGGGGTCTGAGTGGGATGACAAGACTGCAGTGTCATCTGCGAATGTGAGAAGCTTTGGGGGTATAGGACATCAGCGGTGTATAGGTTATAGAGGATGGGACCCAGGAAACTGCCCTGTGGAACTCCTGCTTTTATGGGATAGTAGTTAAAATACTATAAGCCACAGTGGACTTGGGGGAAGCGGTTTGAAAGGTAGGATTAGGAGAAGGTGTAAAGTGCTGTGGTAAATATCTTTTGAGCTTGTAGAGCAAACCTGCGTGCCAAACCCTGTCAAAAGCTTGAGCTATGTCCAGAAAGGAAGCAGTGCAGTATTGTTTGGTTTCAAGGGCTGAGGAGATGTGATCAACAACGCGAAGGCCTTGTTGAGCAGTGGAATGTCGTAAACGGTAAATGGTTTTGATGAGAAAGGTGAGGTTTGAAAATATGGGTAGGATGCAGAGCGAATTCTTCCGACCTATCCCCATCCGAAGCCGCCCAGGACCCATCATCATCACGACGGAGTGGGTGTGAAACAGGATGATACTTCAAGATTATTTTAGTGAAAATCCACAGGGAGTTATCCCTGGTAGACAGAGAGGAGTGGTGGGAATTGAAACGAAAGGATGCCAATTGGCGCACTACCAATCTGTAGTACTGGTTGTTCGATCGGCGATCAGCAGGATGTCGGGATCATTGCCACACTGTTCTTCAATATATTGATTGTTGATATTGTTGCTTATAATGATAGATTTTGTTTGTTCCTATATACATTCTCGAGCTTTTTATCATCTGACTTTTCATTGTAGCGACTGAAGATGACAGCTTAGAGCTGTCGAAATCGTTATCGGTTAATAAATACCATATTATGGAAAGACGAAAGATTTCTTATTTAAAATAAAATTGTTTAACATTGATCCAAACTGATTTCTGCCCATAATTGGATTATCTCTCAAAGTAAATTACTTGTTGATCAATGGAAGGTTTAGTAGGCTATCAAACACGAAGAAAGATAAAACATAATTGATTTTACCATTAAATTATGCTTTATTTGCATAGAATTAAATTAAATGTTAAATAGTACGTAGATGGTGACTTCATATTAATATAACATGTATCTTACAATAAAATGGTGTCTTAATTGAAGAAAGACATCAAGGTCCGCTCGTCTACTCCCCACAGTGGAGAGGTCTCTCATCAGAACTGAGGCCTCTCCACTCTATCTCACCTCTGACTCTTCTCCTCTCTAGAATATGAACCAACTGCCCCGAGTCTGTGTTCGTCCTTCAGACCTCTATCTCTGACTTTACACCTACTTTTTAGAAAAAGGCTTTCCGGACCAGCGTTTTTACTGTGCTCCTATTTCGCTTTTCCTCATCCAACGAGGAGGGTTCTTTTTATTTTCAATAAAAAGTGGTCTCTTATTTGTCAATCTCAAAATGTCGAATTATCTCTACTAACTGTTTTTTCCGCTGATACTCAAAACTAAAAAGGCATATCTCCTTTAGCCAGACAAATTTCCTCTCTGCCTGCGAGAAACCCGCCTTCCTCCTTAATGCATATTTATTACCGGTCCGTCTACTCGTTTGCCAACGTCAGACTCAGTATCAAAGACAAAAACAAATAAAATATAAATTAACACTAACAAATTTATGGTAATATGTTTACAAAAAAGGAACTCTGAGCTACTGTTAACTTCTATATATTATTCCTTTGCTATTTACAAATGATATACGTGGTAACCTCCATATATAACACTTGATTTCTATATCGTTACATATACCTCACTACATACTCCGACATTGATGCCCAAATTGATTCATTTCCCATAACCATTGTTATATTATTATTATATCATTATCTTATGAGCGTTGTGCCAATACTAGGCCAAGTAAAGTCTTACTTCAGAGGAAACAAAAAAAATTGTAGTCTTAACTTGTGCGGTGATTACAATTAGCGCTATCGCTATCTTACAATTAATCGTAGCCAATTTAATTCTGTTTTAAAATTCGGCGATAACTGGACCTGTGCAGATAATGTTAAGATACGATTAGATACAGGAATGGATAAAATAGTTGATAAGATGGAAGGAAGTCTATAAGACAGCCCACGGCGAGGAGTGTGGCCCTGGCGACCGCGGTGCGAACTACTCCAGCCTGCCGGCCAGTATTCCACGGGTTACGTAAGTCGGCCAAGAGGTTTCAGTGAAAGATGCCTCCTCTCTGTGCCAAGAACGAGGACGTGAATCTACCCCTAGAGAGGATCAACAATAAGGTGAGTACTGTATACATGTTACAGATACAATAACATTAAGTACATATTCACAAATATACCTTTATTGTAATCTGCAAATTCAAAATGAGTTACATAACAGCTAGACACTCCTGCAGAGCTATTAGGTCTTCAGAAAAGTGTTTAAACTTATTTTTATTGTTTTATTCTAGTTAACAAGGATATTTACAAACCCCATTGGTTGCGTCGAATTCACCATTTCCAGTAATAAGCCAATAAAACTCAAAACTATTGAGTCTTAATTATTATTTTTTAACCTGTTTTATTGCTATTAATATTTAAAGCTGAGAGAGACTACACAAAAACTGCGACTACAGGTTCAAAACTGATGTCATTGACAGCTTTTTTTTCAAAATCTATATGCTCTAAGGCTTCACTAAATATTCCTCTCTTGAACTTCAAGACCTTTAATTTATCAATTTGTGACACCAGAGAAGACATAGGGAAAATAAAAGTATTCATGATTTTTTTTTTCATCATGTATCTTCTATCATGAATGTTTGCTATTAATAGTATCGATAGGCAATATATACATTGTGTATTTATATAAAAAAAAAAAAACTATAATACTAATCCGCCAACCTCTTGTAAACAACAAACCTTAGTTTACATCAGATATAATATATAAATACAGTACTGCCGTACAATTTATATGTCAAAATTAAACATACAAGCTAATTTTATTAGTTTAATAACTTATTAGCGATTGAGTCGGATGACTTCTATTAAATATAATAATAATATATAATAATATGTGTACATATGTACTATATATGTAATCCATAGTAAAATGTATTATGAAAAGGTGATTATAAACGACTCTGGACGAAGGAGTAATTTGACTTAAAATTCCGGTTTTATTTTTAGAAAATAAGCTCACAACAAATACCTTACAATCTAAGAAAGTATTAAAATCTATAACTTTCTCCCGGGAAAAGCCAAATAAATTTTAAGTAGAAAGGAATTTTAGCCGACCAAAACTGGTATACCTCTCTGTCAAAACCTATGAATGGAGTAGTAATGCTGGAACTGAATGAATCTAGTAGCTAACAATATTTTAGAGAATCAACTCAAATTTGTTGTTTGACGTATTTAAGAGTCTGATCGAACTCGCTGAAGTACTTCATTGTTGATACTTTCAACAAGTAATGTAAACGAATCATTAATAAAGTGCCCTCCCTGATATTTTTTTTAATTACTAATAAATTAGAAACAGTAATTTAAAAAGTCCTATCTGATAACAATTATTTTATATTATGTAATTATTTGGGAAAAACATATTTAAATTTCCTAAATCCATTAAGATATTTAAAGACTCTCGCAATGAGGATATATAATTTTAAGTACTATATAACCGATCTATTTTTATGGAGGTAGTTTCATGCAAATTGTATACCTTGTATGTTGTTGGTTCAGCAAAAGTTAGGTGAATTATGATAAGTCCTAACAAATGTTATATTTTATTGACCTGGACATGAAAGTATTTGGTCTCATACCATGACTAAAGTGATGGAACATTTTTATAAATTATCAAGTAATTACTAACATTTGATTATACTTGATACACTTCATAATATTTTAGCATCAATTGGTTCATCTAGTAGATCTTCATTAGAAAATCGTATCGTTTTTCATCAAGAGATTTTGAACATAATAATGACTTTTAAAGCTACTTTTTTTTATTGTACTTCCATTAAGTCAGAACATTTATTGTTCAAAAGGAACTGTGCAATAGAAACTTTGTCAAATAATTTGAAAATCAATCTCTTATTGTGTAGGACAATACCTTTACTCTAGTAAATATTACTGATTTTATTACACACTTTTTGCTATACTATGAATTTATTAATCGTAACAAACCATTCAGAGATAGGCATACATAAATATCCTTTTTCTATTTGCGTTTAGAAAGTATTTCTTCAAACTGACAGGCTCAAAAATTTTTCAACTAGTACATTTTAAGTTAAGTAAATTAAATTTAAGTTATCGTAATTCAATAACAGATCAAGGTGACTGTTTTATAAAAAATAAAATACATATATTCTAATTTAGTAATTTTTTGTCTGAACCTTTTTTAAATCTAGTAACATTAAAAGTAAAAATAACTTAACACGGTTTTCAGGTTTTTATCTGAACGATCATTGAAGAATTTTATCAAATTTAAATAATATAATAAATAACCACTTTTTCTTTTATCGTCGCCACAGGTAGCTGTTACGCCCTCATAGTTGTTGTTTTTTGCCTTGCCTTCTAGATAGCAGGTAGAACTCCGGAATTACATAACCTTGCTTTAATCTAGCATTAGAATACTGGAAAAAAGTATGAGGTACTTGAAAAAAGTATCTTATTTTGATTAAAATTCATCCATGTTAATTCCTACGATTTAAATAATAAATTAGTATCACTATTAATGTTCATATTTATAATTAATAATCAAAACAATTTAAAAATCAACAACTGAAAAAGTAAAAAAAAACAAAATAGAGTGGTCTGCCAACTAAAAAAAATTCGATAAAAACAAATAGCGTTTCTAATTGAATAACTTTTAAACCTATAGTAAACCAAACTAAAGACTATTAAACAAAAAAACAGAACTTATAACATTAAAAAACATTCTTTTGTGAGGGTTTTGGTCCAATTAAAAAGTATTAGGTAATTGTAAGATTTAATTTTTGTATTGTAAGTTGAAGAAAAATTGGGAATTGTAAGTTTGAAGAAATAATTTTTAAACGCAAACAGAAAAAGGATATTTATGCATGCCTATCTCTGAATGGTTTGTTACGATTAATAAATTCATAGTATTGCAAAAAATGTGATTAGTAATACTTACTAGCGTAAAGGTACTGTCCTACACAATAACAGATTGACTTACAAATAATTTGACAAAGTTTCTATTGAACAGTTCTTTTTGAACAAAAAATGCATTTTTTTACATTCAATAGTTTGTAATTGTGGTGACAATATGTAATAAATGTGATTTAATGGAGGTACAACAATAAAAAGTAGCTGTAAAAGTCATTATTATGTTCAAAATCTCTTGACGAAAAACGATACGATTTTCTAATGAAGATCTACTTGATGAACCAATTGATGCTAAAATATTATGAAGTGTATAAAGTATAATCAAATGTTAGTAATTACTGTATAATTTATAAAAATGTTCCATCACTTTAGCCATGGTATGAAACCAAGCAATTTCATGTCCAGGTCAATAAATTATTATATTTTTTAGGACTTAACTTAATTAATTTAGCATATTCCACCCAAATTAATTTTATAAGGGTGTATATTTATGATTATACATAATTAATTATAAAAAATCTTTTGTGAAATCTTTATTACTTTTAGCATTTTTTAAATATATAATATATCATCCTGAAAAATATTCCCTCATTAATTATCATATAATTAATTAATATCTTCAATTTGATACCTTATTTAAAATGGTAGGAAACTTGTTTTTTAATGATGCATCAATGAACGATCCTGTCCAGCAGTAACCTTTAATTCGACACTGCTTCCCATGTCTAAAACTGGTAGACGTTTAGGGTTTCATTTGGACAAAAGGTTGACTTGAAACCCACATGGAAGACTTAGTAGACAAGAACGGAAAACCATAATTAATAAGTATTTTGTGATGTATTTTCTTAGTAATTCCTTGTAAGATCTAAATTTCAAAATTTGCCATAGTCTATAATATATCTCATAGTACAATTTATATTTGTAATAACATACAAACAATATACACTGGCGGTCCAAATTTTAGGACCACCTGGTTATTTACATCATTAATATCTTCAATTTGATACCCTATTTAAAATGGTAGGAAACTTTTGTTTTTTAATGATGCATCAATGAACGATCCTGTCCAGCAGTAACCTTTAATTCGACACTGCTTCCCATGTCTAAAACTGGTAGACGTTTAGGGTTTCATTTGGACAAAAGGTTGACTTGAAACCCACATGGAAGACTTAGTAGACAAGAACGGAAAACCATAATTAATAAGTATTTTGTGATGTATTTTCTTAGTAATTCCTTGTAAGATCTAAATTTCAAAATTTGCCATAGTCTATAATATATCTAATAGTACAATTTATATTTGTAATAACATACAAACAATATACACTGGCGGTCCAAATTTTAGGACCACCTGGTTATTTACATCATTAATATCTTCAATTTGATACCCTATTTAAAATGGTAGGAAACTTTTGTTTTTTAATGATGCATCAATGAACGATCCTGTCCAGCAGTAACCTTTAATTCGACACTGCTTCCCATGTCTAAAACTGGTACACGTTTAGGGTTTCATTTGAACAAAAGGTTGACTTGAAACCCACATGGAAGACTTAGTAGACAAGAACGGAAAACCATAATTAATAAGTATTTTGTGATGTATTTTCTTAGTAATTCCTTGTAAGATCTAAATTTCAAAATTTGCCATAGTCTATAATATATCCAATAGTACAAAATCTATTTGCAATAACATACAAACAATATACACTGGCGGTCCAAATTTTAGGACCACCTGGTTATTTACATCAAATCTACCTTAAAATTATTTAAAACCAAAATCTACTACTTATAGTAAATATATAGTTACATAGATAACCTTGAAGTAACGTGAATTTACAATAAATTCTTTTAATCAGATTTAGTCAGATAGATTGCTTTAGTATTCTCTCAACCGCAATGTTCGAAGGGTTCGTCGGTAAAAATAAGGGGTCTTCTGAGGAGCTGTGCCGAATCACTTCTGAATTAAAAATTTCAAAAATTGCGGAGCATAACCCATGCATTTTAAAAAGGAAGAGCAATGAAAGACTAAGCCGGTCAAAGACTTAGTAAACAAGAATTGAACAGACGGTTTGCACAGTTATCCAGCCTACTTGAAAGACAATCACACTATAAAACAAACTGTAAATATACAACCGGTTGCTATAACAAATCCGATCATTCTAATCCTAAGTCTTCAGAGCTGTAGACAACGCTCCTTTTTACTTTACAAACTCATCCCTTTACAGAGATCTGTCATCATTCATCATTCTTCTATACTCTCACTCCAATACTCTCTTGATTTTCCAAATTTCTTATAAACCTACCAGCTCTTCCAAATCCTCATGTCAACTCCATATCCAGTAACACTCATAACTTACAATTCTCTTAATCGCCTGAAATGGGGGTGGCCTTGCGATCTACTGTAAATATAAAAGTATGTCATGGGGTACAAGTAGCACTGGCCATCATCCCCACTCATTTCCTTAGCGTATGCTCTATGGCCCTCTCTCGGGTCTTTGCATCAGCGATACTGTCGGAAAGGGAGCCGAAGGTAGCTCCACAGCTTCCGGCACTTCCTCAAGCTGACTGAGGAAATTCCCTTAGGACGGTGGGGGGGGGGGGGGGTAATAATGTGAGTATATACACTGCCTGTCAAACCTTAGGATCACCTCAATTTTTCGGGATAAACTCAAATAAAACCAAAATTTTAATAAAACAATTAGTAAATAACAGTGATTTTAACGTACACTGAAATAATGTAGTGACAAAAATGATAAATTTGTAGGGTTTTTTTTGTCAAAAATCATCCTTGTACTTTTCAAGAGAGCTTGGACCGCTCGTGGCATTCTTTCATCTGTCTAACTTTTCAAATAGCATGTTATTCCAACAACTTTTCAGGAGCACCCAAAGATGTTTTTGTAAAATTGGAGCATGACTTTGGAACTTCCAGTCAAGCCCTTCCCAAAGCAATTCAATTGGATTGAGTTGGCCATATTTACAAAATGCCTTCATTTTCTTTTTTTAGTAAGTAGCCTCTACAAAGATTGAACTGTTTTGGATCATAATTATCCATAATAAAACCAGAACCAATTAAGCAAAGACCAGAAGGGATTGATTGGTCTTTTAAAAATGCCTATGCACTTCTCTACCTCTATAAATCTGAATGAGACCTTCTGGTCCAAAGCCAGAGAAACTCCTCCACACAAGAATCGAACCTCCTCCATGCTATACAGCTGGAATTATGCACTGAGGAACTAACTTTTCTGACGGTGTTCGACATACCATAATTCTACGATTAGATACAAGCACTAGAAACTTTGATTCGTCCGTCCAGAGTACTTTTCTTCAATCCTCCAACGTAAAATCATGACAATCAAATGGCCAGCGGTGACTTATTATTATCGACACGTGCGTACAATTTGACCTCCATGAGTTGTTCTTGTTACTGTTCAAAAGAAACCGATTTAACACTTAGGTGTTAACCTCAGCTCGAATCTGGAGAACAGTGAGTCTTCCATTGCTCTTCCTTTTTCAAATGCATGCGTTATGGACGACAATTTTTTGATTCAGAAGTGATTTGGCACTCAGTCTTCTTGACATGTTGATGGCTTTAAGCAGTTCCTCAGAAGACCCCTTATTTTCACGGACTTTTACGGGCAAAAACAGAAATATAGCAGATAATTGAACCCTTCGAACATTGCGGTTGAGAAAACACTAAACCAATCTATCTGACTAAAGCTGATTAAAAGAATTCATTGTAAATTAAAGTTACTTTAAGGTTATCTATATAACTATATATTTACTATAAGTCGTAGATTCAGGTTTTAAATTTTTTTAAGGTAGATTTGATGTAAATAACCAGGTGATCCTAAAATTTTGACCAATAGAAACTGTACTATTGGATATATTATAGACTATGGAAAATTTTTAAATATATATCTTACATAAAATACATCACAAAATAAGTCTTAATTATGATTTTAATTTAATTATTTAGATGTATTTATTGTGTCCTCCGGTCATAGTTTATGTATAAAACCCATACTGAGGAACTATAATCAATCAGACCCAAACGGTTACTGGTTTTGTAAGACAAAAATCAAACAAACCGCTAACTTTTTTTTTTTTTTTATCCCTTCCTGAGGTAAAAACCTCAAACGGGGTTTAAACCGCCAATCACCATCTGGATGATCTCCATTAAACCATCGATTGATTGAACCAAGTGAGTTAACTTTTAAAATTTAGTTTAATAACTAGTCAATCTCCCGTGTGGTCTTTGTTTCGTGTTTAGAATATGAAGTGGAACATCAATCGTAGGATTTTTATCCTTCGACAATATTAAATCGTGGGTCGCTCAATAATAATTTTCGCCTTGATTTACATTCAATATCAATTTTAATATCGATTCTCGCTTAATAAAAACATTTCATGATTGCAAATCAATTTGACCAGCCATCGTTCACCGGAGACAAGTTTTTTGACTCCTGGCAGCACCTGACAAATCCACTATTTAACACTATGACCCCACCCCCATTCCTATATCGATGGGAACAGACTGTACGGGAAAACTAGGTTAAGTTAATTTAGGTTAGTATTAGTACAAAATATTCTTAAGGTGAGCCCTGTTACTTTATATGTTCACACCCCTTATATTCTGTACCTCAGCTTACCATAGAAAAATTATTTAAATTTCATACATTATATAAAATATAGCTACGCTACAGTAAATACAATAAGCACGATGTGCATTTATGTAAAGATACCATATTGTGGAATCTGTTACCCACTATATATGCATTAAATATAGGGTTTTGAAAAAAAAAAAAATTAAAACAGCCATCTTCAATTGTGCAAATTTTATATCATTGAGTGAATCAGCAGGTGAGTAGCTAGCCAAGAACTTATGAATGACAACTATAAACGACTGGAGATTAATAACTACCGATTATCGTTGATGGACATAAAAAAAATTGCAGTTTATAATTGCCTATAAAAGTGATATCTTACTCTCACAGATAGACATTAGTCGGATGTTGACCTCTCTGATGCTCTCAGACCTACTAATGCAAAAAGTGATAATACTCAAAATAGCTGTTTCTCTCGAAATAAATTCTCGAGATGTTCCCCCCCCCCTATAATTGTTGACTAATGAACTATACAGTGTAAGTGAGTATTTAACAAATTCAAGAAAAATTCTTCGTATTTTGCAGACCGAATCCTTGGGGTCAAATACAGTTCAAGTTTTTGTCTCAGCCAGGTTAGGTCACGCGGACCTGTGACCCTAAAAATTGAGTTTATTTAGTTAAATTTCTTTTTGGTAAAAAGCGATCTTAATACATCCTATTTATCTGTATTTTACTATTTTGTTAATAATAAAATTTTTAGTGGTAAGATTCATGTAGTGCTTTCCGTATATTAATTAAAACTTTGTGAAATACTAAAATCAAGATCTGGGAATTAGTCTAGCCCGTGAACGTACACATAGACATTAACATAGACGTAACATAGACATGCCTCGTGGTGGGGGCTGGGGGGAGCGCTAGGTCTGGGCCCTCTGTGATGGGGAGGCCTGGGTTTGGCGCTGTATCCCGGCGTCCGCCTCGGGGAGGCCCTCTGGGGACCGGCAGGCACTGATCATGGTGGGATAGTGGGATCACCAATCTGTAGATTCTGCAAGAAAGAGGGAGAAACGGCACGTCATATAATATGTGACTGTGATAACTTAGCTAGAAGGCGATACTCTCATTTTGGTAGTGATCGCATTGTAGACCCCAAACTATGTGAACTGATCGATCCATTCAGTATCCTCAGATTTGCAAAGGCCGTGGGCCTGTCACATATTTAGGACAGAGACATGGACGGCGCACAATAGGTCTCAGTGAGGCCGCGGTGCACAAATGCCGGAACAAATAATAAAAAAAACAAAAAAACATAGACATAGCACGATCACGAGTGTATATCTTTATAGTAAAATTGGAGAAAAATTTGTTTTTATTTATTTAAAAAGCATACAAGGCGATTTCCCATAAAGATCATTTCAGCCCTAGACCTGTGTTTTTTACTCCTTACATCAGCAGTGCCTTTGGGATGTAAGAATTCGTTTATACTTATGTGCAATTTCCATTCATTTAATATATACATACACATTCCCTGGTAAAGCTCGTGGAACGGACGGAAGCTGCGGAGCTCCTCCCGCATCTCTCATCGACCGTTCCAAGATGAATCAAAGAACTGAAAGAAAGAGGGCAAGAGAGCCACAGACGCTCAGAACATGAGTGGGTATGATAGACCCACATAACCATAGTGCCAGGACCCCATAACCACAGTTTTATCGTTGATAGTTAGGAAGGATTGTAACAATGAGTGTTACTGGGTAAGGAATCGACAAGAGTATTGGGATGAGCGGATAGTTTTTTGGGATAATAACATATGTGTAAAGAAAATATACTTTATTTAAATTGAATTTGCCGCGGTGCTTCTACTGATCATCACTAGATGGAGCTATCAGCAAGATTCTAAAAAGTGAGAGGATAGAGAAAGGTTAAATTAAGTAATTAAAGTTGTAATGAGTGTGAATAGAGAAGTGATAATTATAAACTGTAATTGTCGTTTCTTTGTTAACAGATAAGATTCTTTAAATAGTTTGAATAATTGTTATAATATAAAATATAATGATAAAATTGCTGCCTTTGTATACAGAGAAACTGATTTCAGTTTATTCACCCCCCCCCTTCAATAATTGTCTTACATATGTATGTACTACAATTCATTGTGGGTCTAATTTATCGAAAACAGGTCTAAAATGTTGTTTAAATTGTCCCTGGACGGTGGTATTATGCCATACAGTGTCTTATTGAATCATTTTGCTATGTTCCACAAAAATAAGACTACAATCTCTGGCTATCGGCACATTAGATTATTCGTTAATCTAACTTAAGATAGGCAATTGGAGAAAATTTGGTACATGTCTGACCTATGATAAATCAGGAAATCAAGGTCAAGATCTGGGTCAAGCAATTTAACAACAGCCAATTAGTTTTAATTTTAATTGTATACGTAAAAAAATACCCAATGTTAAATGAAAATACAAAGTGATTATCCCCTGACACCCCTGGAATGGGTTCACACCACCTCGTGAGGATAATTTTTTTGCTACTTGAATAAAGGAGTACAGAATTCGGTAAAAAAATCCAAAATAAACGGTTAAAGGTAATGAGATGAATATCCTAGCACGAACCGCTCCTAGCTCTCTACCGCCGTCTACCAACTACCTCTTGTCTTCACTCAACCTCTTCATGAGTTTTAATTCTAAAAGGGTAACTCCTGTTAAGCTTTAAAAATCAGAGCTCTCATATTCCTAAATTTCTTTGGTGATATATTTTATTTTAACATTTTAATCCGGAGCGGAGAGGTATATACCGTTACACCGATAAGATTACAAGTAATAAATATCGTGGTCAATAATTAAGTGTCATAGGTAAGTAGATTAATACAATAATACATTTGATTGTAAACCAACACAAAGTTGATGAAGTAAGACCAGGGCAACGAAGTGTATCATACTCACATGGAACCACCGTTGGAATACCATTGGTGCTCCGGTGGTTGCTTGTTGATTAGTTGTGACCCCGCGGCGCGCCGTTAACCTATATTCCTTCTACAAGTCCTATCAGGTTTTTGGATTCTGTAGAAGCTCGTCTGATGGGCATTAGTAATCCTTTATCATAATTTATTAAAAACCCGTATCTTTATAAGATATATAACATTTTATTACTCAAGTACCACTGAAATGGTCACGTCTTGTATAATACGTTTCAAAATTATGTTCCTTATACACACGTTTGAAAAAATATCTACTATGTTACATGCGAAATAAAAATTTAAGACGATGGAAACAGCCCAATGTGCAACCTTTGTAAGTCTGCTATCAATGGTTAGAGCTCATTGAGGGGAGGGGGCTGTGAAGTGTTTGTCAAATTTCAAACTTTTTAAAAATTTCACATAACCCTTCACAACGAACTTAATATACCTTAGATTCTTGAACTCAACTTCCAAGTTCATGAAACTCCATAGTAACTTATCCAACCATCCTAATCCTCTAGCACTGTCATTGCACTGCACCACTCATGCCTATATTCCTCCTCGGAGACTAAAACGGCAGGCTATGACCTGCTATAAATGCGTGACAGTGGTAGCCCTGGCAATGCCCAGTTTCTCCAATCATGTCCTGAGCGTATGTGGCTCTCGTGCTCTTGGTCTTGGCCTACGCTGGCTCGTATCCGGTGACGCGGCTGACGGAAGGTTTATTTTTTTTTCTGACGGAAGAGCGTGGGGGACTTCTCAAGACTCCACTTCCTCTTTCCCACGCGAGGGAGGTTGCAACCATGCGGATTTGAGTGGTCTCTGGGCTGTTAATACTGTATGAATGAGCGAGTGAATGAAAATTGTAAATATGGTATGAATGAGAACATTTATTACAATTAATTATTGCCTAATAAGGCAGATTGGAATTTTATAACAATAAAGAAGTTTCATATATAGAGTATTCTGAAGTGACTCTGTTTTCCCCAATTGTTTCTTCAGGCCGTACAATTGCTCTTAGTGTTGCATCATGTGTTTACTATAAGATGAATGTAAATTGGCCGGTCTTTATCTTTGGCTTTTATATAATATTTTTTTATATCTACATGAATATATTCTGCCAAGAAAACAAGGGGTATATTGTACGTCACTAGTCGGTCGGCGCCCGGCCCAGGCCGTGGCCTCTCCAAGGACAACAGCATTTCATCTTTTCACAGTTCACCGATAAGCCGGTGGCATATCTGGGTTATATTTTTTTTTTGGGGGGGGGGATGGTTTCATTTCGACGTTTAACAACAATGTTTTCAACATGTAGTAGCTAATTGATGGAGCATAGTTCTCACAGAGGTGTTTAATAAATGAATAAAAACAGAAGTGTTTCAACGTTGAGATAAGTTTAAATTGCAATGGGCTTCAGTAAATCCAAAATGTTAGATATTCCCAATTTAACTGTTTAAATGAACTCAAGCTTCGCCTCTAGTCTTTCCACGTTTCAAGGATTTAGAATTTGATTTCAAAGCAGAGTAAATAAAATAACAAATGCAACAAAATGAATTCTAAAATTGAATTTGCACCCCTTCCAGTAATTTACCCAACTCTTCTAAAGCCTTCTGTTTCCCCTACTTTACTTATCACTTGTCCTGTTCTCGCTTGCCGTACTTCTCATAGTCTTCGACAGCCTAGAAGAATGATCTACTTTTAATTTACTTCCATCTATATTTCCTCATTCCGCCATTTTGCATACTTATTCTCTCGACCTCCACACTTACCCTTTTCGCAGACTACCTCTGCTGCTCCAGAAATGCTCCCATGCAGTTTCAAGGTGTTCCTCTATCTTTCATACAATATTCTTGGCCACGCTCTCTATTGCTTTCCGCTATTTTTTCCTGATTTATGCCTACTTTTCCTTGGACTTCTTGCATATTTGTGTTCCTTTTCAAATTTTCAGACTTCCTTCTAACGTTAGATTTTGTATCAAATCCTACCATTTAGATCATCAAGTGCGATGTTTTTATGGCAGACTCAGTAAATTTTTAAGGGTCTCAAAGATCAGATCCTTGGTTTCGTACTTCGTTGTCGTTTTGACCATAGGCTATTATAAAAACAATGATTTCTTTTCTGTCTCATATGTTCTTTGTGGGTCAAGCATGGACCACCGTCTTTCCATTTTGGGCACCCCTGAGATATATAACAAGCACCCACCCTCTAGCTGACTTCAGCCCTTATCATTCAGTTTTGAGAGTCTTAATCCTTTTCTGATTACATGCGATCCTTTTGTGATTGTGAGCTACGTCAGTTATATTTGAATTTATCTATAGATAATCATTTGTATGCTAGTTAGTACTACAGCTTGTAATGAGGGTGCAATTGGGTAAATATGTCAATTTTCTGTAACATCTCTTAACAGCTCTGTTGTGGCCACCTCTTAATTACAAATAATTACAAGTTCCCCTCTTCTCGTATTAGAAAATATGTATCTATGTTTCATGAAGGTTATGACGTCAGTTTTCTTTAGTGTCCCAGTCGACTCAGTGTCCCACGAGATGCTGTGTCGACAGCTTTGTGACTGGGAATGGCCTGAGCAGCTATATACCATGTTGGTTTCGTTCTTGAAGAACAGATCGGTGAGGGTACGGGTGGGTGATTGCCTCTCTGACTTGTGGAGTTCCTCAAGGTGCGGTTCTGTCTTCGGTTCTTTTCAGTATGTACACATCTGAAATTGTTGGGACAAACTATCAGAAAGCTACTGTAATCGGTTTCGCCGACGACGTTGCGGTTTACAGTAGCAGCATGAGTGCACAAAGAGCTCTTACACACGCCGAGTTTGTAACGTTATCAGTGACAGACTGGGCATGTTAAACATCAGCGTAAACGCCGGGAAGACCGACTGCGTAATCTTATCCCTCCAAAAGTGGAAAAAATCTTGCCAAAATCGTATAGCATAGGAGGGCAAGAGAACTCACCAGCTTTCTCAATGCACTATTTGGGTATAAAAATGGATAGGCATCTCCATTTCTCTACTCATTTTAGTAATAAAATAGAAAAAGTACGACACTGGTCTTACTGGCTATCGCACTTGCTAACTTCACCTAACCTGTCGCTTCGTCTCAAACTGATGATCTATGTGTCCTCCGGCCAGCTCTGCTGTTTGGTGTCCCGCTATTTACCTACTTGACTGACAATATGGCCAATTGTCTCCAACATTTCCAGAATGGATCATGCGAAAAGTGGTCCGACTTTCGAGAGGTTAAAGAACGCTGATCTGCACCCATTGCTTGGTGTGCCGTCGGTGCGTGAGTTCATCCGCCAGAGACACATTAAGTTTTTTGACTCGTTGCAGCACCTAACCAACCCAGTGTTTAACACTATGACCCCACCACCCCTCCCGCATCGATGGCAACAGACTGTCAGGGAAAAATTAGGTTAAGAATTAGTATGTAAGTTAGTTTTAAGGTTGATCAAAAAGGTGAGCCCCATCACCTTTATTAGTCAGTTTATTCCAGTTACGTATAATGTATATTATTATACTTGTTTATTCATTATACAATTTCTATAAAATAACAAAACCTGTATATAATGTAGCGTCCATCGGAAAAAAAAAAAAAATTAAAATAATGTAGCGATGCTACAGGAAATACAAAAATAATTTGTAAATAGATTCGCCTGAGGATCTATAATTATCTGTAAATTTAAAGGGGCTATGAAAGAAAAAAAAATGACTTCAGTGAGAGTGGAAGGAGGAACTAGTGGGGGAAACAACCGCAGGTGGGGACCCATCCCCACCACAGCTGGCCGCCTATATAATAAACCAGACTAGACTGAATTAGCATAACGAACAGCACCGTCACTTTGAACACTTCTCTCTCTCTCTCTGCACTGGCGATTGCTGCTCTACTCAAAACCATGGTCTTCTCGTTCAACTAACTCTGCATCTCTCTCTCCTAATCTTGCTATGTTTTAGCCCGGCATTGTCAGACCCCACACCTTCCTATTGGGAATCTCTTCCTCCGTTTCGCTAAAACTAGCACCTCCTTGAGAGAGACCTCTCCCTCGCGGAAGACGGTTGCTGTGGCCCTACAAACTTACCAGTAGCGTCTCCCACGGCAATCCAGTCTGCTTCTCTCCGGTTCACACTCGCCTTTGGGATCTGGACGGTTTTCGCCTACCCTTACACACCAAGTGTGAATTCGTGGTCATTCCAAGACCATATAAACTACCTATAAACTTACCCTGTTCCTCTTCTCCTGAACATAGTGCTTTGTCGGGGCACACACCTTCTAAAGATCTTATGGAGTCAGATCCAAACGAATTAGGCTGCCCGCCGACTAGGCCGGCGGCCAGGGTAAAAGACCACAGGTCTGCCCGCCTTGTCTCTTTCTTGGTGCTCGCTGGACGGCGGCCAAGAGGTTGTAGCGACCAACAGACGGGTATTTGACTGGTCTAGCCGGCCAAAAATCAGTTTTGCAAAATGCAGCGGAGGTCGGAAAACCCTATCGAATGTTCAATTGGAATAGTGGGGGATTCAAGTCATGGGCAGATATCGTTTCTCTAGTTGATCGGATTAGAAGAAAAACCAGTTAAAACTTGTCTGTTGAACTGCTTCTATTTTGTTTCATATCAAAAGTAACTTAGTGAGTGCATAGTTCAGTGCTACCTGTAACCGATCAGATTTTTATTACACCTACTCATTATGGATTGTGAGAGACCAGGTATGTATCTATGTTATAGCATAATATTATTAATTAAAATAAAGAATAAGGCATTAAAAAAAAATATGAAAGATGCTCTTTATTTTTTGCTGCTTGTTACTGTGAATTTCAACGTTCGATAAGGATTTAGTTATACTTCCCGATGAGTCCCGATAACTTTTTTAACATGATTGGTTGTCCAAATTATGTAGTAAAGAAATATTAAATCAATAGCCGCCAAGAATCACCGGTTTAGATATTAATTTAATTTTCCGTTTTAAGGTGATTTTAGAGGCAATTTCAAGTGGACATAGCATAGACACCATGAAATTTGGTGAATACGCGATGGAAACGGCCAAACTATATGTAGAGTTTTATTCATGGCACCCTATGACTCCTACTGTTCATAAAATTTTAATTCATGGTGCGACAATAATAGAAAGTGCACTCCTTCCAATTGGACAGCTTTCTGAAGAAGCTGCAGAGGCTCGGAACAAGCATTTCAGGCTATACCGAACAGATTTCGCTTGTAAATTTTCAAGAGAATCTTGTAACATAGATATCTTGAATAGATTGCTTCTAAGTTCCGATCCACTTCTATCTGGTATGAGGCCAGTACCGAGGAAAAGAAGCAAGCCATTTTTGAGCGACACGTTAGCCCTACTTCTTTCTGCTGAGCCATTCAATCAAATAGCTCACCAGAGACTCCAGGAATCGGAGAGTGATGAAAGTTGTGAATCATCAGATGATTAATCAAGAAATGCGTTATACTAGTTTGCCCAATATTTTATTGTATATCGTAAATAAATTATTTATAAGATGAATCATTGTATCTCTTTTTATGTATTTTTATTTTTAAACCCAAAATGTAAATAAAACAAAATGGTGTCAATATAAATGTTGATTAAAAGTTGTTAGAAACTTAATGTTTGGTAAAGTAATTAAATTAATTCATTTGCGCTGCAAAACCCAGACCAAGTTAATGGGATTGATTATTATTTGCATGATTCATACCATATTTCAAAAACTAGAGGTCCTAGATTTTTTAGAATATTTTTTTCAAAATCAGCAGTCTAAAATTAGTAGAATATGGTGATAAAATATTTTTGGCCGGCTAGACATGTCAAATACCCGTCTGTGGGCTAGGGTCGCGACCCTAGCCCGCGGCGGGCGTCTCCTCCCCACTTTGGGGATACACATATCTGAGCCCGACAAGCTCTAATCCGATTTATTTTGTCCTTGCAGCTGGAAAGTAATGGCTGTTGTAAACGCGGCAAGTCCTATTACTTATTTTTACCCAGCGTCCGGTCGAGAATCTCAAAGGTCCTTAATCCCATAAAAAACCAGTGACATACTTGATGGTCAACCTCCCTCAAAGACTGGAACATTAGGGGTGGGCTATTAAAATTACTACAGATCTCGATAGATGCCTTATAACTACAAAACGCAATGTTTTTATGTTTTAGTGACTGATTTACTTTAATTACACATGGTGCACTGTACGCAAAGGTATTCCTTCCTTAAATGAAGGCTAAGAAAGTTGAGGAATCTGGATAATTTATTTTCACCCCTCAAAATATACATGCTCCATGCCTCGTAGATAAAAAAAAACTGTAACGAATCTAAGTCACGCATTGCCACGATAATTTCGTTAATATGCTTTTACGATTGTCTTTTTTGAAAAATCAAATATATTTTTGCTTGCTTGTTAAAACAGCAAACTAGAAGAAATCTGTAATACTTTATTATTAATGTATTTTTTTGTGGTGAAGAAGTGATCACGTATCTACAATATGACACGCGTTTGAGTCATTCAAAATAATACTCGTATCTTTCATCCAAATCTAATTAAATAATTATCTAAACATAGACTCATTTTTACAATAGTGTACCAATACAAAACAAAAAGCCAAAAAATAGACAAAAAAACGGTCATTGAAAAACAGTGATGGAATTCGAAAAACCATAGAGGGGTGGCTAGATGGTCATTTTTGAGAGATTCTCAATCAAAATAGCACCGAAAATATAAATCCGACAATAGTGTGAATATATGAACGAGCCATGCCCCTCTGAGAAAAGCGAAGAATAGTCACCTAATAAAGTTACTGCCACTTATAGGTCACTAAAGTTATAAGAAAAGATTTTCGCCTTGAAATATGAGGAGGCTCGAAAGATGAACTGCATAAAGGAAATGTAAGTTATATGCAAATTCCATGTATTAGATGAAATGAAATTCTCCACACTTAATTTTTCTCGTCCTATTTGCTATTTTGTGAGGTATCGTGGGAGGAAGGAAATTAGAATCAGCGGGATGCTCAATGGGCCCTCACTGCCAACTAAAACATTTCAGGACATGGAGGAAAACACAAAGAATCGGAGAGAAAAGCTTTAAAATAAAAATCTGAAAAGGTAACTGCAGATCCAGGTTAACTTTCTCACTAATTCAATTGCAAATCATAGAAAAAAAAATAGTTTCATCCATTACTTGTTAGTGCCCGCGGTAATCGGAAAACATGGAAAACTTTGAAAAGGTCTATGATGGAACGATTGGCCAGATCTTGCAGGAAAAACTTGGAATGAGGTGAAATGTTCGGTGGAACAGGGGGAAGACTGGGGAAGATTGGTTGAGGATCTTCATTTAGACCAGAAATGTAGGAATTAAGTCTAGAAAGTTAAGTTCTGATAGGAAAACCATGATGGAAAAACGGTATTACCGGGAGACAAATGACATATTTAAAAGAAAATTTTGAAATTAATTATTGTTTTAAGAGGAAGAATTAGTGCTAGGACCGGGAGAATTAGTCTGGGGTGGAACTTGGGACCTTCCGATCACCGTTCAAGAGTTCTCTCAAAATAAGCTACCCGTGCCTAGAAAAAAGTGTGTAAACGGACAATAAATGTTTTTCTTTATCTAATATTTATTAAAATGTACACACCTGGGATTACACTGCAAAGATAAAAAATGTAAAATATCTTTTTTAATTTTTATTTCATAGCCCCTTTAAATTTACAGATAATTATAGATCCTCAGGCGAATCTATTTACAAATTACTTTTGTATTTCCTGTAGCATCGCTATATGCATTATTTGCAGGTTTTGTTAACTGGCATTAAACTCGTTCAAGACCTGAAGCAGGCGACATTGAGAAATGTGGTATATTACGAAATCTCGCTCACAAAAAAAATCTGATGGAAATTTAAGAACTGGTTTCATCGACCGATTTAAAAACGAACAAAAATACTCTAACTGGAACTCTACGCCTAATCGTAGATTCTTCTTATATTTTATTCTATATTTACTAAGAACTTTAAATAAATTCGAATGATCATTATGTGAATGATGAATGAATTTATCACTGCTGGCTTATATCAGGTGTAGTATTACAAACGCCGATTATACACACACATTGATTCAATTTGATCGCAAGTCGTAAAATTGAGTTAATTTAGTGTTGGTAAATATTCAAAATGATCTCCGTGGTCATTCTATAGATATAATTTATTTCTTAGCTGATTTTTTATGAGAAAACTTCAAGAGCTCAAGAATGTTATATTTGATAAAACTAAATAATAAAACACGGTCGTACCAGCTGAGAGAGGTAGGTGAGAATTTGTGAAAAAGCAAAAAGTAGAATGAGAGGAATGCCGTGATTGTTTTATTAAACTGATTGCTTGAAGTGGTTAAGACCTTGAAAGGAGATGACATTAATAAGGGAATGCACTTTAATGTCGTTTTTGTTTTAATACATAGAAACTCAATATTGTTTACTTTATTGTGCCGTTGCCCTGACTAAAATTAATAATTTATTATAATAAAACTAATAGCTAAGATATTATATACAATTATACTAGAGGAATCCCTGAAATAATCTATATTTAGCATAAGTAACAGGACACTGGCTTGGAAAAATAAAGAAATTAGAGATCCTTTGCCCCTTCCTAAGCCTGAAAACCTGTCTGTGAAACCTAGGAGGAGGCTTCAGTTACATAACCACGCAGTCAGTCTGCGCGAGGCTTGGCTCACTGCACATGGCTTAGTGATACCTCGGTACAGCTGCCAACCATGGACGGTGAACCTAACGGGGATGTCAACAACCATGTGCACAAGAGAAAGGTAACATTTATGTACACTTATCTACGGAAAAGAACGCTCGAATTTATTGTACAGGGAGGTGTATGCCCGTTTAGAAAAAAAAAAAAAAAATTGAATCCGTCTCTCGGGACTTTTTCACATGTTTGCGATTATAAACATATACACGCATATATGTAAACGATAAACATATACACGCATATATGTAAACGATAAACATATACACGCAAACTTACACGTACTATTTTCCTGATATCTTCAGCTTCAACGACTTCTCGTTAATGTCTCATTACGTTAGCGGGTTTCTCAAATTCTTAATCAAATGATCGTGAAAGACCTCACGGTATTTTATCCTAAAAAATCTTAGTTACTTTGTGAAAATCAAAAATAGCTAAAACATTTACAAAAATAAAAACTATTAAATACTTCTCAGACAATATTAAATACACGATTTATTTTGCCCTTAACCAGGGGGAAAATCGAAATCACCTCTAGCAGAATCTTTCTGCTCAACATTCCAGCTCAAATAATCTATAGCATTTATTAATGACAAAAAATTTCATTCTGTTTCGAAGTGGTTAGTTGTGATCGGTAGTGCAGTGTATACATACAACACAGAATGTCTTAAAAGAATTCTAATTCACTCCTAAACCAGTTGATTTCGCCACAACTATTTGTTAACCAATTTAAATGTATGTAGTTGTATGTGTTATGTAGAGCTGGTGAATAATTTATTCAAATGCTTGAAAGATTGGAGTTATTTTTAACCTTATCTGAAAGGAAATTGAGCACGATTACTAAGAGAGATGCTTGTATTATTAAATTAATGAGTGGATTTATTGTCAGACCAAAAGAACAAAATGGCTTCCCTACTTTTTTTGTGTGATCCGCCGGTTAATTTTGTTCGTCCTTCTATCGCTTTTATTAAATAATTGTGCAAATTGAATTTTGTGTAAAATAAACATGTTAATGAACTACAAGACGCAGATCTTGAAAAAGTAATATTTAAAGATAGGCCTGGTGTTTTTTCGGTTAGCGGGTTTCTCAAATATTAATCAAATGATCGTGACAGACCTCACGGTATTTTATCCTAAAAAATCTTAGTTACTTTGTGAAAACCAAAAATAGTTAAAACATTTACAAAAATAAAAACTATTAAATTCTCCACGGACAATATTAAATCCACGATTTATTTTCCCCTTAACCAGGGGGAAATCAAAATTTTTGTACATTCAATAGCTTTTGGCCAGTGGTTTAGAATATCTATAAAGTGATCGAAACAGAGTAGAATTTTTACATATATTTTGTTTTCACACTTGTACTTATTGTATTTTAACCAACATACACTCAGCATAATCCGAGATTTTGAATAAAGCTTATTTATTCGTGCATACAAACAAAGCAGATGGACAACCATTTCCCCGTACCGGTTTAGAAGAAGAGCAGTTATCTTTAGGTATGCAAATTAAAACATATAATATGTACCAATCATTCGCAGAGAACCATTTTGTATGTCCTAAGATGAAAGCAATTTTTTATTTATGGGATCAATTCTTAACAAATTATTAACTTCACTCCCCCCCCCCCCAAAAAAAAACAAATGGAGCGCTTAGAAAAAAAAAAAGAATTATTTTGGCTTTCAATCCTTTTATAATTAATATTTAACGTTTTCAGTGATAATGACCAATAAATATTCGAAACATTTATAAATAAATTTCTATTTTGATTTCTTGTGTAACTGGTCTCTAAAAATTTAAGATAAAAGGTTTTTTATATTTAAATTTAAAAAATGGTTTTGACGGTCGAGCAGGTAGCCCCTGTTGTTGCTTTAGCGTAAGACGGTCGAAGCCAAAGATAAACAGCCCGTGCATTGGCTTTACCTGAATCTACTGTTCGGAGAGCAATTACGCGTTATCGTGAGACAGTTCTGCGCAATCGCAGACCCGGATCGGCCGCGAGTGACAGAGCCATATGATGACCGGAGTTCTCTGGTCAGCAATGTTCTTGATGCTCGGTGTCCGAAGGTTTAAATTCACTTCAGCAAGCCTTCTTTCTTCTCATAGCTTCTGCACATATGGCAACTCCCCCGAATTGCATCATGAAGTTGAGCAGTCTGAATAGTAGTTAAAACCCGATTCTGAAGCGTGTATAGAACAATAAACCGGTCATCTCTTGGCTCTGTCACTCGAGGCTGACCTGACCCGGGTGTGTGGTTGCACAAACCTGTCTTACGGTAACGTGTCAAACTCAGGTAAACCCAATGCCCCCTCTTCATATCTGTGCCTTCAGCCTTCTCGACCATCAAAACTATTTTTCAAATAAAAAAAACACCTATTGCTAAATTTTTATAAATCAGTTACACAAGAAATCAAAATAGAATTTTTTTTTTAATATTCGTTGGGTTTTTCTTCATATCACTGAAAACGTTTATACTAATTACAAATAATTGAAAGTCGAAATAATACAATTAGGAAGAAATTATTTAAATTTTTCTAAGTGTACCAGGTTTTTTCTTGGGCATTGTATATAAACATGAATTAATAGAATGTAGCAAATAGAAAAATCTTATTATAACCTAGGAACAAATCGTTGTTTTACCCTTCTAGGTGGTGGTTGTATTGGTCTTAGGATGAAATGAGCAATTGAAATATACAAAAAAACAAGTGCACAAGATAATTTGGTGAAGCATGCAGTGCCCCAATAAGTTATAGAAGTTAAGTAAAATAACACCGAGTTTCCATATTATTTATACATTTTTTATTTAATTCGCTTATTGAAATTTAAAAATCTCTTCTTTCTATAAATTTGTATATTACCTATCAATGACCTTTTATTGTGTTATTTGTCCACGAGTTGACAATGTCGTATTTATGTTGCTCAATCAAATGATTCGAAGTAAATAAAATGAATTTAATGAGAAAGAAAACAAAAATATAGTTTTTTCTTTGATTGACGAGAATTTGATTATAGAAAATCCGGTATAGTGTTGCTAGTAAGTTATACATTTTTTTAAAATACTATAATATATTATAAATTGATGAAAGAGAATTATTGGATTTCCGTTAAATTATTGAAAACCTAACAACCCCCAAAAATCCAAAGCAGGTTTCCCAACAAACTCTTCTACTCATATATAAATTCACAGTATAATAATAAAATTGAATGAAGATCCTTCCATTATATTATTAGTATTGTAAACATATTCGATAAATAGGCGTCTGAATCGACATAACCATGATACCTGATTCCTCAAGAGATATCAAGCTACCTTGTGGTTGGATATTATTACATATCTGTTATAAAGTTACATAAAGAATCTACCAATATATTTTACACGTAACATGATCGTATTGGTGAAATAATCATGGTTTATTAAGGTGGGAGACTTCATAAAATTTATAAATAAAATTGACATTTGTAAAGTTATTCCGTGATACTGTGAGCTATCCATATTTAAGGAAACATTTGCGTATTTAAATGCTGCATCGTAAAATTGTAAGATAGGCATGAGTCTTGGTTCAATTGCCTTGCCTTTATTAACCAATAAATAATGACTAGTAAAAGTCTGAATCTATTTTTACTCAAGTCAATTTCCAAACATTCAGAGAGCACGAAAAAAATAGCTCAGCTGGACCGAAAACCTTGGTTTAGTCATTTTCAGAAGTATTTCTGGATTATTAGATATTGAGGTACATTTGTATATTTTGTGGTGTTGAGAGGAAAATATAATTCAATAACTAATTAATTGGGTAGCTGACATAGCAAAATGCTCATTGGAATTACAATTATTTCAAAACAAAAAAATGTAAAATTTGATAATAAGACAATACTAGAGTATAATAAGTTATAGATACTGTTTTTAATGTTATAAAAAACTTTTACACTAAATAATCGTGCCCCAATATTTGAAATATTAGTGTTTTCCCCCCGCTATTTTGTTCTTGATAAGTGTTACTGGTGGATAAAAGAGCCAAAACGAAAGATTTCTACCAGTGAAATATTCACTGACCTTTGTCGATGATCTCATACAGCTCGGAGGCATTAGCAGAGATCTTTCAAGAAGATTGGAGCTTTTTTCCAGCAAAAACTTCAGAATCAGAGGAGAATCAACAAATCAAAAACCGAATCTATGAGGATCGGCAAAATGCCTAGACAAATAATGAGTGTAATCATTGGAAACAAACAAAAATTGCAGCAGGTAAAGAACATTCGGTACGCATTCGACAAGAATTGATTCATCGGGGAAGGAATCCACCGAAGCTTTGGGTCAGCAAACATAATACCCTATTCGGTCCGAAGGAGTTCCTTCAATAAAAGAGAGGACACACGAGGCCCATGTTAACGTATTCGTCCGAATCATTTACCGAAAATAGGCAACGTCAGAAATACCATCATTAGGTCTAAACTAAACGTCGACCCTTGTTAAATTTAAGAAATTATTCTTAAAGAGCTGATTTTAAGGTGGTTTGGCTACGTACTTCGTGAAGATGAGGGAAACCCCTATTAAGCTATCAACTAGGAATACCCAACAGACTAAAACGAATGAAGATCAAGGGAAGGATCCGATCAACCTGGGAAGAAGGTGTGCAAGAAGCATTCTGGAGGCTAAACAATTTTCACAAGAAAGAAGCTTATGTTCCAGGCTATGTCAAAATAATCTCAATCTACAGAGACAGTACAAGATGAACGGTATGTGTATGCGTGTACTATTTGTTTGTGTAAAAAAAACAACTACATATTCTAAAAAAAATTGTAAACATCAAACATTTTCACCGAAAAATTCCCAAAATATCTTCATAGTCTGGAGCTTTTTACAATGTGTCTCTGATGTTATTGTAGTACGTGAGGTCTCTCATGGGAGCGTGGACTGTTTATATGGCTAATTGTACTGTAAACTTTTGTCCAGGAAAATTGCTTTAACTAATTGATTTTATTTTTCAAAAAACGTCTGGGGTGAGCCATCCCCTGATGTAACTACCATCATAAGGTTTCTTAAGCACCTGTAAGCTGCACTACTTGCGCAACTGCGATTATTCCTTAGGGTATAATGTTCGCGGTTTCTCTAGTAGTTACCTTTTGTTAATCTTTGGTTCAGTGGATTTAATCAACATACTCTCACAATAATCATTTTTTCGAGTTCCCTGATAAGAATTGTTAAATAAGTGAGACTATTCAGCTACAATAATTTAGTTATTCGTTTAAAGAAAGTATATTGGTTTTATGAAAATGGATAGGCATCTCCATTTCTCTACTCATTTTAGTAATAAAATAGAAAAAGTACGACAAAGGTCTTACCGGCTATCGCACTTGCTAACTTCACCCTACCTGTCGCTTCGTCCCAAACTGATGATCTATGTGTCCTCCGGCCAGCTCTGCTGTATGATGCCCCGCTATTTACCCACTTGACTGACAATACAGCCAAATGTCTCCAACATTTCCAGAATGGGATCATGCGAAAAGTGATCAGTCATACCTCTCGAGAGAGGTTAAAAAACGCTGACCTGCACCCGTTGCTTGGTGTGCCGTCGGTGGGTGAGTTCATCCGCCGGAGACACATCAAGTTTTTTGACTCGTTGTAGCACCTAACCAACCCAGTGTTTAACAATATGAATCCACCACCCCTCCCACATCGATGGCAACAGACTGTCGGGGAAAAATTACGTTAAGAATTAGTATGTAAGTTAGTTTTAAGTTTGATCAAAAAGGTGAGCCCCATCACCTTTATTAGTCAGTTTATTCCAGTCACGTATAATGTGTATCATTATACTTGTTTATTCATTATGTAATTTTTATAAAATAACAAAACCTGTATATAATGTAGCGATGCTACTGGAAATACAAAAATAATTTGTAAATAGACTTGCCTGAGTATCTATAATTATATATAATTATCTGTAAATTCAAAGGGGCTATGAAAGAAAAAAAAAATTGGTTTTACCTTCATGTGTAGTTCAGTCACTTTATATTTTGTGATTCAAACCACATCCAGGGATTGGGGCTGATTTGGGTTAGATCCAGTGTTGAATCATGGATACTTAGTCAGGTGTAATGGGCTGTAGGAATATTTATGAACACATAACAAGTTATAATAATTTTAAAAATCAATAGTATGGATTGCTGTTATCACCAAAAAAGAAACTTAGGCAACAGGATTTTTATCATCTGCATTGATTTGAACCCTGGAGGAAGAAGAAGAGCAAATCCTACAATTTAAAAATGGACCAAAATTAATAAGGCCGAGGTGTTTAACCTAACCACTATCTTTAGAGGGGAAGCAATAAAATAATGGTTATGAAAACATATTTCATCTCTCCGAAACGCACAATTTCTTCAGAGAGAGCAAGCAAGTCCTGCAGACCACTTTTGTCTTTTCTGTAGACATCTTCATCCTGTTACTGGTTTAACATTCTTCAAATAACCAACATTCGGTGTCAGCTTTCACCAGAACTGCAATGTCTACTTCATAAACATTACTCAGTGAGGAACCAAAGATGAACAATGGCTGTTCCAAGGACTGAACCTCTGTACACTTGATTTATCTGTTTGAATGAAAATTTTGTAATTATTTTTTAGAATTATCAGATATTCCTTCGATTGCCAAGGTTTGGACTCCATTATTTTTATCCGAGTCCCAATCTCTTGGCTTGTTAGCCCTCTAAGGGAGAAAATATGGATTGGTTTATAATTTGGACACCCATTGATTGGGCATGTTTGAAAGGGCTGCCTTCGATAAGTCTGTGGGGTTTCCATATAGTCCAAAGCCGGCCTGGTAGCATTCCATAGATAAAGCACCCATTTTACTTTTACCATTAGTACTTTTATTGAACATACCCAACACTTCAAAAATACTATTTGATATTAATAACACTATCTATAGACATTAGTACATTTGAAATAAAATCAAAATTTTCATCATATTAATGTTTTATCATCTGTTTTTAATCACTTTGACGTCTTCCGGTAATAATCATTAATTGTTATTGAAAAATTGTTGCAGACAGATATTATTGGCACCACCAACCAAGTAGGAAAAAGATTAAATCAATTATTTTTTTTTCTCTTTCTTTTTTAATTCTTCTATCAGTTCCTACAGAAGATTATGGACATGTAATAGCAAATTGCCTACGTCAAAGCGAGCCTCCAATTATCTTATTTAGATTTAGATAAGATTCTACTCATTGAAAAAAAAAATGTTACATTGTTGTATGTCATATCATCAATAAAGTATTCTTTAAAAATAGATTTTGGTTTTCCTAGCTAAAAAAGCTTATTTATTCATGGCCACTTTAAACAGTAATATTTGTATAGATGGGTAAAATGGTGAGTCTACTACTGATAATATTGTTACTTTATCGTCCTATGCAATTTAAAATTGTCATATTTTAACAAAACATTAGAAAGGCCATCATCTGGAGGGAGACTAATTGGCAAACCTTGGTTATAATGTTGAACTGTGGCCATTTCTGGCTAACAGCTCTCAGGACAATAAAGCAAACAATATTGTGGTTGAAAATTTGTTTCACCCACCTACAATACGAAACTAACCTGCGCTCCATCAGAAGTAATGCTAATTATAAATCTTAAAAAAAATTCTCCTATCCAGTTTATATGATAAAATTTTATTAGACATTCACATTTTTCAGGTATTGCATAAAATAGTTTTTGATAAGATTGAATGAACATATATTGAAAAAAAACAGTTAATATTGGGTCTAATAATTATGGGATAATTTATAGTTATCCAATCATAATAATTGATATTGATTTATCAATTAGGAATCAGTTTTTTTCTGGGGATAAAAAAAATTGTTTTGGTTTTGAACAGTTCAAAATAATCACATGAAAATAACACTTCTCGTTTGTTTAATCCTATTTCTTACTATCTACTTCTTAGCAAGATTGAGCAAAAAAAAGTTGTAATCTGGCATAGTGTGTCTGGCATAAGTGTAGTAAAATATCTGAACTCAACTGGCAACAAAATATTCATTTAAACTTTAAAAATTTTATTTATTATTTATTTTTCAGCATAGCTAAAAACAGGTCGTTTTTTTTTTGTTCTTTTACATATAAACTGCAGTGGCTATTGAGAAAAACTGTTGAGCTTATAAATAATTGATGAATTTAATATATTTTAGTTACTGGCTAGTTCTTGACTTACTTGAGTAAAAAGGTGAAGTTTTTCTACCATTTTTTTATATATTTTGCCTATGTGAACAACTTGTGTGATAGGGTGTTATTTGGATAATTTACATGTAAGTCAGTGGAGTCATATAAGATGAAGATGTGTGTGGCCAATCCTCAGTCTCATTATCACACTGTTGTCTCTTATGGACCATGATAATGGGGATGTCTACGGTTTATTGATTTTGTGCTAACTTCTTCACCACGGACAAATATAAGTTACCCTCTTCACAGAACAGAAAACATCCATCTACTTACAATATTTTATAAATAAATCTTTGGCATCAGTATAGAGAGAGGGGACTAGTTCATGATCCTGACACTACAAGAGCTCACTAGGGGCGCGAGTGTAGTAGCCCTTTGGAGGAAAAAACGATCATGTGATGGCCCAAAACAAACAGTTCTCTCATAGCTAGAACCTCAACAGAAACGTAGAGCAGATGATGCAGGCGTTTGACTCTGTGCCCGCAGGACTCAGCATATTACTTTTTGACCGGGAATGCCAAATTAACTCAACAAGATGCTGCTCTTCATAGTACTTTTCAATGTGTATGTGTCTGAAATTGTCGGAGCCCAGTACAAATATACTACTGTTTCTGCTTTCGCTGACAAAATTGTAGTGTACATTAGCAGCATGAGCACCAAGAGAGCTCTTTGCCAGGCATAATCAGCTTGTAATGAGATCAGCGATAAATTGGGGAAACTCAAAATTACTGTGAACACAGGTAAGACTGGCTGTGTGATATTCTCTATTCAGAAAGGAAAGAAGCCACTGCCTACCTCCTGCACTGTAGGAACACAGCAAAACTCACCAGCAAATATCCTCATCCATAAAAATGGACCGACACCTCTGTTTTTTGCATATTTGTTGCTATTTCGCGAGGAAGTTAAAAAAACATGCACAAAGTCTTATTGCCTCACACACCTGCTGACTTCCCCCAATCTATCTCTGCACTTTCCCCCAATCTTTGATTATAATCTTCATGATTTACAAAACTTTTTTTTTTCCCCTTCCTGAGGATGAATCTCATACGGGGTTGATTTACAAAACCATACTCAGGCTGGCTTTGCTGTACGGTGCACTGATTTTTAGTCATCCGACAGAAGCAACAGCAAGTAAATTTCCATAGTTCATTTTATCAGCAGAGAAACAGTGAGCTCTACGAGGATTTTGAGTTGCCTAAGGCTGATGAGTCCATTTGCCATACACATATCAAATTCTTTGATTCACTGCATTATTTAATAAAGTCTGTGTTTAACACGATTTCCCCCTCTCTGTTTCCCCAACAATGGCAGCAGGCAGTTGAGGTCGCAACTAAGTTAATAGTTTTAGGTCCCCATATGTAATCCGAAAGTGAGCTACATCACCTAGTCCCTTTTCAATTATATCGAATTTTAACCATAAAAAGATATATTTTTTAACTTCTATTTATCTTTTGGTGTCTGAGGCAAGCATGAAGCTTGTGCAAGTTGTTTATCAATCGCTGCTTCTTTTTCCAGATAACAAATTCTAAATTATTTCTTAATTCATGTACAGATAACATAAAACAAATTAAAAAATATATTTTCATTAAAACCATAGAACAAAGCGAGCATCCAATTATCTCATATATATTTAGATAAAAGATTCTACTCATTGAAAAAAAAATATTACATTATCCTAAATAACATATCATCAATTTAGCATTTAGTTTTTCAAGATAAAGAATTCTGTAAAAATAGATTTTGATTTTCCAAGTTAAAAAGCTGGAAACTTTTTTTTTCTGATTTAAAAATGCTTTTTACACATACTTTATTTTTTGTAACTTTATTGATCAGATTTTTTTTTTTAGCCTCAGGAAAGTAAAAAGAGCAAGAAACTCACCAAATCACAATGGTTGACGCTAATTGCAATAGGAAGTGTTCATTTTTCAGGCGCTATTTGCATCTCCCTACAAGCACCATTCTATCCTCAGGAGGTAAGTCTCATTTCATAATCATTTGTTATATTTTCAATCAAAATGGCATTAACTAAAAGCTATTTTATATCTTTTTAGGCTGAAAGTAAAGGGGCAACAGCTACTGAATATGGACTTGTCTTCGGAAGTTTTGAATTTGTGGCTTTTCTCAGCAGTCCTCTCATTGGTAAATATGTAAGTAATCACTTGCCTGTTTACATGAAAAATTTCACTCATAAATTTATAAGAGAAATCAGCTTTATGTTTGCTATATTTGCTAAAGGAAATTTTTTTTTCAGATGCACTGGTTAGGAGTCAAACCTACTCTTAATTTAGGAATGATATTGGCTGGCATTTCGGCTATTTTATTCGGGTATGTTTAAAATGCACAACATCAATAATTAAAAAAAAACATGTTTCTACATTTGATTGATTTATTTTAATGCAAAAATCTATCCTATCGTTTGTTCCAGGCTTTTAGATTTGATTCCTACACATGGGATGTTCATATCCTTTTCATTTTTATTGAGAATGACTGAGTCACTTGGCTCTACATCTGCATTAGTCTCTGCCTTTGCAATCACAGCAGCTGTTTTTCCTGATAGCGTCGGAACGACTTTTGTAAGTGCTTTTACCTAAGAACCTTATCTTAGAATATTTAATATTATCTATTTCAGTTTACACTTAGAATACAGATAAATCCAAAGTTTATCATATTATTATTAATTATTATAAAGGTCAGCCTAGCTGCCCTGTCTGGCTAGAGCAATAGCCGAGTAACTCTTTAGATTGGAACCCTATGAGATCAATTCTATCCTCAAAGAACTAAGTTTATTTTGTGATAGTACCTCAGAATAAACTTAGCATCCCCTGCTCTTACTAGAAAGGGTGGTAACCTATCGGTAGATGCATGAACACAAAAAGGTTTAACCCATACATTTATTTTGGTTTAACTATTGGTTCTCAATTCACATTATACAGGAAATGTGGCTTACTAACGGAGTATGGCTACTACCATTTTCCTAATTAAAGTAGAGTTTACTAAATGAAATAGATAGCAGGAAAATAAAACGTGAAGCTCTCAAGTGAGAATGTTTCAGAAACTCAGAAAAAATACGCATTATCTATTTTCCATACATTATTAATCATTTTATAAAATAAATCACATTATTGATTTATGCCATCCTTCACAGCATTCAAAAATGTAAGTTTGCTCCTTGACCAACATCTATTCAGAAAAGACCACATTTCCCAAATCAACGGTTGATCCACTTCCACCTTCAAACTGCTCAATCAGTCCATCATCTCTCATTTCATACTACACACCAACTCTTGGTTTCCTCTCTTGTCTCCTCCCATTTAGTTGTTGTGTGGCTTATGGTAGCCTCTCAAAGCATATCGAGGCTCGATTAAAGTTGCTGAAAAATTGTTTCCTAAAATTTATTCTCTGGATCCCCAGAAAATGTCACATTTTGTACCACTACTATCATGACTAAAAAGCCAGCTTATCTATACATCCTTCTCCTATTCAAATCAGCAATAATATATCAACATATTAGGTCCGGCCCTCCCGACCTGTATTTCCGATCTCAAAAATCTGCTTCCTTTGACCAATCTTTTCTAATCCCTGCCACAAGCCTTCTTTGCAGTTAGCTTTCCCTCTGTTCCCATCAGTATTTATTATCCTATATAATAAATATATCCTATATAATATATTATTATATATTCATTTATTTATTACCCATCAGTATTAATCATTTATCGACTCTTCCAGTCTTAAATCTAGACTTTTCCAATTCCTTACCTCCTTCCAATCTAACAATGTCATATATTATTCTTTTTATTTATTTTTCATTAATTTTAATCATTTCCTATTTTAATAAATCACAGCAACCTTTCACACTTTATTACCCCTTTTAATAATTGCTATATTGTCTTAGCTGCAATCAGCTAATGTCATTCAGCTCTATTCATTTTTGTTTCTTGTTTCAATCTTATTAAAGACGTTGGTTCATTGTAGGCATCACTATGTACGTAGGGCCTTTATTATTTATAAGTCAATCACATCAGTGTAAATATATATATATTTTAGTTCATTTGAATAGTTTAATTTATCTATTTTTTTAGGCAACTCTGGAAGTGTTTTATGGACTTGGATATATAGTAGGACCTACACTTGGCGGTCTAATATATTCTGTAAGTATTATATATTTTTATAATATTGTATAATAAACTAAAGGAATTTTCTTTCACAAGGTCTTAATTATCTAATAGGAAACACTTTTAACATGTCATTATAATCAAACAGCCATTTTCTGGCCCAATCAATAAATTAAATGTGATTATAAAGGATGGCAGCAATATGTTCAGGAAATTTAATCCATATTTTCAGATTCTTTGAATATTCTATAATTGATTAAATGTAATTTCTAGTATTTCTATGGATTAGCAAAATGTATCAAAGATTTTTTTTTTTTTGTCTATTGATTTACACTTAATCATAAACTTGGCTTCAATCCAAAGTTTTACTTTTTGAGAGAATGCAACTTTTCAGCATAATGAAAGAAAATGATTACTTGCAAAAAGAAATCTAGAAAATCAAAATGTATGTTACACGGATTTTTTATCACCTCCTAGGTGTCAGTGCCACCTTACATTCTCAGTATTATCATTGGTTTACTCTTTTGCCATGGAATTGATTAAAAGCTTATTAAAACATGAATATTTAAATGAAAGTGCACCTAGTCTTGAAAGTGTGTAGTAAACTTTTCATTATGCTCTGGGAAAAACAGAGCTTTGCTGAAAGCTCTTAAAACTAAATCATAAAATATAACACTCTTTAAATTACTTTTTGTTTAGAAACAGTACTTTTGTTTTTATAGTGTTGATGATAATTAGTTGTTTATAAATAAAAATACAATTTTTAATGCATTAGAATGCACATAAGTATTATAAGATTAAAGCAGTTTTTATTTGTAACATTCTTTGGTATTAAAACTAGTGCTTTTTCATTTCAGTTTGGAGGATATAAACTACCATTTATAATGATGGGAGCTTCAATGTTTTTAGCAGTATTATTCGTTTATATTATATTACCACCAATTAAAAAAATAGGGGAAAGCAAATATAAAGGTAAATGTTCATACATGGTACCAACAAATAATAACATATACATATATATCAACTGCTATATATTTTATGATTTTATTTTTGTGATAGTGGGAATTCGTGATGTATTAAGAGTACCATCAGTTGTCATCGATTCTTTAAGTGTAGTTGGTACTTCTATAAGTATGGGTTTTCTAGCTGCAACATTGGAGCCACATATTAGAGAAGTAAGTCTCTACAACCAATTAATGAAAGTAATCATGGTTGCATTACTTGTAAGTTTTACAAATACATTACTTTTTTTTTAGTTTGAATTATCGCCGGTTTCGAATGGTCTTATGTTCATAATAAGTGGAGGAACATATGCAGCAATTGCTCCTATTATTGGAAGATTGTGTGATAAGTGGATATATCCCAAAAGAGTATTAAGTTTTGGAAATATTCTTGTAATATTAAGTTACTGCATCATTGGGCCTTTACCTTATCTGCCGATTCCAAAGTAAGTGTAGTGAAAACATTTTTAATAATCAATATAGTTAAGCCTCAGGTCATCAACACCATTCTTTGGGTATTTAATCTCATTTGGGTTGCCTACTAATGCGAGTCCAAGAGAGTACAGGGACAAGGGCCCCCTTACTGGTACTATTTTTAAAAAATGTTGACGGTTGTAGGTGTAGTTTTGTATGAGGGTATGTAAAGGGTGTCCCAGAATTAAGGCAAGATTTGAATTTGCCACCATTTGTGCAGTAAAGTGCTGGCAACCCTAAAAAAAAACAATTTGACAGCTGACAGTTTAGGGTTAGTAAAAATGGAGCGTTACATGATAGAATTAGCGGCAATTTTGAAAATTTCATACAAAATATGGTCGGAATAATGTTTTTACTTCATCAACTGTGAAGAGATTAATTAAAAAAATTAGGGAGACTGGATCAGTTGGAGACACTAAACACACTGGTCATCCAAAAACACGCTGTTCAAATGTCAATATGGAAGCAGTGCGTGAAAATGTTGTTGAAAATCCAAAAACATCAATTCGGCGTCGTAAACACAGTTCTTTGTGCCGAAATCGGATGATATTGATGTGGCCAATATGTGGTTTCAACAAGATGGTGCCACATGCCATACAGCCCATGAAACAATTCAAATACTGCATGAGACATTTCCAGGTTGTGTACTCTCTTGTTTCGGTGATCAGAATTGGCCCCCTAGATCGTGTGATTTAACACCTTTAGATTTATTTTTATGGGGTTATTTGAAGTCAAAGGTGCATGTCAACAAGTCCACGTCCACCCGTGCATTAAAAGAAGAAATTCAACATAGCATCAACGAAATTCAACTACATTTATGTCAAAGGCGTATGTGCCAGCAAAGTCGTTGAGGCCATTTGCCCAATGTGTTATTCCATAAATAGCCCTATCCTATTTACTTTATAATTCAATAAAAAAATAACAACAAAAATACTAAAAACTGTGTTTTCTATTTAAATCAAATTTTGCATTAATTCTGGGACACCCTTTACCATGGAGAATATATGTGGAGAATAGGTGTCAGGTATATTTATACCGCTTGTCTTAAGTTGACTAACAGCAAATGAAACTCTTTCTGATTCAGAACTGACTAAATTATGTGAAAACATTCAATCAAATGTTGTGTTTTTATTACATATGTATTGTGTTATGGGAATCGCCGATTTGTCATATTACCTATTTACAAAAGCGGATAAAGAGCTATTTTTATTAATGAATGATGAAAAACAAAAATCCATTTGTACCCTGGTTCCATTGAAGCAATTTGAGTTGTTTATAGTAGCTTGTGTTAAGGTTAATTTGCACTCGGATACCTGAAGATAGCAGAGGTAGAGCAAAATAATGAGACCAATCATCCTAGGTGGTTAATCTTAGCTTAAAAATTATGTTCTGCATTGTTTACTGACAAGAAATAATAATAAATCTATTTCTTGTATTCATTTTTGCTTAGAAATACAAATATATATGAATAATTGATTTACTTTTCATTTTTTATACAGAACTTTAGAAATGTGCATATTGGGCCTTGTAATCCATGGCTTTGGATTGGCTTGCTTGATGGTTCCTACATTTATTGATTCAATATGTTCTGCAGTGTAAGTATTATAATATTATTATTATTATTATTATAAAAAATATAAATAACTTTTTCAAAATTTAAAAGTTTATATTTTTGAACATTACAATATATTCTTATAAGATGAAATTATTTACATAATTAATTTGTTTATTTCAGTGCTGCAGGATTTCCTGATGATCTCACAACTTATGGTTTAATCTCTGGGCTGTGGTCATCTTCCTTTGCTCTCGGGGCTTTCATTGGACCCTCTGTTTCGGGATTACTTTTTGATTTGGTTGGCTTTCAATATGGAACATTTTTTGTACTCATTATCCATACAATTTTAGTAAGTATTTATTTTAATAAGTAGTTTCATTTTAAATAACTGTTTTTAAGATTTATCTCAGGATTGCAATAATCAGACCAAAAGTTTGATTTCCTAGTAAATTACTTTAAAATGCCCAAATCCTTATGATAAATGAGGATTTCAAAGCTAAAAATGCCTATATTCATTTGGTCTTTCAATCTCATTTTAATGAGAGCTTAGTATCTGCTCTATTTAACCGTCTTAGTAATATATGGATGTATTATATTTTTATAGTTTGAGTTAATAGATTTGGATAAATTCAATACGTACTTAAAAGAGTTATAAAAATATGCCCAGTACCGACTTATTCAGATGATACCCCAAATAAAATTTCGTCATTATTCTTACAATAATCGCTATTGTTATAATTAATACTAGTCTTGATTTTTTTTGTTTTAGTTTATTGGTATAACAGTGTTCATAACAATGGAAAGAAAAAATGCCATAAGTCCAAGAAGAGTACGACTCTTAAGTCACATTGATTTAACCACTTCCGAAGAGGAGGAGTTCAGAACCAATGAAGAACTCATAAATAAACAAATAGTAGGGTATGGCTCTATATCACGAGAATCCCGAGCATAGACAAATATTTATATCCATTCAATGAAACTCAGTGAATCAAACTTTTGTTAATAGTGTTGTTAACCCATGTTGAAAATAATTTTTATACGGTGTACATTTATATAGTAAGTATCTTACTGCTAACATTATTGTATTACCATTCATTATAGAATGTTTTTAAATACTACGACTATTGTCATATCTCTCAAAGATGGATATTTTAAGAACTATTTATTATTTTAAGACTGAACTGACCGAAATTTGTGTTGTATATTTTTTTTTAAAGATAAAAATTAAACCACTTAGTATAGACTAGTCGGTTATCTATATCTGTGATATGCATGAATGAATGCTCTTTCTTTAATTTGAGATTTTTCATAGTTTGATAAGTGGATAAAGGATATGCTTAGTTCAATCACTCTGTAACAAAATATTAATATTTGCACCTATAGTATTTACTGTATGTATTTAAGATGGTTATTAAACACATTAGATGTACGATATTTTTATTAAATATTTTAACTGTTATTCAAAGAATAAGAAAAGTGTATATATTGTCAATATTTTGTAAACAAAAAAAATTTGTATATAAAGATATTTTTTATGACTTAGTTAAAGTATTATTTTAAATCCCATTAAAAAGCAAACAAAAATAGGTTAGCCTTTTTTCTTAAGTTTCTTTTCTCTCTATATAATACCATCCCTAGAGATTTCAAAGTAGTAAAACAACAAAATTGATCTTAGTACCAGGGAATAAGACTAAAAAAAAATAACTGTAGTAATACAAAATATAAAGCTATGTGTAGTTGTCATGTTTATGATGCTGATGATAATAATTATTTTTATTTGAAAAATTATATACCATTTCATATTTCAATACAATCATCAAATAAATACTTTGTGGAGCATTCATTTCAATCCTTATTTTGTTATGTCTTTGACATTTTAATGTACATTTTGAAGTAGGAAACAAAAAATTGAAAATACTGGAAAAAGTAATTAAAACATTACTACATGCAAATGTTATTTGGAACAGCTACATGAAAGCTGAAAGACATGAGCTCAGATTTCCTTGATAAATGTCACTCATCAGATATTTAAAGCTTTTCTCAAGGAAGAAAACTAATTTATAGAAGTTAATTTTTTAGAGGTCATTTTATAATCATAGATGTTATTTTAAGTCATCACTGAATGGCAATTAACAAATATTTAGTTTAATTGATTAATCTCCGAATAACATATAAAAGAAAAAATAGATATTTGGATTGACAGCAATAGAGCATACGAGTACACACCCAAAAGAAACCGTACTATTTTTGTAGAAAGTGATATATTAAATTTTTTTACAAAAAAAAAAACTTTAATTTCCTTTAATGTACTGTCCATTGGAGTCAATAAATTTTCCAAATAACTTATTTCACTGTTCGAGACATTTTTTAAATTCCTTTTTTGTTGCCAGACAGTACTTCTGTCATTTTTGCCTTTACTTCTTCAATGTCTGCAAAATGCTTTGCTTTCATGTCCCTTTTCATTTGGTGGAATAAAAAGAAGTCACAGGGGGCTTCATCATCACAGGTCGAATAGGGAGGATCAGACACAGTGGTCATACCATTTTTGGCCAAAAATCGGCGCACAGAGAGGGCCGTGTTAGTTAGGTGAGTTTCAGTGGTGGAAAAGCCAGTCCCCCGACTGCCACCAATCAGGACTTTTCCTCCGCAAATCGTTGCGCAATGTTTTCAAAACTTCCAGGTACCCTCTTAATGATTACTCTTAATGAGCATCCTCTTAATGATTACTCTTAATGAGCACCCTCTTAATGTTTTATCTCACCTGACGAGCTTTTTTGGGGTGAGATGAATTTGTAGTCTTCCATTGGCTTGATTATTACTTAGTTTCAGGATCGTATCCATAGCACCATGGTAATCCATAGTCACCTGTCGGCCCCTGATGACCTTGGAAAAAAAGTTTAGGTCATTTTGGAACACACCCATCAAAGCAGAGCATGCTTCCAAGCAACCTTGTTTTTGAGTTAGGAGTCAAAGAACAAAAAAGTAAACAGCCTTCTCATCCCCAAATCTTTACTTAAAATTCGCTGTATTGAACTCCGAGTCACTTCAGATTTTTCCACAACTTCTTCGATGGTCCACTTATGATCTTCCAGGACGATTTCGTAAATTTTTTTCAACATTATCGATGGTTCGGGCAGACGAAGGCCGTCCAGAGTGAGGTTGATCATTAATCGACATTTCCTCACTATTAAAACGGGAAAACTACTCAAACACTGGAGTTTTCCCCATTGTATTATCCTTGTGGACCACTTTTAACATTACAAGAGTTTCTGTGCTAGTTTTCCTTAGCAGAAAGCAAAACTTCCCGGCCACGCGCTGTTCACAAAAATCACAAAAACGACGTGCGCGTAAAACAACTGTCATAAATAAATTTATACAAGCAGAACGGGACTTTCTCCTTTGACGGCACGTGGCATACTGACTGGTGAAAAGTTGCTTTATTTGGTACTAACGGCGAAAACCTGTACTACAAAAACTCCGCCACCTTGCAACATTTTGACAAATGTTCTAAAATAGTCTGCTGACTTAATTTGAAGACACTTGAAATATTTCATTTGAGAGTACTTTCTCCATACTCTTTACAGGTGGCCAAATAAATTAAAATTCATTCTCAGCAAGGGATCATCTACACATGATAACCTTATATAGATAGGCTTTGCCCATCTCTTGGAGAAATGGGTATTCATTATTTTGAGTTCATTTGGTCCATTAAGGTGAAAAAGAATAATGAATGATTGAGATAACACAATGTGACCAAAGTCGAGCCATCTCAACTTTAATAATAAAAAAAGCTTTCAGTTAAGAAACATTTTAAATAAATAATTGTGTGATCATATTATATTTCTGATCATCAGATATAGAAGTTAACACATAAACGTCATAAAAAATAATAAGTACATTGTTTGGATAAACAGAAGGGTTAGTAAAAACACTGCTAAATAATGAAGAACTAATTCAATTTTGATTTATTAACATAACATAATCCGGACACTTCAGTGATTTATTTACAGGAAAGTAACTTTCAAGCTATATATCAGAATTTAACTAATAGGTTTAATTTCTGGGCTTTTCTCTTAATTTATAACTTAGCAATTAACATTTAATTAGAATTATAGTCAATTCCTTTGCATAAAACGAGACATTGATGATGAATATGAATTGACCTTAATATGAAATCTAAAAATGGTCAGACACCCACTCGCACAAACACACACACACAACTCGTTAGATGTTCCAACAGGTAGAATAACACATTGTGTTACACATTATATCATAAACAACACTAGGCAATACCACTGTACTACGTGGTACAGCAAACAATTACACTGGGGAAGATTACTTATAGCAGTGAAGGAATTACTAGAACTACAAAGAAACATATAATAATTGAAAATTACTTTCTGAAATCGATAAAATACGAAATTTGCTTCTCCATTTATTTTATGACACGAAAAATCGTTGGTTTTCAGTTACTTATTTACACCAACAACTTTGCTATAATTGTTGAGAAAATATAGAAAACAATAATTATTAAATTTTAACGATTGGACCCATTTAGTATCATAACAGTATACCATTGAGTAAATAACAACCTTTGAAGAATAATTAGAGCATGTGCTGTTCGACGTCTTGTGTTCTTCTTGCATCCCCTTTAGACCGAGGTGACAGTTTTAAACATAATCCACAAATCCATTATGTTTCTATATTTATATTTTTTCTAAAGCCTTATTCATGGGACAAGGTGTGATCCATTTTCATTTTCGGTATTCAATATTATTACAAATTAAAAAAAAAATCCACATTCATTCGTAGATTAGGGCCATGATCGGGCGATCGACGTTCGTCCTTTATAAATATTAATGTACAGTAATAAAGCACGTTACAACTGTTGTCATGACGATAGTGTTTATCCCACGCTGCGTTACTATTAATAAATAAACAATTTACCACATGGCTATAAATATCCGATGTTTTCCTTTTAATTCAGTTATGTACTTAAGCTGCCGTAGACAATATTTAATAAACTGCAGAGACGAAATAGAAATTGTTGCGCAACAAGCCGTTGTTCTTACAGGACTGTCGAATGAAGAGACCCAACAAATATTCACGTAAGACGTCTATCGACTGGGCCTGACCTTTAACGCTGCTCTGCGAAAAAACCTTTTTTCGACCCCTTTGGTTTTGGCTGATTCCTGTGCTACATGTTTGACAGGAAAACTCCACCAGACACCATTTTTGGAAAAAATGAAGTCGAACAGTAAAAAACGAAAAATATTATGACAATTTACTAATTGTATAGTTAATACAATATAATGACATATTGAAGGACGTGAAAGTGACAACATTCCTTTAGAAATACAATTTTTTTATTTATTTATATTCCATTTTGTTAGGACGTTTAAAACTCCATTACTCCATCATTAGGGAACATTTACACAAGCAGAAAAAAACTTTGCTACAATCACAATAAGTACACTGTTGTTACCTTTAAAAAACATTATTTCACTAATTGTAATAATATTTTTATTTGGAATGACATATCAAGTAAATAGTAAACATATGATTTACATTTGTTTACTTATTGTGATTGTACCAAAGATTTTTGTGGTTGTGTAGATGTCGCCCGATTTTGTAGTAATGAAGTCCAAAACGTCCCAACAAATTGATGTATAAATGAAAAAAATATTTCTGTGGAAGGATATTACGTGCAAAAAAAAAATTATTATGTTCGTTTACTTCAATTTTGTTTTTGTAAAATAAACTTGCTTGTTATTCATGTCAAATTTATTGCATTTGTACCTGTTTTTATTTGAAATAATTGATCCCCTTTTATGGGAGAGTTATAAAAGTAAATTCTACTGATGTGAACTCATCAGGGTGCTTCTTTCCTTGGTTTCCGACAACTGCAACAAATGAAGTTCAAGCTTTTTGTTCAGCCTCATTGGAATTTACGAAGGCAGGATATGATTTGTCTTATTTGTGGGCAGCCAAATAATCCTGCTTTAATTTTAATAGACAAATATAATTTAAAACTGAGTCATTTTTTCCCGTATATATGCAAACCATGTTGTTATCAAGAGCCTTAACAAACTGCTTCTTAAGGTCCTGCTTTATATGCAGAGGAGGTGTGATTATGATTTCTTCTTGTTCGACTAGAGGGTCGTTAATGGCATTCTTTGTAGGCCTCTCTTTTCTAGCCCAGTGGTGTGTTTTGTCTCTTCTATCCTAGAGACTACAAGCAGCAAGGATATTTGATGCGGCCAATTTGCTGTCCAAGGAGAAAGTTTTAAGTTCAGACAGATCACCCATTGATGTTCATGATACTTTATCTTCTCTAAGAACAAAGCTATGGCGTTCCTTCATTTTTGGCGAGTGAGCCATTGGTATTGAACCATATTTATTCCCATTGTGTAGAAGGACACATTTTAAACTTCGCTTTGGGTCAGAAAGACCCATTTTTTAGAGGAGTCTTGTAATTTCCTGACAAAATACAAGATTGTCTTCTTGAGAGAGGAATGGTAGCAGACCCAAACTCTGATCTAAAATGTAGATTATATAGAGAATAACTGATTTCATGTTTATTCAGCGCCCCAAATGTAGCAAAAGTCAGTTCTAAAATCCTAGATACCAAAAAAAATGTTTCTTGTAGGGCTGTGTAATTGGTGCGCCTTGATATTGGTTGAAAAGACTTGTTGCCCATGAGTGCAGAATATTTCAGAATGAGGAGCAATATGTATATCATAAATTATTTATTTTGTTCATGTATACTATTAATAAAGAGAGGTTTTGAAAAAAAAAAAAAAAATCAGAATCAGTGAGCTTCACGAGTTTTTTGAGGTGCCTACGGTGGATGAATTCATTCACCGGCGACATCAAATTCTTCGATTCGTTGCAATACATGACAAACCCAGTATTTAGTAAGATAGATAGCCCCTGCTCCGTTCTCCTATCGATGGCAGAACGCAGTCGAGTCAGGAACGCTTTAGTCTTTAAGTTTTCCCATTTTGTTAACCGAAGGTGAGCCCCGTCTATTTGAGTATGTAATTTTAACTTCAAAACGATTGTTTTTGTATTTTCTACCCTCCTTACAATGAATATGTTATGCAGAAAAAGGAGCCATTAATCACCAGTTTGTTCATAATTTGTTGTAAAAAATGTTTGAAAGAAGAGGTTAAGAATATATATATATATATGTATATATTTCAGAAAGAGAGTTCATAGTAATACTCAGAATTGTTTGATGACGTCACTTACATGATTTTGTGATTGCCATCGCCGTTTTCTGGTTCTCTCCTCGTCTCTGACATCGTCATTCTTCTTTACTGGAACATGGTGAACGAGATATGAATGAGAGAGACACTGGAATGTAGGCAATATTTCCACGTCGACTTGCAAATGTCGGTTAACTGGTTGTATCTGGGACGTGTTTTTGGCTCCCGGCGCTGTTTGTGCTTGGCAACAGATAATGATGAAGTTTTGAAGGATTTGTAAACCGAAGGTGAGCCCCATCACCTAGTCAAGTCTATTGATTTTTTTGGATTTTCAACTTAAAAAGGAAATCTGTTTTTTGTAATTCTACCCTCCTTCAAATGCATGTTATGCTATGCAGTAAGAGGAGCCATTAATCGATCATTTTGTTCATGCTACTGTGTTCATTTGTTTGTAAAAAATGTTTTATTAAAGGGTTTAAAAAAAAAAGTGATGAAGTTAACTTGCAGTGTTGCCTCTGAGCCGAGGCTTTAACAGTACAAACTTGGTAACTTGGTTGAAAATGTTGAGCCCACTCCTTTCTGGAATCTGAATTTTGTAAGCAGGGCTATCTCGGTGATTGGCATAAGCTGATGATTATTAATAAAATAGTAAAAATGGAAGATTCTAACTATGCTACCCCTCTCGTCTCCTGGTCTTAACTATATTTTATTTGGTTTAATTAACTCACAAATGGAGATATTTTTATGAGTTTCATGATTTTATCCCTCGTCGTTTGATTTGAATAGTACTTGATTTATTATATGGATCATATATTTAACTTAACAATAATCAGTTGTAGTATTGGTCTCACTGAACAGTGGAAGAGTATCAGGAGTCCTTGTTTTCGAGCTCTCTCTCTCTACCTTTATTCTTTGCCTGCAGTAGCGTACCTAGAGGGTTTTATATTTATGACTGAGTTATATAAAAAATAAACAATGAAATAATGTTGTAATCAACAGAATAAATGGCTATTTAATAAAAACGCTTACAGGCCCCAATGGCCCGACTCAACGTCGACATTTTGACGCTTAATCGTTAAAAAAAGTAACCACACCATGCATTGAAAAATTGACGTGAAAATAAGCCACCTGGTGGTAAATTTTAAAGAAAAAACAACTAACAGATGATATAAACTTTAACTATGTCATTCAAAATGTTTCTAATAAAAAACAAAGTACTTACATATATAAGCACGCTTACATATTATTATTATGTGAACAATATGTTTCAGCTAAATAAATAAATTTTTGTATATATTTATTTATAAACAGCCATTGTTAATATCAAATTTTATTTTTGATGGACTTGGGGAGTTGGGGACCAGGTGGTGAAAGTTCTTGGTACGCCACTGTTTGTCTAATAATTATTAAATATTTAATATATTTTGTCAGATATAATATAGCCCCAATGCCATATCTCAACATTTTTCCTTAATCCTTAAAAAACCCACTGTTTAACACTATGACCCCACCCCCATTCCCGTATCGACGGCAGCAGGCTGTCCGGGAAATCTAGATTATGGTAGTTTAGTTAGATAGGTTAGTATTAGCACAACTCATTCTTCAGGTGAGGCCTATCACTTTCTATGTTCACACGCCTTGTATTATGTACATCAGCATATCATGGAAAAATTCTTTAAACCTCACTCATTACATAAACTGTACCTAAGCTACAGTAAATATAATAAGCACGATTTGTATTTATGTAAATATTCCATATTGATAGTCTGGGAATCAATCTGTATACATTAAATAAAGGGTTGCGAAACATAAAAAAAAAAATCATACTTTGTTTAAATTATAACTGACATAAATTTAAAAAAATGTCTAGCCCATTATTATTATTAACTTGTTTTACAATAACCCCCTATTTGACACCTGATGATGTGAGTACTAAAGGGTGCCGATAGGTGAAATGTCAAGCAGCTTAAAGAGCTTAGCTGCCTTAAGCTGCTTGACAAGTTGCTTATCGACATTCGCTTTAAGCCTCTACAGATTTGGATCACGGCTTCTCCGATTCCGTACGATTGTTACTTGATTTTTAAGTGGGATAAATACTGTTAGCAAATAACCTAATCATTTATTTATGACAATAGATATTCAAAACATGAAATCAAAATATGAGCACTACTGGAAATCAAATGCAATTTTCAAAGGAAAACAAATACATATAACTTAATACAAAAATAGTAATACAGTGAAACTTCAATATAACGCTCCTGTTTATAACAATATCCCGGGTATAACGCTCTTTTCCCTGGGCCCGTTATTAATGGGAAATTTTCCAATGAAAGTTTATTCGTTGTATCGCTCCGATTTCCCGTTTTTATCGCTCTAATGGAAGGATAAAACACATTTTATTCTAACGACATTTTCATTTTTAAAGTAGGCATTAGATGATATTATGTCAAAATTAAATTAAAGTGGACATAAAATTAAATTAAATGTAAATTTAAAACCAGGCAAGAAGCAGCACTACGTCATGATCTAATGGATTCTATGAATTAACAATTTGTTTCCACGGACTCAATTAACTTGTGTCTTTACATTATCAAATGCATTTTCCTTTCAATATTTTATAATAACTTCCTCGGTCGTGTTAACATCGTATAAATTGTCATGAAAATCATTTTCAATAAAAGAAAAAAATGAATTAATAAAAGGGTTAGATATACATTGAATCAAAAAGATTTTGCTGCATCCAAGAGATTAGTGCGTCAACTTACGTACGCTATTAGAAAAAAGAAGTAAAATTTCGGCCCATGAAAGAACGAGTCATAAAAAAATACGATCCTTAGTAGAGACTTTTTGTAGTGTAAATAATCTTTGTAGAGGAGAGTAATTAAGTCTTAAAAGAAAGGAAAGAAAGCTTTATTATGAAGTACAAGCAAAACACTGGTATATACAAATATTAAGAGTTACGTTACTACATACTGGGCTGGATGTTTAGAGACTTGAACAGTCTTGGGAACAGGTGTGGTCTGGGACTAAAGCCGAGGGTAGTTCTAGGAATTGGGAGGGATGTCTTGAAGGTATGCGGTCGCTTACTTATAAATATCAGTGACCTCCATGAAGTCACGAGGCAGGTATACACTAGAAGGGGCTTGCTTCTACTTTTAGCATTATATATAATATTTGCATTACAATATTCTTAGCACTATATAACTCTCGAAACATGTAGAAATGTGTTGTGGCCACCTCTTAATTACGAATAATTAGAAGTTCCCCTCTTCTCGGAACAGAAAATATCTATCCATATTTCCATATGTTTTTAATAAAGCTTATGACGTCAGTTGAGTGGGGAGAGAAGCTAGTGGGTGAAACAGCCGCAGGTGGGGATCCATCTCCACCACGGCTGGCCTGCCTATATAACACGAGCGTCTAATAGCGGAGGACAGAAATAACCTAACCGGCACCTGGAGCACCTTTCACTCTCTCTCTCTCTCTCTCTCTCTCTCTCTCTCTCTCTCTCTCTCTCTCTCTCTCTCTCTCTCTCTCTCTCTCTCTCCCTCTCTCTCCCTCTCTCTCTTCCTCTCTCTCTCCCTCTCTCTCTCCCTCTCTCTCCCTCTCTCTCTCCCTCTCTTTCTCTCTCTCTCTCCCTCAGACCCCACACCTTCCTAGTGGGAATCTCTGCCTTCGTCTCGCTAAGACTAGCACCTCCTTGGGAGAGAACCCTCCCTCGCGGACGACGGTTGCCGTGGCCCTACAAACTTTACCTATTAGCGTATCCCACAGCAATCCAGTCTGCTTCTCTCCGGTTCACACTCGCCTTTGGGATCCGGACGGTTTTCGCCTACCCGTCAGACACCGAGTGTTAATTCGTGGTTATTCCAAGACCACATAAACTACCTATAAACCTACCCTGTACATCTTCTCCTGAACATTGCGCTTTGTCGGGGCACACCTTCTAAGATCTTACGGAGTCAGATCAAAACAAGTTAGGCTGCCCGCCGACTAGGCCGGCAGCCAGGGTAAAAGACTACAGGTTCACCCGCTCTATCTCTTTCTTGGCGCTCGCCGGACGGCGGCTAGAGGTTTTAGCGACCCTAGCCCGCGGTGGGCGTCTACTCCCCACTTTGGGGATATTCGACAAATCTTGACCTGACATCTGAAAACCTGGGACTTGGGAATAAGTGTTGCGATTTCGCAAGAAAGGCCCTGGAAAGTGCCAAGCTCCTTTACCGCTTCAACTGGATGGCTTGATAGGTTTAAGAACAGGCATTCGATCATTTATAAACAAATTTGCGGTGAGTCAAATTCAGCGAATTCTCATTTAACAACCGACAGGAAGAATAAAATTTCGACCCTTACCTCTGCGTACGAACCCTCAGAAATTCATAACGTTGATGAATTTGGGTTGTTTTTCAAACTGATGCACGATAAATCTTTGATTTTAAAAAACGAAAAAAGCCATAGAGGGAAAAGCGATTAACGGCAGCATAAAACGATAGGGAAAATAAAGAAGAAGATGAAACAGAATCATCCATAACATCAGAGCCAAAAATAATTTATGTTTTGGATGCATCAAAGACGATTCGTACATTTTTTGTGAACAGTACAGAAGCAGAAAACAAAAAATATCAATCAACTAGAAAATAAAACTTAGTCTGCGTTAAACAAAAAAAGTAGATGAATATACATACATACTACATATTAAAATAAATATTTTCCATTTTTATCTATTTTAGTTTTCCTTAGTAATAACTCATTCCCGGCTATCGCCCTCCTTTTTCTCTAGAGAGCATTACAACTAAGTATTACTATAACTAGTAGTAACTATACTAAAATGACTATGATATTCTATAATACCTATAAAAGTTAAAGTAAAGTACTTTTTAAAAACTGCAGTTGAGAATAGTAATTTCAAATTTTCATTTCATTACCATTCACTATTTAGCGATAAGCTGGATTTCCCGTATTTTAAACAGCCAAATACCCCTTTTTTTCACTAGGATTTTATTGTTAATAGATTAAAATTATTTTTACACCTCAAAATTTCATTCGGAATTTTTGAAAAAACTTTTAAAATATTTTAATTTTTACCACTAGAATATCATTTCCTTTAATTTTTCAGCAATAAAATAAAATCGTGAGACAGTTTATTTTAATTTTCATTTTAATACTCTTATAAATTAAATTTATGCTTGGTCCCCACCTGAAAATAGCCATTTATAAAATAAAGTAACCCAAATTCAATTATCACTATTTCCGATATTGAAATATGTTTTCAGTGTATCATTAAAACTGTTGAGTAATTAACTTTTTTTCATCTCAACTGGATATTCGTGAAAATTGAAAGTGAAAAGAATCGTTTTTCGATAGATAATAGTTTCTTCAAGCCTCTTTTAATAAAGCCAACTCCCTTAATTATATGGGGAGTATTTGCAGCAGGGGATGATTATATTTATTAATAAGTAACATGTTGGTGGTAAACAAATTTAATGAAAAATTTAAAAATTGACTTTTAAAAAGCTGCGGCTGTGAAAACGATTTTAACAATAGCATTAATGAAGTTTGATATCTATGGTCCATCCAAGTCCCAAAACGTGATACAAATTACTAGCTAAAACATCAAGATCTTCAATTTGATATACCACACTATAGTAAAAAATTGTTAATTTTTAATTACTAGGTAATTGATTATTGATAATTCATTATTTGTTTAGGATGATCGGAGCATAGAATGGAAACACTATGAAAAATAACATACGTCTAAAAAACACTGAGTTACAGTTATGAACAAGACATTAATGACTATGTGTCATTACAGTTTCAAACAAAAATTACACAAACAACATATTGTTATTCAAAACATAGAAATCTTCAATTTGATACCCTAGTCAAAATTATATATATACTATAATAGACTGACAGACACGGTTCAAAACATAAGGGTTTCTGGTTTTAATAAAACCAGTGAAATCCTAAGAATATTCCCATTTTTTTCAAAATTCATAATTTTAGGGACGCGATTAACACGGTATGCGATGTAAATTGACAAAGTTTTCCTCGGAAAAAAAATTTTCTAGTGCGAAATTTTTAGACTGTGGTCATTTTTATTTATTTTTTTTAAATTCGGGGATGACATTGAAGTATTTTAAAGAGAACAAACCGTAATAGTTTTAAGCATAATTCAATTGCCTCGGTTTCCTTATTATTTATAACAACACACGTTTACCATCTTGACAAACTAATCTTTTAAAATCCAATTTGCTGCCTAAGGCTTCTCCAAGTCATTATAAGTACACCTTATATATAGGGGGGTCCACCAGAAGGTGGATCGTGGGGGAACCAACCATATACCTTGCCTTGTGTTGATATCTTGGGGGAATACTACACTATCAACATCAGGTAATTTTATCAACTTTTAGGTAATTGACAATATCAGGCAGTGAATTCCCTTAAATTTTCAATTATACAAACGAAATAATAATTCAAAACAGTACTTATTAAATCCGATAGCCATTCTAATTATACCGATAAATTTAAACTTGAATATATACATTTAAAAAAAAAACTTTAACTTCTTGCTATCTCTAAAAAAATATATGCAATTCTAAAAAATATAAAATTAAAATAAGAAATATTTTTTTATCTCACAAAAAAAAAAAAGGCCTATCAACATAAAGTATTTAGACCTATTATTAAAACTATAAGTATTATTAACTATACGGCTAGGTTATAAACACTAAACAAAATCTACTGAGTAATAATTATGAAACCAGGTAGAATCTATATAAATTTTCAACTTGAATATTCCATAAAAAACAAATCGTCTAGATCCTTATATCAAAACGTTTATATTTTTTTAAATTTACTAGTGCATAAAACTCCTTTTTATTTATTCCAAGTCATTTTTTAAAAAAAATTATTTAAATAAAAATTATGAGATGAAAAGTTATTAAAAAAAAAACTTAATTAAATAAAAATTACGCGATTTGAATTTCAAACGGATTTCTACGCATAATGAGTTGTATATTTTCTACCTTATAGAAAATTTCAATAATTATTTTAAAAAAGAACTTTTTGTAACAACGCTCAGTTCAGAAGCTATTACAGATTAAAAATTCTGATTAGTAAGAAATTAAAGACGATAACATAGATAGGAATTCAAGGGCATTGCATTTTATTTTTTTATGTATCAAAAGAGTGATCTTATCAATATCGGTGATTAACAACGACTAGTTCTTTCATAGTCGATTAAAACATATTTTAATGAATAATAATAAACTATAAAAAAGCTCAGAAACAAGATAGTACTCGGATTTGCAACCATGCCACGCACGATCTTACGAATTTTAATTTTTTTTTAATTTCTTTATTTGAAGATATTAGTTGCCTATTATCTATATATCATTGTTCATAACTGATATAACAAAGTTTTAAATTGACTGAAACACAGAGTAATAAAATAAATAAATTTTGATTGAAAATTGGGAGACCGCTGAATTTTGAATTGTGTTGTATTTAATAAATTTCACGTGTAATAGTTTACAATATACAATAATATAAGGCATAAAATACAATAAAGACATTTTCTGACAAGAGCCATGTTAAATAATGAAAATACGACAGTTGGTAATGTATAGGATGTTACTGGTCCCTCGACAAAGTGATTATTTTCCGGCGATTTCAATGGAGGTCTCTTTGTATAAATGTTTTAAAGTTTTGCAATCATTTTTAATAATGTCTGTATCTACTATTTTAACAAACTAAAAATCCAGGTAGATTCAATTATCAGTGGGTCTTAACATGATATTTTTAAATCTTTATTTTATCAAAGATTAATTAAATACTTTTTAATAATCACAAAAAATAGTGTGGTCGTTAATATAAAAAAAGTGGCTTAAAATTAAATATTAATTTTAATAAACTTCTAAATTAAATATGTTTACATTTAATTAAATTTAAAGATAAGTAAAGTATAAAACTGACTAAAAAAATACACTTAAACCCCTTTTGAAAAAAAAAAAAAGGGTTTTCTACTTGGCGTGCAGTTGAACAAACCTTTTTCTCGGTCTAAAACTAAACAAAGCAAAGGTACGTAGATTATAAGACATTTTTGTTGCCAAGCCTATATAAACAATTACACCACATTTTAAGTGAAAAAATGATGTTTAGGAAATATTTGTTCAGCTAAGATTCATCCATTTACTCAAAGATGATTATTAATAAAATACGTAATTTTTGTTAAAAAATTTTTGCAAAAATTGGCATTTTAATAATAAGTAAAAGGAGAATTTAATTTACTTTTTGGAATCGATTTAAATCAGATTTTTTTTTCTAATTCAATTCCATTTTTTTAATTTAAGGGGTGTACTGTTGGACATCATTATTATTTCAATAAATAAATTTAAGGGTACAAATGTATGTATGTATGGGCTAAATTATGTTTGCTCACAAGCATTGCCAAAGATACGAGTATGGCCAAAAAAAGCTTAATTGAATCATACATACATGTGATTTGTGGCCAGCAACGATCGTCATTGGTGCGCTCAGGAATCATTTGTCTATGGTTGAAGTGTTCAAACAATGGTGTGTGTGAGAGTTCAAAAAAGTAATTTTTGAATCTAATTTCATTTTCTTTTGCCTTTATTTGATCACAGAAAAATGATTCAAATAATTATGTATTAATGTTTGCTTTCGTTGAGATAAAACGTTTAGAATTTTGAAATTATCATGTTTTATTCGTCACAAGATTCATTGGAAAATAAATCATGAAGGTATCCAAATACCCCTCTACATATAAACAAGCCATAAAGATTTTAACATATTTTTTAAGTAATAACAGTTTCTTAATGGGTTTCTTTATGGGTTTTGAATAGTAATGCGATATTCCTGATCAAAATATTGTCATTTTTTGTGTTACCATCATCATAGGCTGCCAGTGATAGAAAATAGAAAAACATCTGGGGTGAAAATTCCCACAATATTGACCAATGTCGGCTCGAACTAGCCATTACTATTTTCATAGCTTTATACGAGTTTCAATTAGTTTATTAATAGGAATATATATTTGTATTTATTTACCATCTTTATGTAGTGTGATTTCACCTGTAGGAAAATAAATATCATAACTTTTAATCATAAATATCTCTTAAGCTTCTGAGATGTGACTTGCGACCTTAAAGGGTTCATGGACGAACAACTTAGCTGTCAACGTCAGTTAAATAATCTTGTTCGAGGATAGTATTTTAAAAAACTTTATTATGAATAACAATCAAAACACTGGTATATACACAAATATGAATGAATTATAGCACTAGGACATTCCTCGACTAAGGCTAAAGCACAAGTGTAGGGTTCTGGATGTGGGTTGCTGGAGGCAGGTAGTCTAGGGCTAGGGGAAGGGTTGTAAAAGAACAAAGGAAGGGTAGACCATATGTCTCAACTGAAGTACACATTTCAGCTAAAAACGAATATTGTATAACTGTCATTGAAAACATGCCGTGTTGAAGGTGGATGTTGAACGTCTGTAGCCAGGTTAGCTTGAAATTTCAGCCAGCCTACATGGTTCAACATCATCCTTTAACCAACAAGGTTGACGAACTTTATCGTGTATAGGCGATCAATTTGTACAAACCACTATAGCCAGCGCAACGTATATATCTCAATAACCGGTAACTATATTTTACCCCAGTAAAAATAAAGTCCCAAGTATTAGTAAATAATCGTCATAAAATCGACGAAAGTAAATATGATAGTTCCTTGCCTTCCTGGGGTAAGAAAAAAATTGCTATTTTATTGATTTTCTTTTATTAATTAATTTGATAAAAAAAAAAACCGTCTTAGAAAAGTGGTAGACTTTTGTCACGTTTAATTTGTTTTCTCATACGCTCCATTACTGTTTCCTAACCAACATGTATATAGCACGTTCTAAGATATTACAGAACATACCTTCACTTTTTTTTTTTTCTAAGATTTTTGCAATATGGATCCTTTTGATGAAAAATTACTGCACCATATTTACAATTCAATGTCTCTCATTTGGGGTTTGACAATGATTATTATTAATCACTCCAACTTTTTGGTAAATGTATTGATGATAGTTCTAATATGAAAGTAACAAAAATATTACTTTCCGGTGATGACCAATCAACGATTGAGTGAATAAGTAATTAATTAGTCTGTAGGCTGGTTGAGGTTGGCTCTAGGCATGTTAACTTTCATCCTTTATCCTTTATTTTTGTTTTCTAAACTGGATTCGTTACTTGTTTACTTTAAGACTCACTAAGATAAATTTACCTCAACCAGCCTACATACTGATTAATTACTCATTCATTAATTGGTCATCACCGGAAAGTAATATTTTTGTTACTTTCATATTAGAACTATCATCAATACATTTACCAAAAAAGTGGAAGTGATTAATAATAATCATTGTCAAGCCCCAAAAGGGAGGCATTGAATTGGTGCAGTCATTTTTATCAGTAAGATAAATAGAACCGGGGGGGGGGGGGAGACTAACGTGAGACTGAGAATAAATTGAGTTTTTTATTGAGAAGTTAACAAAAACTTGATTGAGGGTGTGGATTTATGACACCTCTCAAAAATAGCTGGCAATCAAGAAATAGTCTTTACTTAAACAATACTAAACCAATAGGCCTCTATGGGCTGTAATTTTATAGGCTATTTGTTATGTTTAATAAACTTACAAGGAAACATTATTATTTGAGAATCATAACTGATATTTGTCTGTCTACTTTACACAAACCATCAAAAGTGGAGATGATGTTTCTTGAAGCCTTACCACCCTCCATTGTTTATTTTTATGTCATATAAATTATATGAGAAAATATTAATTTAAATAAAAACTGAACTAAATTGATATATTGGCAGCAATTATATTTTCTACAGCAATGGAACATCAACCACAATACGCCATGTACACCTGGTCCCAAAACAACCCCTTGGCGAATAAGACAGTTGTTGACATGGTACCTCCAGAGATGCTTCATCTCGTAGATCCTCATTGGTAAGTTATTAAAAAGAAGTATTGCACTGAAATATGGTTTCATACAAAGAAACATTCTAAGAAATCATGCAGTTGAAAAAAAATTATATTTTACAAACTTTAAACTTTAAAAATTAAATTCCTAAATCTTTACCTGAACATTTCAACATCTCAATGTTTATTATGGATTGATTTCTGATAATGTCAATAATTACTAAATTTTAATTCAAAATGTATGCTTTTAGTCTTCACTAATGTCTTCTTTTACAGTAAGCTTCAAAATTAATACAAATGATATGAACTCGTCAAAGCTTTCACCGACAAATGACTGAACTTTTATCTTTTCAATTGAACTCCCTCTGGACAACATATGATAGTACCTATCCTATCATAACAATTGACTTACCATTAACAATTAACTAACACCATTGTCTTTTAGGGCATGGATTCTTCAAATGCTGACATGTTCACCAAATGTCAGATATGAACTCTTTAAATTATGAGGGATGTGATGAACTAGTAGTTCTACCTGTTGGTTATTACATGAGCCTTCCTCCATATTTTACCATAAGTCAAACCCAATACTATATTCACACACATACTAACTTAAATTATTTCTTGGCTATTGTTATAGAAAGCTATGTTAACTGCTTATAAATAAGGCTAAATAGAACTTGTTGATCCGAAAAGCAAATGGATCCTCATTTTTCCCTATTAGATAAAAGATTTTTTCTTTATAGCAACCATTTTTTTTTTCTGTAATAAGTACCCAGATAGATAAACTAAATTGTATTTTTGGAACTAAAACAAAAGGGCAGGAACATTATAATATATAACAGGGAAGTGATATCCAAGTTTTGCCCAGAGCCTCATGTTAATTTTTTGAAAACTTTGAGATAAAATTATAGTTAAAAAACAACTATGCATTTTCTTTGAAAATAATTAATTTTATTTGTTTAAAGGTCCTGCTCACTGGAGATCTCGTTTTCAGGAATAAAAAATCAATAATAGATAAACAAAATAAAATTTTTGAACTACAGATCTTAAATACCTTCTGAGTTGGGACTTCAGAACCCTTAAAAGTTAGCAAAGCAGGACCGACTTCATTAAGCTTTCCTTTTTTGGAATTTTGACCAAAAACTAAATCAGTATGTTCCCAGGGCTTGTGGAATTTCCTATTAAAATTCCATTTCTATTGAATTGTTTTATGACTACTATAGTAGAACATACAATTGTACTGACAAACAAACATATGAAAGGCAATCACACTATAGCTCTATGAAAGTTAAGCCTCTCCCTAGCAACTTGGCAACTACGATACAATATATTGAAGAATCTACAAATATTTTGTTTTTAAATTGGTATAATTCTTTTTTACGATGTTTAGGTATCAGTTTCCCCCAATGAATCCACTATGGCATGGTATACTTGGTTTCGTGATTGGCGTGCTTGGAGTGATTTCAATAACTGGCAACAGCATGGTCATGTACATCTTCTGTTCAACGAAAACTCTCAGGTCACCTTCAAATCTCTTAGTTGTCAATCTGGCCTTCTCAGACTTCCTCATGATGTTCACGATGTTTCCTCCTATGGTAATCAATTGTTATAATGAAACATGGGTTTTTGGTACGTATGACTATTGCCCTGTGTTACATTTTTAATTTATGTTTTGCATTTATTCATTATAAACTGTTTTCTGTTTTTTCTAGGACCACTGGCATGTGAATTGTATGCTATGTGCGGTTCACTGTTTGGTTGTGGCTCTATCTGGACTATGACTATGATAGCTCTTGATAGGTACAATGTCATAGTAAAGGTAGTGTATTATAGTAACTAATATTATATTGAATATAATTTTTTTTATCTTTTTGCTTATTTCATATCTACTTACAAAACATTTCATTATAAATGAAAGAAGTGGATTAAATTACTTTATTAAATATACTGAAAGTTAAACACTGAAATCCCTAGATAGACCGTGGAGATAGTAGATTTTTTTTAACTCAGATTCACAATTTTTTTTCCTCCACCAAGTTGATGACCAAAATAGAAAATAAAAAAAAATAAAATGTTGTGTGTAACAAAACTACAAAATCTTTAGAACTATAACTTAAACATACTAATTTAACTGTTGTAGAGTTGTTTGAAAAATGACTGAAAACTCACTCTCTTTGACTCCTAAAAAAATTTGAAATTACAACAAACCACTTAATTTTATTTTCTGGTATTGTATTCTAGCACATTTATTCAACAAAACCTGCTTAATGGATTAGCCAAAGTCACCATTAACATATTTAACTTTTTGAGTTTCTTGAGCTGAAAGAATTTCCATAAAACAAAACCAATTCTTTCTTTCAGAATTTATGTTGATTGGTGATCAATTTTTACTGAATTGAACATCATTGAGGAGACCTGCTGTATAATATAATTTCGGTATTTTTCTTATTACTTGTCTGAAAACAATTATTGAACAATTTATTTGCAGCAACAGACAACTGTTGTTTTTGAAAATGACTTCTTTCCTTTTCTGTAGTTTTTATTTTATCTACGTAGCCTGCATCTATATCTCCTTTAGGGGATTCCTTCTGTTCTTAATAACAAGGATCATTAAGAGTAATTAGTGGAAGATGGCCTTTTCACCAATGTTCATCTGGCGTGTATTAACTATTTTGTCTTAAAGTCCTAAGTTTATTAATGTTTTAGAGAGGATTTTTCTGACACATTTGTTGAAAATATGTTATTAGTTGAGATATCATGCTGGAAGTATGTACAAAGTAACCCATTACTATTAACAAATGTTTTGTGGTCAACTTTGTGGTTAACACCCACGATTCAGCAACAAAACCCTTTCAATTTTCTTTTCCAGAAATTTATAACCACTTCTCCACATAAATAAAATAAAATTAGTTTCAAACAGTAATTCAGAAAATATTTAATATTATGCATAACAGTTTTTATATTCCTCATTGAGTCAATATTAGTAACAATAAATATATAAGAATCATTACAAAGAAATTTACACTATCAATCTTCCTGTAAGTTTTCAAAGAGATCTAATCAGAAACTTATTACAGGGTATTGCAGCCAAACCAATGACTAACAAGACTGCAATGCTTAGAATTTTGTTCATCTGGGCATTTTCCTTGATATGGACTATTGCACCATTCTTCGGCTGGAACAGGTAATTAAAAATGGTGTGTTTCCACTTTGATATCGGCTATGCTTACATGACTCATGTGAAATGCATTCAACAGATATGTTCCTGAAGGCAACATGACTGCCTGTGGTACCGACTACCTGACAAAAGACTGGTTCAGCAGGAGCTACATTTTAGTTTACTCTGTATTTGTATACTTCCTGCCTCTCTTTACCATCATTTACTCCTATTACTTCATCATCCAGGTAAATAACATTTCAAACCGTTCATATCTAAGGTGAATAAAATTGTCTCAAATTTCATTTTAACAATAAAATATTTTTAACACAGGCAGTATCAGCTCACGAAAAGGCCATGAGAGAACAAGCTAAGAAAATGAATGTCGCTTCACTGAGAGGAAACGATGAAAAATCAACAGAAGCCAAACTTGCCAAAGTAGCTCTTACAACTATCTCCCTGTGGTTTATCGCTTGGACACCTTACCTCGTCATTAACTACTCCGGAGTTTTTGAGACTGCAGCGATCACCCCCCTGTTCACCATCTGGGGATCCCTGTTCGCAAAAGCCAATGCTGTATACAACCCCATCGTATATGCCATTAGGTGAATTCTTTAGCTAGTAGTAGCTACTAAGAGGTTTTAATAATATAATGAATATTTAAAGCCAAATATATTTATGAATGAGAATGATATATAAAGTGAACCCAAGCAGTATTTAAAAACCTGAAATCATTACAGATCATTTGCTTTCATAACTAACAAATTTCCTGTGATTGCCACAAAAAATTTATAAACAAGTCGGTTGATGTGACAATCTGGGAGTTCAACAATATATCAACAATTATTTATATTATACAATATATCACCTAAAATCACATCAATAATGAATTATATGGTAACTATGAAATAAATAAAGGATGATGGCAGAAAATTCCTAGGGATATGCGAGAGATGCACATGATAATTAAGTTGCTAAAAGCACTTGTGATTATAACAAATATTAGGTTGGTGCGAATAAAATGTCGGATTCTTAAGTGAATATATTAAACTGCGTACCTTTTTCCAAAAGCTGTTTATTTCATCAAAATAGGCTCCATTTACTTCAATACACTTTTCCCAACGAGATTTTAATGCATAGATTTTAATGCCTGTCTTGAAGAAATTCTGATCTTTAGAATCAATGAACTCTGATATGGCATTTTTCAGACTGTCTTCATTTTCGTACTGTTTAGCCCGTAAAAACAGTTCTAAATTTTTAAATAAATGAAAGTCGGTTGGCGAAAGATCCGGTGAATAAGGTGGGTGCTGCAAAATTTCATATTTTAATTCATTTAATTTCGCAATTGTTTTGTACGATGTATGCGGCCGAGCGTTGTCGTGGAGAAGTATTGGGCCATGCCGATTAACAAGTGATGGGCGTATAATTTTCAATTTTTCATGCATTTCTTCAATGTACTGGCAATACTTTTCGGCTGTAATTGTCATTCCAGTTCGAAGGAATGAGTCGTGTATTACTCCAGTCACATTCCACCCTTTTTCATCACCAGTAATGATCCGATTGAAAAATGGATCTCGATTAAATCGGGTTAGCAATGATGAACATACGTTCAAGCGATCCAGCTTATTTCGCTCGGTTAGTTCATGCGATTTTTGGATGAATTTTTTTGTGAAATTTTTTTGGATGAATGTGAAAAACTACTTGGTGTTAATGATCGAAAATACTTCATTTTATTGGCTAGTTCATTTCGGTCTCCGTAAATCACCATTTTAACCAAAAAAAAACAAATTCTAATAGCTAAATTATTGACTAAACTTTGTTTTTTAGAATAGCTTTAATTTAATCAGATAATTATAATTTATTTTACACTTGAGTAAAAGATCAAATTACTGAGGTATTTAGGAATGATATATGCGCTAAAATACCTCAAAAATTCAAAAGTGTTATTTTTTTAATATTTAAAGTACTTGATTACCATTTATGTGCTCTTTTTTTAACATTTATATATTTTTTTCAGTCACCCGAAATACAAGCAAGCACTGCAAAAGAAGTTTCCGAGTTTGTCCTGTGCTACGGCAGTTGAAGACACAACTTCTGTGGCATCAGGTGTTACAGGAATTTCTGATGACAAGCCAAGTGCTTAAAAAGTATCATGCAAGATGTATCTATTTTTGCTTCTTTCTGTATTTAGAATAGATGCATACAAAATAGACTATATACGATGTTCAGAATATGTTTTTATTTTTATTTACCCGATATTCACTGAAATTTTATCTCTCCTAGTAAACATTGTAGATATTTAAATATGCTCATTTAAACTCCTGCAAGCACACAAGGACAAAAAACGACTACAAATTGGCCAACCTTTTGCCTTAACAGAAGGAGTTTAAAAATAATAAACAATGAAAGCCTTTTTAACAATGCAAAGTTATTATAACAACATTTGGACTTTAACCCTTGTGTGTTAGTAATATATTGTGACTCGAACAGCTAATACTTTCATATTATCTTTTATTGTTAAATTCAAAAATAGTAACTTTGGAAACTTACTGTAGCTCTACTTAATGTATTGAGAATTTCTACTCAATAGTGTTGAATTATCCTGTGAACTACCCCTAAGCAAACTTATAAATTGCAGCATCAAACTGAAACCTCTCAACTTACATTTTTCAAATTAACTGTCCAGTTTCAAATTTTCCTGCCACGTAACTGGACTTATTATGGTTATTAAATCATATCTAAATGTTATGAAAATATCTGATGGATAGAAATTCTTTGAAAATCTGAGTTTCACTAAAATGATAAAAGTTTTTTTATTATCAGGTATCAAATTATGAACTAAATTAAGGAAAATATCAATACATTTTAATAGAATAAATAATGTATTTTTGCATCTGATAAAATAGTATTAGTCTATCTAATATTATTTAATAATAAGAGTTTATTGATGTTTTATATTTATGAGATCAAACATAATTATTATAAAAATAATAGAAAAAAGTTGATACATAGTTTAATAGTAGGTATTTCAAAATCATTTTTTTATGGCTGAATATTTAGTTTTAAAATATACACAATTCTTAAATTTCTTCCCTGGAATGTTAGATTTTTCTTATTGTACTGTACTCCATTTAATTACACCTTTATTATTATTTTATTATTAGAAATATATGGAAGACCAATTGATCTATTTAAATATATATACATATTATTATTTCAGTAATAATTTACTAACATATTATATATGTATATAAATTTAAATAATGATTATTTATTTGTAAATACTTTGCTGCATTATGGAATAATTTATATGGTTTTATAACATTATTTCATTCTTACTGAATCTATGAGAAAAAACAATAACTGAATAAAAGACAAAGCTATAAACAATTTAAGTGTATAAACGTAAACTTAAAAGCACGTATTCCAAACATTGAAATTTTTTTTATAAAAAAATGTAAGCAATTAGAAAGTAATATGTAACAATAAAAAATAAAAAGAATACAGGTATGGTTACTGTTAAGAAAACTGATACAGTTCCTTAAGGTTGTGTAAACATACACAAAATCCAATTATGAGCTAATGAATAAAATCCAATTATGTGCTCCTAGGGTTTCTCATAAGTTAATTACATAAAAACAGTAGGAAAATATATAAATGAAAAAAAAATCTAAATAAAGCACCATAGTCCTAGAGGTTTAACATTGTGCAAAGGGGCACAACATCCTTGTCCCTATTGAGAAGGATTAGCAGAGATTCAAATTAAATCTTCATCTCCATTATTTATTCAAATCATAGTGAGTTTGATTTTATATTAATTATGAATTGATTTTTTTTTTTTTTTTTCATAGCCCTTTTAAATTTACAGATAATTATAGATCCTCAGGCGAATCTATTTACAAATTATTTTTGTATTTCCTTTAGCATCACTACATTATATACAGGTTTTGTTATTTTATAAAAATGATATAATGAATAAACATGTATAATAATGTACACTGACTAATAAAGGTGATGGGGCTCACCTTTCTGATCAACCTTAAAACTAACTTACATACTAATTCATGAATTGATTTAGTTTTATTATTGAAATTATACTCTGATAAACTATTTCATTCAAAGATCGGTGGCATTGTATTTTTTTTTTTGTAGATATTATAGATTTTTTTATATACTAACATTGTTTTCATCAATTTTTGTATTTTATGAACGGTGCAGAAAGTTAAGAAATAATATTGAAATACAGGGAGTGGCCAATAATTCCATCTCAGTTTCTATAATTGTTACCAAATGATTGCCAAAGAAAAAAATGAAAGAAACACAGAGTAACAAAATAAATTTTGATCAAATGAAAAATAAATATAATTGGGAGACCTCTGAATTTTGAATCGTGTTGTATTTAATAAATTTCACGTGTGATAGTTTACAATCTACAAAAAACCTTCTTTTCATTTTTAAAATTATCTCAGTCAGTGAAAAGTGTTTATTATTAACAAATAAAAGTCCTTAAAATTTTGAGGGATGGTGCTAAATTAGTAAATTTTATTAAAGACTCTGAAAACTTCATTTTATGGAATATTTTTGAATTTATTTTTATTTTCTATCTTAAATTTATCCCCAGGCATGGCTGAAAACTTCAGTACTTTTAATCTTAGCTAGCTTCTGAGTTATGACTTGAGAAATCTTTGCGAACCCTTTTTTCGTGTCTATATTGAAACTTCTTTATTGTGATAAAATTACAATCTGCCTTATTGGGCAATAAGTAATTGTGATAAATGTTCTCATTCATGCAATATTTTTTTTCCTGGTTCCTGTTTTTGTATGTTACCAAAATACGTTTAAAATCTCAGATCATTTCTTGAATTATTGAATTATTTCTGCAACCTCTATTGTAGAACAAAGAGAAAAATATACAGATGAAAGACCACTGTCTTATACATGTTAATACTTAACAATTTCTAACAATTTATTTAAAACATTAACCAGCAATCTTTTGTTGTTGTTTTTTTATTTAATCTATCACTTTTGTTAGATAAGTAATAATTGATCTTAAAATATGTAAAAGTAAATTATTAATGCATGAGTTGATAAGACTATTCACAGTTTTACAAGAAATGATGTTATTCATAAATTAAGACAGATGTACAAACAATACAATCCTTTTCTTCAAGGGCATAAATGGTGATTTACTTACTTCTGACAAATTTATATAGTTGTTTGATTATTTAAATGTAGAAAAGGATATCATTATTGTAACAATGATCTTACAAATTTTCAATCTAAAATTAGAAAACTTTTATCAAATAAAATACCTAATTTACTAGGTCAAATAAATATTATAAATAACGTTGCATACAGTAAATGTAGATGGTATGCATTATGTTTCTAATATATCGAAATTCATTTGTATTAATCCAATTGCATTCCGTTTGGATAAATGTGATTCCAGTCTTAGTTACGCCACGGCCAATGATACTCGAATAGAAGCAAAGCTAATTGTAGAAGAGACATCAATTCAGAAGCAGTATGGAAACATCTAAATATTTTAGTCTCATCATTTATTGTCATTAGCCACACCGTATAATTTTTTTTCATAATTCATTTTTGTAACTATTTATGCAAGATTTAAGTTAATAAACTATTTTTTCATCAGTAGGGCACTGAATCTGTTGTTAAATTATTTAAATCCTATTGTTGTGTTGGAGCCCAGAAAACTGTTCCACACATTAATCGTCATCGATTAGATAGGGATAAGTTTCCCTGCTGTCAGTTCAAGATAGCTAAGGATATAACCATAGTCCACAATGCCATGGAGATAACCATAGCCATGTATAGATAATATGTAACAATAATTCCTTACAAAATTAATTATTTTATAATTGCTTAAATATCACAACCATTGTTGGATTGCTATCAGATGTTTAGTCTAATCGCAATAATTTGTTATTATTAATACATCAAATATTATTTATGAAGCTTCATAAATTACTCATTAGATTATGTCATTTCTTTACTAATATAATACAGTCAAAAATATTTTTAAAATAGTTTCAGAAACTGCCCAAAGAGAAAATTAAAAAATAGAGTACCTCCTACAGTGATATTAGAGTTACTCAAGAAGTTAAAAATAAATGTAGAGTATAATAAAGATAAATGAAAATATCATATATTATATTTAAGACAGTTTATAAGTTAATTAAATGGGATTGCAAATCTATATTTAGCAATGTTACAAATATAAATTTAATCATGGTTGCTGCTTTAGTTTGTCAATGCTAATTTTCCCTTACTGGGTGAACCCTGACCGGGACTCATAGGATCTAGAGGTGGAAATTAAACCCTTGTCTCTAAAATATGAAATATGCTGTCCACAATGCCATGGAGATAAACATAGCCATGTATAGATAATATGTAACAATAATTCCTTACAAAATTAATTATTTTATAATTGTTTAAATATCACAACCCTTGTTGGATTGCTATCAGATCAAATATTTAGTCTAATCGCAATAATTTTTTATTATTAATACATCAAATATTATTTATGTAGCTTCATTACTATAAATTGCTTATAAATTAGGCAGATGATCCTGTGTTTCATTATGTTTTGCTCATACTTACATGTTAGGCAATTCAAATTTTATTTTGAGTGGATCATTTTTACAAGGTCCATACATTTTACAGGTGAAAAATCATCCCCTGCACCTGTTTTGAAGCAAAGCCTCTCTCTTTAGGCTTTGCAATCAAAACCAAAGAACATAATGGATATGTGCAAATATTATTGGAAGGGATTAGGCAGTTAGACAGATGAACTTTTATGAACACAAGTCACTAAGGATTTTTCGTTCTTACAAAACCTTCTGCAAAACTTAATTTATATACTAATTAATAAACAATTTTAATGCATAGATTGGTGTTGATTAAATCAGCACAATTACAGACATGCAGTATTATTTTTCTTTTAGGTTCTTCAAAATGAATCAAGCGAAATCCTTCTCAGCATTGTATAATCCATCAGACCATTGGTCAAACAGGACAGTAGTGGACGCTGTACTGCCTGAGATGCTCCAGCGCATTGATGCTTATTGGTAAATTTTTAAACCTATAAAATATTTATTATCATATCATGAAGTAAAACACCTTCTATCTGTACACAGGTTTATTGATTTATAACCGAATGCTTTTGTTGTACTAGGCCGTTATCCTTAAGCTTTTGAGCAGATGGTAACTAAAGTGCTAGGTTGACTATCAAGCAACCTCTCAGCCAGCCTGGGAAGTGCTATAGCTTACCATCAGCGTAGTCCATCAAAAATGGGTCAAATCAATACACCTGTGGAGAGACAGAAGATGTTTTTTTTCATAACATACCCACTCCACACCATACCGTCAACATTATCTTATTGTTTTTTTTACAATACAAATTGAGCAGTATTTCTAAACTTAAACTATTCTTCCAGGTACCAGTTTCCTCCCATGAACCCTCTCTGGCATGGAATATTAGGATTTGTGATAGGAGTTTTAGGAGTAATAGGAGCCGCCGGAAATGCTATGGTCATATATATTTTCTGTTCCACTAAAAATCTAAGATCACCATCTAATCTCCTCATTGTTAACTTAGCCTTTTCGGATTTGTTAATGAATTTAACGAATTCCCCGACAATGGTTGTTAATGCATATTATGAAACTTGGGCATTAGGTAAGATTAAAGAGCATTTACAGCAATTTATAATGTACATAAACATAACTTCAAACAAATTTGTTTACCTTACATGAAATAAATAATTTTCTTAAACTAAACGGTAATTTAAAACACTTATATATTACAACAAATATATTTTATTACATTCCTACCCAAAGAAATTATATTCTAGCAAAAATGACTGCAGTCTGAGTAATGCCAATCTAATTATGTCTTGTTAACACAGATGACTTCCAGTGATTGCGGATAAATGTTCTATCATATATTTGATGATTATTTGAAAAATTCAATGAGCCTGTTGGAAATGGGGATCTGCAAGCATTTGAAAAATATTTTTAGAATATCTGAAACTTTAAATGCAAAACCATTTTGATATCAAACTTACTAATTTTATTTTAGGAATAAAATAAAAATAGATTTAAAAAAAAAAGTTTTTTTTGTTTTAATAGGTCCTTTATTTTGTGATTTGTACGGAATATTTGGAGGTATAACTGGGAACACTTCTATTTGGACGATGACGTTTATTGCACTTGACAGATACAATATCATAGCCAAGGTAAATTATCTGGAACAGGTTTTTATTAAATAAAGCTTCTGATAAAATAATATAATAATAATACCTATAGTAAAAAAAACTTAAAAAGCAGTTTTTATAGTTTTCTCTATGAATCGGTTCATAGAGAATTAGCATTTTTTTTATTTTTTTCATATTTTTCATAATATACATTTTCATTTGTCATATTTTTTACAAAACGGTTATTGCACCAAATTTCTATTGTCTGCTATATCATTTCTTTAAGTATAAGTGTCATTCATATGTTGAATCCCAGAAAAATTCTATTAAGTAGCATCACACATTTTATCTAATTATTGAGTGTAATTATATTCTAAATTTTGTTGTGCATGAATTCAGACATATTGCATTCAAAAAATTTTCTTTTTTTTCAAATGAACAAATTTCTTAATAGATTAAAAATAAATTATAATGATGAATATATCATTTATATTCTAGATTCTTTATTTATGATTGAACTTGTTTCATAAAGGTAGTCTGTCAATTATAATTATTTTTAATAAAAACAAATTACTAAAAGGAAATTCAGAACTTAAATTTAAATTTCACTGGCGAGAATTCCAAAGCATTTTTATTTTCCTAAGAATCCTTATCAATTGATTGATCCCATTTCTTTTTTACTCAACTTAATTCCTGTATCTCAATAGTAATTATATGCACTGCTAAAAATGTAATAGTTGTTTAAATTGTTCCATTAATAGCTGGTATGTGACAAACTGTCCTAAATATAATAATATAATAACTGTAACGCATAATTATATCATACTAATTAATAATTATACCATATTAATTATGTATAATAACTGTAGTTATAAGCTTTATTTAACCCTTTAACTGGGTAAAGACACTATGGTGGATATAAATTAACCAACCCAACATTGTTGCACAGTGAAATATGTATTTATTTCATGATGTAAAATTAATATTGCGACTGCTCTTGTTTAACAGGGAATATCAGCAAGACCTATGACTAATAAAGGAGCTGTTCTTCGTATCATGATGGTTTGGACTCTAACAACAAGTTGGAGTTTGTTACCATTATTCGGCTGGAACAGGTTAGCAGCAAATGTTCTGATATGTGACAGTATTCATTTTACCGAATTGTTACTGCGTTTCAATTAAATTTGTCCTTAATTCAGAAACTTGAAAATAATTAATTGCAGTTTACAAAGATAGGGCATTTGATCATGAGATTTAAATGCATTAAAAATCACAGATCATGATTAAAAAATAAGTTATCCTTTATAATTTTTTACATAACCTCTACTTTTTTTTTACCATTGGCTATTTTTTTTTTTTTACTATTCGGCAATATAAAAAAATGATTCAATCATAATTTGGGAGCCTGCCAAATAAGTGCCCTGATCATAGTACCTTCTAAAGACTGAGAGGTTTCATACATTTGCATTAAATATGACAATATTATAGTAAAATACTTAATATAGAGATCGTGGATGACCTAATTTATTAGTTGCAGTTAGTTATCTACAATTGCACTCACCATTTGTGATTTGTGTTGGAAACGTGGGAAAATCCAATTTATGCAAAATATCTATCCTACTTAAAAGACTTTGCGGATCATGATGTACATTATACATCCATACTTACATATATTATAGATGACAATTACTTAATCTAGCTAATGATTGACCATGAAATTAACCATTGACTTTTCTAGGTATGTTCCTGAAGGAAACATGCTCTCTTGTGGAACAGATTATTTTGCATTGGACTGGACGAGTAAGAGTTATGTTATAACATATGCTTCTATTGCATATTTCACTCCGCTTTTCCTGATCATTTATGCTTATTATTTCATTGTCAAGGTGAATATGATTTAGAAATGACAATCCAACTCATACCTAATGATAATTTACAGTACTAACGTGAATACTCATTAAAACATCTACTCGAAACAGGCTGTGTGTATTCATGAAAAACAAATGAGGGAACAAGCTGAAAAAATGAACGTATCCTCACTAAGATCTAAGGACAGCGATACTTCTGCAGAAATGAGATTGGCTAAGGTTGCACTGATGACCATTTCACTTTGGTTTATGGCTTGGACACCTTACTTAGTTATCAACTTTATTGGTGTTTTTGAAATAACCAAAATCACCCCTCTCTTTACCATCTGGGGATCGGTATTTGCAAAAGCCAATTCTGTTTACAACCCTGTTGTATATGCGATCAGGTAAATAAAAATTTTGTGATTTGATGTATGGCCCCTGTAAAAAAGTATATTATGTATAAAACAATAATTAGATTAGTTTTAATTATAATGGATCAATTTAGTTTGGCCATGTTTCAATATTTTCAAAATAATAAATTATTCAATTTTTCACAGCCATCCAAAATACAAGGCTGCATTATACAAGAAATTCCCATCTCTTTCATGTGCTCCTTCACCCGACGATGTAACATCAGTAACTAGTGCAGTGACAGCATCAACAGAACAAACAACATAAGAAACATTCATTTACGATCAACTAACGAATAGATCTCTAAAATAAACTGTAAAAATTATCAATAAAACAGTTGTGATAGCAGCTCCTTCTTTCATAACCAGTAATTATTACCTAATATTACTAAATTTTAATAGCCATGGCTATCACCTGTTATATGTAGTCTGTGAGGACAGTCGTCTATTGCAGTATGCAGTACTTCTTGTGGAAAATTGTCAACTGCTTTCACCAGGGCATTTTTCAGGCTCTCCAAACTAGTGTGTACACTCTGGCAAGCCATTAACTCCAGATGTGACTAAAGTCGGATCCAAATCTGGACTTGTCGAGGGCCAGTCTGAAGCCTTAATGGCCTTAGGGACATTTTCCCCCAACCACCCGTGAGTTGATCTGGCCTTGTGTGAAGGTTCTAAATCTTGTAGGAAAACCAAGTGTTTTCCAGCGAAGGCCCTCTGAGCTCTGGCAGAATCTCCATGGCTGGAGTTTTGACACCTTGTTTGTAATATTGAAGTTTTGAACCCCCCCCCCCCCAACAAATTATCACTGAGTTCATATGGTGCCGTCGTTCGAACCGCCAATCTTCTCTAGGGCTTCCCATGAGTTGTGTGCATACATCTTGTCATTTTGACTATTAAATTTTTCTTCATTGTTAAAAATTTTCTCGTCCAAAAACAATATCTTATGATGACAACCGTTGGCATACTACTTAGAAATTGCCTTTGCTATTTCTTGTCTATTCTTCTTGAGTGAAGCAGTGAGCCTTTGTCCTGTCAGCCTCCGATAGGCACTCATTTGAAAGTTATTTTGATGATTTGGGACATTGATTTTAAAAAAATACTCATCTGTCTTGACATTATTTTTTGTTGTCTTAGTGGATTTCTTGAAATTAAATTTTCAACTGCTTTAATAGAATTTTTGGTTCTCACCATTCGTAGTCGACCTGTCCGGGGCATGTCCTTTACAGACTTGGTAGCAATGAAGCAATTAGTTGTGCTCCACACAAACATTCGATTAATTCCTAATGGTTTAAAAGCTTGAAAAATGTCTGAGTAAGACTTACCTGCCCTATGAAGTGGAGTAATGGCATGTTGATTTTCTTCTAGGATTCTCTCCATCGTGTCTAAATGAAACTAAGAGACAAACTAAAAGGGATTATAACCTTTATATCGAATATAAACAACAAACAGTTGATACAAGTAGTAACTAACAACTTACAATATTGTTGTTGTAAAAGATCATGGACTGTATTATAATTATTACTGATTACATGTATGTATACATGTTTATTGACAATTTTATTAATTTCTTTGTAATCTCATCCTCCCAAAAAAAAATAAAAAATATAGTAGGAAACCAATGATCTGCCTGGAAGTGCTGGATCATGCAGTCTCGATAGATAGCAGCCAAAAAAAAATAATACCCTAACTTCCAAATTATTTCAGATTTTAATTTTACACAACAACATCTTAGAATAATTAAACAAAGACAACAGTGACAACCACTGAAATGGTTAGTACTTTTATATATCTACCATTTATTGAGCAGGATGATATAATATGAACCTGATCTAAAATGAAATTTGCGTTTGAAAATAAAAAAAGTTTACCATTGACCAATGGATCTATTATATATAAGCATTGAAAAACAATTTTATAATCCTTAATTTGTGAGATTACATTTTGTATTATTTGTAAATTTGATAATGTACTAATTAACTAAAGCAAAATAATTTTGAAAACATAGTTATGATCACACCTCTTACTGGTTCAGGAATTCTGCATAAGCTAAATTGAATAAATTACCCATAAGTTGAAGTTTAAATTGAATTTAAATGAAATTTTGGAAGGAAAGAGATGGAAAATAAAAAATAAAATAAAGCAATGCATAATAATTTATAAATAAAATGAGATAAATTCTTTGATTGATAATTTTTAAAATAACTAATAACTTTTTCTACTTCTTCAAAATCATAATAATTCATGTTTATTCTCCAATCCATTTTACTGTTGGCTTAGACATGCATAGGATGTTATCAAATAAAATTCAGTATTGCTCTTTCTGTTGATAATAAGCATACAATAGTGTACCGAATACACGACATCGGCCAATATTCTCCTTACCTAACTTTACATAGTTTAGATTCAAGTAATACTAAATGGTTTTCCTGACCAGTACCTCATATTTTAATATAAATCAATACTTACGGTGAGAATCAAGTACCGCTTGAAATCATAAGCCTTGTGGAAATACTTCTAAACCTCAGCTGCGTCTCGTCAATTTTTCTCCTTTAAAATCTAAAAATAGTGTGATATAGGTGACTAATCGGATCTCGAGAACTACCTTGAAGACCCTGTGAGGCCCATCTTACCTTTAAATTGATTATAACTTCATCCAATTATGTGGTCAATCTCTTTAGGATTGGACCTATATAAGGGGCACACTGCCAGTGGGAAGGTGTGCCACACCCCCTAGCTCCTTGGTACCCTAGAGGCTTCAAGTAGTTTGGTGTCTCAAGACTGCAACCCTCACACCCACCTTTTTACCTGTAAGTAAATTTTTACATTAGTGCCTAAATTTACTTTGATAAATTGGCAATTGGTGATCTCAAGTTTTAAAACAAACAACATTTGTATATAAATGAAAAAAAATATGTTTTAACAAATATTTAATTATTTCAGTCATGTTAAATAGATCTTTCATGAATTTAAATGTTATTATTGTATAGATTCAAAATTAATTTTTACCCAGAAATTTGAAATTTACCCAGATCTTTGAAAAGTGTCCCGATACCACCTTTCACTCTTCTTTTTTTCAAGATATTTTTAAAAATTCTAAGTTTGTTCTGATAGTAGATGATACCCCCCCCCCTCCTCAAACCATGCTCACCAGATGAGACAAATGACAATACAGTAGTATATTTTGATCACGTCAGAACAGGAGAAATTATAACTTAACTTACTATAGATTACGAAGTTGTTTTATGGTTTTCAATGTTTTTTAAATGTGTCAATGGTTTTTTAAATAATTTCAAACATAGTTAATATATTAATGTTAAATGTAATAATATAGAGATGCCTGTAAATTTATTAATATCAATATCGCTCAACCTTCTCAACATTAGCTTCTATTTAGTTCTCAGTAGTTCAAACATATTTTTTTATAATTTTGTTGATACAATTTTATCTAAAACAATTTTTTTTACGTTAGAATCTGAAAGATCAGATTCTGAAGAAATTTTGCCTATGAGATTGATTTTTTTTTTTCCATTTGGGGCTGTAGTGTCTTCGTGTAAAGGTAGACTCTCCTTTCTGGGGCCAACCCTTCTATTTACAGAACTGTAAATGATAGAAAAAATTCATATCAGTCTTGGAATTTGAGCCCAAAACATTCACATCGGTGTACAAATTTTTATTTTTTTTACATTTTTATTAATAACTTTTAAATATTTTTTTCCAGTGAAATAAAAGTAAGGATGAGCCAAGGAAATTATGATTGACCATAAATATTAAGTCACCTTTAAATTTTGAAATATTTTATTATGTTGCATATAATATTATATACATGTAGGGTAAGTTATCATATGGGACTCGGTCATTTTTAAATTAAGGAGCTAGAAATAACAAGTTCATTAAAATTATTTGAGACCAAACTGTTGTATCATGCCAGTATTGGACATCAGAAACCTACTTGTTTTAATTTAATATTAAAATTTTCTTTTGAATAATGCCATAATTACATAAAATCATCTTATTTGCTTGTAGATCATTTAAAAACCACAACATTAAGAATGGCTCACCTAGAACCGATGGCAGCTATGTATCAACAATGGGGACAACTCAACCCCCTGGGAAACAGAACTGTCGTTGATAGTGTGCCACCCGAAATGCTTCACCTCATTGATCCTCACTGGTATGCCGAGACTTATTACTCATAGAAATAAATTATACTATGATCTTTTATATTATTATATTTTTTTAATCTGTCATTAATGTCAGGTATCAATTCCCACCCATGAACCCCCTTTGGCATGGAATACTCGGCTTCGTTATTGGAGTTCTTGGAGCAATCTCTGTTGTAGGAAACGGAATGGTCATATTCATTTTCACATCAACCAGATCGCTCCGGACTCCCTCCAACCTGCTAGTCGTAAATCTTGCCTTCTCTGATTTTCTGATGATGTTATGCATGTCTCCAGCAATGGTTATCAACTGTTATCATGAGACATGGATTTTGGGTAAGTGATGTTTAATTAGTAAAAAGCAAAATAAGCTATACAATGGAGCTTATTACAGAAAGCTAATTTTTCAGGGCCATTTATGTGCGAGTTATACGCAATGATGGGCTCTCTGTTTGGCTGTGCATCAATATGGACCATGACAATGATCGCTCTTGACAGATACAATGTCATTGTGAAGGTAAAATTTTAATCTCAGTTCAATTCAAAAAAAGAAAGAATATCATTCGAAGAAACATTAATGTTGGTTCTAGGGTCTCGCAGCTAAGCCAATGACTAACAAGACGGCTATGCTGAGGATACTCTTCATCTGGGCTTTCTCACTTGCATGGACTATTGCTCCAATGTTTGGCTGGAACAGGTAACAAACATAATTTCTACCCTGAAAATACTTTTATTTTGGGCTAATTTCTGTCTTTTTTCTTCACGATCAAAACAGAAAATAAATTTTATTTTAAAAGCTTCAAAAATGAACTTAAGTCTATTTGTGATGATTAGGTATGTACCTGAAGGTAACATGACTGCCTGTGGTACAGACTACCTGTCCAAAGATTGGACTAGCAGGAGTTACATTCTGGTATACTCAGTTTTCGTCTACTTTGCCCCACTTCTCACCATCATATACTCATACTGGTTTATTGTTCAGGTATTAGAACTGTCACTTTTTTCATTTAATATTTTTAATAAAGGATACCTCTCTGTGGTGTTTTATTCTGAATTGATATCTTAGGCTGTGTCAGCTCATGAGAAACAGATGAGAGAACAGGCTAAGAAAATGAATGTTGCCTCCCTTAGAGGATCCAACGACAACACATCCGCAGAAGCCAAACTAGCCAAAGTGGCTCTCATGACCATTTCACTTTGGTTCTTAGCTTGGACACCATACCTCGTCATCAACTACTCTGGGATCTTCGAGACTTTCAAGATCAGTCCTCTCTTCACTATTTGGGGATCTCTTTTTGCAAAGGCTAATGCTGTGTACAACCCTATTGTATACGCTATTAGGTAAGGAAATCGTTTGTTTTTTTGTAATCCATAGGAATTCACTGTTAAAATTTATATCTTACAACAAGTAACTTCAAAATAAACTCTTATATTATTTCTATGGAGAGCCACAGGAGAACTCTATTACACAGTCCAAACATTTTAATTTTTATCTTCTGAGCTATTACAAATATGCTACCACAATTATATAAATAGTAGGTAAATAAATAGGTTTGTTATTTTATAATTAATTGATATAAATGAAATTATTGCTTACTGATTGCTTTATTAATATGCAATAATATTCTTTCCGCAGCCATCCCAGATATAAGATAGCTCTCCAGCAGAAGTTCCCAAGCCTCTCCTGTACTGCACCTCCAGCAGACGATGCTTCCTCGGTGGCTAGTGGTGCGACCACTGCAACGGAAGAGAAAGTCGCCACGGCATAAATTACATCCGTGTCGTGCTATAAGACTTGAGCCATGACAGAGTTCATGTGAATAGACTTCCTTCCGAGACATTGTTGAATTTAAACTGGATATGACTCGGACCGGATATGGCGAAATTACAAATGTACATTGAAGAAAAAAAAAGTTAGAATATAGACTGCAAAAAAATGAAAAAAAAATATAAAACGAAAACTAAGAACTAAAAAAAAAAGTGGCAACTTAATATCTCATTGTTTTTTTTTCTACACCTTCTGATGTAAATAAGGAAATACAGTTCTATTAAAAATTATCTTTGTTAATTTATTCAAACAACCTGTGAAGTTATCATGCAAATTTTTACACATTCTAATAATTTTTATCATTAATTAGTATTATTGATTTTATTACTAAATTCTATTCTGAATAGATTTCATTCATGCAATGTCATAAAATTTAATGTCATTCAAACAACAAATTGCAGAGGTACTCTCATAACCCATATTAGGTATTAATTTGTAGTCTACAAGACATATTTTGATTACAGATGGTACAAGGATGTTTTCAAATTATGAATTCCAGTAAAATGATTTCTGTGCCAACAAGTAAATATAATTATCTAAAGTTTAAACTGAGTCAGTCAGAAAATTGAAAATATCATTTACAATATAAAATATATATGATATATTTAAATAAAAATAAAACAACAGTTCACGTCAGTCTTTTATCTTTTTGAAAGCCTAGGTATCTGTGCTGTAAATAGTTTTGGATAAAGGGCGCATGTGATGTGAACACATCATTGACTTTGAAGAGCTATTAGTTACTTCAGTATTGGACCTTGCTAGATCCAGTTAATGGGTCTGGATGTGACAAAAGAATTACTGTGTCATCAGTCATGTCTAACCTGTTTGAAAGATGGGATTGAAGGATTAGCTAAAGGGTCTGCGATAGAGAGATTTTTAACCTGTAAAGCCAACTTTTGTTTCATTCCCGGTTGAAATATAGATTACGAAAGTCATTTTGCAAAAAATATTTGGTCTTACTATGATTATGATTTTCAAATTCAAATAATAAAGAGTCAAGTGAAGTAGAAGAACAAAATGGTTTTAATAAAAAAAAAAATTATATTATTTACATTTCTGATGTTAGATTATTATTCTTACATTTTTTTGAGGATTGAAATTATTCTACAAATAATTCGTTTTCTTGAATGTTTTTATAAGATTGCATACAAGTTTTATTAAAATCATATTAAGCAATTAGCAAGCATTTCAAGATTTCAACATGTTTCTTAATTCTACTTCTACTTCTACAATTTCTTAGACTCTACTGAAGTTACATTTCACAATTAAGCAGAAGCAATGGCCGAAGACCAGTAATGAACTACTCAGCTTGTATAATCGAATAGAACAGAATAGAAAAAAAAAAATTATTCTGGGACAAAGACCCCTATGAATAACATTAATGTTCAGATGACAAATTCACATCATGAAAATAAAAGGAACTATTACATCATAATTAAAAAAATAAAAATATAAAATAATCAAAATGTAAATATCTTTTAACGTTATGTAATGTTAACGAAAGATAATAATAATTTTGTAACAAAAGAAAAGATTGTTTAACTGAATTTAGTAAATAAAGTCATAGATGGATCCATTTAAAAGAAACTAAAAGAAAAAACATAGCAATATGCAGGTGTTTGTAAAACTCAATACAACAGTAAATAAACACAAAAAAGTAACTTATCTGTATATAGTAAAAAATTAAATAAAAGTATTAAATACCAAAATAAAAATGTAATGAATGAATAGTTGTCAGGGTGGTAAGGAACTGTTGGAATAGGATAGCTTTAAAGATATGTAAGAATGAAGCATGGTCAGAGGTTAGTAGAGTAGCCAAGGATATACTGATCGAATGCTACAGTTTTGTGGGCAGGCGTATAAAGGTCACAGAGATGGGTTTTCCGGCTTAGACAGAGGATTTGAGCCGTAGAATATTGCATATATAAGGGGGAATATTATCAATTAATGGCTTTAAAAAGGAATAAAATGAAGAAATATTGTGCACAGAATAAAGAGAAGAGTCACCCTAGGTGTAGAGGTGAGAGACATAGGAGCACTGCGGAGTCCCATTGACAAATCTAACAAAGAAATTCATGATTCGCTTTAACTTGGCTTCGAGTCCCATCGGGAGCCATATTCATACCCACACAGGCATGGTCAATGTGAGGGAAAAGAGGGAGGGTCAATGAGGGAGGGTACAAAGAGTTGGTGTGCAGGCTGGGGAGCAGACGACAAGAGCAATGGAACAGTTTCAGTGCACCAATTGACCTTTAGGAAATTTTGGAGTATGTTGGTTCCAAGAGGGTCGTCAATAGTTATCCCTAGGTTTTTAACGGCGGAGCAGAAAGTGATGAAGTGGTTTTTAATGATTAAAGCAGGAACTTCAGCAAAGTATCTGAGGAGGAAACTGAAGCCCATGACAATTGGCTGGGGTTTTTGCTGAGTTTTTTCAGGTTTGCCCAGGCACTGATCCAATCTAGGTCAATGATTAGCCATTTATGAAAGGATAAATTATTCACACTCATTTGTCAAGAAAGGGATCTGATGGCCGAATCAACAAATATATCCTATGATTAATAAACAAATGTTTATGAGAAATACCGGCTGGTATCCACCTTAGAGATACAAAGGAGTGAGCTCATTGCAGAGGACACTTGGAGACAGTGGCGTAACTATATCATCTGGGGCCCGTGGCAAATTCCTTTAATGGGGGCCCTATGATTAAGCTTTATTATACTTACAAGTAGTTTAGTTACCCACAACCAATAACAATTTTCAATTGAATATATTGAATATATGGTATATATATTTTAATATTTTTATAAATAGGTACAATATTAAAACAATATTTCTGAGCTCGCGGCCTCTTGGGCCGGGGCCCTCTTGGGTCGGGGGCCCGTGGCATTTTGCCAGCACTGCCACCCTGTAGTTACGCCACTGCTTGGAGAGCTAGTATGGACTAGCTACGTGGCTCGGTGAGTTTGTTTGGGTTGTGAGTTTGGTAGCTTATTTTACTAATCCAATGTAGTTTTCAGTCGTCAGTTTTTTAGTACTGGCGACTGACTTTGCCCAACCCTGCTTATCAAGAGGAAGACTATGTTCCACATAATTATCGACATTGTGTGCCTGAGAACATGACGCGGCCTGCTCGCCACTGGCTGGAGGGGGCGGGTCGTAAATAAGTAGCCGATAAGGGCTTGGCTACGCTCCGATAACGAGCGTCACTTCAATCGCCTATCTTCCCTTCATTAGCGCTAAAGCCGCAGTCCCTCCTTGCTCTGAGCCACTGCCTTTTGTATCATACACAGATCGAGAAATCGCCGGGTTGAGAGCTCAATGACCTGTCGAAATGACGGATTTTTGACCGCCAAATATATGTGCGTAACATGGCAACTATGGAAAATATTACACTTCAACGAAAGATCGAATTACGTGTGTTTGATCGCCCCGATCTACCTGATACTAGTTAATATCGGAGGGGAAAAAAAAGAGAATTAGGCTAAAAAAGGGGGAGACATAATAGTGCATATCGTGGAATACATGTCGCAGGAGTATTGGAAGACGATCTATGAGATCCTGACACCGTATAACACATGTGAAAGAGAGACGATATCCACAGGCGTATCGTGAACATACTTGGAAGGAGATTAGGGGCCTAAATACCCCGTTTGAGGTTCAGACCTCAAGAAGAAGAAGAAATAAAACAAAAAAAGCCAAGAGACCAATTAATATTAGCATACTTATATCACATCATTGTTAATGTTCATAATCATTGTTCGATGGACATTTAAGGAACAAGGCCTGAGCTACGAGAGATCGGCTGAAGCCTCGCCATGAATCTTAGCAATTCTTAAATAGTAAGAAGGAATAATTCCCTTACAGTATTCTGCTTGTATTGCTCTTATGGACAGGAACTAATGATCGATTATCAACCACGTGAGATTTTTTTTTTTTTTCTAAACCCCTTTAAATTTAAATACAATGTGTAAAAATAAGAACAATATGAACAAAATAATTGACAAATTTTCTCCTCATTCTGCTATGCGCAGATGCATTTGAAGGAAGTTGGGTTACTTAACAATACAGGTTGTGGTTAAAAATACAATGAAGTGAATATAATGCTAGGTGATGGGGCTCACCTTCAGTTTGAAAATGTGGGAGAAAAACTTACAAACTAAAACCTAAGACTTAAGCGTTCCAGCCGCGACAGCGTCCTGCCATCGATGGGGGAACGGAGCGGGGGTTATAGTGTTAAACACCGGGTTTGTCAGGTATTGCAAGGAGTGAAAAATTTGATATGTCTGCGTCGGATGAATTTATCCACCGTAGGCAGCTCAAATATCTCGTGAAGCTCACTGTTGCTCCACTGTTCGAATGAAGTATTTCTGACCACTTTCATCAGTATACCGTTTTGGAATGGTTGGAGTCGCCGAGCTGTCGTATACGTCAGATGACGAAAAAGCGGTGCATGATACAGCAGATTAGGCCTGAGATATAGATGACGTGAGATAGATCTCATTCCATGGCAGAAGAACGAAATACACTCCAGTGGTGTTCCATCAGATTTTCCCCTTGTGAGGCGGTCCCTATTTTTCCTCCCTTTCTAATCAAGTCAATCAAAATCAACAGTCATTATCAACAATTTTGAATAAACAATTTTTTCCTTTTGTTCAATGTACTATACACGCAATGTAAGTTGCTTTATTTTTCTTGCTATTTACTCGTTTTAGAAAATTTTGAATCACTTTGTCAAAAGTGATATCATCTGTACGTTGTCTTTCTATTGTTTATTTTGATACAATTTAGAGAGACATATTTTTTAAAATGCCACCCCAAAATATATGCCGTCCTGGACGGATCGCCTCACTTGGTTCGCTGCTGATACAATGAGAACTCTAGCTGGCTAGTTAAGGGTAATTGCTTATAGACACCCTACTGTTCCTCATCTTAAGTGACTAAGGGTGTTAAACCCAAATAAGCCAGTTGAGCCAGGGATCAGTAGGTTTACAATTATTCAAGATTTTTTTTTAATTATACCGATTAAAACTTCGGTACATCAATTTTGAAATAAGCCGTAAAACGTAAAGAAACGATGTCACGAAAAATTTATGGAATTTACAGTGAGTTTCTTTCTGAGAGTAATACAGGTCAATTGAGAACTCTTTTTTGCTATCATTAGTATTATTTTTTTATTTGAAAGATACTAGAAGCGGCTCGATGGCAAAAGCTATGCTACTCCATAGTCAGCATAATTTCCCCAGAGTCAAACGTCAAAAGTCAAGGATGCGATCTTTATCTCAGACCGTTAAATAACAGTCTCATGGAATTATCTTGAAATTATTCCTCCATCGAAAAAAAGTAAAATTTTAATAAAAATTAAACTTTTAGCATAGATTTATACGACCCGAATATCAACCACTTCTGATAAAGTGAAAACGGTGAAGTATTTGGATTTAAGTGTGCGTCACGTTTTATGAGTGTGGCACCTCTGTACCAATTTTATGTGCTAAGTGTTGATGATGTCTTCAATTCGTAGTTCTTAGTTCCTAATTATTTATTTTTTCAAGTGATGAAGGTGTGGGGGTAAAGCCTCTCACTGGGGTATTGATGTACGATTTTTTTAGAGAAACTACCTACAACTTATCGGATAATGCTGAACAAATCTTGGTCAACATTTATTAGAGAGAAGTGTGAGAATAAAAATTAAATGTGAAAAATGTTGGTTCCTATCCTATACTCCAACTTTTAAAGATTTCACAAGCCGCAGCAATTGAGCTTTTAAGTTCTGTTTTTTTCCGACGGTTACTGACACTCCGAAAATTTTGGAGCTCCAACAATAAAAAATATTTTTGGCCGCAGCCTTTTGTTGATTTACTTTTAATTTCAGTGAGGAGGTTTGATAAAAACCCAGATTTTCGTTTTTTACGATAATTTGATTAATATAATCACCCCTACGTCATTTAATTTGTTTTATGATAAATTAGTTCTTAATTTAAAAAAATAAATTAAATTAATATATAATACAATGAAAAAAAAAAATGTCGAGTCCACCGAATCTTAGATTAATTAGTTACTTATGTCTCACCCATTCCCAAAAATTAGTGTGTGGGTCCCGATATGATAACAAGCAGATATCGCCCCAAGCTGGATTACATAAGGGCTTGCTTCCCCCACCCTCTCAAAAAAGATAATTAATCTAGAATTAGAATAATAAATTAAATTTATTAAAATTGTAACTATTGGGAATACAAACTACAAACATTGTAAATGATAATTTTTGAAAAAAACGTGTATAATGTCCTTATTGGATTTTATTTATTAATTGCTTGTTGAGCCCTTTTAGAGTGACATTTTTAGTCATAAATATTACCATATTACATCCTCAACTATTTTTTACAATTTCTAAAGTTCACAGTCCCACTAGCTATTTGAACCCAGAAGTTTCATGTTTTGAAAAAGTTACACTAACCACTATATAAGAGCCTTGTAATTAATAATTTATACATATAGGTCCATCCCATCAGTAGGTATGTATAATGCATTAACACAATCAGCGTTCATCCATGATTTGGGGTTTACATACTCCAGGCAACGTCATTACATACGTCATTACAAATAACAAATAGGAAGTAATTGAATTATTTTTTAATTTCTGTCTCATTTTTATTTGTGATGACACAACATACCTGTATGCTGCCTGAAGATAACAAATGACAGTACGTAGCGTCGCAACTAGCAATTAATAAAAAAAAACATTAGAAGGATTTTATTTACCACTTTTTACATACATGAACTTTCGCATCCTTCATATTATCATACGTTACAGCACGATATAAATGTTTTTTGAGTCATCGTTATAATATTCTTCCTTCTTCTCACTAGAAGTAATGCAGGAACATACAAAATATAATGAGAGACAGTATAAAGAGAAAAAAACGAAAACTTTATTTATTTCTTATATCTTTTATTTTTGTGTTTTAATTTTATCTCTTACCCTCTGCCGCAAGTCTTGTCCACTAGTTTCTTTTAATTCCATTCCTCTCCCTGTATCCGAGTTAGGACGGTACTTAGGCTTCCATCTCAACAAACGACTGACATGGAATCCACATACGAGGCTAAAAAGACAAGAACTAAACTTTGGAGAACTGTACAGACCCCCATCTCTCAATAAAAAACAAATTACTAATTTACAAAGTTACAACTAAGCCAATCTGGACATACGGAATAGAGCTATGGAGGACAGCAAAAAAGTCGAACATCAAGTGTATCCAACCCTTTCAATCAAAAGTCCTGAGAAGAGAGTAGTAAATGCCCCTTATTTCGTCAGCAACAAAACCCTTCATAACGATCTTAATATAACTTACATTCTCGAACTCATCCCTTCCAAGTATATGAAATTCCATAGTAACCTATCCAACCACCCTAATCCCGTAGCACAGTCATTGTACCGCACCAATCATCCCTATAATCCTCCTCGGAGACTAAAACAGCAGCGGGAGTCCGGGCAATGGCCAGTTTCTCCAATCATGTCCTGAGCGTATGTGGCTCTCGCGCTCTTGGTCAGCCTCCGCTTGCTCGTATGCGGTGACGCGGCTGATGGAGGAGCGTGGAAGACATCCCAAGGCACGACTTCACAGCCATGTAGATTTGGGAGGTCTTTGGGCTGTTTGTAAATACTGTAAGAATGAGTGAGTGAATGAAAAATTGTAAATATGGTATGGATGAGATCATTTATCCAATTACTTATTGCCCAATAAGGCAGATTGTCTACTATGTATATAGATGTTTGGCTGCCACCTTCCTTAGTTTTTACTATTGTATATTTAGCTTTATTATTTTCATTTATAATTTATACTTTATTTTTTCATTTAATGTTTTGACCAGACTACTCCATATTATTGTTTTTGTGGGGGGTATGTGAATCCATCTATGATGCTGTTTGCTAAATGCAGTCAAATATTTTTATTATTGTTATCCTTACAAAGGTTTACCCCTTATTTTATATTGTGAAGTTTTCTCTCTTCTCTTCTTGTGGTGTACTGGTTCTTTTTATTTGCCAGATATGAATTTGTCATCTGAACCTTATTTTAATTAGAAAGGGCTTAGTCACAGAGTATTTTTTTTTTATGTTCTATTCTAAAATTAAATTTAAATCGTTTTGGAGGTCAGATTGTTTTGTCACGCTCCTAAATTATGTTTATGAAAAAAAAGTTTTCATTCGAAATGACCAAGGAAATTTCAAAATAGCAATCATGGAAATATTTGGAAATTGATTGTTATTACCAGCCCTATTTTCAGTTCAAAACTGTAAAAGGAAAAAACTTTTTTTTCTTTACGTATGACGACTTTACCTGAAAGGGAGAGGTAATGTATTTGTCTAGGGAGATTTTTTTTTCTTTCCTCTCCCTGTCGTGTGACCTCACTGCCTAACTCCAAATAGTCACACGAATTGTTCAGGAAAATCCTGATGATGTCTCACGGACTATTTATCTGGTACATATTATCACTTAGTAATAATTTAATATCTCAACAGTCATACAGCTATCAACGTTTTTAGTCACGAATGTTACCATATTACACCCTTAACTATTTTTTACACTTTCAAAGTTCACAGAGTCCCACTAGCTATTTGAACCCAGAGCCTTCATGTTTTAAAAAAGTTACACTAACCACTATACTATGTAATTACTACTAGAGTCATGTAATTAATAATATATACAAATAGGTTCATACTACCAGTAGGTATGTATAATGCACTAACACAATCAGCGTTTATCCATGATTTGGGTTTAAGAATTGGGGGTGGTTAGGGAGGGGGATGGTCCTCATCCAAAAGTAAAAAACAATTTTTTATCATTTTTTAAAAGCCAAAAACCCTTGTGTTTTAACCCTGTTATGTGTTTCTTTCCCTATACTAGTCATTTTGAGTCAATACGACGCACTGGCATACAATTTTCCTTTGAGATTACATTTGATTACTCAGCGACAAGGAAAATACTTCAAACTCCAGGACAAACATGAAAAGATATCATTAATTAATTATTGATGCTAATTTAAAAAAAAAAATTGAGTGGGTGTTTAAATGATTAAAGATGTGAAAGAGAGATGTTAGATTTGATCAATCCAAGCCAATATCTGACAAATTCGTCAACTCAGTTATATATTTACAGTAACTATCAATTTCCAATAAGAAAATAGTTTTGATCGTATTGAGTGGGTATCAAATTAAATATCATGAGTGTCGGGTCGTCACGAGGGGGGTGCCTGGTTACCCTAGGCCTGGTGACAAGTGAGGGTTGTTTGAGTTTATAACCTGGACAATCGTTTCATGACGGCTTTACTATCTGACTCCATTTTTTGATAGGTATAAGCCCCGACAATGCACTATGTTCAGGAGAAGAGGTATAGTGTAGGTAGGTAGATAGTTTGTGTGGTCTTGGAATGACCACGAATTCACACTCGGTATCTGAGGGTAGGCGAAAACCGTCCGGATCCGAAAGGCGAGTGTGAACCGGTGAGAGGCGGACTGAATTGTCACGGGAGACACTGCTTGGTAATTTTGCACGGCCGTGACAACCGTTGTCCACTAGGGAGAGGTCTCGCCCAAGGAGGCAAGATTTAGCGAGGCGAAGGCAGAGGTTCCCACTAGGAAGGTGTGGGGTCAGACAACGCCGGACTAAAACATAGCGAGGTTAGGAGAGAAGAGATGCAGAGGTTTTTCATAAAGAAGCGATCAGGTTTCAGAGTTCAAGCGGGGTAGCCACGAGCCGGTAGTTGCCAGGAGAATGATTTACAGTGGCCAGACCACCGGCTTAAATACCCAGCTATCCTTGCCCACAGCCAATCATCATCGGGATTGTTGTGACCAATGATGTGGCTTTCCTTTGTTCCCTGGCAGAGGCTGGAAGGGTTTGCCGAGGCTCTCGGCCTCATACCTGACTACAGTTGGTGTCCAAGCTCATATAACTAATTGGCACCCCGCATTTTTTATTGCTTTATTTTATTTATTTTTTTTTTTTTTGCAATAATTACAATCTGCCTTTTATAAGGCAATAAGTAATTAAGATATATGCTCTCATTCATACAATATTTACAGTTCATCATTCACTCGCTCATTCATACAATATTTACAGTTCATCATTCACTCGCTCATTCATACAATATTTACAGACAGCCCAGAGACCCCCCAAATCCACCGCGAAGAGAAAGCGGAGTCTTGGGAAGTCCCCCACGCTCCTCCGTCAGCCGCGTCACTGGATACTAGCCAGTGGAGGCTGACCAAGAGCGCGAGAGCCACAGACGCTCAGGACATGATCTTTATGCTTTGTGATGCTTTATTAACACGTTTACAATGATTTATATTTTGTTCATGTTATTTACATTTGTTTATAATATGTGTACAATAGAGTATAGGGTGATTTATCTTATGTAGTTAGCGGTCGCTACAATGAGTTAATATTAATTAAAACTACCATTTGAATCACAACTTTATCTTAAACCATACCTCTATACGAGTATGCATGGTAGTTGAGATGCTTTAGTGGACCATAATTACTAAAAGTCATTAAAATCAATTCCGTAGCCATGACAAAACCCTTAGCTCAATGTTTAGGAACACTGATTCATTTTCAATGGTATTATTGCAGCAATAAAAAACACTTTTATGACATATCACCATAAGGTCTCACACCTTCTCCTTGACCAGCATCATAATCATATGAGCATATTAGCAGGAGCTACTGAAAACACTAAGACATATTAAATTTCCGTTTCGGTCTGACATCTTGAAAAATAAATTTAATTTTCTGTTTACTGTCGAAATATGAATCCATCTGAACTGACCTCCGAATGTGTGGAGGTTCTTAATTAAATGAGGGTATTGTCAATTAATAATATTCTTGTGGACATGTTGGTTGACTCAAGAAAACATGGCGGCTGTGGTTGGGTTGCTTAGCAACCAGTACAGTCAATTGGGCAAGGTAGCTTAGATGCACGAGCACCGGAAGGGTACGGGTGTAAACCAGGAAACGAGAGTTCCGAGTCAAAAAACCCCTTATAAGCAACAAAATGTATTTAATGTCTTCATTTCGGCATTCAAGAAAAATTCTAATTTCACTATGACCATTTTCATCCAGTCTGCCAATGATTTCCTCACCTTAAGTAACATTTAACGCGATTTTTAACGCATAGAGAAACATTATTTTCTTGCTCCTCGTGAGATGATACAAGCCAACGTATAGGAGTTTACTTTCATCTTACATATTATATGTTTTTTCTTAGAAAAGATTATTTAAATTATGCGGCATTATAATAACTAAATATATCTTCAAAAATGTTTTTAAACATAATGAAGAGTTTCTTTTTATATTCCAACTTGATTAGACTCTGTATGTGAATAGTCTGTTACGTAATTAGATACAAAAAAAAACGAATAATGTCACTTGGCAGGACTATAAATTATTTTTACTCATTAAGTATTTTGATGCAATATGCAATACATTGCTAACTTGATGGTGAATTTTTCGTTACCATTTACCACATTTGAGATCTACAAAAATGAGATTAGTCCAGTTTGTCCTTAGGGAGCGATGTTGTTTAAAACATTACTTAAACACAGATAGAATGGAATCTCCATTTATGATATGAGACGATATAATAATTATCAATGACGCCTTTGAGTTTTTCGATTAGTTGTATCTTTTCTCTACAATTATCTGGACATGTCTTCCTCAGTACTGGTCCTTGGACAGAAAGAACTGTTCGCGGACCGACATTTAATCCAGTCGAACTTAGTTTTCCGCTTTGCAAGTCGTCAGGACTTAGTTTCGGGTCGTTGAAAAATGTCGGTTTTAGTGCGGGCAATTGACCATGGGATACAGTCCAAAGCGGGAATGCTGCAACAGGTAGTGTACACCATTAAGACAATTAAACTATTATCAATTAGTAACTACTAAACATGTTATTCATACTTTTATCTTCTAATCAAATGAAAATATTCTAAACTATGGCCAATTTTTACTAATATTCGAGACAGTGAATCATATTTTATTCAAGGGTTTCCGAATTATACAATCATCTGTAGTTATCTCAAAAATTATCATCATTACCTCTACAAATAACTTGCCAAAAAATGTGAAAACAATCAATAATTAATTCATCAGTCGCTTTGCGTGTTCTTCCATAGCGTCAATAAAAATGATATTATAATCGATATGCAATTATTACGTAACACATCGGAAATTATTGATTAAAGTTATTATTTTAGGATTCTTCAGATTCCAGAACAGAACATATTCAAAACATTTAAAGGTAACCCCAAAAGAGTATCAAATAAATACCAATCATAAAACTAACAATTGACATAAACATTCTAATTTCAGTAGATCTTGTGGTCAATATTTTAGCTGTTTGATTTTTGTTAGTTTGTTGAAAAGGTGAGTTTTAGGTACTGAGATACTTCAATAAATAAAATGAAGTATTTTTTGGAAAAAAAAATTACTGATTAATTTTTTCAACAACTTTTCTACTATTTTTGTTTTTTCGTCTATATATATATTTAAAAATTTAGTAAAAAGGCCAACAATTTTGAAATAAAAAATGAATTCATGGATCAACCAATTACAATATTTCATTTATAATTTTTAAGAAACTTTAGATTGGTTAATAACATTATTAGTTATCGCAGGATAAGAGACAAGTTTAATAGTGAGCAAAATTAATTAGCAGTTATGAAAACATGTCTGTGCAAACTGAGGACAACCAAATGACTCTGACTTTGGAGAAAATCATCGGTCTTGACTTTTATAATCAAATATATTTAAAGTTTAATATCAACTATGCATTTCGTATCACGAAAAAATGTAACTTTTATTATAGGATAATGATTTAGAGAGGACGATCCATCAATAACTGGGGTTGTATACGTCCTTAAAAAAAATCATTATGTATCCTCACAAGGCAAACATGTAGTTTGCTATTAAGTTACAAAAATATTACTCTTGTCTACAACTTGGTATTGACGATAATATCATACGAGGGCGAGAAATGGGCACCTACCCCTCTGAGGCCGACTGGAGCTGCCTGGGGCACGGTTAGGGTGCAATGGTTGATTAGGATAAGAGGGATAAAAACCATGTTACCTTACGAAAGTATCACATAAATGAGCTTGGTTAAAGTTTGATTGTAATCCTAATTCATAAATTTTATCTATATCAATTATAAATTGTTTGCCCAGGAAATAGTTTAACAAACTGAATTGGCAGTGACCTCGTGACCTGCTATAAACGCGTGTCAGTGGGAGTCCTGGCAATGGCCAGTTTCTCCAATCATGTCCTGAGCGTCTGTGGCTCTCGCGCTCTTGGTCAGCCTCCACTGGCTAGTATCCGGTGACGCGACTGACGGAGGAGCGTGGGGGACTTCCCAAGACTCCGCTTTCTCTTCGCGGTGGATTTGGGGGGTCTCTGGGCTGTCTGTAAATATTGTATGAATGAGCGAGTGAATGATGAACTGTAAATATGGTATGAATGAAAGCATTTATCTTAATTACTTATTGCCTTATAAAAGGCAGATTGTAATTTTAGCACAATAAAGGAATTTAACTAACTATTTGCAGACTTACATATAGTTCTTACGTCTATATTCTAGATCTATAATTGAAATATTACGTTTTGGTTGAACACCATTGTTAATTGGTAAGTAAGAATTCACTCATGCTTATTTAGAACTCACATTCATACCAACAATAAGTTGTTATGAATATAATTGAGTGGTTTTAGATTAGTAATAAAGACTATATAATAATTGTAATTATTCAGTTTGAGTAGAATAATGTTATGATCCTGTAAGTGCCCTAATGTTGAAAAGAATGGTTCATTACTATGAATATCAATCGTACTAACAATATCTCATTTAGTATACTGTGATGTTGGTTTCTCGCAGAACAGGGCTTTTGCCATCTTGAGATTTTACTAGGGTCGTAACTTCCTATGGACTGTAGTTAATTGTATAATAAAAGATCAGGATTGTGATAGTGGGGGGGGGGGAGTGCTAACCATGACAGTATTGTCGGTGAAGCCGATTACAGCTCGGTGGAGCCTGTACAAGGAGTAATTTTGTATGATGGGGCATCCATTGGAGAGACGATTGGTGGGGAAATCAAATGTTTTGGCATATGGACGCAGAACAAAAATAATTATGGTAGTAGAGAATAATCATCCAGGACGGAATACCAAAATGAATCATTAATCGGGAATTAGTTTCCTTAAACAATCATTATATAAATTCGAATGAATAATACAACGAAATTTGTCCCACTATAAGACTACCACAGAAATAGATTTATCTGCTTCCTGCGTCAACAGTCGACGAGAAACACTTGATATACAGATTGTATATGTGTGCATATAAATATTATCTTTTAAAGATTTAGTTTTCAACAGTATTTTCCCACCGATTTCATTTAAAAAAACAACAACATGAGCCATGTATCTATTTTTGGCATCCTAAAATGAACATTTCTTCTGATAGCAATAAAATATATAATTTTATATGATGGCTACTTCGTTATCGTGTGAATTATTGGATGTTAATGAATTTCATAGTTCTCAGACTAATAAGCTGTTGTCGTTTCGTTTGAAGAAGTATACTCAGCACTTATGCAAAATATGAGAAATCGTTGCTTATCACTCATATTTACAATTGTTTCTCCATTAACTATGTAATAAAAGCAATGTTAATGATAATGTGAAAACGTAAAGTTGATTTATGGCGTCTAAGTTTGGCGTCATATGCGCTCCAAGGAGCTTTCCAATATTAGTTTTCGTTGCCAATGGTGAGTATTTATTAGCAAAACGATTAGAAGTAGGCGAATAACTAAACTAATGTATTAGTTTGTAGCATAATGAAATGTTTGAAAAAAAAAATCAACCCAAAATGAAACCCTCACTTCTTGACCTCTTGTAATTATAGTTCAGTGAAGCTCCAACATGTACTACATATTATTATGTCATATCTGGAAGTCAAGATATGTAGCTCGATACCCTACTCATCAGTATAGAAAAATATTTATTTTTTTACTCCTAATTAATTAATGACCCTGTATACTTTTCACGAGTCAGGTTTTATTTTTATTACCAACTAGTCATCAAATGGAACTATTGTGCAAAATATCATGCCTATAAAAAAATGAGTTAAAGCTACGAACAAAATGATAGTTTCCATAACTGTTTGTACTCATAATTAGAAAAAAATAAAACAAAAATTAGCGTGTTGATCAAGGACTTCAGATCACTAATTTTATACTCGTCTCAATATTATAGTTTTTTAAATGAGCTAATTAATTATTCTTTTGATGAAAGATTTTTATTGCTTTCGCAATATCCATCAATTCGTAGGACCTCCAAGTCAAATTTCATGTTACTAGCTTGAACTTGGGACTCGTCAAAACCAGACCAGACAAACACACTGGTAAAAATATTTCTGATTTAAAAAAAAAATCGAAAAACCCTTAAAATTGGTTTAATTTTTTTGCCAGAGGGACTCCGGTGTAGTATTTAAGATTGAAAGCTCCCTTCATGGTGTACCTTGGGTTCAAATCTCCAGACAAACAATTAGTTTTACCTTCTATAAACTGGAAGAGGCTGGCTCTCAGCGAAAAACCTCTAAAAAAATTAAGTTGCATGCATGTGAGAAATTAAGAATTTAAATGAATTTCAAACCCTATCGAATTTTTTGCCTCTAACTTAGCAGTTTCTGGTGATGTTTAGTTATAATTTTGATTTCTTTCTATCTTCGTTGCTAAAAATTGTTTATATTTTATACTAATCAATATAAACTTCCAGCTCACTTATTTAAAACAAATCTAAATCCCAACATCTTAAGAGGTCTAGGCACCAAAATGTTCCTTCAATCTATATTCAAGTCTTCTAGAAAGGATTCACTACTTAAAAATTGTTAACAATGGATCATAAATTTTTAACGGAAGGGATCTTTTGCCTTTGAAAACATGCATTATTTTAATGACACGTACATTTTCTCTGCCAGTAGTTTATTTGAATGAATGATAGTTCATTAAAGCCTTCTAGTTAGGTTAAAAGCGGTTTCTAAAACTAACAGATATTTTTGTTTAGTCTAATTGTTAATCTTATGGGAAATTCTGAACTAATCATAGTACAAACTGACCATGACAATATTGACTTTCCAAGGAATCGTTTATAATTTATCAATGTAAATATGTGATTAGTCTTGGAACTTTTGTTCTATCTCATTTGTTCAATCCGTACTATTATTTACTTGTCCCTTTGTCGATTGTAACTGGCTGTTCAATTTCAACAATAGTAATGTGAATGGAACAATACAGTGGTATGCTTAATGTTGGCCGTGTTCCATGGTTACTAGTTTAACCTAAAAATTATTTATTTTGTATTAGGAAACAAACGTAACCAATTTAGTATAAATTCTTAGTTAGTTAAGTACACTAACATACTGAGGGACATCAACAGAAGTAATTTATGATAAAAGATTTGTTTTTATAACGACAGTGAGCGACACATGAGTTCACTATTAAGTCCATAGAGAAAAAAATATTTTCTTGGTGCAGACATACGAAAAATATATTAATAGGCACGTGGGATAAAAAGTTGGATTAATAAACCACAAATAAATAAACCCTAACGAATATAAATGTACCAAATCAAAATATCAAATCCCAGTAGTATGTGTAAGATCTAATGTGAACAATATCTTAGGCAGGCAACACAATTAAGAAACTCAAAATGTAGCACAAAGTGTTGGACGGACAGCACATATTAAAAGGCTATATCAATAACTTCAAAACACCTCCCACATAATATTTTATCATATAATGGCTCAAAGAAAATTAAAAAGGTGTCAATGCCATCATTATTTAATTGTTATTATAATATATTGAAACATAATATACTAAAACTAAATAGCTAAAAAAATATATATAATATAGGCCTGATCACAAATCGAAATGGACTTTGGAAAATCACCCCACTCCCTTTGACTTATCAAGTGCTTTTCAAGAAGTTTTCCCAGTTTCGTCTGACGAACTAAATTCCTATTTCGTACCCTCAACCACATCACCACCCCTCTCATCCTCCGTCTACTGTGACCCATCAATTAATTGCAATGATTTCTATTTATGGATCTCCCGCTAACTTTATGTCCTCTGAGATGAAATTCCTTACCAATGATAATGTCCCTGCAGAAATTCACGTTAAATTATTAAAATTAATCCTCCCAGATATCCTTGTCTTTCTGTGCATATATAATGTTCCCATTATTTCTCCTATTCGCTTCAATTCTGACATTAAGACCTCGCTTAATCCATTTATCACGGCTGCCCATGAGGCGATACACACAACAACGTACATTTACACAGGTGCCTCCCAAATATTTCCCCCCCTCAGATTTATTTGCAGCATTTGCCGAGATCTAGGAAGAACTAAATCGGATCTCCGCCTGGGAAAACCTGAATACACTAAGAGATTAAACGCAGGAAGTTGTATGTTCCATCATTAGATCCAATGCCAACTTTCCTGCTTAAGCCCAAGCTTAAGCTTTTTATTCTGTTCTCTACATAATACTAAAACTAACCTATAATAATATGAGTAACTGTACCTGCTTGTGTAGTTACTGTAATTTGTTATAATTTAAATAGACAAAAGTTACCTTAGCTATTATTTTCATTTTTAATGACTACAAAAATTAGAATCTCTTAAAGGTTATGAGCTGAATTAAGCCCTTGTTAGCCCAAGCAGTTAATGGAACTCCTGCTCAAACTGCTACACCACTGGAATACCCATCAATTAAAATATTAACTAATTTTAGTATTATTTCCTCGTATGTATCTTTATCATTAGCCAAAGACTATGGTCTTATACTTCAGAACATTAAGTTTCGGGAATGTTATTAGGACAATGCGCAAGTGTAGTTAAAGAGATTTTATATTGACAAGACTCGTCTTTCGGGCAGGAATAGTTTAGCCACTATTTTTTTGTTCGGATAATTATTATAAAAGAGTAGCATCACGTGTCATAACTAATATTACCAATCCACAACTCGCCTCTCCATCAAATTGTCTTACTTGAACAGTGCGCTTTCATAACAAAACACATTTATTTAGACAACACCCGTCTATTATGCCTTGTGTGTTTATTGTAGTGTAGTTTGCACAGGAATTCTCAACGGTCGTTTACTTGGAACCTATCACAGGGTACGAAGGGAAGGTCAAGAGAGGACGGGCAGCATATGCTGCGGTCATAATGCACTTGTTCTCAGGCAGGGTAGCCACTGTCTGTCAAACAGCTTTTGACAAATGACCATAGGGAAAAGTCATTAGTCAGGCCTAACGCATCGGTTAAGGAGTGTTTTTGGGGGCTTATGGAGCCTGGGACTTTTTCTTTCATTACAAATATTTTTTAAAAAATAGCTAGAAATCACTACTCATTCTATAGAAAATACACATTTGATTGATTATATAAAAACTTTATTAAGATAAAATTACAATCTGCCTGATTGGGTTATAAGTGATTGTGCTATATGATCTCGTTCATACCAATTTACAATTTTCATTCACTCGCTCATTCATACTGTATATACAAACAGCCCGGAGGCCCGCCAAGTCCACATGGTTGTCACCTCCCTCGGGTGCGAAGGAGGAAGCGGAGTCTTGGGAAGTTCCCCACGCTCCTAAGTCAGCCGCATCACTGGATAAGAGCCAGCGGAGGCTGACCAAGAGCGTGAGAGCCACAGACGCTCAGGACATGATTAGAGAAACTGGCCATTGTCAGGACTCCCACTATCACTTATTTATAGCAGGTCACGAGGCCACTGCCGTTTTAGTCTCCGAAGAGGATTATAGGGATGAGTGGTGCAGTGCAATGAGTGTGCTAGGGATTTAGGGTGGTTGGATTGGTTACTACGGAATTTAATGAACTTGAAAGGGATGAGTTCAAGAATGTAGGGAATATTCAGATCATTATGAAGGGCTTTGTTACTGACGTGATAAGGGGCATTTACTATTGTTCTCAGGACTTTTGATTTAAAGGATTGGATGGGCTAGAAAAAAGAAAAAAAATGCATTTGTAAATATGTATTTGAAGTTCCAAATATATAAAAACAGTGTGCTTTTTAATAAAATAAGATGCCTAGAGCAGAGGTCACCAAATACCGGACCGCGTTCCTCATCCTGAACGCACGAAAAAATTGCACGAACCATTACGAAGTCGGGAATGGCAAACAATAATAATGATTCAGCTGGCAACGTGTACCATACAGGCGGTAATCATGGACGCGGCTAAATTCTTCCCCCATATGAAGTATAGCCTACGTAAAATTAAAATTGAAGTTTTCGTTCAAATTACAAATCATGAGCAGATCTATAACTAAACGAGAAGAGTATTTAAAGGGTTCTTTAGCCATAAAATCGGGTAACCTTATGTGTGAAGCAAGCAGCATTATTAAAAATAAAACTTATTAAGAACCAGTACAGAACACACACCGACACATATAGTGACTGATGAAGACAACCTTGATGAGAATCGGCTGCACCAACTTGACCCCAAAGTTTAGTCAGGTTGTTCAAAACAAAACGTGCCGTCTTAACCATTGAATTTTAATCACAATAAACTTTAGTGAGTAGTATTTTTGAGTTCTGTACTTGTTTTATTGATTTCTTTGGTATTTATGCTCTTCATTTCACAGTGTTTTGAAACAGACCTCCGGGAAAAATAGTTAGTGTCCACTGGCTAAGAGGTTGTCATACTTGAAGACAACAATAATAATTTTCAAAAGCTCTTGCGATTAACAAATAAACCCTGTAGAGTTTCTTACAATAGATAATATTGAAGTTTATTGTTATTAAATAATACACCTAATATATATATGTAAGTTTCAAATTCAGAGACTTAAAGGAAGTGGAGGTTGTAAGGTCATTAATCGAACACTTGCAGATGTAGTTTAGAACTGTAATATTTAACATATGTACACATTAGCTTGCGCTTAAAATATTACAATAAACAAATAAAACTTAAAACTAACCTGAATCAATACAATTGTCGATAATAAGCGTTTATACTTTTCTTAACAAGAATACTGCTATTCACGAGGTTAACAGCTCGGAGCCTTCTTTGATGCTAACTCCCTCTGTAGAGAGACACCTAACATATGTGCCAAAGTTTGGCGGTAACGTTCAAACTTACATATATATATACCTAACATACCTTGTTGGTAAATGGAAATTTAGGAATAGAGAAGCAGTACAATCAAGTGACCAGGATAAAAATTAAATTGGCATCACTGCCCTTTCGGGCCACATAAATGTGACCAAAGAAATTAGTATTAGAGGCAATTAATGAGCATTTAGGGACACGGGTCTATATCACGTGACTTAATTTGCTCTATTTCTTGAGTATGGTCACTGTTGCGTGGACCTCTTAAGGTCGATTTCTACCGAATGCTCAGAGTCAAATTGGCAAAAAGGAACTTTAATGGTTTCAGGTCATGACCACATGACCTGATAAGGTTTAAGTACGAAGTTTACCTGTATTAAATATGTTTGGTCCCATGGCAAGGACCGTATGTTTAAGAGATCAAACGTCATGTCTCTTCACACAAAAATCTGTGGGTAATAGTTGAGTTATTAGATTGATCTGGCATTATTCCCCCAGTTCATAGTGATAATGCTCATGCATCAAATTTTCAAATGCCTCATCCTTCCCCTGCCATTGGACGTGCGGTTACCCTACACAGGAAGGACATTGAAGCTTTGACTAATGAAAGGGGTGAAAATTCATACATACATACTAGCCACCTCACTGTGAATAGGGAAAACTATATTTCCGAGCAATTAATCCATCTTCTATTTTGATTAATTAAAATAAACTTTAATGAACAGCATGAAAAATTGCAGTAAACATTTACAAAGAAACTAAAGCAATTATGCTGATACCAGCTGTTATCGGTATTTCATCAGCGAATATTGAAGGTTATAGTTTAAACTGAGGATTCGTTATCAACATTAAGATAACTATAAGATCTTCATGAACTCAAAAAGTGATTGAGATTTTTATTTTATTTCTAGATGAAATTTAAATATTAGCTATTATGAAAATCATATATTTTCTTACAAGCGTTTTGATCATTAAATTTGCTAAATGATAAAATTTAATACTAAAATATATATGCTACCCTTATTTCCTAAAGTTCATAAAAATAATTACTTAGCATTTTTTGAGTGTTGGGAAAAAAAGAATATATAGTTAAAGATCAATATTTTATTTTATAATAAAATTGTAATTATATAAAAAAACTTACCAACGGATTTAACATTTGGACGCATTTTAAGTAAAAATCAAACGGTAACAGAAACAGTATTCTTAGGTTTGTTCAGTTCTATAACAAATAAAATTTGGATTGGCAAGTTGGCCGGTCCGTGTCCTTTATCAGTTTAGGATTCAGGTGATCAATTTTTGTCTTGTGCCTATGTCTGCAATATAGTAATACATTTCAGTTTAGTCATTATCCATCACCTTTCTGGCAGCCATTGTCATCTCAGTAAGTATTTACTTCCAATTACTGAACAGTATGTGTACGGTCTTGCACTCCAAGTTTCAAGTAATTATACACTGTCTCGTTTCCTATCTGTCCTCTAATTCAGTGATGTTTAAACTAATGTCTTGTCCTAAACAGTTTTATAATGGCCTTCGGATGTCTCCTGCCAGTGGAACATGTAAGACTGGAGAAATCAGTTTTCCTGAAGTGACTCTGCATCCTGCAAGTAGCATATTTATTGCTAAGTACTTCGTCGAGCATGTCCGCGTGGGGAAGTCTCCTACTCCATAAGATCTTAGAAGGTCTGCCTTGACAGTGATCCGTGTTTAGAAGGAGTACAGGATTGTATAGGATGGTTATAATATATTCTAAATAGTATTTCCAAACCATAAGTCATATCAGTGTAAATATTGTAAACAATAAAAGACGCAGCTGCAAAAAACTAATTCAGAGTAATTTTCTCTTTCCAAAAGAGAAAAGCCCGCTACCTACTAGTTACATAGTAGGAACGGAGGAAAATCCACTAGCCAACAACCTAGTATATCTGGGAATCAAAATGGACAGACACCTCCATTTTAGTAACCATTTTACGAAGAAGTTGAAGCATACTCGCACGAAGCCTTACCGGCTTACTCATTTATTGACTTCTCCCAATCTATCACTGCGTCTCAAGCTATTGATCTACAAGAGCATACTCAGGCCTACTCTGCTATATGGTGCACTGCTATTTCGTTATCTGACTTATACGACAGCTCGGTGACTCCAGCAATTCCAAAACAGTATACTAATGAAAGTGGTCAGATGTACTTCATTCGAGCAGCGGAGCAACAGTAAGCTTCACGAGATATTTGAGCTGCCTACGGTGGATGAATTCATCCAATGTAGACATATCAATTTTTTCGACTCCTTGCGATACCTGACAAACCCGGTTAACACAATAACCCCCGCTCCGTTCCCCCAACGATGGCAGGACGCTTTTGCGGCTGGAACGCTTTAGTTTTAGGTTCTAGGTTTAGGTTTTAGTTTGTAAGTTTTTCTCCCATTTTTTAAACTGAAGGTGAGCCCCATTACCTAGATTTGTATTCATGCCATTTTCCTATTAACTTATTGATTTATGTAACCCAACCTCCTTCAAATGTATCTGCGCATAGCAGAAAGAGGAGAAAATTTGTCAATTCTTTTGTTCATATTTTTACATTGTATTAAATTCAAGGGGTTTAGAAAAAAAATAAAATAAAATAAAAAAGCAATAAGTCATTTTAACTAAGGCTCTCTGGTCTAGAACTTGCAGCTGCACTGAAATTTCTAGATTTGGCTTTCTCATTTATGAAAACCTCTGCATCTCTCTTCCTAGCCTCGCTATGTTTTAGTCCGGCCTTGTCAGACCCCACACTTTCCTGGTGGGATTTTCTGCCTACGTCTCGCTAAATCTAGCACCTCCTTAGAAGAGATTTCTTCCTTGCGGACGACGGTCACCTGGGCCCCTACGAACTTTACCTAGTAGTGCCTCCCTTAGCGATCCAGCCTGCATCTCTCCGGTTCACACTCGCCTTTAGGATCTGGACGGTTTTCGCCTACCCTCAGATACCGAGTGTAAATTCGTGGTCATTCGTGGTTCCAAGACCACATAAACTACCCTATATCTCTTCTCCTGAACATAGTGCACTGTCGGGGCACATGCCTATCAAATATGGAGTCATGTAGTACAGTAGTAAGACCCGTCATGATGTAATTGTCCAGATCATAGCCTAACCAACCCTCACTCCGTCACTAGGGCTAGGGCTAGGCACCCCCTCGTGACCACCCGACACCGGAGTATCTACGGTCAGTGGCCAAAAAGTGGGCCTCTCTCTGCTGGTCACGTGAGGTGTCTCCGGGAGACGCCGGCTGGTTTATGTGATGTGATTTTTCCAGCAATTTTGGATTAAGGAGCTGGTCATAACATATTGTTGTTTTTAATTACAGTCTCTAATTTCATAAGTTATTAATTTCCATAGATTCACCACGAAATGGAAAAATTCCTTTTTTTTCTTAACACTTCCTCGTCCTCTTAGTCATAAATAACGTTCTGATCATTTTCTCCACCATGTTCAGGCTTCTTAGATACGTCAACGTTCGGCTCCTCCATCAAGTTGGTCGGTTATTGGCAAATCTTCGGAGGTATGAAATACCGCAACATCCATCTCTGAAATCAAAAATTAAATTGTGCTTAGTAAATAATATTACAATTGAGATCTCATACAGTGTATTGTTTTATTTTAATTTCAATATTTTCTATTCCCATTATAGGAAATCCACCTTCAAGGGTGCCAGGGGCCTAATGTTTTCTTAGGAAATAGAACCATTATAAAGAAGCCAAATTAAGATAAAAGAAGCGATGATAAAGGAGAAAATAACTTTCTACTGATTAAAATATTAACACTTTCTAATCATAATCAGTTGTGAGCTCGATGAAACAAGTTGAAAGCTTGATAATAAACAACTTAAATTTGATAGGGACCCTATTTTTTCATTGTGATTATTTTTTCTTACAAGTCATTATTTGAGATACAGTGTTATACATGATTTATCATGTAATACTACATAAAATTCGTAAATATGCATTAATATTAATAATCATAAGTTGTGGTATGTGGTCTCACTATTTTAATAATTATTTGCCAAAGATAATGTTGAAAAAGATAAGGCTCGGTCTTAAATTCGGGACCTCCCGATATCTGGTCGGACCTACCACACAATATTGTCCCCTGAAACGAATTCTTCTGAAATACAAGGGTCGTTTGTTCTCAGGATAACCCAGGCCTACAAGAAAAATGTTTTGTGCCTAGGAGTTTAGACAGATTTTAGCTATATTTGGCACGATGAATCTAAATATGAAATCAGTTTTTCTCTATCTCCTATACTTTTTTTAACGTGCACTTCTAAATAATATATGCAAGGATTAGTTCTTGTATATTTGCCCTATTTTCAGTCTTGAGTACATAATCAGTCTTGTATTTTGTCACGAAATCAAAGGACTCCTGGAAAAAATGTGAATTCCCTACTATTTTCCAGACGACTGGAGTCTGTTTATTGACAGCTCAAAGCGAAGTTTGAAATGTGTCCTTATACACATTGGGAATAAATATGGTTCAATGCCAATTGCTCACTCAACGAAAATTATTTGGTCTTGGAGAAGAAAAAATATCATGAGCATTAAAGGGTGATTTGTGTGGACTTAAAAATGGTTAACTTTCTCCTTATGGAGCAAAGTGGCCACACCAGCTTTCCTTGTTTTTTGTGCCTCTGGGAGAACAGTGACAAAACACACCACTGGACTAGGAAAGAGTGGCCTAAGAGACCGAACATGGACGTTGGGGAAAAGAATCTCATTAACGACCCCTTAGTTGAACTAGATAAAATAATCATCCCTCCACTGATAGTGTTAGGTGTTAAAGTTGTATTTTAATAAACGTGATAAATGCATTAACATATATTAATAATACGTTATCGATGAGTATCTAATAACAGTAATAAAATAATGATGAGGAAAAAAATTATTAAGGTCGGAGAAAATAAAGCTTATTTTACAATCGTGCTTATGACGAAATCTGACACCATTTTTGAAAGGTATGTGCCCCGACAGTGCACTATGTTCAAGAGAAGAGATATAGGATAGGTATTTTAGGTAGTTTGTGTGGTTTTGGAATGACCACGAATTCACACTCGGTATCCGAGAGTTCATCTCGGCATCTCGCCCGGATCCCAAAGGCGAGTGTGAACCGGAGAGAGGCAGGCTGAATTGCCGTGGGGAACACTGCTTGGTAAGCTTGCAGGGCCACGACAACCGTTCTCCACTAGGGAGAGGTCTCTCCCTAGGAGGTGCTAGTTTTAGCGAGACGAAGGCAGAGATCCCCACTAGGAAGGTGTGGAGTCTGACAACGCTGGACTAAAACGTAGCGAGGTGAGGAGAGAGATACAGATGTTTTTCAAAAAGAAGAAGCCATGTTTCTGAGTTTAAGCAGAGCAGCCACGAGCCAAATAGTTCCCAGAAGAATGATATACAGGCCCCAAACCGCCGGTCTTAAATACCTAGCTGGCTTCGTCAGTAGCCAATAAGAACCGTTTTTATAGTACCCAATGAGGTTTTGAGTATGTGGTTCCCTTTGTTCTCTGACAGAGACGTGAGCCGGGAAGGGTCTCTCTGCGGCTTGGGTCTAGTACCTGCCCTGACAGCTGGTGTCCCAGCTCATATAACTTATTGGCCCCTAGCAGCATGTTTTATTGTTTACCATATTTACTATGATTTATATTTCGGTAATGTTATTTACATTTGTTTAGAATATATATACAATAGAGTATAGGGCGATTTATCTAATGTAGTTAGCGGTCGCTACAACTGTTTTGGATGAATAATAGTAAGTGGACGACTTGTCTTTTTACTCAAAAACTGCTGCGAACAGTCGAAAATACACCGTGCCTGGTCAAATTTAACGTAAGTGATTTACGTAGCCAAAAATATCTGCTCAAATGAAATAGAAGAGATTAATGGTGAGCTATCTGTGGCTACTGTATCACAGTTAGTTATGCAACGAACCGATAATTAGAGTGTGTTATCGAAACAGGCCGTCTAATACGAACAACATTCATTACTGTGCTCAAGGTCCTCGCATCTAACAGAAAGAAATTTATGCGCCAATTAAAATTAAAAAAAAAAATCACATACCAGCCCACTCTTAAAGGAAATGCGAGCAGTATCATGTTCCAACCACCAAGTTCGTTAATCGGTAGGAAAAATGCCCATTATAATAGGAAAAAGGGTTCAAACTAAAAATTTGAGAGTAGTTAATTAGTCTCCACAAGATTCTTTTCTTTCATTCCCACGTACAATTTTGTTGTTCGATTAGAAGCGTATTAGTATTAGGTTGGTGCGTATGAAATGTCGAATTTTCTTTAAATATGAACGTTTGTCTCCCTGTTTTTGTTATGCTTTTGTTTTTGACGAAACCTGGTTTATAGTCGTACTGTCCATTGCCAGAGTCACATTTTAGCAAAGAAGATTTTCTCAAAAGTGTTCCCTTTTGTTATTTGCTTTGAATTTTGCACCGATATGAATTCAACCGATATTCGTGTAATTTTCTTGTATGAGTATAAACTTGGTAGTAATGCTGCAAAAGCTGCACGCAATATAAACCAGGCGTTTGGGGAGAATACTGTGAACGGTCGAAAAGTGAAGTGTTGGTTTGAAAAATTTCGGTCTGGTGATTTTTCCCTGCAAAATGAACCACGTGGAAGACCCGAAAAGTCTGTGAAAAATGATGCTCTGAAAGCATTGGTGGAAACGAATCCAACTGTTTCTCAATCAACTGGTCAACTGGAATGGAAGTTGACCATACAACAATATTGCGACATCTTTCTGAAATTGGCAAGGTGAAAATATGGATTAGTGAATTCCGCACGAACTAACCGAGCGAAATAAGCTGGATCGCTTGAACGTATGTATGCTCATCATTGCTAACCCGATTTAACGCTCGGCCGCATACATCGTACAAAACAATTGCGAAATTAAATGCATTAAATTATGAAATTTTGCAGCACCTACCTTATTCACCGGATCTTTCACCGACCGACTTTCATTTATTTAAACATTTAGAACTGTTTTTACGGGCTAAACAGTACGAAAATGAAGACAGTCTAAAAAATGCCATATCAGAGTTCATTGATTCTAAAGATCAGAATTTCTTCAAGACAGGCATCTATGCATTAAAATCTCATTTGGAAATATTTTTATTAAATAAACAGCTTTTGGAAAAAGATATGCAGTTTAATATATTCACTTAAGAATCCGACATTTCATTCACACCAACCTAATATTTATGAATGTAAAGTTTGTGCGTTCCCAAGGAAACAAAGTGCGCAGAGTACTTTATTATACAAGTAGTCGATCTGATAAATTTTACACCCTACCTACGATTGTAACCCACCATATGATTTTTTTTCAGGTGATTTGTCCTACCAATGCCCCTCCCATACAACTATTTCTACGTTACGATTCACGAAATATAAGACGTTGAAATCGAAAGAACATTATTTAATAAAACAAGAGGCAGTCGAAGTAGGGAAACAACAGTTTTTAAACGATTGTTAGAGCACAAGAGAGAACAAAATTATAATTTAATCTTTAAATCGCTTCATAGCTGCGACTTGAGACTTTTTTAAACCTGTTAATTTATTTATATCATATTTCGTTTTATTGTTTTTATTACCACACATAACCAGCATATTTCCAGATGCTTAAGAATATAACTTTTAAATTTCCGATCGATTTTGTACGAACGGCAGACAACCGTGGAATTTTCAAAATGATTGCTCCGCGCGTATTTAAAAGTTGATCCGACATTTTATTTACTAAATGTATATCTAAAGGATTTAGAGTGTGAGGGATCACTGTCTGGTAAACAGATGTCCTGCCTGATGAGTTTCTTAAGTATTAAATCATTATGGAAAAAACAAACACAACAGTCATATATAGCAATTTATTAATTATAGATAATTATTTGTAGAAAAAATATTGACCAAAAATGATTTCTTTAGTCTTTGGAGTTCACATTGTTTTTTTTGGAATATCATTCTTTTTTTGCGACTTTAATCACTATGGAGCAAAAAAAAAAAACTAAATAACTTCGGAGCAGCGACTCAAGAAACCATAAAAGTCAGAGATAAACATCAGATAAGAGATATTTATAAGGCGTAATCCAAAGTGTTCAAGATGACTGATCGTTTTTACAGACACAATCGAGGAACACACAGACTGAAGAAGATACGAATGACGATGGGATATGTTTGAAAATAGTTCATCTTCATTCGGCTTCTGCTTCAATAATGAAACAACTTGGCTTAGTCTCACGAAATGAGAAGTCTGGTTTACCTACGGCTGCAAAGTGGACAAGCAGGTGACGCATACCCGACGTGATAAGATACCGGTGAAAGTAGGGTCGCCGACATTTTGTTTTGAAATATCCTCACAGCGAGCCATGATAAGAAAGGAAAAGAATAGAACAAAAGGCTGACAACAGGCGGAGCTGAAAGTGTATCTACCGCCGGCGTCGATGTCAAATGCAAAGAATTACCCGCCGGGTACTTTTATCGGATACATTAGGATATATTAGATACAATCATTATATTTGTATTCTCATAAGTATCAAAGATACAATAAACCTTCATTCACTGAGCGTAACAACCTCAAGGGTTTAGACTACAGATTGCTGGAGGTAAAATACACCTATCTAGGTGTAAAGGGAAAAGGATTTGAACTCCAGTTCTTGATTGTGTTGACGTAATTAAACAGTAAAATAAAACCAACGAAATGAGTAAAGCTACATTATATACAGGATTTGTTATTTTATAAAAATTATATAATGAATAAACAAGTATAATGATATACATTATACGTGACTGGACTAAACTGACTAATAAAGGTGATGGGGCTCACCTTTTTGATCAACCTTAAAACTAACTTACATACTAATTCTTAACCTAATTTTTCCCCGACAGTCTGTTGCTATCGATGCGGGAGGGGTGGTGGGGTCATAGTATTAAACACTGGGTTTGTCAGGTGCTGCAACGAGTCAAAAATCTGGAATGTGTTTCCGGCGGATGTACTCACCGACGGCACACCAAGCAACGGGTGCAGGTCAGCGTTCTTTAACCTCTCGAAAGAGGTATGTCGGACCACTTTTCGCATGATCCCATTCTGGAAATGTTGGAGACATTTGGCTGTATTGTCAGTCAAGTAAAGAGGGTTATAAAATTTTCATACACTTTAATGATGGACCAAATTTGGCCGTACTGTCGATTTCTGCATCCTTAGTACTAGGAGCTGACTTCCTTAAAACGTTTTAAACTGTCATCTTCTAACATCTACTGATCCAGACAAAATTTCGAAGCGTTGTTAGTAAAGTTAATAAAACATTCTTTTGTGAACCTAAGCAGATCCTCCAAATATCATTTATACACTCATGACTAACAATCACCTCACAATTAAACCACCTTACTTTCAGGGGTGGAAAACATAAATCATACTTTCGTAATCTAATGCATGTGTCCAGACTTGAAAAAGCTCTGCCTTATTCACCGAGCTCCATTGGGGCACTGAGGTACAGATTATTGAAGTTTCCAACTTAGCAATTATCAAAAATAAATCATTTCACGAGTCCACAGCCCACAACAAGTGAAAGCAAGTGAGCATCTTGCAGAAGAATAAACAGAAAACAGATCGAATATTCTTAATTTTTATTGTTATAAAGTAAACTTCTTATATATTTTTTATATTTTATCTTATCTTTATATATTTTTATAAATGCAGACACGTTACCTCCTTCGAACATTATACCAATATACCTGATATACCTGATATAATTGTTATAAATTTGTAAAATGCCTTCCTGGGTGACAAATCCTATATGAAAAAGAGTATTCGAACTTCAGTCCTTTTCGTTAGATTTGTTAATTGATATACTGGTGTTGATGTTAGTAAAATCATTGCTCATTGTGGCAGTTTAAAATCGGCAATTAACATGACCAATCCTTTGAAGCAATTTTGCGCAGAAAAGTTTCAAAACACTCATAAATATAGTATAATTTTAGAATTTTCGATCAAATTCTTGGATGGACATTAGAAGAAGTTTTACTGATACGTGCTGACTATTGCCACGAAGAAGAAATTACGCTTAAGCGTGTCGTAATAACTTAATTTCATTATTATTAGTTTCCAGAACCTTTTTTTTTTTTCAAAAAACGAGTTTTGAAATATTTAGATTTCATTTAGAATCGATAAAGAACTGAATAGACTATAAGGTGATCCTTGTATTTTCTGAAGATATACTATATTTTATATAGTGCCTGAAGTTAACCGATTAACTGCTGTGCGGCCGTGTGACGTTTATATTGATGTTTCGAAAATAGTGTTAGCAAGATAGCACAGGTGATTCCAAAACACGTTTCAAAATTTCAGACAGATCTAATCACTTCTTCGTGAGCTATCGGGGAAACAGGTAGACACAGCTGAGCCACGTTGGAGTAAATAAGAAATATGTTTTGAAAACGATAATTAATTACACGCATTCAATACTGGTAAAGTATTTACCATCAAGTCGCACTGACTTTGCTAGTTTCGGGATCTATTGTAGTTCTTTTTTATTTCGGGTTGGTGTACTTAATTGTAGTTTATTTATTGTTATGTAACGGATGTTAGCTAGGCCTATAGTTTCAAACGCGGAAGCATGTTTTCAGTTTATTTTATTTAAGACAATTTGTATTTTTAATGTCTAAAAGTTTTGTCAATTATATACTACATTACAACGTAATAAAGAAGGAAGTAGGTGAAGGGACAATATTGAAATATGCTGACGGGATGATGGGAGTTCCTAAAATCAGTGTTTAAATGGCTGTGAACAGAAAACATGCAGAAGAAAAATTGGTCCTTGGGGGTTTGGAAGGAATCTATGAAGGCGGAAGGTGATTACCAACTTTCGGTTCATATCCAAAAACACGACGCGAAAATTAGTACAACAAATCCATCAGAAAATGGCAGAATGATTTACCCAAACAAAAGTCGTGATATCAAGAGATCATGAGTAACTGTGTCAAAGGTCATCATAGGAATTTTCAATCGATCCTCCTAGCGTAATAATATTGAATGAATATTCAGAAACGGAAAGTGACGATTCATTTACTAGCAATGACAAAGTAATCTTGATTATATTGTATTTTCTGGTTGTATTTTACAATAAAAATAAATAGATAAAAGCTGTTTATATTCTAATAAATTTCTTCAGTTTTTCTCTTTTGGGTGAAGATTGAGTGCTCGATGGTGCCATAACCATCGCTCGCCAGACAAGTGACTACATAAAGCCTAGTAAAACAGCTCTAACTATATCAAGGACACTATCTGAATGGCTTTCAAAACTTTGTGGAATAGTTTATTTAATACCACCGATAATGTATCATTATTCAGGGTGAAAATCTGAACCTCAATTCTTCAGTAGCTTCAGGGCTTTCACATCTTTGTGAAAGCTTAAAAAGCGCAGAGGAGCGAGTTAGTTGAGTTACGAAATCAAATTTTCAACCAATGTTTTTGCTCATATTTCCTCTTATTGCATATTATATCTAAGAATCTCAATAGAAATTTGTAAATCCAACGATTTTCCCTGCAAGAGTAGACGAATAGCTAAAATTAAAAAAAAAAAGATCGCTTAAAGGCAGGCGAGGAAGTGAAATGGAAGGAAAAGCTGAAGCAAGTGCGGACCACAATGCCGGGATACAGCGAATGACTATAAAGACTCGAATGCGCAAGATGTGATTATGCATGGACATGATCTTGCAGAGGAGTATCGGTTCCTCGAGCAGCTGCGGTGGGTGCCCGCACTTAACCGTCCACGCTGGTCATTCTAGCAGAACCCTTGCTTAGAGATAGGCATCTTACAAGGAATGTTGACGTTTAGTCATTGACTGAGTAGTTTTGCTATAATATCGCAACTACCACTTTCAAATTGTAGCTTTTCAAGACAACTTTCTGTTGAGTTTCTTACCAAGGCCTTCAGCAACACACTAATATAAGATATAATATAGCGAAACGGATCACGAAAGCTAAAGTTAGTGACGAAAATCAGCTATCACTCGATGCTGGTGGCAACATTCCCTACCATCCACAAAATAAACAACCTTCTCAAGTATTCGCTCTTACACTAGTTACCTGGATCTAAAGCTTCCCCGTCAGTTTTTGAATGACCCTTCCTGTCAATTATACTTTGTTTAATACAAATTTAGAAAGATCCGTTCTTTATCTGTAAATCACAATTTCCTAACTCAGCACTTATAATTCTGATCTACACAGGTGGGCTGAAAAGTTTCCGACCTCAACATGAAGATGATAATAAAATAAATAAAAGCTTTGTTAGGTTGAAAACTTTTCAGACCACCCTCGTATGATTATAGTTCTGATGGGTGCACAGTTCCACTCGCTCGATATGTACATACCTTGTGCCCAGTTTGTACCCATGCTTCCGAGGATACCCCCCCCCCCAGTGAAGCTCCTCGTGCACTAACCTCCCCCACCTCACTTACTTCCTGAACGTTTCGCTATGAGGTGGAAAGGACCAGAAAGAGGGCAAAAGAGCCACAGATGCTCAGAAGTTGAGCCAGGGATAATTTATCTAATTAAAATAGTAAAGATAAGTAAAAAAGTGTTCGATAAAACTAAATCTAAACATAAAAAACTCCGTTATGTTTTCATATATTGCATCTATTCAATGACTGAAAAATGTTTATTAATTAATAAAAAAAATTTCTCTCCTTTTTTACAACACACCTAGCCTAGGTGAGCCCCATCACCTAGTCCAGTCTATGTGTGTAATTTTTAACCTTAAAACGATTGTTTAGTAATTCTACCCTCCTTCAAATGCATGTTGTGCTATGCAGGAAGAGGAGCCATAGATGGGTCAATTTGTTCATCCATTGTTCATTTTTTTGTAAAAATGTTTAAATAAAGGGGTTTTGAAAAAAAAAAATAATACAAAAAACAAACCATTGGGGGAAAAGCTGAACTTGAAACATCAAAAACCGCTTTACTTAAGCGTGCATAATTGTTAGTAAAATGGGACAGACTGTTTTTCTTGCTGAATTTTTTTATTTTGTGCTTATTACACGTTTTTTTATTTTAGTCAAAACGATCACAGCGTAACTTGGTGCATTGTATTGTATTTACCCCCGCTACCGTAGAATAATCATGCAGCCAAGCAGAACGACATACGAACGAAAGATAACCACACCGGACCTTCTTAAAAGTGGAGCCTCTCCCTTCGGGCCAAAAATTATTATCAATATTTCTTTCATTTATTCCTTTATTTGCTTCAACTTGTTCCCAACGATTGGTGAATGTTTATTAATATTGTTACATATGACTTTTACTAAAACAACCACATTCACAACTTACTTTTAACCTATTTATGTTGGCCCCCTCAAGTGCAAATATGCTTATCTGTATGACAGGAATGAAGTTCAACGTCATGTTGCAGTTTATTTATCATTAGGAATGATAAAATTAAAAAAAAAAAAAGTTTTACTTTGATAAAGGTATTATCTCATATTCTTCACTATCAATTAGGAGATAACAAAACTTCCAGTATCGCCTTACCATTACCTACATTTCCTTTAAAAATATAAAGTTATTTACACAAGCATAGATTATTTTTCGTAGATGTTTACGCGAAGTATTAAGTTTGCACACGTTTTGAAGAGATCTCTTAGAAACGGTTTTTAATAGATCTCCAGAAAATCGCATGCACTTTGACAGTAGTCTGTACATCAACAGTTAATAGTATAAAAATAAAATTCACCAACTTATCCCACATTTATTATCGGGAAATAAAATGCGGACAGCCAGCTTTGATCAATTGATCCCTTCAAAAAAGACAAAAGATAACACAGATTTGAAGAAATGAGTATTTTTATACAAAGGCGGCTAGAAAAAATATTTCTAGCATCAAGACTTTTTTCATATTTGAAATGATTCTACCCATTCTATTGGCTGTAGGTTGGAATCAGGCAACTTGTATCTTCTACATTTATGATAAAATATATAAGAAATTATATTGGAATGCTCACTGAAGAAGCTATAAACAGCTGTGGTTAACACAATAGATGAATGGGCTGTTTAACGCGAATAAGTTACGTTTCATAAAACATTATAACAATAAAAATGAACAATATTCCGATCTACTTTTTAAATAGAATTCGCCTGCTTTGGTTTTATAAGGAGAGCCTGAGCATTGGAAAAATGATTAATATTTGATAATTGACTTCTCTGAAAATTTTGATAACTTCAGCGGAGCACATCAAGCCGCAGATATTGCACCCCATAGTGCCATGATCCATTTAAAGGCAAAAACTATGTTTTAAAGAAGAAGAGAAATTCACCAAGTACTAAATTCTATGAAGTGTTATAAAGAGTCATTCTGGAGTAATTTGAAAGGTTTTGATGGTCTTATTAATAACCCAAAAATTTGATCGATCAGGTAAGTAATCAATTGTGAGAAAGGATTGGTCTATTCTTGAAAATTTAAGGAAAATTAATAAAGGGTTTGCATCAATAAAGAACATTATTTAAAATAATTAGTTTGGACTCAAAATGTTTGGCGAATTATCAAAATATGTATTTTGACATAAAACCCTCAATTCGAGTGGAGTTTTCATATTCACCACGTAGTATCCTTTGGAGTGGTTCTCATTATACGTGAACCAAGCCTCCAAGGGATAGAAAAACATCGATATTTCAATTTTGATAAATATGGAACTAGAAGTGAATTATTTATTGAAAATTTATCTAGACATCCCTCATTGATTGATAATAGACATTAGAGTATGTCAACTCCATCTCAGTTATTTTATATAAACTCTACCTTTATGCACGTGCGGAATTCGGAAGGAAACAACACTATTTTCATTGGGCTCATATTAAAGATTAATTTCACAACCCACTTATTTGATTAAGAGTATCCTAGTTTCAATTATTTATTATTAATCCTTTATTGTGCTAAAATTAATTAAGATAAATGCTCTCATTCATACCATATTTACAATTCATCATTCACTAGCTCATTCATACAATATTTACAGACAGCCCAGAGGCCTCCAAAATCCACATGTATACGAAAGAGAAAGCGGAGTCTTGGGAAGTCCCCCACGCTCCTCCGTCAGCCGCGTCACCGGATACGAGCCAGTAGAGGCTGATCAAGAGTGCGAGAGCCACAGACGCTCAGGACATGATTAGAGAAACTGGCCATTGCCAGGACTCCCACTGACACGCGTTTATAACAGGTAACGAGGCCACTGCCAATTCAGTCTCCGAGGAGGATTATAGGGATGAGTGGTGCAGTGTAATGACTGCTACAGGATTAGGGTGTTTGGAGAGGCTACTGTGGAATTTCATAAACTTGGAAGGGATGAGTTCAAGAATATAGTGTATATTCAGATCGTTATGAAGGGTTTTGTTGCTGGGCTAATAAGGGGCATTTACCATCGTTCTCAGGACTTTTGATTGAAATGATTGGATACGCTTGATGTTCGACTTTTTTCCTGTCCCCCCATAGCTCTATTCCGTATGTCCAGATTTAGTTTCAATAAAAAAATTCTTTTAATAATTCTTAAAATAATAATTAATAAAATCATTTAGTATCTATCGTGTTCAGTATAAATGAAATTTTTAGTTTCACAAGAAGGTGCAAGAATAAATATATCTTTTAGGGTACCTTGAGCAAGCAAAATAAAGTTGTACGTGAAAAAAAACATAACGATCTCAAATTCACTCCGCAACACTGACTGTTCCTTGTTGATCGTGATCGAGAATTTAGTTGACACTGGAATTCGTATCCTGTTGATGTTAAATGGGAGATCTGTCGGAATGAATGGTATCCATGGGATAGACACTAACTATTCCACTCTCTCCTTAAGTCAAGTCGATCACCAATTTCCTGGCTTATTTTAAGCCAGCTTTGTGTTTCGGAAATAGTTTCTGAGTTGTGAAATAATTGGATATCCCGCTTCGAATAAAAGACAATCTGTTGACAATCCAACGGATTTCCAGATGGCCCTACGGTATACTTTACATTTTTACAATCTTCTAGAACATTCTACAGAGTTTCGTTCAACTATTCAACTCAATTTGAACTTAAACGCCATCGGGATTATCACTATACATCCCACTGTCCCTTACGATTTTCTCCAACCACCCTAGTGGTACTAAGGGTGTCTTACTTCTGCAGTATTTTTTTTATTGGAAGTAGTGTGTGTTACGGTGGAGCATACGTACATACAGGCTCACATACATCAATTTTCATATATATATAAATTATTAGAAAAACAAAGCTGTTTTTAAATATTAAAGAAAAATATTACTAAATATTTATTAATGACCCTATATTATTTTTCAAGAGGCTGCTGTTTTATTTTCGGCACCATTGAGTCATTAGCAAAATATCAGTCCTCCACATAAAACATGTGTTGATTGAATGTTGCGAACACCATTTAAATTTCAGTTACATTGACTTGACGAAGTTGAAGCCTACTTAAGTCCCAACATTTATTTCATATTATTCGCAGGACGTCAAAATTTTAATTTGAGACTCAATTCAATATGACAGAAAAATATTTATTTTATTATTATAAATTAACTAATTATTAATCATTAATTATTTTTATGGAATCTCATATGTCTTCGGGGGATTGAAAGGAAACAGCATATCGAACTGAATGTGTTTGGCTACAATATTCTAAGAGCAGAACTACAGACAGTCACCTGGGTGGAAGAATAAGAGTCTGGTATCGAAATCCTCAAAATGAATGCCACCTGGGTTACTCAAACAAAGAAAAAAATAAAAGTTGTAAGAGGAAGATACAAGACCTCCAAGAAGTTTCGTACAAGATATCATAGAGAGAACGAAGGACCATGGATTAATAAAAAAAATGATGTCACGATGATTACATAGTAAATGAGAAACGTAGTTTTTGAAATGCTGTAGACACTACAGGTTATGGAGTTCCTAACCGATTGAATAAAACTTTAAGTCTTGGAAGGTCATTAGCAGTAGAACTTTTAAGAGTTTCTGAATCATTTCAAACGAAGAACCCTTCAACCCCGACAAAAATGACAAGGCGCGGATAGGAAGAAGGTACGAAGCAGATTGATACGTGGTGGTTCGTTTGTTATTCATGACAGAATGATAATGTTCTATGAAAAATATGCTGCAACGGTCAGGAAAAAAATTACTCAATTACAGCAAACAGTTTTAAACGTTAAAAAAGCAGACTTAGAAGAATTATAAAAGAGAGTTGAACCTTGAGACAAACAAGCCTACAGTAAGTAACAGTTCCCACGCTAGCCTGAGACCCGAGCAGACTATTTATTTACAAATACGGCGAGATCATGTCATGCAATAATATTGACCTAGGCATGTCTTTCTGTCGAGACGTGAATACAGTGGGGTATTGTCTCCGAGCAGTCCTTTCCAATGCTTGTTATCCCTTAAAGAAGCTTTCCCAGACCTACGACAAGCCTCAAATGTCAATTTGTAATATTTAAAACCAGATGTCTGGCATCTAGAACTAAAACCATCAACGAAATCTTAAAAAGGAAAGATATTTTTTTATATCATTCACAAAAACTACCAACTCCACAAAAAAATATTAAATACCCTTAATTAATTACTTGGTCATTAGAGCATTAAAGTAAATATTTCCATAAACTGAATAATTTTATGCAATATGTGATGTTACTTTGGTTGGCCCCGATCACCAAAACAACATATTGGTAAGCGTATTCTAGTGCAGTTGGGTTTACTGCACTCATAAACGCTCATTAGTCATGTTATTTATTTTATTGTTCTCAGATCTGTTTTTTTGTTTCCCCTCCCTTAAACTTATAACTACTGTTGGCGTGATTTTATCTTAACTATTTACACTTGCATTACTCATGCAAACTAATATATCATTCAGTAACAACCACGTTGCCGTATTCTTACATGCGAATGTAGCCTTTTTGGCAGTCCATGTCTGACAAATCATGAGCCATGTTAGTTTGTACGCAAGTCCCAAGTAGTGATAATAATTGTTTGATATTTCAATAATCTTTTCATCTTTAAGATATCCTTACAAAAGATAAAATAATAATGGCTAAAGATATTCCCTAGAATTTATGGTCTAATCGTATTATTTTACTGACAACACAATAAAGGCCACAGGCAATATACCCCTCATATGTTGTGGGGTGGATGGCTTGTGGGAGTGAGGTCAAGGGGCTGTCAGAGTGGTCAAAGAAACAAAACTCTGGACACACGTCCGGGAACCCGTTGTCACAAGTCTGTCAGAAAGTGTGCCTTGCAAACTTGACCACGTTAGTTTCTCAGCTATGTCAAACTAAGATGACGAAACAGAGGTACGATCTAATATTATTTGACTATCCTATGTTGAATCACTAGAGAGAAAATAAAAGTTGTAGTTTTAAAGTTAAAAATTTGACCTTCATCAAAAACGGCATTCATAGGAGGATTAAGGGTCTCGTTGAGGTGCCAAAAAAGTTTAATTTTAATAGCGTTTTGTAATTGCACTTTTTGACTTTAGCTTGGATACAGCAACTGCCTGATAACATGTAATGTATGGTGGATGTAATATGGTGTATCAGTGGTCCCCTTTGATATTGGCCACGCAAGAAGAATAGAAAATTTTCCATTAAACACCATTGACATTAAATAAATAATTACTTCGTCTTTAAAAATATATAACATATTTGAGTAGAGTGTCGAATGAAAGATTTCCTCGTCACTTTAGCAGGCTCGTTTCATAAAATTTGAAAACAAACAAGAACCAATAATTGATTATTGGCTATTTATAGGAAAAGGGCAGTTTAAACTTTGTTCATGGCCATCTTTGTTCATGCTAAGGATTAATAACGCCAGTAAAGTAACTGGTACGAGTAGCAAGGAACTGGGAACGATCGGTGTGACGATAATGTAAAATGAGTCTTGGCACGGATAAGAGCTGATACATAAGATAAAGACATTCAAGAATGTACGTAATAGATCGATTTTATCGACTTAAAGACTTCCGGTGAGTCCAAATTTCGTTTTCTATTGTACACGAATCAGTTGTCTATTGAACTACACGCATTTTTTTTATCATTGAAGAATGCCGAACAGTGTAGATAGTGCTATGAACCACATGTAGTCTTCCAGGAGGTCTCTTTTGACATATCTTTAATTGAGAATAAAGCCCTCTTGAGCCATCTCAACTAGCGAAAATTACAGTTAGCTAATGATCGAAGATGGAAACTAACAAATCGATCCATGGACCTTTTCAGTTTTAGTTTCAAAATTTAAATGGTTTCCTTATAAACCATATCAAGGTATACTTAAATGATATTAGGGAAAGAATTGTTCGGGGGTTTTCAAATTAAAAAATTCCCCATTTCGTTGGTTGGGTATAGGACAATTACTTTTTAAACAAAATTGTAAACAGCTAAAATCTAGTCAAAAAAAGACCTTTTAGCTTGAACGATGTAAGATTCTATTGGCTAGTTCAAGTTAATTTTTGGAATAACTTTGAATTTATCTTTGCTCTACCGTCTTTAATATTTTCTAAACCGGAAGTGGAAACAGAACTTTGAATCTCAGACCACTTCGGAACAGTGAAATAAATAAAGCTATTATTGTAACTCAACTAGCGTGTACACAGAGCAATTCGAGACGTTGAGGAAAACACCTCTAAAATGTTTACGGCCGCTCCCAAATTACATACACCCATAAGTAAAACCTCTTGGGTCAGGCGTGAAACAATCAACAGCTTGCTGGTAGGAACACAACTTCTGTGTTACAAAATAAACAGTAAATCTTCTTCGTAGCTGATTGGTCAATGTCTAACATTTATTTATTTTTATCACATAATTAGATATGTATAATATAAAAAAAACATTGAGTGAAAAATTGGGCACGTTTTGACACACGTTCACCTCATCAAACTTCTAGGGTGCTTTATGTACACGAGGAATACAATCCAGAAAACGTCAGCGATCTTTATACGGTAGAGAGGACAAAGCAGGATTTTTCAAGTAGATTAAACTCCTTATTCAATTTTAATTGGTAAAAACACTAACCAAGTAATAACAAACATGTATTGTACTGTAGAGTATTCACATTTAAATGCATTAAATAAAGTGAATAAACTATCTACTTATGTACTCTACAACTCAAACAGGATTTTTTATTTTTAACATTTAGCATCTGAACATTTCTGGATCATTAAACTGCTTCTGTGAAACATGACCCTGAAATAGCTGTCGAGTGCCCATAAACAACTCAGATCATTCATCCAACTGGTCAAGATGTAATGGTGGCTGAAAAACCTATAAAGTGCTTTAGGCTTATTGTTATGATAATTTATTACCTTTTTGCCGAGTCCAAAGAGAGAGGCTCTACTTTTAAGCTGGTTAATGGCATTCGTGTTCCATTGGAAATAATGAAATTGATCTGAAACTTTAAAAGTTTATTCAAAATCACCCGTGTCAAGCTGTACGTGTTTCGCTAGCATACAATAACGGAAAAATGACGACCCTTTACGTGAGGCACTTGTTACATTTTTAAGCTGTCTTAAGCCTCTGCTCAAAACTTATATTTTGTGTGCAAGTCCAGTGCAGAATACAATTTCAGTTTTGGGTTCGGATACTGTCCGGAACGACGTAAGTTCAATTCTTATCTGTAATGACAGCTCCACAGAATAACCTAGGTACTCCAGTAAGAAAAAAGTGTTGACCCAGAGAACCCTTTCTGTCGTATGTAAGTAAAATTAATTCTTTTCCTTTTTCAAAACGATAGTTTTGAATTTAGTATACTGTTAATAGGATATGTATAATTTATCATCGGAAAAAGTAATTTTTTTTCCCCCCTATGAAGTAGACCTAGAGTAGGAAGTACGAGGATGGTTTCAGGTAATGTTAATACCATAATTCAGGTAAAAACGGTTTAAACTAGGCGAAATGAAGGAAACAAAAGTAGTTAGGACCTAAGAGGAATGGCGGCCCGAAGGGGGAAGCAATTATATAGTAAATTTGATCGAGGGGGGCGATGGCGGAGGAAGGTGGTGGGGGTAGCACCCCTCCCCCGCCAGCCTCCTCCTTGAGGCCCCAGTCCGCCACCAGTCCTAGTTCACAGACCTACTAGATTATCCCTATCTCGCACATAGATACCGTCCTAGATATCCAGATATCTATCTCGAGAGTCTCCGCTATCTTGTATCAACTTAGCACCGGTTATCTCACATGTGTCGTGGCTAGAATCTCCCGCGCGTTCACGAACCCTTTTATCATCTCAGTCCAACTGTTTATTATTGAAAATGTCAGCAGGAGCAAGTTATTTCAGGGCCATGGGTAAGAAGTATTGTTTTTATTTTCAATCATTATGCCTTTGCCTTTATATCAATATTCATATTAGTACACATACGTATTTACATGACTGAGTATTTTAGTTTTGTTTACTTCAGTGCATAATTTATTACCTCAACCTACAGGCTTATATTTTATATCATTAAATTTTCACAAATCGTATACATGTTCGGTATAAATATAAATTTAATTGTTTACCTACTCTACAGATTGTATCTTAAATGTTCATCACGACAGAGTAAATTAGCGCACACCGACCATCCAGTTAATTTAATCAATACCCAAAACTTAAAAGAAGCCATAATTTAGAATTGCGTATGAAGGTGTAAGACAGCTGATTCCACTCGGGAACTTCAAACATAAAAAGGATTATCCTCTCGTTTAAATATCTGTATTATTAATTAATTTCATTAAGTTAATTTCTTAGCAAGTAAATGTTTACATATATATATTTCATTAAATTATTATAAATGACATGATCTATTAGGCTCATACAAATTATTATTAATTAAATTTAATTTAATAAAAAAATCTAAAATATATGAAACTAAAATTATCATCGTCACCCTATATTTCGAAATACGTTTTCCCTGCCGAAATAATAAAAACAATCTAAAATATATGAAACTAAATAAAAATATATAAAACAACAAAATATTCCAAATCGTATTTGAGGGTTTGCCTTCTAATAGAGAAATAAGCTAATATAATATGGTTTGCCAATGGGCTTATCTTAACGAACCATATTTTTACTATATAAGAATAATATATTTGTAATATTTTTTACAGGATATAAATATAATATAATTTTCTCTTGAACCTTCGACCTTTGTTACTGACGCACTGTTTAAAAAAACAAGAATGAAAAAAAAAAACTGCGGATTGATAAATCACGAAAATATTTTCGGTCCCAAATAAGTAGTGTCGATACAATTTGATTGTTAAACATTATAAATCTATTAAATAGTTGCAATACACTTAAAGGCTAATTAAGTTTGTTTTGAGTTTATTGCGACCGATAAATAACTTTATAGGTATATTCATCCTATAATTTTAGTTTGTTTAAACATTTGGTTGTTTTAAGAATTTATGTGATTATTTTATGGATGCATTTTTAATTTGTTTATAAACGCTAGTACATATATATACTACTAATTTGCAACCGAAAATATTTTTGTAATTTATCAATCCGCAGTTTTTTTTAGTCTTCTTTTTTGTTAACAGTGCGTCAGTAACAAAGGTCGACGATTCAAGAGAAAATTGTAGTATATTTATATCCTGTAAAAAATATTACAAATATATTATTCTTATATTATTTATGCCTAACGTTAAATACACACAGATATATATATATATATATATATGTTATGATTCATGATTTAAAATAATTACGGAGCTGAGAAGTTAGGTATACAAACTCCAGGGATCGTGGAAGTCACGAAAGCCTGTTATAGGAAAAGAAATCCTCACTTTTATTTTTAGGCTTGACTCCGGATTATAATTAAAATATTATCCTCAACAGAATCTTTTTACATATTGTTACTTTGGTCAGATGATTATCCGTTCATTCAACCAGTATCGGTGATTCTTTAAAACCAACTGACTCCAATATTGTTTATAGACAACGTAACACAAAAAGTCTGGATTAAATATTATAGAAGTGAAAATATTATTCTCCTCAGATCAAATAGGCGATCACGGCGATATAATTAGGCTATATCCCAAAACACTTAATCTAATTAAAAATCATAATTAATGGCATTATTAGAATAAACATAATAATTTAAACAATTTAATTAATATCTTAATTAAATAATTATATTAATTAAATCCATACCCTCATGTGTACTTAGACCAACCGTTTATTAATTTGTACTTTTTTTACTATCCGGTAATCACATACGTGTCAGATTTTACACTAAAATCATAAAAATATTTAAAACGAGACGACAAATTTAACGGTAGGTTTTTCATGAATTCTAAATGCATATATTACCGGTTCAGCCTTGGAAAAACTGAGATAAGAACAGTGTAGAATTTCGCTTGTGACTTTTCGCATTACTCAAACTATAATAAATCCTTCTCAATGGTGGATGTTTAATGGCTGCTAAACCGAATATTAGAATTTTACCATCTCTACGTGGCCTGTTATTCCAGTAATTTTTTTTTTTTAAGTTGTTAATTTATAATCGTAACCAGAAATCGTCACTATAATGCCATGCCATATGTTAAACAATGGCAACACAACCAAAACCTGACTTTTTAATCCCGAATGGGCCTTCGGATTAAAAGGGACTTAGCGTATGCAAGAAAACAACAGCTGCTTAACTTCTCAGTTTGTTGTTGATTACACGTTAACGAGAAAGGGGGAATGCAAAAGGTTTAATGTGGCTAAGACTGGCCGTTTCTTGACATGAGGGGCACTAGGGTTTCTTCAATATCTTCATCTGCTGGATCCATCACACCGCATTAATGTTATTACTTTGTAACGCATATGTAAAATACTGTTTTGTCCTTTTTCAATGTGACAATTGACCAGAAATTTTTTCTCATATCATATATTACCCATATGCATATATCTTTTGCCAGGGGGTTGTAGAAAAGGTTAATGATCTACAAGACCAGAACTTCTTTGGTTCGATTTTCGCGTGGGAAAGTTTTTTTCTGTCATCAATTGTTAGATATTGGCAACCCTTCCTGCCCCGAGATGAGGACAATAATGAATTTAAGCACAGTAAAATTGTTTTTAAATAATAATAATAAGCATTCTAATGATTCTACAGCTTGTTGGTCAATAAAATAAAATGCTAGAAGTTTAGAAAATGAAGGATCAAATTGAGAAATTAATTTTGAGAAGACCCTATTATATAAGGAACGTTATCTTGGGGGAGTGGGCGTCGATGGCGGGACTTTGGAGCACCAAGTGATAAGCAGCTCTCTGAATTAGTAATTACTAAGCAAGTGTAAGGGCTAGTGACTAGTAACTAGTAGAGTGACGGAGCTAAAGCCCTTGCCCTCCGCTAAGATAAGCCAGCCTGTTCCACTTACCTGTACTGCGCCGACCTGCACACCAGCCCACCAGACCGGCGACTAGAGATACACTGGATAGCGGCCTATCTCAGCTCTCTTATCGTGTATTTGTATGATAAGGTATATATGGACCAAAGTAATCTACGCTATAAACCTACTTATCTTGTAGATATGTTCTCGCGTAAATACACTGCCCCTTGGTTCTGTCTACCGGCGAGGAGCGCTGTTGCACTTTTCCCATCGGCGAGGTTGGACTAGGTTCTCTTTGGTCTAGACGATAGCTCCTCGAACTAAAATTAGACGGGGAATCGTCATTATTTGGTCAAAAGCAGATAAGCACTGTATAAGTCTTCAGTGGCCTGAATTAGAATTTCTCTGGAACTGTACAGTGTCGAGTTGAACTCCATTCTTTTTTATGAAAGTGCAGGGTTCAACAAACAGACTTTTATTTCACCGGAAGATGCGGGTGGCACTCGATAGGACTGTCCGCTTTGTACTTCCTGAAAGGGAGTACGAAAATCATAATGAAAAAAAACAATTTTTTTTTCAAAAGTCAATTGTTAAACGGGTGGATTATATTTTTAGAATCCCGGGAGAATTAAAATCTCGAAGTTTTTGTTACATTGAATTTAAACGAAGTAATTCCAATCAATTTTCTCACAACTCAATAAATAATTACCCTCACAAAAATGAATGAATGCCTTGAAAATCTCAGGTATATTGCCGAGGTTTTAATCATATTCTGCCACGTGGTTGAACAGAACCCACCCATATTTCATGGAGATCTAACCCAAGTTACTAAGACAAACTAGAACTTCCTTTGGAAAATTTTAAAACATTTTTTAAACTTCTAATTTTATTAATGTCCTTGAAGACTTTTTAGGTCATGCAGATTATGAAGAGCGTTTTTTAACTACTAAGCAAGGTTACGAGCACTTGTCCTGACAGTCATTAAGTCTTGGTTTGAAAATTCTTAGGAAAAACAGCCTTTCCTACTAATAATACTAAAAAATGAAATTGTTCCTTTAACTCCTTCCCCTGCTTTGACCCTCCCATCTGAAAATCTATGATGAACAAGGTAAACATTCTTGGTGGTTATAATATGATTACACAGTATTGTAAGCAGATTATAACACTTGAGCAGCTAGACTGTACGATATTGGAATTGATACCGTACTAAGGGAAGAAGACTCTTAACCAGAAAGTAAGGTTAAAAGCGACAATAACAAAAATACCATTAGGATCTCACTATTTCGGTTGTCTGCGACTGACTGTCTGGAAATGGAACTTCAGTCTCTATAGACGAAAACTTAGTAAGCGATATATCGTATTTAAAGGAAGCAAATACAGCCATTTTTGTCAACTCATAAAAAATAACTTTAAGAGGTATTGCCTTGCTAACGTTTTGAAAGAGGAAACAAGATAAAGTGTACATTTTTATGTCTCCATCAATTAACATAATTTTTAGCAACATAACTGGAAAGAATGTTAATATTCCGTGTGCATGTGGCAATCGGATATATGTGGGTTTATAAATAATATTTGCGCTTATACTCGTAATGCGCTTATAAAAACAGGGCATTTTCACCTTGCGTTAAAATGGATGTAACTTTTGAAATAAATATTGTGGACTTTGACTGCTTAGGGTTTTGTTACTAAGTTGCATTTTAATAAGTTTTGATTACTTTAATCTCTTATGTTGGACCCTTATACCTTCCACACAAAATTTCTAGTCGGTGAATTTCGATCTTGAAAAAAACTAGTCATATCGAATCAAAAACTTTTCTGATTCTTCGATCAATCCTCCTCACTGTATTGCAATCTTTGCATATTTTATAATATTGTACCAAATAATATAGACGAACGCAAGTTATTCATTCAAAAAAATCCTTTATTGTTCGTTATAAATGTTAAAGATTGCTAGATGTGATTTCTTTGCTTACACATATCACTTAATAATAATATAAGTTCAATGAAAACATTATTATAGGATGGTTGGTCAAAATATTGAATTATCTATACTTAATTCAGATGATGTACTGAATTGTATGTGAATAAATTATGAGGTTGCTTTTCCAAAAACTTAAAGGTTGATCATTAAGAAGCATTGGGATAAATTCGTATTTACCCCATCCCCTGATGATCTTCATGTTAGCAGTGTAGTTATGAGAATGTAGCGCAATGTATACCTACAGTTCAGGAAGTCATTTCAATCACAATAGGCCTGGTCCCCTCATCTTCATCATCATACGATGAATAAATGCGCACATAACATAAACTTTGTACGTACGACAATCAGACTTTGCTCGTTATTGCTATTGTTACCTGTTACTACCGCTTACAAACTGCAAAGATATCTTGTTATCTTTATCAGGTCTGTGCCACGTCTTGAGCTCTCCGAACACCATTCTTCTCTCGTAAGTGTGGAATCGACTTGCGAACAGTATCCGTTTTAGAGTTTTACTGACCTGCTTGCACTGCATTTATGGCCACCTGTTAGATAAGAGACTTACAACTGTTCCTCGATAATGGCAGCATAGTTAGATTTTTATGGCCGTTTATAGCATTGCTTTGAGTACACAAAAAATAATGCCTCCTTGAGGAATATGGTCTCTCCATCTCTCTACTTTTTGAGTTCTTTATGATTTACGATCTAACTTTTATATTTTACGGAGCCATTCTTATCCTAGTAGTCCTATTTATGCAATCAAAATCATAGAATGTACTCAGATCTTTTCAAACAGAAAGTACAATATATGCTTATCATGTACCGAGGCCAGCAAACTGTGTAGAAAATATATAAGGGCATGTAAATATTACAAATAAATCATAAGAATAATACAATTCGGCTACTTTAAAATGGCCACCGACAAATCCTTTACTTTGTGGATTAATAAATAATTAAAAATTATTTATTTTGGATTACATTATTCAGGATGCCTCCTATATACAAAAAAAATCCTCACCTTTCCACGAAACAAAACATCTATTTCATTGTTTTTGAAATATTTCTGGATAAAAATCTTTTTTCACAAATACATACAGGCTCTTATTGTAAAAATATTAGTTTTTTGTGTAAACTATTTCTCATTATGGCTTAGAAAGTTAGTTTTGTATGTTTAGAATGGTTTGAATATGGCAATCGTTCACGCTGTCAAAAAAAAGTTTCCTGGTGAGAAATGTATCATTATTTATGCTCAAATACTAAGTAAGCATTAAACTTTCTTTAATAATTGACTATAATTTATCAAACCCATTTCAGATTTATGAAGTGAGAGTTTAATAATTCTTCTATTTCTTTCCCCCCTGTGATAATTTAATGTTTCATTTATTTATATTTTCATTTTTATTGATTTGTTTCTATTCCCTGCTGTTGGTTCTTTATAGTAATCTCATCTATTCATAGCCGTAGCACATCGTATTATACGTTTGTACATATTATTATTCATAAGCTTATCAAATCTTTATAATGTTATGTATTGTTTTGGGAGCTAGACATACCTGCTATGTTCCTTGGGGGAAATGTCCCAGAATAAAGTTTATTTTTCATTGAATTATGCCGCTTGCTACGTTTTACAAACATTCATGGACTTTGATGTCCAAAACTTGGGAATCTATTGCACTGGAATGCCCTTGATATGGATGGTTAAATAATCTTCAGCCCGAGAGAGATTAATAAAATAATTTATCCCTTGTATTTCGTCCCCATATTCAGTACTTAATTATGGACTGGATCAGTCGTTTAAAAAATAAGCCTATTTCTTTAGCAGAATTTCCTTTAACTAGAGACGTCCTTATTTCGAATCGCCCATAGAGTGAACAAAACCAAGGTTACGAGTGACGCACTTTTAGTGATGAAATATTAAAAATACGTTCTAACAACTAACCAACACGAAATACATTGCTGAAAGCTAGGAAAATTTACGGCTTGATTATACTTACACAATATCATAACTCTTACGTGTTCTTTTATTCTTTCCGAATTTCTTCTAGTTCCCTTGTAAACATCGACATTAATGAAGATTATTCTATAGCAGAAATCCCAGGATATATTATTCATTGATATAGAATATATCAAGTGTGGCTGCCATGCCATCCTCTTGAAGCTAGAAGTTGCCGGTCTAAGGGAAGAGATGTTATGAGGCTGATGGAGGATGGAGAGATTTTCTTAACACCCTATATTTCTCTAAGAATCAAAGAATAAGGAAACAATCTGTCTAACGTAAGAATGTATTTACTGTACTACCATGTACAAAGGTAAAGATTTTAAAGTATAACAAGACTAGGTCACGAAGTTCTCACCTGAACACCTCATATGAACTTGTAGTCATATTTGTTAAACATTGTTTCTATAAAAAATCAATGAAGCTTGATAACATAATGATCCTCAATACGATTAATATTTACAGCTCTTATAACTACATCAAATAGAATAAATGCCTCACTTTATGACAATCTGTTGATTAAAATAATTGAGTGCTGATCATAGTGATTACTTAAAAACAGTTTATATTCTCCTGAGCTGCAGAAATCACATGTTATCTGAACCTTTCAAATGCATATAACAGTATATTTAAGTTTTATAATAATAAAAAAAAAACTGAACTAAACAAAAAAATAAAAATTGTACGTTATCGGTCCCGAAGCAGTTACTTCTTGTGTTATCTACGAATTTTTTTTTTCCGTTTGGCGTTATCGCCCATAATTGGTTTCTATAATGTGGAAGAATTATTCTTCTGTGAAAGTTGGGACTAGGAACAGGAGCAAGAAATTTCAGCTTTATTAATTTTAACCAAGCTTAATTAAAAAGATTTATTTTAAGTGCATATATGGGGGATATGTAAATTGTTTTGACAGGGTAGATATTTTATTTTTATTTTAAAATAAATAGTGTATCAAATGTTAGAGTTGGATCAATACCATGTTTCCCTCCCTATGGTCCAGTAGAATTTTCCTTCCTACGTCCTTAGTGAGGACAATTTTCCGTCAATGAATTTTGGGTCATCCACAATATAACTTCTCACAAACTGAAGGGACCACAAAAAATTAGATATTATTTATTTTCTTTTACCAGGATGATTTGATATTTTTTCCAGTTTAAAGTAAACTATTTTTACAACTTATCAACAATCTTTATCTTAATCATAATTTATATGGACAAAAACAAATAAATTTTGTTCACTCAATTGGGATTTAATCACCTAAATAAATCAATATTCGTATCTAACTATCAGCCTTGTACTCATTTAACCAGTGGACTAGACAGCTTTTAAAAATGGCTTTACGAAAACTTACTGTTGATGAACTAGGGAGGTCTTTGGCTCTTTTAGAGTCAAGCCATTCTCAGCGTGATGTTGGTGTAGAGTCGGTTGGTTGCACAGAGCTATCGGAGAGCCTGGTCACGATATCAGTGAACAGAGACTGCTCAGTACACTCATCGAGTCCGAAAACTACCCTTCGGCAGGACAGGTATTTGAGAATGTAGATCACCAGAGGCAACAAGATTTAACACCACGACAACTGAAAAACGCTGCGAGGATGCAAAAGGGGCTCGTAACGCCTCCATGAAGGTCGGTGTTAGGACATGAAGACAAGTGAGGAGGGTGTTTTAACAAGGCATCAGGGAGTAGTGGGTATCTTATGGGCTCGTGAACATGCTGATTGGACTGATGAGGACTAGCACCGTTGTATATTTAATGACGATCACCATCATGATCAACAATTCAGAGGCTGGAGAACGCAAAACCATAGATTGAAATAGTAAGGTCTTATGGAGGAGGTTCAATAATGATCCGCACAGCGCAAGTGTGGTTAAACGTTACTTAGAGGAAGAAGAAATCAGGTGTGGTCTGGCCCACTTGTTCGTTCAACCCAACATGAATCTGAATGAGCATGTTTGGGATAAACTCCAATGCCAGTTACACGTGCGTTCGCCTTATCCTGATAAGTAGGATAAACTTGCAGATGCATTAATTGAGGAATAGTCTTGTTTGCCTCGTCATTACATTTTGAGCTTTATAATGAGTATGAAACTACAATGTGAATCTTTCATTCGAAGCAGAACACCCAACTAAAGACGTTGAAAAATGAATAAAAAATGTGAAAATTTCAGTTTTTGTTTTTTTAAATTATCGATGAATTAATCGTTTCTTTCAACAATCGTTCAGGTGTCTTTTTTTAAAACCCTATAACCCAGAATAAGTAATCTATTGAATAAATAAGTGGTCCACTTCAATTTGTGAGTATTCTAGTTTAGGGAGATCATCATGATTTCGCCATTCATAGTAATTACAAATCAAACTGTAAACTAAAAAACAAACTGCACATACGTAAACAGTTACTAAAACCGATTTGTGCAAATGGGCTAGAGCTGTGGGGTAGATCAAAGTCCTCCGACATCAAACCAAAACCCTCAGAACTTTAGTCGGTCCTTTCTGCATCACAAACTTATCTCTTCCCAATAATCCCAATCTACGTACCATCCTTGATCTTATAACCACAAGATTTACCAAATTCCACGAAAATGTATCCGGCTATCCAAATCCTATAGACAATTCTTACTCCTCTTTTGCAGTGACACTCGTCAATAGAAACCTCATAAAGTGGATACAAGTCGCATAAAGTGGTGGACTCGCATTAGCTTCCATCCCCACTCCTGAGCGTCTGTGGCTCTCCAGCTCTCTTGCTGGATTTTTCCGTGGACCGTGATTTTTCCACCAGCTTTATTTTAAGAACCCTTGGAGGCATGGAGGCTCCTGGGCAGATTTCCTTTTTAATATTATATTAATAATAATACGAGTGTAAACTGTACACGTTGAGCGAGATGGCTCTTAAATCACAATTATTTATGCTTGATAAGCATATTGTAACATTATAAATAATGAACATTATAAAAAAAAAAACAAGTGCCAAACTTTATATGATATGATTCCTCAAAGTGAATCAATCTGCACTGTTAGACCCTAGTTATTTTGTCCACTGACGAGGAGATGTGCGTAAAAATTTCATGACGACCCGTAGGATTTTACGACGGCTGACACGGAAGACAAACAGTAGGGCCTAGCAGCTCGCGGAGTCACTGACCTCCGACAATAGTGTGCACACGGCACAGATCACTGCATCTTCCGCGACAATGGACTCCGCTCGTGAAATCGCTCTAAGTACCGGCCGATGTTTACTGTCACGATGCTCTCATCTCAGCTACTGTCCTTAATTAACGGCTAATCTCACAATCTCATGCGGTAGCAGCACTCTGTTGAATTCGTTAAGAAAAATCAAAAAAAAAATCTAAAAAATGTGCATTATATTTTTTAATTGTGAGGTTGTTTTACGAATAGGTAGAAAAAAAATATTTAGGACAAAAAATGTAACAATTGTACAAATAATTCAATGTACCTTAAACTTTAAAGTTGTACTCCACTTTTTTGTTTACACAATTTTTAAATTGGAAATTGGAAATTTTTATTTACAATATTTAGAATCTGCAAGGAACTAAGATAAAATTGCATTTGGTGCTTCTTATAAGTTATAAAGCATCTTATATAACTTGAAATTTTGTAATGCAAGTATTTCGAATTTTGAAGGTGATGAGGCTCACCTGTGATGAGGACTGTAGGGCAAAACTAATTTAATCTCTGATACCACCGGTGCGATAAGGGTGTTGTAGCCATGTTGTTAAACACCAGTTGGTATGGTGCGTAAAAACTTTGCGGGTGAAGTCGGAGTTTTTAAGCCAATCGAGGTAGGTGTGCCTGGCCACAGTTATCTGCTTATGTACCTGCATATTTGTCTTTGTATATTGTTAATAATAAAGTAGCAGGAAATATGAAATAAAAATGACTTGAAAAAAGTCAAAACACATGATTATAAAATCCAGCCTCTACGTAGAAACCAGAGACAACGTCGCGTTCCGGCTCACTTTTCTGATTATGTGTTTAACTAAGTCGCGGAAAATTGTTGTGTCTATCGAACTATCGTATTTATCGATTCATCGATTAGGTGAAGTTTAAATTTAAAGAGGCTAAATTTTATGGTTTAAAATTTATGGTGTTTAGAGGGTTTAAATTTTATGGTGATATTTTAGCTATATAAGCCCATTTTTAGTTTGCATGTGGTTTAACAAGTACATTTATTATCAAACATAGCGTGTTGCTTCACAATCATTGAGTAAGTAGTATTTAAGATTTAAAATTAAATTTTCAGGTTTTTCAAGTTACAGCCTGACGGCATAAATGACGATCAAACATAAAGGTTTTCAATGATATTCCAAAAATTAGTTTCTGAGAAGCAGTTAAATAGAAACTCCATATTACTTACATTCAAAGGTTGTTTTTATGGTGATATTTTAGCTATATAAGCCCATTTTTAGTTTGCATGTGGTTTAATAAGTACATGTATTATCTAACATGGCGTGTTGTTTCACAATCATTGAGTAAGTATTTAAAAATCACATTTGGAGACTTATAACAAAAGTTCTTAGTAAGACATCATAAAGAATTTTTTATTTTTATAATTAAATCATATGACAGGAGTTCCAGTCATCATGATCACGACTCATGACAAAAGTTGAGGCATATTTGTAACTGAGGAACATATCCATAAATTAGTACATTCGGAATATTTAATAGCAATACAGAATGATGAGTATTGATCAGTTGCCTCGCCAGTTTACTTTTTGATCAATGTTGTTGTTTTTTTATTCATTATTAACTTAAAAATGAGTACTGTAAACCATGTAGTGATGTAAGGGTACAGATCTCCGACTGCAGTTATACCTTAACTAAAACATATCTAACGTTACCCTATGTGAAGTTGAGCATACCATTAAAATTTAGGATAGGTTGTATATTTTTTTACGGCCGCTGTCACAGAGCACTGACTACCTTGTACCTTTTTGAAAGTAGAGCCTCTTCCTTCGGGCTCGACAACTGCCCAGGAGACGAAGGGGAACGAGACAGGTGCTACAGGACCAGAGGGACCGTGTTGGCATCACAAAGCGTTCGCCCTTTCTCCTTACTTAAGTCAGTCCTAGAGAAACTTCTCCTCTTTTCAAAACCGTATTAAGACTACGTGTCCTTCCTGGGCCGTAAGTCAAGCCGCAGGACAAAGAGACCTCGTTGCCAACATCGGCAAGGATTTGCACGGCTCTTTTAAATATTCTTTCACGGTCCTATTCAGTGTGAGCCAGCTGTTCCTCCAGCGTCACCGATGAGCATCTCATCACTGGGAGCTAATGTACCTGCAATAGAGGGGAGCACACGCCAGGTAATTGTGAACTTCTCAGACCTCGGCTACATACAATTAGTCAACATACCGAAGGCTTCTAGCACTAGGCCTCTTTCAACTAGTTCATATCCGACTACTCATCATATCCAATATACTTTCGTTAACGTTAATTCCTAAGTAAAGGGTGTCCCAGAATTAACGCAAGATTTGATTTAAATAGAAAACACAGTTTTTAGTATTTTTGTTGTTATTTATTTATTTATTGAATTATAAAGTAAATAGGATAGGGTTATTTATGGAATAACACATCGGGCAAATGGCCTCCACGACTTTGCTGGCTCATACGCACTCTTTTGTCGAAATTTTCCATGACCGTTTGGCATAAATGTGGTTGAATTTCATTGATGCAGCGTTGAATTTCCTCTTTTAATGCACGGGTGGATGTGGACTTCTTGACATACACCTTTGATTTCAAATAACCCCATAAAAATAAATCTAAAGGTGTTAAATCACACGATCTAGGGGGCCAATTCTGATCACCGAAACGAGAGAGTACACGACCTGGAAATGTCTCATGCAGTATTTGAATTGTTTCATGGGCTGTTTGACATGTGGCACCATCTCCTTTAAACCACATATTGGCCACATCAATATCATCCAATTTCGGCTCAAAGAACTGTGTTATCATGTCGCGATATCGAGCACAGTAACAGTCACTGCTTGACCAGCCTTATTTGACACTCATGCACTGCTTCGATATTGACATTTGAACGGCTTGTTTTTGGACGACCAGTGTGTTTAGTGTCTCCAACTGATCCATTCTCCCTAAACTTTTCAATTAATCTCTTCACAGTTGATGAAGTCAAAACACTATTCCGACCATATTTTGTATGAAATTTTCGAACTGTGGCCGCCAAACTTTCATTATTTTTAGATAATGTTCAACAATAAAGACACGTTGTTCTATCGGGTTCGCTCCATTTTCACTGACCCTTAACTGTCAGCTGTCAAATTGTTTTTTTTTAGGGTTGCCAGCACTTTACTGCACAAATGGCGGCAAATTCAAATCTTGGGTTAATTCAATTGCTTCAAAAAAATCTTTAGAAAATAAAAAGAAAAAAATGCTAATATCCTATTTATATAAATTACTAGGAGGACCTATTTGAAGGTTGGGTGAAGGAATTAAGTAGTGTGTGAGACCTAGGAGAGGTATAGATGCCACGGTGCAGTGGTGAGAGTCTGATGGATGCTTTTCAATAAATTACCACTAAATCATTTATATAGCGCAATTAATTTGAGTGTCAATTGGGAAATTTCAAATAAATTGAAAGGCCTCTGTATTATACAGGGGCCGTGAGGTTGAGTTGGTTTATGATGAATTTTTGTTTTAACGATCAGCTAAACTTGTTTGATGACCCGTTGTGACAAATGGGCAACAACGCCAAAACCGGGTAGCAGCAAAATTATACCGAAATACTTTATCTCAGAGAAGAACAAATTTGAATTCAAATGACCTCTCAAACGTGGTCCGTATGCCTCATTTGAAGATGTATATAATGTACAGAAATATATTCAGCCAGGGTTAATTAGAGTTTTCTGTTAAGTAATCTTGAGAAAATTGGTCAAAAAATTCTGGATTTTAGTAATGGATTTCTTCATTCGCGATACTGGGTATAACTATCTGACACGAGACTACTAAATTAATTAAAAACAGCACTAAAAATACACTGTTCTATTTCAAAATGGAATACATCCTCATTTTTGAAAAAAAATATTGCTATTATATTTGTCAATGGTATTTGTATTACCCTCCTTGCTGGATAGCATGGCGTACCCTTATCAGCTTAACGAGTGATAACGATCGACCGCCCTTACAAGGACTTAATAAACTTAGGAAATTGAGAAAAACATTTGTTGCCCAAAGTGGACACATATTATCTGCCATTGATAATTCCTTGTCAAAAATAATTGGAGTTAACCAACAAAATCCAGGCAATGTCATCATATTGTTTACGGGTAGTGATTAATTTCAGTAATATGCCCATTAGAAGAAACAGGGTCCCTCCAAATTTCTAATGGTTTTAAGTCTAGAGAGCTCTGTTCCATTTAAGGAACGGTTCCTATATTTTAGGGATTAGCCTCGAAACTTCATGTACATTTTTGCTTGTAATAACTTGAATTTTAGCTAAGCAATTTATATTGTAGCATTACCTCCAACTAAGCTGATAATTATAGATTTTTTTCAACTAGTGGAATATTTTACAACTAAACGAAAAAGATTTTTTTTTTAACTTAAAACGCTCACATAACATCCAGAAATTTAAGTAGCGATTATACGTTTGTTGTAATTTGAATAACAGCCTAGGTGAAAGAACACAATGATTTATTGTATAGGTATCACATAAGAGCTGAAAAGAACAAATTAGCTTGACAATTACTGGGAGTTGAATTTCTCCCTGTAAATTATGCATGAACAAGGCATTTCTTTTATATTATACTTTCTCAACAAAAAAACATATTCAGTTTCGTAACGATATCCACTTACCAACATGGTTTTTCTTCAAAAAAAATAATGATACATCGTTATGTCACCATCTTCCCGGGAATCCCTGGAATTTCTGCGTCTCAGAACACTACCGTCTCCTGCTATGTAACCTTGAACAAATATTAAACGCTATTAAAAAAAATCATTGTGAAGCTCTTTCTAATAAATATTTATGAGTTTTTGAATCGTTAGATGTTACACTTTTTTTCACGTAATATGGTGTTGACAATCCGACACATACTGTTTTGCATACGACTTTCCTTTGGCTTTAGAAAAAATGTACATATTTCTAACACGTATCTTGCTGAAGTGCACAAAGTGCCTTTTCCCGAACTCAAGTTTATTTACTATGCCCGAAGAGAGTTACTTCTCTTTGAAACATAATCGTTAATTGTAAAAAAAATAGTTATAATAAAAATAGCCCAAATAAATAAATTAACTCTGTACATGAATTGGTTTAGAAATAATTAGTAATTCAAGAAAAAAATCATTCTTTTGAAGTTACAGCTCAAAAGCTATTTGAGGTATACATTTCTGATTTTTTCCTTATCGTAAGTACTTTGGAACGCCAAAAATCAATATAAATTGCTGCTTTAACTTTTCCAAGCAATTATAATACTTGATTTTATTTATTGTTTTTGTTAATTTATTTTTCAAGCCCAATTTTGCGTAACCGGGATGGTTTTACATTGAAAAAGTATTTTAAGTCTAAAATACTGAGCAGTTAATTATCTATGAAACGGAATTGCCCATGTCATCAAACCTGCACTCACATCACCCCGCTATTTCGTCCTCAAAGCTATTTAAAAAAATTAATTTAGTTCTGAAATGATGTAAGAAGAAATATGGCAAGGCCACCAATCCTTGGAACAACTATTTAATGAAGAAGTTAGGCTTATCGCATTGAAAATAGAACCCCAGGCCGATTGAAGAAGTTTGCAAGTACCACTTAGCATCTGGTGTTCATCCGAACCAAGGGCAGATTATATTCTTCGTCAATTAATTTCACTTTAATAGCGAACTGTTTTTTCAATGTGTAGTGTAAGCACGTGCTAACGTTTTCCATCAGGCCCGTTATCGCGGCCATGTGGGCAGCGGTGGGCGGTTTGCGCGCGCCTAAAAAAGGCGGGAGTGCCGTCGCGCCATCGCCTCTAGGGACCCTCTGGGTCATTAGGAGCAGGCGGATCTGTAACACAAACCCGTGCCTCGGCTATCTCACATAACAAAAAGTGATATATTAGAATAAAAAATAATCATTTTTGGGTTTAGTTACAGAACACAACTACTGAAAAAGATACTCATTATAAAGATTATCCTCTCTCTTGAGTCATGGCTAGCCTTGACCATTTCTTGGGTCACGGTCTAAGAATCGGGAAAAAATTATTTATGGACAACATTTGGACATAGCATGTATGTCTGCATCAGGCTAGTTTTGAATCATAGAGCTTTCTCCATTTTTAGCTATTCTAAATCGTATGAAGAACAAAATAATTATTACAGTACAAAAAATCTTTTCATGTCATCACCAATATAAGTGTTTTTGCGAGAAATTTCCTCCAAAATCGGCACCGCCGTCGATGTTTGTCCCCAGGAACAGAACTAGTCCAATAAAGAAATAATTATAATAACCTGTTAAGGAGGAAAGTAAAATAGCTGGCTTTATTTGTTTAACATTGACCAAATCATGGAAAATTTCAGGCTGTATAATATAACGTTATCTAAAACACAATATTAGCGCCACTCAAATACCACATCCTTTGAAACTGATAACTTCGTTGGTTTATTTAATTTTAACAGCTACCCTAGCATAACAATTTGTGAATTTATTATTTCTTGTATTCCATTGAGTTTAATTTAATTTTCAACAGCTTGTGGTTACTAGAAATCCATTAAATTTAAGAAAAAAAATGTTTTATTCAACAGTAACTCTGAAACAAATGATTTTAAACTTGGTTATTGTAATAATGTAGTTTTAGATTTTTAAAAATATTCAAAATAATTGTTAATTTTTTTATTTCAGTATTTGTGTATTCTGTAATAACATATACACAAATACTGTCGTCATAAACTGTCGGAAAAAAAAGCTAAAAATAGCTTATGGGGAAAAGGTGTACGTACACCTTTGTTAACCCTATGCGTCTAACCGAGGGATGGGTAATGAGAGGGCATGAGGGTGTAACACCCAATACGATTTTGATAACATGATCATAAAGGGTGTCCCATAATTAACGCAAGATTTGAATTTGCTGCCATTTGTGCAGTTAAGTGCTGGCAACCCTAAAAAAAAAAACAGTTTGACAGCTGCCAGTTTAAAATGGAGCGTTACACGATAGAACAACGTGTGTTTATTGTTGAAGATTAGCTCAAAAATAATGAAAGTTTGGCGGCCGCAGTTCGAAAATGTCATACAAAATATGCTCGGAATATTGTTTTGACTTCATCAACTGTGAAGAGATTAATTGAAAAGTTTAGGGAGACTGGATCAGTTGGAGACACTAAACACACTGGTTGTCCAAAAACAAGCCTTTCAAATGTCAATATCGAAGCAGTGCGTGAGAGTGTTGTTGAAAATCCAGGAACATCAATTTGGCGTCGTAAACACAGTTCTTTGTTCCGAAATTGGATGATATTGATGTGGCCAATATGTGGTTTCAACGAAATGGTGTCATATGCCATACAGCCCATGAAACAATTCAAATACTGTATGAGACATTTCCAGGTCGTGTACTCTCTCGTTTCGGTGATCAGAATTGGCCCCCTAGACCGTGTTATTTAACACCTTTAGATTTCTTTTTATGGGGTTATTTGAAGTCAAAGGTGTATGTCAACAAGCCCACGTCCACCCATGCATTAAAAGAGGAAATTCAACCACATTTATGACAAATGGTCATGGAAAATTTCGACAAAAGGGTGTATATGTAGCAGCAAAGTCGTGGAGGCCATTTTCCCGATGTTAAATATCAGGGTTAAATAACGATCAATAAAAAAATAACAACAAAAATACTAAAAACTGTGTTTTCTATTTAAATCACCTTGCGTTAATTCTGGGACAGCCATTAGATCACTTGAATGCCGTTTATACGTATCCATGAGCAACTCGCCGCCCTAACTTGAGGCAAGATTCAGTCACTTATGATTTAAAAAGTTCTGGCTCGTTCCTAGCCCAGGGACGTTTGTTTTGTTTCGGCATGTGCTCAGGTGAAATGGGCGAAAACAAAGGATTTCCCTGACCCGAGGTTGTTTGCTTATACAAATAGACGTGTTTGTCGGGTCAACCCTCTCCCCCTTGGTCTGTGTGTGTGTGTGTATAACGCACAAATAGGCCGACTAGGCCCTATTATATCTATAACCTCTGTTGATACAGTACCTGAGGATATTTGCTCAGGGTCGACCGTGCTAAAGATATATGTCAGTTGTGAACACTTCAAACCGTTGGCCTCGGACCTAGGCATCGTCGACCTGTTTCCGATCTACTCATTGTAAAGGAATAGACTAGTTTTGAAATTTTGTTAATCGGTAGATCCTCCTCAATTTTTTTTACGATATAAATGAACATTTCAACACATTTTTCCACTAATTGTGCGATTTAAACGTTTTTACAATTAGCCTTACTTCAAGTCAAGTATGTAATCAATATTTTAGAAAAGCCCTAAGAAAGTGTGTTTACTTTTGTCTGGTACCGTTCAATCTTTTTTTATCTAGATTCCTACCTGCGTCTTCCACAGTATTGCCCAGAAAAATGGTCCAACCAGTATAGAATTTTGTTATATTCAACGAGAATACTTCACCTTATGTTTTAATCAATGTCGACTCTGAATCTATTTAAGATTTTGAGTTCTCATTTGATCTCTTGGATTTGATGGGCTCGATAACGCAGTATTGAAAAAAATTAATGCTCGGAAGCTGACAATAGAAATTTCTTATTCAATGCCTGTTTCGCAGTTCTTAAAATTTTGGTAAATATGATAGCTTTTAATTTTTTTTCTGAATTGTTACAAAAGTGATCTCAGCGGCGAGATTGTTTAAAGAAAAAAATACATACGCAAGGGACGCATCCGTTTTCGTTCACATGCGCCACACAACATTCCTCTACAAAAACATATGGAATGTAATAAGTGTAATACTTAAGTACCTTATTATATATTGATATTTTTCGTTCATTTTCTCAAAATGTGGCGATGCTACAAAAATAATAACTAAACCGAAAATTACTAGAAGGACTAAGACTTACTTAATTACTAGATTTAAGGAATACTAACGTAAATGAAGAGAGAATAGGTTATGCATATATACATTAGACGAATAACAGTACAGCTTTAACACTAGTTAGCCTTGAATATAAACAATTCTCCTATTAGAAAATTAAGGAAAAAAAACGAAGCCAGAGAAGACAAGTTTTAAAACTAATGAGCTGCTCCTCAAGGAAATTTGTCTGTCTCTCTAAACAGCTTAAGGAGTCAATATAATTGGCACCGGGCTGAGAAAGCATTGTAATAGAGCAAAGAATAGCTTCAGTTTTAATAAGGAACGCGGCAGAGAAACTGCTCCATAGCGACCCCTCACTTACATGCGTTGCTGCAGGCAGGAAATCCGCCTCAGATAGTGTACTATAGTGATAGAGTATGCTACCGCCCTTACTACGCCAGTATGCAGCCCTTCGTAATAACATAAATTAAATACAGTAATAATTGTATCACAATATAAATACATTTAAAACATGAAAAAAAATTATGGACTATTCACATCACGGTATTGTAAAATCATATAGCGAACTTTATTGATTCAATACAAATCTAAACTAAATTATACAATCCATTCAGATAGCAGCTGCAACGGAAAGAAAGTCCTTTATTCAAATCGAATTTTTCGTATTAAAGATAACGACACCTTATGTTACATTCTCGACTTTTCTAAGCCGAAAGACACTTATTACATTATTTTGAAAGACACTTCAACCATGATTATTCTCAAAAACATTTAGCTTCAAAATCCAACACGTAATAAAATTACAAATCAGAGTACTCATATTAGTAATTAATAGAAAACTAAAATAAATACATATGAAATAAATTAATTGTTTATTCTATTGAAATTCGTAAAGTATTTTCAAATTGTAACGGAGATATACAAAATTTATGGAGTTTAAAATTGTAAGATGGATGGGCATCGTTATTGTCACTGATATATTGTAAATTTATAATGTTTTAATCCCCTAATGTTACTAATGTTTTTTTTTTGTAATTTCTTAGCAATTGAAAATGGCAGCGTTAGTATGGTTGTAATTTTTTTTTTTATTTATTATACCCAGAGGTAAGGGTATGACATCTTGAAAAATTGACCGTTTTGTTTAGGCTTCAAAATAAGCCACATCTTAAAATTTTCATTCTTGTAGTTTTAAAGATATGAATGGTAAAAAGTTCCGAGTCCAAAACATCTGTTGTTGTTATAGCATTTAAATTCCATGAAATCCATCAACCCCCATATCCCATTTAAACGGTGGGTCTTTATAGCACCGCCAAGATGGTCACTAAGTAGGTGTCATGGGGTCGTGTTTATTTCAAAATCTTGTTTTTATTTCTGTTTTTGGGTCTCTTGGATTTATTAGACATTTTATTTATTTATTTTTTTTTTTTTATGAAGATTACATGTATTAATAGATTAATGAGATCTAATGATCGTGATCGTGATACTGCGACAAATATCTTATAATAAAATCTTATAGATAAACTTAATATTAAATAGGTGTAAACCGTATTCGTGTTTAAGTTAACACGTAATAATGTGTTGAAGTAAGTTATGTAATGAAATGACAGAGGTCCATAGATTTTCCTACCTTTATATAATAGAATAATTCTTTATGATACATTTTGTATAATTATGAAAAAAAAACGGACTGATGGACAAAAAGCCACAACTGGAGAGGATTTCCCATAAATATGAACGGAGATAAACACTGTTTATAAACTTACTCTCCAAGACAACTCGGGACTAGAATGGGAAAATATAGTACAATAGACCGTCTTATCTTGATCGGTTTAACATCTTGCCCTGGTTCTATCTTTACGATCAATAAACCATCTCAAGTTTCTCGAAGGCTCTTACCATTTCAGCGTAACTATAAATTAGCAGGGCGTCCATGCTTTCATACACGGACCCCCCACCCTCCATAAACAGAAATTAATGAACAGCTTCATTATAGCTAGGATCAGGGCTCAAATCGGGGGCTCTGCCAACTAAGCTAACCTGCACTCATTCTTAACAGGTCTTACTTAGCCCAATCCTGGCAGTATATTTTTACTTTGGCTAGTGGTTTTTAATAATAATGTGATTTATACTGCGAATGACATTGACAACATAAAAACTCGCCGGTTTGATATGTTCGTAGTTTAGACTGTTTCAGGACGTCATATCGAGTTTTCATGTTTTCCCTACTCAAAATAGATTTATTCTCACTTGTCTCGATAGCACCTTCCTGCTCCTAACTATTAACTTCTACTGCTGATAAAAACTGTAACATGTTTTCAGTATTTATTGTATGTTCAATCAATGAAACTACGGAAATATGTCTACTATACAAACACAGAGGTTTGATATGTTCGTTGTTTAGACTGTTTCAGAATTATGAAATGATAGTTGTTTTTTTTTGTGAAATTGTAGTCATTCAATGGCTTCCGAAATTCAGTCGACAAATTTTCCTCTGGTAATTCTACAGCCAGACAATCACGCCTCCGAAGTTTGATCCGGCCTTCGAAAATTCGAAAAATATTTTGAGTGGTGTTGCTAGGAGTTAGTAAATACTGTAGTGCGATTAAGACCGATCGATAAGACGGCACTAATATTTCGACCTTTGACACGGGTCTGTTTTCCGACGTTACACAACATCACTGACGCCATCGGTCAGCCACGTTGGTCAAACGGCTGTCACTCGGCTCATATCATCCGACAGACGTCGAACCGATTTTCACCTGTAGCTCGAGACTCCGCGAGAGGCGCATTCGCCGCATAAATAGAGATTAGAGACCCACAGAGCATGGGATGATAATTATAAAAACACGATATGACAATCTTACAGGCCGCAGATATTAAGCTATCACACGATAATGTGTCTATGTTGGGAAGATATCCAATCTCGAAAATTACTCGTGACTCAGACACGAGCTAAATTTGTATATTTACATCTTAATCAACCTTTTTTTCACGATCCGCGTCCTTAACCAGCTGAGAAAAAAAAATCTATAATAGGTCCTGTGAGAAAAATAGAAAAGGATAGATGCAGCAAAACATAAATGGTTTCATGTATTGATAAGCGATGTAGTGAATTCGAATTATTTTAGATAAAATGAACTTTAAAGCAAAAAAAACCGAAATGGCAATTAATGTCAACGAAAGAATGCCACTGGATTTTAACTGGCGTAAACACTTGGCACTAATGTTAAAATTAAACGAAAAAAAAAAAAAAACTTATTCTGGGACACTATTTACTGTCAATAAAAATAATGTGCAAATATATTTATTTCTCTAACTGACTCAACAATTTAAAACAAAGCATTAACAAAAAACTAACTAGGAAGCTCCTGGATGCATACCTTTAAAGTATAAGTGCTATAACTGGGGGGGGGGGTATGAGTGTACAAACAAATATTAAAATAAAAAATGAACAAAATTGATTTAAAATAATGTTATTTTTTTTCTTTTTTCTTTCATAGCCCCTTTAAATTTACAGATAATTATAGATCCTCAGGCGAATCTATTTACAAATTATTTTTGTATTTCCTGTAGCATCGCTTCATTATATACAGGTTTTGTTATTTTATAAAATTTATATAATGAATAAACAAGTATAATATACATTATACGTGACTGGACTAAACTGACTAATAAAGGTGATGGGGCTGTCTTTTTGATCAAACTTAAAACTAACTTACCTACTAATTCTTCCCCAGTCTGTTGCCATCGATGCGGGAGGGGTGGTTGGGTCATAGTGTTAAACACTGATGGAGGTAGCACTCCTGTGTCAGGATCTAATGGAAGTGTTAAATATATGCTGAGTTAAATTGACCCAATATAATTAATGAATGGTGATAATGAATTGTGAATCGTTAGATTGAAGGAAGATAAGGTTTTTTTTTCTAAGCTGTCTAATTAGAAGATTAAGGATGAGGGAAAAATGAAGGAACATTTGGGTTGAGCGGTTCCTTTACCTAGGAGTACCTGCTGGAATATAAGGAACTGGTTAAATCTGGATTTAAGGGAGCGTCAAATATTTACGAAAATATAGCTTAAACGGTTTGAAGCACGGGTGCTGGTTTTTGGCATGAATGTAATAGACAGACTTACAAAAGGCAAGATAGACGTTCTCTAGATTGTCGCTCTGAATTAATCATAGCACTGTTCTTTAGGATTCAAATAACACTTTCGAAGTCTTTACTCAACGGAATATGAAGTCTCACTGGTCAAAAGTGGCTGGGAACAGAATTACGTCTGACTGAGGACCCCTGTGCCAACTACGAAGGCCGCCTCAGGTAACGACATCCAAGCTGCGTTTGACTACCCGTTGTTTTTATTTTTGGAGCTGCATCCCCAAAAAAGTTTTCGTTAGGTCGAAAGTTAACAGATTTTATTGAATGTTTCTTTAAATAAAGCTGTATTTTCATTATTCCTTAAGATGAGAACAACGTATATAGCACAAGTATGCGGAAGATGAGCAGCTAGAAGGCAAGATATATTTCTACACCATTCAAAGTCGAACAAAGTTACATTATCTTTTTTTTTTTTTATTGATTTATTGGTTTCTTGCTTTTCTTATGTACAGAGTTGAGGGAGAGTAAATGTATTTACAACTGTGGTGAGTTGATACTAAGCAAGTACATTACAGATTATTTGTAATTCAAACGTTTTGAGCATCTCTTTTAAGTTTTGACTAATTGAGGGCACCAAAGTATGTTCCAAATCCTCCTCTTCATTCAAATTACATGAAAACAATGGTGCGATACAAATAAATCAAGATGGCATTTCAGTCATTTCATTTACCGATAAGCACTTTTCTAAGCTGAAATAATGGATTCATAGATTAAAGGCCTAGTTTAAGGATGTCTATGCGCTTATGTAAGGAGGCAAGTTGCATATATTCCCGAATATTCTTATCTCTCATAAACTAAAGACGGTTTTTCTCTCCCTCACTCAAGTAGTGTTACTCAAGTTTTCCTCCATTTTCGCTTATGTTCTTCTTCCTTAATAAACATTCGAAACAATATAGTTTACCAGTACTACTAAAATATGTTGTTGAAATTACATTATGTATTTGATATTATTCCATATTGCAATATTTTCTGAGGTAAGTAAATAATCATTTACAAAAATAATATGTTTATGATCTATACAAAGGAAGCTGGTATTTTGAAATCAAATCTTCAATTGTTTACTAGAAATCATTTTTTAACTATGCAGGTCGACTGTTAATGTATAGTTTAATATTACAGAAAACCTTTGCTACCTGCTTTTACAATATAGTGACAAAGACATTTTAGAAAACCACTCTCAGTTAAAAAGTGCAATAATTAGAAACTGTTTGGCTGTTTTACTTACTGTACGTAAGTACACAGCTGATGTATTACGTAAGTACTGTAAGTGATTAGGACATAAGACTCAAAATATTTTGTGATTAGTATGAATTTTTCATCGCGTTGAATATTAATTTTTTTAAGAAAAAATATGTGGCTCATAGGAAATGTGGCCGAAATAATTCCAGGAAAGGTCCCGTTTCTTATCAGTTGACCACAGCCAGATGGGTACTTAGCAGTGTATATTTACTTTGGCTACTGTTTGATAAGAGTTTTATGGTAATGTTATGTAACTATAACAATTACAATATGTACATTTAAACAATGTAGAAGACCTACAAAATAGCCAATAAAAGTTTATCGTCCGTAAACTATCTGGATCTATCACCAATCTGGAATACATTTTAAACAAAGCTCAAACTGGACGTGACGTGTTTTAACGCTGGTCCTACTCCCGGTGTATTAATGCAAACGAACAACTAATCGTATACATTTGTATGTACCATAGCATTTGTTGTAACTTAACTATCCGAAAATCGATAAATATTTCCAGTCAAATAAAATCTTAAATAAATAAGTAAATAATTCTTTGGCACACTTTTCTAAATGAAAATGTGATCAATCTAAATAGCTTTTATGTCCAAGATTCAAATTACCAAAAACAAAAATTTTCTCTAATTGAAAATCTGATAGAACTTGTGAAGGTAATTTTTTTTTTTCAACGAATTGTGTGAACCATTCCATTGCAACAGTTGACTCAACTGGCCATTGTGTTTGCTACCTACGTTCTTCCTTCGCCAAAATATCCTCTGATTGCTAAATAATGGACAGACGGACAATTAGTACGAAAGCGACGCTAGGCCTTGCTTTGCTGATGAATTGGTGAGTAATATTTATCTCATAAAACTAATAAAGAAGACCTAGTGAATTTCTCGTATGGTGATATATAAAATTTGGATTGTTCAATATTACTATATTGTAAAAGGGATAAAGCTTCCCCCCCCCCTTTAATCTCTGTTTGTTTAGATTTTTTTCTACTGCAAGAAATAAAAAAAAAAATGTTAGGAAAGTAAGGTATTTAGCCCTGAAATGTCAATTGTAATATAATTTTTACATCTAATATAAGCCAAAAATAATTGTAGACCTAGTACTAAAGATAAGTAAAAAGAGTTTGTATTTTTATAAATATTCTGTAAATTAATTATTTTTATCACCAAAAATTTTATAATGTTCTTTAAATGCCGATTGTTGGTTTTTGAAATTGTAGGTACCAAAAGTTATATTTCCATCATAAATGCCTCCTAATGCTATAAATTAGTATTTAAGAAACTCACTTATTTATATATTGTTTATTCATACACGGAATTTATTACGTTTATACGTGGATTATATTAATACAATATAGATCAAGGCTGTTGTCAATATAAATAGTACGGAGACATTAAAATTTCAGTTTAACTAATAAGTCTGGACTTTGAACAATTATAAACGTGTACCATTATAGCAATTTGACAGGATTGCCTGCATAAACAGCATCATAAAATGTATATCATAGTTTCACCAGAATGTCCACTTGGTGCAACCGATGACAATATGACTACAGATAATTTTATGACCTGTACTGTACAGCTCTTTTTACAAGAAAAGAAAACCTCCTGTGCAGTTCCAGAACATTTTAAAATTGTACTATGGGCCCTTGGGCGGATTTTGTGAATGTACATATTGTTTGAATGTTGGTGGTATGAATGGAAATTGTACAATTAAGTTAATTCTCTTATCCCAATTAATAAGGATGTATAAGAAAATTGTAATTTGTGAAAGATCAAATACTCTCATTTGACTGGCTAAAAGTCTCCTGCAATTTCATAATGGGATCATGAGAAAAATGGTCAGGCATATATCTCTCCCTAGAGGTAAAAGCACGCCGTACCAGTTGCTAGGTTTGCCATCGGGGGATGAGTTCATACACGGGAGACACAAGTTTTTTGACTCGTTGCAGCACCTAACCAACCCAGTGTTTAACATTGACCCCACCACCCGTCCCGCATAGAAGGTAACAGACCGTTGGGGAAAATTAGATTAAGATTCAGTTTAAGTTTTCACTTTTAGATGTAAGTTAGTTTTAAGTCTATAATAAATAAGTTGCACCACATCACTTTAAAGATGTTCTGTAAATTAATGTATAATGAACATCATTATACTTTTGTACAATGCAGATCGCAATATATAATGGTTAAAAATTCTATAAAATCTAGCCGGGGTACAGGAAATATAATGATCTATCGTAAATAGATTCATCTATATTGGAATACTGTAATAATGTTTTAACAAGGGGTCATGAAAAAAAAAGTATTATTTTTTTAAATATTGCTTTATCTGAGCATATCCCTTATCAACAGTTTGTCAGTTAAGTTGTTCTTACTGAATGAAAATCAGTAATCGAATGACTATGAATAGTGACAGAAAATAATATCTGGTGTTTTGAAATAGACCCCGACAGTCATTATGGTGGCTAATTGGCCCGCGTCAATTTAACGAGGGTCTTGCCAAGGTTAAATACTAACTAGACGAAAATATAGGAAAATATCTCATTGACCTCTCACCCTGGTCCTATCTGGTCCGAGATAGCAGAGATCAGATCCCGACCGAAGGAGAGGGGTGGGATCCGACGGGGCTAGTAAGTTTCCACTTCCCACCAGGGCACGGAGCAGCACCGGATCTTGGGAATGTACCTCGCATACGGACGGACACATGACCGAGACCAGCCTTGTGGATCAGAAAGGTAATCTAGATGTGCGCAATGCATGGATATTTGGGGGCAGTGTCGCACGTTATCGGCAGCTCTCTGCCCAATCGCGCCTTTGGGCGGTTAACAAAAGAACGGTATCTCGGAAATCTGGGACATTAACGTCCAGCAGATAACATGATGATAATGTTTTGACAGAACGTAGCACCAATTCACATTGTTCAATCATCAGTCAAAATCGGAAATTATATGGGGTATATTTCTCTTACAAACCTTTCGCTTAACAACGCCTTTTTCGTGTACTTACAAAGAAAGCAAATGTTATATATATATGTATATATACATTAATTTGAAAATAACAATAATTAATAAATAAAAAATTGAGATAGCACAACGAGAGTGTTCCTGCATCCTGAAGGGCAACTGAGTCCTCTGAGGCACTCCAGTCCCATCTGTATGGAAGGCTGGTACATTTGATGATCGGAGGATACAAGTTAGAATTTTGCCTACACATATTATCCTATACATCAGCACAGTAATTTTTGGGGATTTGCGTGTACTATTTATGATTAACAGCAGGAAGGGGTTCGATTCGTGATTATATTAGATAGATTTATCTAAGGGTCTTTTCCCTTAGCTCTACCTCGTTGCCATAGTTCCTCCATAGTTTCAGATAATGTTATTTACTATTAGAACGCTTTTATGTGCGTACTTTGTTTCTTACTGCAGTCATTACAGAAGGGGGGGGGGTACGTACCCACAGGATTCTATAAGCTTAAATTAGCTTGAAAAGAAATGAAGCGTACTCTTGCTTCTACTAACCTTGCAATGTAAGTTATCAACCAAAGAACTAGAGCATCCTTGTTTCTTCCATGTTAGCTTAGACTTAGTACGCTTAAGTGATTATGCATGGGTTACTGTTATTTACGGCATCCAACAGTAAATCAAATAAGTGTTCCAAAATACTTTGAAAGCTATTTTAATAAAAAACAAAAAATAACTTACAAAGTCATAATTTGTGATCATAGTTCATTTTTTTTTTTTATCTAATAGCTATATTTTTCAAATTAAATTTTATCAGTGGATTTATTTTTGGGTGTTTACTCAAAATAATATTTTATGATAATGCAGTAAGATAATATAGCATGAAGTAGATTTGACGAACGTCATTTGTTATCTCTAAAGCGTGGATCACATTATCGATACTAATTGCGATTATCTGCAATTGAAATCCATGAGTGAAAGAAGAATATGATCGCCTATCAATTTTGAGAAAATGAAATACGAAGATTTAGTTCGGATTTTAGTTCCTTTGTTGTTTACATGCTATTCTTTGTGCTAATACTTTATTATTTCATTTCTTGTTTTCTAATCAAGAAAAAAATAAATAGATAAAAATTGCGAGAATATATCCTGGCATCATCTCCATAAAAAATAGAAATTGTAGCTCGTTATATTATGTCAGGACCACTTATTATTTCAACATCATTCAATTATTATGTATACGTAAATACGTTACAACAACTAAAAAAATACTTTTTTTTTAAAAACTTGAGTTGCTAATTAATTATGAATTTTAATTTCTTGGTAGGTTGTAATTTTTCTGACGAATTCAAGAACATTTTTTAAGAATTTGTATTCATTTATTCCAGTCTTTCTGCTAGACCGTTTCTTTATAAACAGGTACTGACTTGGCAACGACTTGTTGGCCAATTAGTATTGCATTGTTGCACAAATTATTGACCATATCGAATATGAGAAATGCTATTTGCAAATGTGAATCCGTTTTTTTACTTCTTTATTGAAAGTTATGAAAACTTGTTTAAGTATATCCATGATGATAAAAAACAACTTTATTATGATAAAATTACAATATACCTCATTGAAAATTAAGTAATTGTGATAAATGTTTTCATTCATACCATATTTACAATTTTCATTCGTCGCTCATTCATACAGTAGTTACAAACAGCCCAGAGACTTCCCAAATCCACATGGTTGTCACCTCCCTCGCATGTGAAAGAGGAAGTGGAGTCTTGGGAAGTCCCCCACGCTCCTCCGTTAACAGCGCCACCGGATACGAGCCAGTGGAGACTAATGAAGAGCGCGAGAGGGACATACGCTCAGGACATGATCGGAGAAACTGGCCGCAGCCAGGACTGTTACACATTTATAGCAAGTCTCGAGACCACTGCCGTTTTAATCTCCGAAGAGGATTATAAGGATGAGTAGTGCAATGACTGTGCTAGGGGATTAGGGTGGTTGGATAGTTTACTATGGAATTTCATGAACTTGGAAGGGATGAGTTCGAGAATGTAATGTATATTAAGATCGTTATGAAGGGTTTTTTGTATGTAATAAGGGGTATTTACTATTGTTCTCAGGACTTTTGATTGAAAGGATTGGGTATATATCCAAACTAGGAAGTAATATCAAAATACCAGGATGCACCAGTAAATCATCTACCACAAGTGAAAAAAAAAAGGCATCTATTCCGGAGTGCATAATTCTAAGCTATCAGCAAAATTATCCATGATGCTCAAGTTTAAGTTATGCTAGACTTCAAACATTTTCTCATTGTACACTAATATTAATAATTGTTTGATGTACTAAAAAAAAGGTGAAAAAATAACGTGGCGTGTTTCTATGTTAGCAGGTATGCCGCTGACCGACTGGCGTAGCGAGCACGAGGATGTGCAGGTGAAGGACGAAGATGTAGCACGCGCTCAGGAGGACAACGCGGCGGTCTCGAGGATCGTCGGAAGCCCCTCGCCGAACCAACAGCACACGCACTACATCCCGTATGATCCTGCGCAGGACCCGGCAGGAGTAGGTGAGTAACACGTCCACATATGTCCATGTTTTAGGCACCGATTGCACGCCATGAACCATCCTGTTTAACTCGAGAACCTATTGGCGCCCTTCTTCCATAAGTTGGCTAAAAATAATCGAGTAATTATTAGCTTGTCCATCGACTTGAATACATTCATAGCTAAACTTAACCACGTTAATAGGGTAGTACGGGGGAGACCCGTGAGTTCATTGACTCCATTAACGCATGTTTAATGGCGTCCATCAAGGCTAACGGCGAGGCACCTTATCCAAGAGATAAGACACTAGGCAAGTACTTCCTCAAATACATTTGGAGCGCTATCGGCTTCTTGAATAGTTAAGACAGTTACTTCCAATTACTGAAATATATCTTAAATCAAACGACATTGAGATAATGAAGCGCATTTTTTGGGCCTTATATTGGTCACGACTGTAAAATGAATAGAATTACATGTAGAAAGCAGGACTCTTAAGACAAAAACTCACATCTGTGCCCAATACAATCTCTTACACAGAACGAAAACTATCCGATATACTCGTAGTTGGCCTCACCAAACACTGTTCTCTAGACCTACTTTGATATTATCAGTACAGAATACAAAGTACATTGGACTATGAACTTGAAGCCCCGTTCGTTTATAAGCGGTGGAATTTTTTTTCTTCTTTTATTAAATAATTAAAATCTGTCGAGAAACAATATTATCTTATAAAGAAGAGCACGTGTGGCAGCTGTGCCTCCAAACTAGCAAGGTCAAAACATGTTTCCTTCCTCGTTGGGAAACAGATTCTTTACGCTGTACTAAGGCTTTACTAATAATTTTATAAGGCATACATGTTTTACTCTTTTATCATGTTAATGATCATAAATGTAAAGCATGTTTAGTAATTTGTAATATTTCCAATTTCTTTTGGTTATGTAGGTGCTCTCAATGGTTCCTCCTTTACCTCTCATTGTTCTTAAACGTCTAATTTAAGAGATAACTCTGTTTTATCTTCAGGACGAAAGTTCGTCCTGCAGAAGAGTCAGTACATGCCTTAGAACTTTCATATAGAGGTTAAAGAAGAACTATTCGGGACACCATCTTGTAGCTTCCAAGGGTATCGCTATGTCTAAAAAGTTCATATGTACTGACTGATGATTGATGTTACAGGGCAGTACCTGCGATTCGCGAAGTCTACATTTTCCGTGGAAGAACCTTACATGATGCAGATGGGCCTGAGTGCCTACGAGGGAGGAGGAGGTGGCTCCGAAGACAGCGGCCAGAGCAGCCCGTCACCCTTGGTCAGGGACTCGTCACCTCAGCAACAACAGGAATACACCACCGAACTGCACTCACTCCAGCCGGGATATAACCCATCCCACGAATACTCTCCGTAAGTCTTCTTATCAATTGGTATTCAAATTTTCTGATATGAAAAATGGTTGACATCACGGCGCTTGGTCCACCAACAACAAGCCTCTGAGGGGCACCCTCACTGATATCAGACTAACTACGACTGCACTACATGCCTAGAGAAGACTCTAGGCCCAGCCACCAGTGGACTCTCACCACTGTACCGTAACAATACACCTCCACCGAGGACTCCCACACTCCTTACTCCTCTCACACCATCTTCAAGCAGGTCCTCCTAGTACAAGGATCCGATCACCCTAAATATTTTATATTTCTCCCTCATCCTAAAATTCTAACTAGAGAGCTTAGAAATAAAAAAAAAATAAAAAAAAATAATATGAAAAAAAGGTTTTTAATCAGTTCCTAGGTAAGCCGTTCCATTGAGTGGGAGGAGATTGTGGGTCGTTAGGGCAAGAGGGTATTAGGCTAATCCAGGATAAACTGAATTTTTAGGAGTATAAAGTTTACACTACAATCAATCCTTTTCAGATCTCAGTTTTCAGCATGTTGCAGGAATCCAAAAAAGTAATGTTTCCAATTTTAAAATTTACGATTACTTACTTAAAAAGTCACTCTCGACTTTGTGCTCTTTTGACTTAAGTAACATGCAGGTCCTTTTCACACCGTAGTAATTTTCTAATTACTGAGATTTTTAGAATATTTTATTTCCCGAGTGTTTTGTACATATTGTCGATGTTTGGTCACCACGTCTTGGGTATGGCTTGCTTCAGCCAAATTGTTAATTATTCAAGTCAAATGATAAACTTTCTCAGCAATATACAAGTATTGGTTTTATGAATTTCTATGGCTCTCACATTCCATCCGCACTGAAATATTTGGTACACTTAGTTCATTTGACATAATATTGTTTTTTGATGTTTACAGGCGTAAGTGCGATGTTTACAGTGGTCATCAATGCTTTTTGTTTGTAGTTTGTTTTGTTTTAGACATGCTGAATTAGGTTGGTTAGGAATCTACTTTTTGTTGTAAAGTAATTATTGATTATTTTTTATATTATTCAACACCTGAGTCTTGGACGAGTTGCGGCTATTCCACAGATAATTTTTTTAAGAAAACCCCTTGAGTCAGCCAGCCCCTATCATTCACTTAAGTCTGGATGCCCTCTCATCCTTGATCAAACGGCTAACTGATCCCCTAACGTTATTTTCGAAATGTTTGCATCTATTTTTTAAAGGTGTTCTCAGCTTAATGGAGTGCAACACATTCACATGCTTTGTAGTATTACTATCGTTAAGTAATTGACGTATCATTCTTTAATAGCTGTTAGAAGTAAACAAAACAAAACATAGAAACATGTCAGTGCAATCTTCTAAATCTTGGTTCTTAACCCTTATAAACTGTTAAACGGGTGATTTATCTACATACGCATTTTTCTTCTACAAGCAATACCGAGGGACTCCGTCAAGACAAAGGGGACCTTGCCTTGTATTTTGTTGTTGGAGTGTGCTCAGAGGTTTGAGACGTCATCAGACTGGCTGTCGATTGTTCATTTCTGTCTTATTGTTTACCTGATTTCTGTCTCGTGATTCATAACTGTATCACCCTCCGTACCGTGAGTAATAGTATACAATAGCTGCCCAGTCCGATAGTTGCTGTCGACAAGACCTTGACGATAACTTGGTCAGTACGTAAAAACAATGACCTCAATGGCTAGATCAGAAAAGGGACACAGCTCGTCGAAATGACTCACCGTTAACCTAGTTCCAGTTGGTGACAAAGACGGGCCAAATCTTTTGTAACAATGGATCTTATATGTACTAATTGTTTGCAATCGAAATTTTCTTCGTAGCCATGAAATCAAAACTTCTAGTATGCACTAGATCATGATATCCAGAATGGACTTCTCAAACCAATAAGTTCACTGTACGGTCAGTGCCTATACCGTGTCACGATATTTGGAGAGGCGGTAGGTTTGATCAATAAGATTTTAGTAAGTACATGATAATTTTGAGTGGGAAGTAAAATAAATCAAAATCAAATATTCTCTTGATTGTAAAGGTTAATGATGATGATTTACCAATGTTTTTGTTTGCGCTGCTGAACTAGATGCATGGGTTTTAAACCGTGGATTATTGAGAGTAAGAAGGTAATTTTAAATTTGCTTACTTCTTTTTTTTTTTCTTTCATAGCCCCTTTAAATTTACAGATAATTATATATAATTATAGATCCTCAGGCAAATCTATTTACAATTTATTTTTGTATTTCCTGTAGCATCGCTACATTATATACAGGTTTTGTTATTTTATAAAAATTATATAATGAATAAACAAGTATAATGATATACATTATACGTGACTGGATTAAACTGACTGTGATGGGGCTCACCTTTTTGATCAACCTTAAAACTAACTTAGATACTAATTCTTAACCTAATTTTATCCCGACAGTATGTTGCCATCGATGCGGGAGGGGTGGTGGGGTCATAGTGTTAAACACTGGGTTTGTCAGGTGCTGCAACGAGTCAAAAAACTTAATGTGTCTCCGGCGGATGAACTCACCCACCGACGGCACACCAAGCAACGGGTGCAGGTCAGCGTTCTTTAACCTCTCTCGAGAGGTATGTCAGACCACTTTTCGCATGATCCCATTCTAGAAATGTTGGAGACCTTTGGCTGTATTGTCAGTCAAGTGGGTAAAATTCGCTTACATAATCAGCCAGAACAAATAAACTTATGTTAAAAGAAGGATGCAAATAGATTTGACGAGGTTGGGAAAATGAGTTTATTTACGATGCAATAAACGCTCCTATTCTATGACGTGTTACCATCGACAGCAAAAACCTTCCTCTATTCGTTCCCGTTCATTGTCAAAATAACATCGCTTTAACGTTACAATGCTTTTCTTTTTTAAGTGGTTTGAACCGTGTAAAAAGCAAGTGATTAATAAAATACATCGTACGGCTTATTGTAAAAAAAACGCAGCACAGGTCATGTTCATAGCATAGTACCATATAATTTTAAGCATTGATAACTTGAGCCCTGTTCAGTCAGACACAAGTTCCGTTGTCTTACGACTTGATGCTCGAATTACAAAAGCTTGTCGAGAGAAGGTGTGCATGGCATGTGCGCGGAAGCAAGTCTCACTTAGTCAAGCGGTACTAAGTGACCGGGCTGCTTGGTCAACTTGTTGGCCTAATAAGGGCACTTTTGGTCGCACGTGGGACATCCCAACTGTGACCCCGGATTCATGTAACGCTATGCAAACTGGTGGTACTTAGAGAGTAATAGCACCTAATTAAACCGACAGATCCGAAGATGCTATTGACAAACTGGTATTGTGTAACCATAAGTACATGCTAAAATATCAATTTAAAATATATGTAAGCTAAATGGCTGGAATCCAATCTAAAATTATATATAAAACGTAGAATATTTGTTGAAGTTCGTCTTGTACATTGAATTTTTTTAAATCAAATGGAGTCTTTCATAGGAAAAAAAAATAATTATCAAAAAAAATATCATCATTTCTTTTCGCATTTTAATCTTTAACTTAAATTAAGTTACAGAGAATACAACTTCTAAATTTCAGACTTATTAAATCGTGCTGACATTTCAAAAAGTGTTTAAGGTGCATACATACTTAGAGGCAAGATGAATCTAGACGCATGTTTCAACGTAAAGCCTCTACCTGACGCACTTGTTATAATTTGAATTTAAAGTTTTGAGACTGTATGAAAACTATTGCTAAAAGCCACTAGCATTTCCAATTAATACAAGGATTCCACCGTGTTCAATGCGTTCCTTGTAAGTCATTGGTTAGAATGTCAATCAATAGTTTCTATATTAAAAAAAATATAATAAAATGTATATAATGTCATATACCTTAATCTTTTCTTCAAATTCGATCTTATTGTTGAATTAAGTAAAACTAAAAAAATACTACACTTTAAATACTGGACATTTACTTAATGCTTCCTGTATGTTATATGAAATAGCACTTTCATCAGCAGGAATCGAAAAATAATATCTTTATCTTAATGGCTTACCTCTTGCAAGAAACTGCACACTATGCACTATAATCATAGTTTCTCCGTCAAACGTTAGATAAACGTGTGGATAGCCAATTTCGAAAGAGGCACGGCGCGTGTCGAACCAAGGACGCGACCAGTAAACACTCCAATTTTGGAAGTGAACCAGTCAGCATTGTTCATACTCCATGTTCTCCCTAAGCTCTTCTACATTTTATCTATAATAATTAGCTTTTAGTAAATTCTACTTTTGTTTAAATCGAAGCAATTTTGGTCATTTTATAGAAATGAACTGGGTATTTTTTAATAAAAGATTCATGATGAAATTCCTTCAAGATATAATTCCTTTTTTTTAAATCAAGTTACCAAGTGGCCTACCAAAAATTTGTTTTTTCTGGTTAAACAAGGTAGCATTAATATGTAAACGAATTTAAGAGCGTAGGCTTTGAAGAAAAAAAATCTAGTGATGATTTTTGTTTAAACTGTAAATTTCTGAAATATTAAAAAAATGAATAAAAATTTATTTCTGGATTTAGTTTAGTTGTTAAGTCTTAGCCAAAAAATGATCAATGCAATGTGCTTTGGGAACAACCTTTTAAATTTTTAAACGATTTTATTTATCCGGCGTATTTTCATCTAAACGTTGAACTGCAATCCTTTTTTTTTTTTTCTTTTTTTTCTATTTGAGTTTTCGACATAGCGGCGTTTCGGTTTCCCACCGTTGACAGTCGTTATTGATTGCACAAGCAGAAAGGCAGTTTCTTTATCTAAGTGCATTAAGCTGCGTTTGCTTCGGGAGTGCGGGAATAAAATGTGCTGACCGCCTGGCTCTCTCTAACCACCCATGGTCCGTCGTGTAGGACATTCCTTCGTTATAAAGTTGAGGATACAAATATAGATATGCTCCGCGAATCCATAAATTTATAATTGCAAGATATCATCCAATAGAAATTTTATGTTAGTTCGCTACATGAAAACTACCAAAATAAATTGAAGGTAAATGAAACTATTTAGACTGAGGAATGGTTGCCCCCCCCCCCCTATTTGATCGAAGATTTTTTTTATAGTTACCAAAATTATCTTATATCAATTAAAAAAACTCTCTATTAAAAGTCTTTCTACTAAAATTTACATATATATATTCTTTTTTTTTTTTTTGGAAGTGAAGGAACAATATAGTTAAGCCAAGTTAAGGGCGACAGAATCTACGAACTTCTTCTTTTAATAAATACCCGTGCTTGTATTTTGACCATTACTTGCGTTTCGTGGGATCGTTAAACATTCATACACGAACAAAATCGAGACAATCGTACAAAAGTACCTGAATGTAGGATTACAAAATATTTCCATTAGAAGTAGATTAGGGAATAGTTCAAGATATAATATTTTGCCAATTAACTAATCATTAGCAAAAAATATCGAATAAGGGAAGACAAATGACCTCCAGAAGAATTCGGTAGATGTGTGAAATCTACCCTGCTACGTTCTTCTTTAATACGTTTCTAGATCTTTAACCCCCGAAATGAGGCTGAAATTAAGATTGGCCCGACTAACGAGATCGGAGTCAACCCAAGGAGAGAGGGAGGGTACGATGAACGACACCAAGGTAGATGTCATTGACTCCAATCGAAAACAAAAGGTGCTGTTTACTATAAGGGCGCGTTCGAACCAGGCGTTGAACCCTCTTATGTCAGAAGACCAGGTCAGCGTATCCCCGACCTGCCCCAATCACCTTCTGCCGTAGGCTCCTTACGTCTTCTAGTCCTTACAGTTCCACACTGGGTCAAAGTCCCGATTTAGGTGGACAAAAACATTTTATTTTTTATTATATTGTCATAACAAGAAAATTATAGAGCATAAATTATACGATAACATTTACTCATACCACTTAAAAATTAGATTATAGAAATAAACAACATGAAATTGAATTGGCTAATAATTATCATCACATGACTCTTCATGAAACACTCAGTCAAACGAATCACGTACTAATCTTCTAATGGATGAACATCACTTGCTACATGATGTGTTTGATATTGAAGGTGGGACAAATCAGAACTTCCAGCGGTAATTTCTCGGTTCTCTTTCAAGGCACTTCTCTAAGTGAGTTGATTACAGGATCGAACGTTATAAAAAGCATATTCAGCAAATCTATATTCGGGGCGATTCCGGTTTTGAAAGAGAGGACACACGATCGAATATTGGGGATTGATGTGATATTCAATTATATATCATTGTAAAGATTAGGATTGTTGCTGTACCGTATTCAAAAATGGGCCTGGATACATATGTATAAACTGTATAAATTGAAAAATTAATAGCGAAAAAAATACAACTTTTACGTAGTTTTTTCGAAATCTATCATAAGATACACTTGCACTTATTTGAGTCAAATTTTAAATTAAATAAAAAAAATTACTTACCCTCTAAAGTCAAATCCATCTCAGCAAAAGTAATATTCTTCGCTTCAACCACTTATGACTCGTCACTCTGCAATGTTTGCTATAATTATTACCCCGAGTTGTGACCTATGGTGGGTTGTTGTTGTCATGGGATTAATTAATCGATTCTTTGAATTGACGTTTGTCCACCTAGCTTTTACTATGCGATTCACTGTGCGTTGGCTGGTCCTTTCATTTTTTACAGACTGTCACTAACTCTCCCACCATAAAACTCATGCTGTTAACATTGGCGAATCCCAAAACCTAAATTCAACCACTGGGCCTATTCGAGTCCGGGCCGAACACAATAATCGCAACATTCTTGTAGCTTGGATTAGAATTTGGTGGACTGCTGACGCTTCATCAGATCAGATAGGAAACTTGGTTGCTTCATTTTTCTAGACCTCGTACGGTATGATTACTTATACCAAGGCGGGTAGCTATTGGTGTTATAATACCTCTGAACTTTCTAAAACGACTGCTCAATCCGTTCATAATTGTTAGGTACACAAAATGATATTCATAGCAAAGGGCAATGCATTTAAATATCTTGATTTGGGCAGAATTTTCCGGATATTATATATTTCATGTATTTATATATATATAGATGGTATCTATAGTCTTCAAGTGCAGTTTTTGGAGTAAGATTTTTTTCGTGATTCCAACTGTCAGTTAAGAGACAACTACACATCACTTTGTTGTTTATTTCATTATCATAAATAATTATAATCTCTGTTGATTACCTTATTCGTCTGTCTTCTAACCCATGATGCCTTATTCAAGATGTTTTGTCATCCCTGTAACATACCAAAACATACTATGTAATTGACAATCACTTAAAATGCTAGTTTTATTACAAACGGTGTGATTTACGCTTGTACTTAAAGATAAAGTTTAAATACGAGGCGCTAGATTTTCAACAGATAAGAGTGATTTATGAACTGCATGGCTACTCGATCTCGTTACGAATTTACAGCCGTCAATATTCAACAAATACTTTATTTCAAAGCTGGGAGTGTCACATAATATTTAAATGGCATATATGTGATTGTTTTTATTAAGTGGCAATGTAATGATACGACAATCAAATCTGCACATCCGAATCTCTCATTATCATTCAACATCCTAGCGTCATAATTATCTTCCAACTTATCAGTTAGGTTTATGAGTCATCTGGCGAGATATTTTTTTAATCTAGTTGAAACCAGGAATAAAATAATTATTTTAAAATATAGAGCAATTACTAGTTTATCATAATAAGTTCGGAAAGGATTTAAAACACATGAAATGGCTGTACAATCGATGTATCTTAATCCTCAAAATAACACTTCCGAGTGCAAAAAACGTTTTTTCAATCGAGAATTTAAGAGAAGATACTTGTCTCTTTTTGAGAAGACATTTTTCTGATTGGTTTCTCTAAATTATCTGGAAATATGGCAGCAGAAAGGATTGAATTGAAGTGATATTCAGTGTCCATAATTTCATCCCCTTTCTTGCTCCAGGATAAGCTACAATTTGAGTCTACATATTGTTTACTATTTTCTTGTGGAATGTTTCTAAATTTTCAAAGTTTCAACCTTACCTTAAGTTTTCGTTTTTTGTCTAAAAACGATTGCACCCCCTTGCCGTATACGCTCATGAAAAAAAATTCAAATGTTAACAGCACTTGCACGATTAACAATAATAATCTCGCAGCTTAAAACCAACAGCGATACGTCCCAAATATAAATTATGAACACTGATTTGAATATTTTTATAATAATTATACATATAAATTTAAATGTATATAATATTTTGTAAAAATGTATAAAATGGTCCCAGGAATGGAATGAACATGTAATTTGATAATTTATGAACGTCAAATTAATTCTCTACATTGTATGTTCACTTTGTATCTCGCGTTCCAGCTTCTGAGTCTTGAAACCTTGTAGATAAAACATGAAACTGATTGGCCATATTCAGAGAATGATTCGACTTAATCGCCGATAAGACGCGTTCAAGAGGACCTTCGCGCAACTTCCGATTCATTCGTCATTCATTGCTCTGAATAATTGGCTTTCAGCAATCACCAATGACCCCTCAGACATTATTCGCAGTCGATTCCTTGAATGATAATGTAAAACTAAAACACATGAAATCGTTTAACAGGTACGAATGTAATACCTGAACACCAACAATGTTTTACATCATTTCTTAAATAAATTCAAAGGAACCAGTCATATTACAAAAACTTCAGATAAACTTTGAAGTGTATTAAATTTCGCGCTAAATGTACTCCATTAAATCTTGATAGGGCTAAAAATAAGTTCAAACTTCAACTCACAGTCTGCTGCCAATTTTTACCAAAATTTCTACAGTAAATGTTTTATTTTATCTAGCTTTGTTAATAGCTTGCGTATTATGCAAAATATTATTTATTTTGAAGCATTTTACAGTAAGCCTCTATTTATCTATCAAATAAATATTTGATGAAACAAAGCTGAACATTAGCTTTGACTTGTTTTGATCTGAGAAGAGAACCTGCGTCTATTAAATTTCACATTATTTTCAATTTCGCCGTATTCAAAGCAATAAAAAACCATCAAGTAGTCCTGTATGTGCCTTTTTGTATATCTTTTTTTCTGGCAATGTTTCACTGAAGTTGTGTGAGAGCGTAGCGTCACAAGTTAGATTAGGATAGAAAAAAAAAAACTGTTATTTCGAAATACTGGTTTTTTATGAAAATTTCATTATTTAATTTTGATCCGATGTTGGATTTTTGAAATCTGTACTATCGTTCTTCCTCCTGGTTCAAACAGAGGATTTCTAAATGGCGAGGACTTCGAAACAGTGATTCTTTATCCCTGTGAAGGTTGAAAACTGATGCAGGGTCGCTTATAATAGAAAAAAAACACCTTTTGTATTACCACGCTGTAAGATAACAGTGCTCCAGTGGACAGAGCACCCGACCTAAGATCGAGCGGAATCAAGTTCAAGGAATGGTGAGCTAGTGCTGGTTTTGAAGAAGAACTTCTTGTAGCTCCTTGAGACATGACGTTTTATTTCTTAAATGTATAACTCAACAACCAGCCCTAACTCGCAGAATCTTTATAATAATTGTTGCAAACAATGCAGTAAAGGAAAAAAGTGTAGGTGATTTATGAGGTTACATCTTTGTGGAGAGACAAAACGTTCTATTCCTGAAATGTATAACTCAACAACCAGCCCTAACTCACAGAATCTTTGTAATATGTGTTGCCAACAATGCAATAAAGAAAAACAGTATAGGTGGTTTATGAGGTTAAAACTTTTTGGAGAAACGAGACGTTTTGTTTCTGTAATATAAAAGAATTATTCAAAATATTGCTAAAGCTTTCGTCGAGCGTAGTTAAAAAAAGGCCAATAACTCTCTCAGAAAGGTCGTATTTTGAGAATTGAGGTCCTTTGGTAGGTGTTACTAGATGGTCGAGGAATGTGCTGAAGGATTCATGAGCTCTAAATGCTTTCTATCTCTTGAAAACCCTTGAAGTTGTTTTTCTGACCCTTTCTGACATCTCTTGATTGCTGATGATCGTTAGCGGTCGTGTTGATGGTGCCCCGGTGACGTACGGCCACTTGACAGAGTGCCTACGACATCCCCAGATGGCACACTTGGGCAGGTACCTCCGGGCCCAGCTGAGTCAGCCCGATCGCCGATCGCCGTTCGGCCCCGAACGAGAGAGACCCCGATGTGTCTATAGATCCAAACCGGCCCGACTGTTGTGGCCGTTATCACGCGCAGAAAAAGCCGCGATAGCAGAATAGAGCAGCATCATCTGTTAGTCGACAAGAGGCCAGGGAGCGAGCACTATCTCCTACCGTAAGTCTTATCCTTAACAATTAGTCATCCTCTCTCCTTCGTCCCAACTTCATGTCAATCCCCCTTCGCTTTTCCATTTCTCCCTCTTAATACTCATCTTATCTCCCAGCAACAGTATAAATCTACGTACAATAATAAATCTATGTATTCAATTAAAATATCTCACGATCGTAATTTACATGATCAATTGAATCGAGTAATGCGTACTAGCGAGTAATACAACAACAAAATAAATTAATAAAAAGTTGTTTTATTACCTCCCTACTCCTCGAAAAATTTTAGATTAAGGACACAAATATTAAATTTGATTGAACATTTTTCATTCCAAAAAAAAGATGATATCTTACTGCCACCTTTTGGTATTAACTAAAAACATGTAATCGTATGAAACTATAGGGTAATTATTATTTTTTATATCCTTACTTTGTTTAGAATTGTTTATACATACGTAAAAGGTAATGGTTGATAAAATTATTTATCAGTTCCCGATGTAATATTTCCTCGTTACTCCGTGATAGTGTTTTTGTCTCCCTCATTTATTGGAGATTATTTTCTGAGATCAATCAAACACAAAAACAATCATATTTAAGTCCATTATGATCATATCAACAAATTTCGTTTTATTATGATAAAACATCGCATAGTCAACAAGTACGGGCACTTCGATACAAACATTTACATCAGTCCAAACATAAGTTCAAGCTTCACCACTTGTGGTTCCTATCTGTGTAGGATAAAGGAGCCTACGTGGGAGCAGGTACGTAGGTATCTTCTCTGTCGTCTGCCTGTCGGTATAAATGTTTACATGTAAATAGTAGTCATAAATGAGAATACATCCATCTGAAATTATGCATATTAAACATGGAATTATGATGTTTATGCATAAATTACAATGCAACAACGGGGCTTTTTAGTCCTTTCCATGTGGTTAGTGCACGCTGACACAATTAAGACGGTGATCAAAATAATGATTCCATAGATATTCCAAAAAATGAAATTTTGATCATCAGCAAAGCTTCCATTTGTCATTTAATGTCCAATTTCAAAATTTTTAGCCGTTTAAAACTGTCTCTATTTGTTGAAAGGTCGTTTTTCGGTGTCCTTGGTGCTTCATGAAATCATATATGAAGCATTAAAGAGACTATCGCGTTTATCTCATGATTCACTATCTGCGTTCTTCATGTCTGTTATATATTTTTAAGTGAGTTAATTCCTAATTGATTAAACAAAGTTCCAATTCAGTTACGAGATTCAAAATACTTTCATCCCAGGATAATATAGTTTGAAATATTTAATTAACCTTGGAATTCTTACAAAATCTTGTGTATTTTGGATTTTGACCAACATTTTAAATTCCATTAAATACGGCATTTTGTTATGTCTTATTCTAGTATTTATTTACTCACCTTCTAATCCAGAAGGCTGTAGCTAAGAGTGCAACAGTTAATATGAGATGATAATATTTGATTAGAAACATGATAATTCTCTGATCAGTTTTGATAACTTTCCCTAGATTTCGTATTATCTCTATTACTCATACTTAGAAAACTGATCGACTTTCCAAACAAAATGATGATTAGATAGCGATAGATAGATCTAGTAATCAGTGTAATTTATCATCGTTGGTGAAAGTGGGTTTTTTTTTTGTTGCTTAGACTAGGTTGATGATTGGTTTTCCTCTTTAGATCTGATGGCTCTCTACAGACACTTGCAGGCGTATTCTCTAGTCAGGTAATTATTAAGATATTTTTAAGTACTCAGGAACTGAAGATTTTTGCGTAGTTTTACCTCGTGTATCCGTTCCGATCTGGTGAAAACGTATGTAAAATCATTTCTTAGTTATTAGCAGTCAAATCTCTGCTTTGCACCTTATATGTAATGTAATGTAAACATGTGAATAGCATGATGATGTGATGGGTGTGTAACCGTGCTGCTACAACAAAACCTTGCGGCAAACTTACCTCTTGTTTAGTTATAATTGATATAACGTACAAATATTTCTATTAACTATACTTTGTATTTTCAAACAGTAAAAATAAACAAGGAATTAAAGATTATTATCTGTTTAATCTTATCTTGAAAAAAAATTGTTTTGACAAACCAAACAAAAAAAGAATGCGAAAATGTCTTTATTTAGGCCTGTAAGAGTTATTGACACTTTTAAAAACAATAAACTTTCCACTTTACTTTTATGGAAGTTGTGAAATTATTTATCAAACAGTTCCTAAATCCTTGTAAATTTATTATATATATATATTAAAAATTTGATTTATTTGACAATTCTTTCAAAATTGCTGGGTGTGAAAGACCTTTGGCAGATAGATAATTAAGGGAATACAATTACATAGAAACACAGACTAGAAATAAACAGGTATATTTAAGATTATGTAAACTAAACGTGTGCTTTGGTAGTATATGATTTTACATATCTGGTTGTGGGTTTTTCGTCTCTTTTGTTTTTCTGAGCCGAGCTGTAACTGTGCCCCAGTTACCTGAATAATAGCAACTAATAATGATGAAATAGATTACAAAGAAATACTATAATTCATCATGAATTTTAGATTTTAGACGAAGTTTTAGATTTTTGAACTAATACCAACAACTGCTCCACACCAAATATTAAAATGTGAAATATTTGTATACCGATGGTGTCCCCATGATATTGCTGCTACTCGGATGTCCTAAAGTTTATGAAATCTTACCTATTTGTCAACTATAACTCGTTTAAATCATCTTTTAATTATAAATTATATTGTATATTGTCCTTGTTTAGTTTGTAAATACTCTGTTGATTAGTGATAAGCTGTTACACGTCCTTAAAAATTAAATGCATAGCATGTAATATGTATACTATATATAAACATTTTTTTTTTCAGTGCGATGTACAATAGAGCGTCTTATAACGGTCTTCAGACGTATTACAACACGGCGATGTCAAGCCCTGACGCAGAGACACCAAACACTACGCCACAGCAGATTTGGACTACAGGTAAAACGATGATTTGCCAAGTTTTGATACTTTTCTAATAAAGCATTTTTTACATTAGCGTACGTCATAGATTACGCTTCAGATTGGAAATTACACAGAAGGCTTGGTAGACGAGGCCTACACGAAGGTCCTAGCATTAAATGGCTTTTGAGGCCAGCGATTATCAAACGGTATTGCTCCTTGTAAACACTCCGTTAATACAAGCTAGACTACGCTTCAGAATCATTTATTTTCTTGATAGTATATTTTTAAAGCAGCCGATTTGAATATAGGTAATTTACGCTAACATCAGCGTAACTTAGCACTAGCTTGGGCTAACGTTTCTGAGTTTACAATCGGACATTTACTGTTTTTTAGATTTACTGTGGAACATTAGTTTTTGTAGAGCGCTAAGCTGCTTAACCAAACGGCTCCACCATATTCAACCAGCCAGTAAATTCCCCCAAAACTCACGTCACAAAGAGTGGTTTCCCTAGTATGATCTAATCTAAATAAAAGTTTTGATATCCAAAATGGTAATATTTATATCTAACTGAAAAATTACTTTAATTGGGTCAAAACGTTTTTAAAAACCAATTTTAATATTTTGTGTTAATGTTGGTATTATTAAAACATCCCCTTAAGAATATAACATTTTCTTATCTATGTCAATCGAAAGTCGTTCCGGGATATGTGAAATATTTTGCATTGATAAAAAATGTGAGATAATACCAAATATGAGATCATTCACAGTCACTGACTAATAATCGAGGGGGTATATTCTCCCTGCGAATATACGATTGGATACGAATAACGCTGAACTGATCACATTTGTTTACATGCTCATCGCAGGGGTATTGAATATTAATGTATGTATTTCCCTCCTGCACTTCTAAACAGGATGATGACATGTTCGGAAGAAATCCGACCTTGGGTGGAAGATGATTGACGGGGATATTGTCTATGTTCGGGCGAATTTGGCAATATTTGACCAGTTTTTTTTCTCTTTAAAACCCCTTTATTTATCAACATTATTTACAAGTAGATGAACAAAATTCAATGTACAATATTTGCAAATTTCTCCTCTTGCTGCATACGCAGATGTATTGGAAGGAGGGTAGAATTACAATAACAATATTTTGTAAGTTAAAACGTCAAAATACAAATATACAGGACTAGGTGATGGGGCTCACCTTCGGTTTACAATGTGGGAAACTTACATACTAAACTTAAAAACTAGAACCTAAGACTAAAGCGTCAATTATTTGATGTAAGTGATTTGACCAGGTTTTTTTTTTTTTTTCTTTTTTCATAGCCCCTTTAAATTTACAGATAATTATATATAATCTATAATATATAATCCTCAGGTGAATCTATTTACAAATTATTTTTGTATTTCCTGTAGCATCGCTACATTATATACAGGTTTTGTTATTTTATAAAAATTATATAATGAATAAACAAGTATAATGATATACATTATACGTGACTGGACTAAACTGACTAATAAAGGTGATTGGGCTCACCTTTTTGATCAACCTTAAAACTAACTTACATACTAATTCTTAACCTAATTTTTCCCCGAAAGTCTGTTGCCATCGATGCGGGAGGGGTGGTGGGGCCATAGTGTTAAACACTGGGTTGGTTAGGTGCTGCAACGAGTCAAAAAACTTAATGTGTCTCCGGTGGATGAACTCACCCACCAACGGCACACCAAGCAACCTCTCGAAAGAGGTATGTCGGACCACCTTTCGCATGATTCCATTCTGGAAATGTGACCTTTATGACTTGAAGGTTTGCCTTAAAATGCACAAACTCGCGATGAGTTCATGTTTCACATCAAGCGCTGTACTTCATAAACTCAAAGTAGGTAGCCCTAAAATCTTCACATCTCTTTTCGAAAATCGAAAAGAAACAATTATCGGAATGATGTAAGCATTAAAAAAATTGTAACTCAACATATAACACAGCGTAAACAGATCGTTCTTATGTTTAATAATCATGTTTAATAATGCGTTCAGCTGAAATTATTTTCTGCAGTGAATTGGATACAGTAAACCCGTTGATGGCTGTAAACGTACTGAACCATTGCCCGTAACGAAATCGGCCATACAAATATAATTCTATTAAAGTTTTCTACCGTCGGCGGATTGTCACTGTTTACCTTACAATTACCTTCATGCGCTCAACAGTTTTCATATTTTCCTTATCTAACGGGCTCGTGTAGTCAACTGTCAATGTTTAACGGATGTCAGCTGAGGCAAAATTATAGTTTTGATAAAACCAGTACGTTACCGATCGCAAACCCTGTAAAGTAAACGAATTCCGAATTCTGAATTCAAGAAATAAGAAAAAATGCACATTTTATTGTTTTTTCACTACTTCTACAATTAATCTATCAAATGTTAAATTACAAAATCAATATTCACAATTTCATTTAAGAGAATCTCAGTTCAATATGTTTCGGCTGTAATACAAGTATTCGTTTGAATTATCTCAATTTCTTCGTTTACTTTATATTTTAAAGGCCACAAAACTGAAATAAATTCAACATACCCATGAAACAGGGTCGCAACCCATGGGTATGCACACTTTCTTATCTAATGACAAAGCGAAATACGTGACTTCAAAATATTATAAAGAAAATTCACAACTATTTTGTACCAATCAGCCAGACAATACTGACCCAACTTTGATAGTAAGCATTACTCTCAGTCCACTATTACAGCACAGCATTATACAATATTACCAATCTAAACTGAAACCTGGCTCAACACGTCTAACGTCTTTGTCAAATCGTCATTCTCTATTCGACGATACTCACCGGAGGTGCACGTTTTTTTACCTTTATCTCATACTTTTATTTTTTTGAATTAACGGTTTCAGTTATTTTAATTTTCAACCGTTATTTTCACAATGGCGAGATCCTCTAAACAATGCCCTATATACTTAAAATACTCTGCTTCTAGTGACTAACTTTCAAACTTGTTTACTTTATTTTACAAAACCCTTCATAATGATCTTAATATACCCTACATCCTTGAACTCATCCCTTCCAAATTCACGAAATTCCATAGTAACCTATCCAACCACCCTACTCCCAATAGCACAGTCATTGCACTGCTCCACTCATCCCTATAATCCTCCTCGGAGACTGAAACGGCAGTGGCCTCGTGACCTCCCATAAATGCGCAACAGTGGGAGTCCTGGCAATGGCCAGTTTCTCCAATCATGTCCTGAGCGTATGTAGCTCTCGCGCTCTTCGTCGGCCTCGCTCCTATCCGGTGACGCGGCTGACGGAGGAGCGTGAGGGACTTCCTAAGACTCCGCTTCCTCTTTTGCATGCGAGAGAGGCAACAACTATGTGGACTTGGGGGGCCCCTGGGCTGTTTGTAAATATTGTATGAATGTGTGAGTGAATGATGAATTGTAAATATGGTATGAATGAAAACATTTATCTCAATTATTTATTGCCTATTAAATATAATTTGCTGGACTTTATTTTAAAGATTTTTTAACAATAAAATTTTGCCATTGAAAAGTTTTGTAGTTTGGTAATTGTTCGTTCGTTTGTGTCTTACGCCTTTATCCGCTGTAACCTATGACAATGGTAACCCCAGTGGAATCGAACCTACGTAATTCAGTAACAGTATCGTAGACATATAAAATCTTATGAAGAAGTAAGTAAGTGCTGAGGTCTGAAGGTAATGAATTAAATACATTATTCACAAGACAATTTGACAGATTCTAACTTACTTACTCTGGGTAAGTTTAAGTAAGTCTAATGAGTTCCTTAAAGTGAACATATAGAGTTATGAGCGATGTCTCCTAAGTCATTTTGTATAAACCATTGTTATACCCATGAATTCAACGATATCCTGGCTTTGGACAATTAAAAAGAGCATTTAATTTAAGTATCATCTTTGACAAAAATGCCGAATCTTAATTTATACGGAAGTTATTTTGTGCCGATATAAAATCTACATTTTCATTTTCTGAGCCCGGTTAATAGTTAATGACGTAAGCTTAAATCATATGCTAATGTAGAGTATCTTATTCCCCATTTCCGCTAATAGAAGTTGAACGAATTGAACCAAAGTTAACGTATAATTTGTACCGAAACGCGAATTTTCAAAACCCAGGGCATAAACAAATGTAAGAGTGTTAAAATCCTCACATCAAAGATGCGTTCAGGAAACAGTGTATCCATAAATGTAAAAATACATATTAGTGCACTACAGGACAACTGCTCCTTTGCAATGAAGTGATCTCTTTAAAACTTGCCAAAGTGTGCCAAAATGCATGGTCCACTACTTATTTGTACTACCTCCTCTTCTAACACCACCTCACCTAATGTATTAATGACTTGCTAGGCGCAACTTAATTGGGAAAAAATTGGTTGTTACGACAAAATTCTAACAAATACAGTTCTCACTTCGGTGTGGTCAATGACACTCGTCAGTCACATAGTGCTGCCACATGTGTGGACTTCATCTCAATGTGATGTCAAGATAGAATTAATCAGCTATCATTAAAAGTCTGAATTGATAGCGACACAGGTACCATTTCTATATAAGTATCCCCTTATACTTTCAGTGGTCTGTCATCATTAATATTGTTTGGTTGCAGGTGGTGGTTGCGAAGAGTACAGTAGCAGTTCCGGAAGCAGTATCAAATACTCTACATCGCTGCCCGCCTTCACCACAGCCAGGTTCCAGAGGAACTTCAGCCCGTCGACTGGGGCTTACCTGGGCCAGGAACTCTGGCCGGCCCCTGCGTCCCAGACCAACCCCTACCCAGCGGCAACGTCCCTGTCGGCATGTCAGTATACACCACCGTTCATGCCCCTAGCTTTAAGCCTCTTATATCCAGTGTCCAACATGAAAGAAGGTTCCAATAAGCGTGGACCCTTAGGAAGAATCCTGCACTCCTTATCAAGTGCTTTTTCTAGGGTCTGTCGTCCGTCTGAATATGGATGAAGGATATTTTTCAATATAACAACCCGTAATTAGCCAAGCTGAGAGAGTTTACACTTAATGTACGGCGCACGGAACTCCTGGGGTCACGCCTATTGGAGCAATTATCGCTCATTCATATGGCTTAAGGCGAATCGGGACAACTTTCATCAAGTCGTTTTTTCCTTTTTCTTACCAAAGGTCATTACTTCAAAATTTTGACAGGGGTTCGAAAGTCACTTTTAAATCATCTAGGTTATCCAAGGATCAGTTACCTCCCCAATTTCTACAACGTTGATAAAACGATTTTGAAGATGAGACTGTTTTTCAATTATTCTATAAATCAAAACTACTTCAATAAATTTTTTAAACCTACTTTTCACTATAGCTCTACTTTTTAGCAAATATAAAACCTGTAGATAGCTATAATTTTCGTGTTTAAGCATTTCTGTAACATAACTTCACATCTTCGACAGCATCGGAAGTTCTAACATCACTCGTCACACTTGAACTGCCTAATTTCCATTATTATTATTATCCATTATTAAAAAAACACTTTTATACGGTCTGTCGTCGAATATACCTTAAGAATTCCATTATTTAAAGAAGACGCAAAACGACTGCCTGGGCTTAGAATGAATTGAAATCCCAAACTCCATGTGGTATATCTAATCGAATAAAATTTTCAAGTTGTCCCTATTCGACCTGAAAATATAGCCATAAGATATTTAGACTTCAACCTCATTTTGCATAACCTGTTGGATTTTTCATTTTTGTGTATATCTCTCCAGAGAACATTTTCAGAAGCGTCTGCCCATCTGTTTCTCTCTGTACATCTCTAGAGAAAGATGAGCTAAACTCAATAACTACCATTAACCATTTATTTAGAGTATCGTTTCATTTTATGCCACTCCGAAGAGTCACTGCCTATTTATATTTTAATGCGTGCTACTGAGAAAGTCAGGCAATAAATCAACGATGAATGTTTTCTTTAATAGCTATTTTACAATCAATATTGCATTGATGCTAAAAGAGATTAAATTACTCTTCCATTGTGTACGCGTAGCTCATCTACCGGGATTTGAATCCACGCAGTATCTGAAAACCAAGAGCCGAAAGGTATAGTTGAGTGATCGCAGCAGAAGTTATTTCCCGCGAATCGTGCGTCACCCGTATGTTTTTCCTCCGTCCGATCTCTGCTCCCTTCTGCTGATACCACGACTGACTCACTATTTCCAGATCCAGATCTTTACCTTGCTTTGTAATAACGACTGAGACGGTTTCTTCAATTTCTTCTTCAAAAATTTCTTCAATTCTCATTACCAAGTCCGAAGGGATTGTCGTTACTTAACCGTTGCAGAGAAACCTTTCGTCTGTTTGAATGTAGTATGGCAGCAATATTTTAACCATTACAATTAACTTAAAGTATTGAATATTTATTAAATGAGTGTGTTTTTTTTTATATCGACTGATGAATTAGTGTTAGATTTTGATAAAATTTAAATGTGGACAACATTTCGATTTGCTATGTGTGTCTGGATCAGCTCCTAGTATGAGACGATTGGATATATTGACCAGATATAACCAGTCAACATATTACACTGGGGCCTGATGTCAGAGCGTTGTCCAATAATAATTTCGATGAAAATTTAACATCTCTCTTTTATCAACTATGGCAAAATCCGAAAAACTCTTCTACTCATTTATATATTTATGGCTGACAATAAGAACCCAGGTAAACATTCGTTCCACAAAACTTCATGTCAGTCTCTTTAAATTAAAAAAATCACAAGCCATTCGTACGTCATCATAAAAAAAAAAATAACGCGAAAAACATCAGCCTATCTCCATACCGAAAAACAATTTTTAAAATTAACTTTTCTGATTTTTTTTTTCTTTTTTACATACTATTAGATAAAATAATCAATATTTTTCAAAGCCTTGCAATATTTTGCAGAAGGAGCCGGTTTGAAACCAGGACAACCCTAAATATATTTTCTTCGCGATGAACACCCTTTAATTCATTTACACGATTCCGTGGCCTATCCACCAACAAAAAATTCTAATTTGATATTTATACTGTGAGCAAATTACTTCAAAAAAAAGTTTGACTTTTTTCCAAAATATCTCTTACTATTGATATTATATGTACAGTTAGGTATCCTAAGGACATGGTATGATTGTATTTATTCATGGTTATTTACCTTAAGTCACGACCATTCTCTACAATACGAAAAACTTGTTTGAACTTACTGGCCCACTGGCTCGTATCCGGTGACGTGGCTGACGGGGGAGCGAAGGGGACCTCCCAAGACTCCTCATCCTCTTTCGCATGCGAGGGAGGTGACAACCATGTGGATTTGGGAGATCTCTGGGCTGTATGAATGAGCGAGTGGATGAAAATTGTAAATATGTTATGAATGTATAATAAATATCACAATTACTTATTTCCAAATGAGGCAGATTGTAATTTTATCATAATACAGTTGTTTTATTATTATTGAGCTTATTTTAAGTAAAATAAAATGAGAGCTATGAAAAAAATTTGAACCTATTGCCAATATATATTGAGAGAAACTTGAAGCTTTTTTTTTTTTTTTTTTTATTTAAATAACTTTCACGCAGTATAAATATCAAATTACAGTTGTCTGCTTTCGAGTGTTCCTGTGAATATTAACGAAAAAATGCTTCTATAAATAATGATCATATACCAAACATTTCTTAAATTTATTTTTACTAATTCCCATTAATGTTTCTAAACACATTCAGCCAAGTGTTTAAATTGATTTTATCGGTTTAACATAGTAAAGCATTTTTCTTTTGACTCACCAATTATACAAAATAAATCGTTGTGAGTTGAAAAAGACTGGACGCCTCAATAAAGCTCTTGACGAATCTCTCCTTGAATAAAAAAAACCGTCTCAAAAAAGTGTGACATCTCGTTGAGGGAGTAGGAGCAATTATGAGCGGAACGGGATACTCGGGGCTGTTGAGCATAAATCAATACAAGACGTCCAGCTGGAAGAGGAATGACTCCAGTGAATTTGTCGAAGTAATCGGTGGAGAGGTTTTTGCTATGGACCCTTATTAAAGCGGTGCCTGGCTGTTGCTGAGGCCGATTTATGATCCTGATCTCTGGACCTCGCCGATAACTCTCCGCTCTCGGCCGTGGCGGGGTAAACAGCTCTGAAACTGGATCGTTCCAAGCATTTGTCAGTCTGTCTGTGTGTGTGGCACTGGGCTATCGGGGTTTTTTTCCCTCACGTCTGGGACTAACGGTGAGGTTTCATCTACGGCGGGCAGGTACCCGGACATAGCCGAGAAGGCTTTACATTCGAACGGGTACGCAGGGATAACCTGGCGCCTGTCTGTCTGTCGGTTGTTTTTTTGGGATCGTTTCAGGGTGAAACCATCATCGACGCTGTTGTTTGTGTATTTAAACTCATTTGAGGAATACACCGATGGCAGCCTAAAAAGCCCCGGGGAGGAGGCACCCCAGTCCTATATGGCAAGGTTACAGATAGCGATTTACAGTACAGGGGGTGTGAAGTTGTATACAAAAATATCCTCAAACACATTTGCAACAGAATTTGTAATTGGTTTCTATTTGAAATATTCAGTTTTCGAAATGTAACCTTAATATTTAATTCAAACTTATTTATTGTGACAAAATTACAATCTGCCTTATTGGGCTATAAATAATTGTGATAAATGTTCTCATTCATAACATATTTACAATTTTTATTCGTACAATATTTACAAAATGTCCAGAGACCTCCCAAATCCACATGATTGTCGCCTCCCTTCCATGCTAAAGAGGGAGCGGAATCACCTTAATAATGGATAAATAATGATTTTTGAACAGTCAGTTTTTCTGATGCCGGAGCACACTCATCGGTAGGTGGATGTAGATAAAAATATTTTAACCACCTAGCTTATATACGACTACATCAGTCCAATCCATCGATGTTTTCATTTTCATAACCATAGAAAAGTCTTATGTCCTCCCAGTACAACGGAGCCAACACGCTCTGTGAGACAAGCGTAAAAAACTGTCGAAAACAAGTCCAGTTGATCTGAATGTTTTATAAACGAAATGAAGGAAGTAGGAAAGTTAAATTCAAATCGTCCCAAACCGGTTTAAAAATCTATTTGTAATGATGCCTTACATAATGTTTATTGATAGCATCAACCATGCCATAAACAAAATTTTTAAATGCATTCGAATAGAAAAAGTAAGTTATGTATCATCCAGTTATAACATCTGAAACCAGACATATACAACGTAGCGTTGTAATTGAATCGAGCTTACAAATCTCAGATCAAATTGAATGAATTTTTAAACCCTAAATATAATTCCAATATGAAGAGTGTCTATATAATACTCCTTCCTTCAGATGCCCTCAAATACATTTGCAATAGAAGTTTCGTTTGGTTTCTGTTTGAAACATTTGAATAGTGAAGTAATTCTTTATTGTGCTAAAATTACAACCTGCCTTATTAGGCAACAAGTAATTGAGATAAACGTTCTCATTCATACTATACTTACAATTCATCATTCACTCGCTCATTCATACTATATTTAAAAACAGCCCAGAGGCCTCCCAAATCCACATGGTTGTCACCTCCCTCGCATGCGAAAGAGGAAACGGAATCTTGGGAAGTCCCCCACGCTCCTCCGTCAGCCGCGTCGCCGGGTACGTTCGAAGCATTTAGTTATCGAAATGTTACCTTAATAACGGATATAAAAATGATTATGGAACAATTAGTTTTTCTGATTCCGGAGCACACTCTTTGGTAGTCATGGCAGTTCTGAGCGATGGCCCCTGACAAGTGGATCAGGGAAGAGGCAGGATCTAGGAGAGGAAAGGAGCCTGTGTCGTTAGGGATCCGACACTGGGACCTGCGCTAATGACCCTCCTTTTGTCATTTGTCATAAGCTAATGGTTTAATATATTAACAATATTCGAACCGGCTAGGTTTTTGTAGATGTCTCCTCTCCTGGTCATCATCCATAACTCGGCCGTTTTTGGAGGAAAAAGTGACGCTTTTAGAGTCCCAGCATAATCTCTCATTTGTCTATTTTGGCTCCTAGCCTACTTGAGCGAGTTGAGTCTAGCCGACAGGCTAGAAAAAAAGATTTTTTGACACATTTCGTCAAAAATCGTCTGACCCAACTCTTGGGAAGGTAAAAGCAGTTTGTATTTCAATCATGCTGTATTCTTCCATCTTTTGGATTCAAATGTATCGTTGCGATTGGCATTCATCGAATAGAAACAAAGGGGTTGTCTAGGTAGCCGTCATTCAACTTCTTTGTATTCTCATATTCTTCATTGCGTGACTGTTAATAAAGAAAATCAGCCTAGCCACGTAAAATAGAATGCTACCAACTAAGAAATAACAATTCATGAAAGAAAAAACGCGGTTGCTTACTTAAAACTAGAATAGTAAGCAGAAGACTGCCTAGTCCATAAAAATAAATAATTGATTAAAAATATCATATCATTATCTTGAAAAATTCTTTTTTTTTGAGAAATTGAAAATTAAAAACAGATCTCTGGTCGCCGAACGTCCCTTGTATCTTTAAATATATTATTATATAATATACAATACATACATAAATTAAATAATATGTAGTGGAACGTATTAAATTTCTATTATTGTTAGCGGTATTTTTATTTTTATCATTTCGATATGACTGTGTGGTTGTTGGCCTTTGAAATGTTTGATGTCATTCTGACGAAAACTGAGGCTGTTTTTTTGGTCCGAATGAAAGTTGATTTTATGTATCTTTTTTTCTACATCTGGCCGGAAAGAATTGTCAACGCGTTTCTTCCCGAATCAATTCCTTTTTTTTTTCTAATATTTTTCAAGGTCTCAAGGAGGTTAGTATATTGTAGATCATTTGTCAAACATACCGACTACCGAAAGGATAAAAAATAATGATTGAGAAGGCCTGAACGAATTAGACGATAGATCGCATTGGCGCTCCATATTTTATGAAGATTAAAATGAATAACGAAGACGATTGTTCCTGGTGCATTATGGACATGGTTGGATTCCTGGTAAAGGAGCAGTTGACATGCATGGTTATGGTCGGAGCGATTCCTTAAATCCGACCCCCGTCAGAACAGAGAAACACACACTCCACAGACAGCAATAGACAGTAGATAAGGCTTCCTTTCCCTTTATCTAGGGCCTGTCAGTCGACTATCTCCTCTGTCTATGCTTGACTCCAACACGTCTTCGCTATCTAGATGTGCAACTGTTACAACAAACACTTCACATTTTCGGAGGATTGTCTGTCGTTGCATTTGACAATAGACAAGTTCGACAGGGAAAAATCAATCACGCTCCTCCGTCACTTACGACCAAGGCAACCCAAAATTTGTTCTCATTTTACTTCTTTTGTTGAATTTCGGAAGTCTTATTGGAAAAAAACTGTTTTACATTGTCAGGACTAGGTACTTTACATAGAACACAATAAATGCCTGTCCAAAAATCGCATAAGTAGACTTTCATTTCTTTCTAAATTAAACTAGAAAAAGCTTCGAATGAATTAATATACCACTGTGAAATCTTACTGGTTTCGAAAATTATAAAACATGGCTCAGCGACAATAAATACTACACGATGACAAACAATGAAATACACAACCTTTGACAGAGTTGATACACAACTACTGACGGTTAACAAAGTCTAAGTATTTAAGTTAACTTACACCCATCGCAGAAAAACGTTATTCTTTAAAAATGGTGAATTTTTCTTCAATATTTACATAATACTAAGGTACTGGATCCATCGGATTATCGAGGTTAATTAGCGAACTGGTCGAGTATGCTGTTTGCCAATATATCTGGCGCACATTTCCATATATCGAGAATGGCAACATGACTGGTAGTAATCAATTTTCATCAGATATTTCTATAAAGCCCAATGGTAGAGGATTTATTTATTTTATCAATTATTCGTCTGACAATCTTTAAGTCTGTCTGTCAACATAGATGTCGTAAAAATTATTCAATTGATCTGAAGTCGTTTAGTTATTTTGCACAAAATATGCCGTTTCTATGTTGGGAAAAATAAAATAACGGGAATTGGGGGGGGGGGGGGAACAAGCCACGTTTAGCTGACTAATAAGATTTCAGAATTCGAGAGTAATAAGCCAAATGAGATTTAAAGATCCTTTTATTTCACTCCGTTATCCCTATTGCTACAACAACGTAGACATAACATATTTAATACTGCTCATCTTAATTTTAACGGGAAGCTATTGGCTTCACATATGTTTAAAAAAAAAAATTTGATTTCTGGCTTCAAAATTTGTCATATTTCAGCTAGATTAGGTCCCACAGGACTTATGAGCCTAAAACTTTTTTTCTCACTTTAATGCATTTTTGCTTTAAATCTATCTTAAGAGATCCAGCTATGAACAAACTCAAAAAATCTTATTAGCTTACGTACGGAGTGCATTTTTTTTAGTATTTCACAGGAAAAATCAGATCATAATTCTGCATACAACGTCATTCATTTCGTTAATAAAACCATTTCTACTAAAAAAATTTCATTTATTACTTTTTCCTATTTATTAAGTTTACTAAATATTCTTAATTCATTCGGGACATACTACTTATACATACTGCTATTGTACTATTTTAAACCCGTGACCGTACTACTACACCAAATAGATTATTTTAATTTCTACTTTTTTGTTTAGTTAATGTATGTTTAATTGTGCATATTTCCGAATCTTCACCACTTCCTCAGTTCGTAGCTACCTGTGCAACTTGTAAGGTGTTCAAACCTCCAGTAAAAAGCGGAGGACATACAAGAATGCATGCCTAGTGTAGGTCAGAGAGGCTATAGGCTCCTCTAGGCAGAGCTAGCGTACGTGACCCACACGGAAGCTGGCAATTTAACTGAGTACTCGTCGCCGCCTCTATAGTAAAGCACGTTTTAAGGCTTCATAAAACCAAGACACTTCGAGAAACTTCTGACTTTTAACTGTCCGCAATACCTCTGCAGTCTCACGGGCTGTGCTTCTACCGGAAGCAAACGGAACAACCTATGAAACTAGCATCGCAAATAATGAATCGTATAATTTGAAAAAAAGATTTATTCTGGGCTGGAAAGCTCTCCTTTCTTGTTTGCAGCCACCCAACTACCCTCTAATCCAAGTATAAGGCTACTCCTGTTTACGGAAGTTAAATTCATTACCCACCTAGAACCTAAGGCCATCATATCACATAGAAGTTAAATAAATAACAATATAGAAACATATTCTTACCAGTTTTCAAAATTTTGACGCTTCAACAAACATTTTTTTTATTTTTTATTCAGTACAGAATGTGTCATAAATTCTAAAGAAACAAATACCTTACTTAAGTGCAGTAATATGCTATATATAACTTTTTATAACGTCAATTATATGCCTTATTGGGCAATAAGTAATTGTGATAAATGTTTTAATTCATACCATACTTACAATTTTCATCCTCTCGCTCATTCATAGAGTATTTACAAAATGCCCAGAGACCTCCCAAATCCACATGGTTGTTGCCTCACTTGCATGCGAAAGAGGAAGCGGAATTACCTTATTTTGGAACAGTCAGTTTTTCTGATTTCGTGGCACTTTCATCGGATGTACAAAAAAAAAATTTTAACCACCTAACATATATACGAGTACATCAGTAAAATCGATCGATGTTTTCATTTTCATAACCATAGAAAAGTCTTATGTCCTCATAAGACAAGCGTTACCGGCCGTAAAAAAGTCCAGTTGATCTGAATGTTTTATAAACGAAATGAAGGAAGTAGGAAAGTTAAATTCAAATCGTCCCAAACCGGTTTAAAAATCTATGTATCATATAATGGTGCCTTCCAAAATGTTTATTGATAACGTCAACCGTGCCAGAAAAAAACAATTTTAAATGTATTCTGAACATCGAATAGAAAAAGTAGGTTACATATCTTCCAGTTATAACATCTGAAACAAAACATATACTGCGTAGCGTTGTAATTGAATCGAGCTTAAAAATCAATAGTAACCTATCAGGAAACTATTGAGTAGCAATTTTCAATTTTTTACGAGAGGTGCACATTAAAGACGGTAGCATGAAAATTCAGAGCTACAATAATAGGCTTTTGAGACAGAATGATAGAAATTGTATATTTATTGTTGTTTGATTAGATTTCAAAATGTTTTATCAGTCAATTTGTTAGTGCTTTTCACTGGTGGTTTAATTTTAGTTCTAAAATGTAAAGAAGTGGCCCTTTCATTCTCCTCTTCATAGTTTCCCTCCAATCTATGCTCGTAGTCTTTTTTATATATATTTCATGAAAAAAATTTAGTTCATTAATATATTAACGGTTTAATGATCCATAAAAGTTATGAAAATCCATTCTTTGTGTAAGGATGTGATTTCATCATGCATCCCAGGTACACAAGAAAGTTTTTTTTTACTTTTTTAAATCATCCTAAGATAACATTACGATAAGGAACGAGTAACTTAGGGCAAAAGTGGTTCTGGAATCTAATCTGAAGGGCGGACTGGCCCCACCTGACTCCTAGGACGAGAGGTGTGACTCAGCGAACGCGACAGATTGTGTTTACTAACAAGTCCCCTGCAGGCACGCAAACCTCTCGTTGCAGTCCACCTGTATCTAGGGCAGTGGGTCTTGTCTTTACGTATCTTGTCTTCAGGCAAAGGGGAAGATCTTTATCGGCAAGAAGTAGGAGGTGCGAAGTACCAACAGCAATACGAGTGAGCTGTAGAAACAATGGTCAACAAAAATGTTTGATTACTTGAAAAAAAAAAATTCAAATGTAAGCTTGGGATCTCTTCAATAAATTCAGGTAAATTGTTTACAAAATCACAAAGTAAGCATTAAAAACAAATAATTAGTCGCTCGATAAAATTATATGCTTTCAATGCTTTTATTGGTGACTTTGTGACATTTGCCAAAATGTGTGAAATTTCCCCAAGGCTTTTATTTCAATAAAATGTTTCAACTTCCTTTTTGGTTTCTAATTAGAATTAATCTACAAATAACTGTTATTTATATTGCTATACGGTTATTGCTTTTTATGGTTTTTAAAATAAAAGTTACTCCCGGGAAAAACATTTGAGTTTCTTGAGGCCACTGAAAAGATTTGGTATAAAATACTTTTTTCACTTTACAAAAGTACAACAAAGTCAGAACTTTTGAGTATCATATGAATAAAAACGTGCCCGCATTTTCACGTTTAATTTTTTTTTTTTTTAATCAAAAGCTAATGAGCATATTTTGAGTCGTTCTGGATTATGATAAAATTTCAGATTTTGCAGATGAAAGGCGAACCCAAATGAAATAGTACCTCTCCTTTCGCTGATGGCGATTACTCATTCATTAGTCAAGACTAAATTGTTTGTACTGTCAACAACTGATCAAAACTGAGCGGGAACCATTTATGTTGATTGTATCAGCTTGACTGAACATCAGTTACAGGCAAATGAGATGAGGAGATACTATATGATAACAGTAAACTTATAATTATTGGCACCTATTTAGCCACAGTGAGAATTCTGAGCTTATGTCAAGTTTGAAATCGATTGAATAGAAATATTGTGACGTAATATAGGCTGGGCTAAGAATAAAAAAGTGATGTCGTGTTTAAAGTGATGAAAACCATTATTGCAATCGAAAAAATACATCAATCTCTCACACCGTGGTGAGTTAATTTGGATTATATGGGACGTGTTAGTAACATTTTAAAAAGACGAGACGGGTTAGTGGCCATGACATGACGTCACATTAGTGGTGGGCCAATAGGAGAGAAGACGGCAGTCCTTTGACCCCTTCAAAGGACACCGCCATGCTCACCTGGCTCCCCTCCACTCTCACACCTGGCACCGCCATGTCCCACCGGCTTAGTGCTGTATCGATTAATTACAGGCAAGCAACCCATAACATTAAACATCATTCATCCTAAAAAAGAAAAAAAATGTACTAGATACCATTTAGTAACAATAGAAGTCTAACTAAGAGGTAAATAAAACTGTATTGATAATTAAACTCAAAACTAGTACTATTAAGCCATCTTTTTTTTATGGAGACTTAAATTAATTTGTAATATATGGGGTAAAAATGGAGGGAATTAAGGAAAATAGCATGGTAACGACTTCATATACGTTCATCTTGATTCTGCTTAATATTGTCATAATCAATGCTTTATATTGTCCTTAAGTTTATTATTTCCCAGCCTTTCTGTCTGTCTGTGTGTTCTTTGATAGTGGTCGTAACAAAATTAAATCGATCTGAAGCAAAGCTAAGAAGTAATATCAGGTCGAGTCATAAGTAACTTCCGATGCAGCTAAGTAGAATCTATTGTTCGTATCTACCCGCTATGAGTTACCATGACAACAAGTTTTTGTTTTCACTATATAGACGAGGCTTCAGTTAGTCTTTTGTCAGAATTTAGTGTACAGCTGTTTTGTGTGATACACGTTACGTTAAACGGTTTTTTTTAACCTCTGAAATGGAGAGTCAAAAATTGCATATTTGTCATGTAATGCTTCGGGAATTTAAACAAGGCAATAGTGCTAGGGTGACAGCTGAAAAAATATGTAGTGTATATGGTGAAGGACTAATAACTAATGATCGGGCAGTTAGAAATTGGTTTATAAAATTCCGTTCAGGAGATACGACCTTAGAAGACGAACCGAGGGCGGGACGTCCTTCCGACTTTGACGACAACCTTTTAAAGGCAATATTGGAGCAAAATCAAGAGGTATACCACATTTTACAAGGTAGGAATTGATTAACTGCCAGGAAGATGGGAGAAGGTTATAGATAATAGTGGTGAATACATAACTTAATATAATTTTGTTATTTAATGAGAGCAAAATAAATGTCTGATAAAAAAACAGAAGTTACTTATGACTCGACCTAAATAATTATGGATGAACAGATGGCATTAGTTACAGAGGTAATACCTTAAGATTTACTGTGAGTTTTTTTTTAAATGTATGAACAATTATTGTGAAAGTGACTGTTTCACATTGTGATCGTTCATTTGTATCTCTTTTGAGAAGTATGATGAAAACTAATTCGACCTTCGCCTGGGAGAAATAACTCTAAACCCAGCAATCCGAACCTACAACAGAGAGACGAAAGTGACGAAGAATCGGAAGTTAATGAGATAGAAGGTATTCGGGGAATGGATAAGTGAGAAACAGTATTCCTGGCAATGGCACTTCATGTGTACCAGGAAGGATTACTTCAGATGTACACGATGAGCCACAACGTAAGAAAAGCCGATACTCGACCAACACTGTACATAAGTACTATAATAAACAGTTGTCTTCAAGAATCAAAACGACAATAGCACCTCTAACTGGAAAGAGGACAGTGATACTACAAAATTATAACCTCAACCACATTTATTTGTGATGCAGACAGTTGCCAAAAAATAATTCAAGATTTACGATTAATCGCTACTAATAAGTTTGAAACAAAACAATGTTTTAAAAGTACCACTTACAAATATTTTAGAAAATGCTACAAAATTTTACGACGAAAATGATGTGAATTGTTTCACTTATGCAAATCCTGATGAAAAATCCATCTACGTAGTGATAAGGGGAGTTCTATACTCAAAGACGAAGAGGTGCTGAAAGAATTACAGCCAAATTTCCCAGTAATTAAACTCACAAGATTAAATAACAGCGACAAGTAACCAAACCACTTTATGCCGTGGAATTAAAAAACAACGAAAACGGTAAAAAAAACATACCACTTGAACAGGTTAAATTACTCCTTAGCCTAGGTAGAACCTAGGTAACAACTTCTAACAAGTACAGTGCTTTACAGTGCCCCAAAAGCTTATAGGGCATAAAAAAGAGACCCAATAAAAAATGTGTCGGGGGTTTACAATTATGGTACTTCACGTAGTAAGGTAAAATTATATCCCAATTGTGGTGGGCCACATAGTGCCCCGATGTTTGTCCTAAATTCAAAAAGCCTAGACAGATGACCATGACATGAACAACTGCCTGATAACAGGCAGTCAAACTACGCTGCTGCCCCCGCGCCACCGCTTAACGCTTGGTCAAAAGAACATCTCGAGAGGCCAGGCCAACTGAATCTCCGGACCCACAGTCCAGTAACGACAACACTACATTCGACAACTCAGAATATCTTTTTGGTTTTATTTTAGTATAATCAAACAGTTAATGCCAAATATTGAATCATTCACAAATCTCTTTAGCCACATATTTTCAACTTCAAATGATCAGCCCTTAAAAAAATTTTCTCGAACAATGACAACCCTTAATTGGAATGCAAATGGTTTAAAACCATATGCCGTATGCTGAATCACAGAAACCCACCTTAAGTATTACGTTTAATGGGGTATGACATTCACAGATGGGACAGAGAAACCATAGGTGCCGCTATTCTCATTACAAAAAACATATCACACACTGAGGTACTTCTTCCACATCTTAAAACCCTAGAGGCAGTTTTATTAAAGTAATTTTAAGAAATAACGGTGCCTTAAATATTATAGTTACATATCACCGACCGGGCAGTAGACTAGTACTGACTGACTTTCAGGACATCTTCATTGGATCGTCGACCATGTTGTAATCTGAACAGCAAACATACAAACTTGGACTGCAGAAATTTAAACAACTATGGACTACGATTATTGACTATAACAGAGAACTTAGAACTAGAAGTATCACGACGAACTTATTTCAATCCAACACACAGCTAGGTACAGACCTGACATAATGGACATTAATTGGTAGTCTAACTTACCCTCTACATCACAAAGCTGTAAATAACTAGGACTCCAGACCACATCCCCGTTCTAGCCACCTTCAGGATATGAACAAAGATAAGAAACATAGTGTTACCCGGACTGATGATAGCTGGTAAAGTCGAGGGGGACGTATTTGCTTTAGAAATGAATAATAACTCACATACAATACCCCTGATGATATTGATGAAACAATTCAACGTTTCACAAATGCAGTTTATCCTTTGATACAGAGAATATAACTCTATATATTTAAAAAAAAACTCGAAATGACCACAAAATACAACCCATAAGATACCAAATTATATTCTACGAATGATACACGATAAAAACCGAATTTGAAAGTGATTGTGCCGAATGAAGAAATGTCGTGCAATCAATTATCACGACTCATTCGTCTGGTATGTGGACATAAACAGAACTAATTTTAGGATATAAATCTGCAGTTTCACCGCCGACACATAACGGACTAACAGCGACTCAAGGCGCAGATAAATGTGAACTTTTAACTATTTATCTGATACGTTTTCCCTTTATAATCGAAAAGACGAAAACATCGATGCACTGGTTCAAACACACCGGACTACTTCACATAGAAATACTACATTTAAACTCATTACTCCTCTGGAATCTGCCAAGAACATTAAATGGTTGGCAAACAAAGAAGTTCCCCATTGTGGTAAGGAAAGCCATCGCCCTTCTTTTAAGCGTGTTTAACGAGTCTGGGATAATTACTAAGAAAATGGAATTTTTTTCATAAAACATAACCCTTCGAGTTATCGACCGATCGGCTTGCTCAACACCACCTAAAAATTACTGGAAAAATCAATCAAAACTCTTGGCTTCAAAATTGTTACCCACTTGATGCACCGAATGACCGACTGACCTGAATGAATCAATTTACATAAATATATAGACAATAATATAAAAATAGACTCTATACTATTGGATCCTTCCTAGATATAGCGTCAGCATTCGGTACCGTCTGGCAAGATGGCCTGTTATATAAGTTTCCGGCTCCAAAACCTCATAATTATCTTTAAAACATTATAAAACCATTTCTGTCCAAAAAAAACAGTTTCAAGTCCGCGACATATACCATACGATATTTAGCACAGCAAGAAGAATTATTGCAGGTGTTCCTCAAGGAGCTATACTAAGTTCTCTACTATTTTATTTAGATTTCAGTACCTGTAGGTTGTAACATCGGCCCTATCAATGTTCGCTGATGTCATCCTAATTCTGTCCATAGAGGAACTATTGGAGCTTCCATAGTTGAACTTCTAGAGTCAATCAGCGAAGTATACTCCTGGTTGAAAAACTGTAAATTACAATTAAATCCTTCAAAATGTGAAACGAATTTTTTTGCACAGCATAGCTATACCTTCAAGAGATAAAGATATAAATTAAAAACTTGAAAACTTAACACAACGTACAAACTACTAACTACTATACACTAAACTATACCCACTCATCAATAGACACACATCACTAAAACATACTTGTACGAAATTACCAATACTCATTTACACTTGTCCTGTATGGTACTGCACTAGCGAGTCTCTCAGGACAAGGCTTCAAGCATTTCAGAATAAAATACTCGGACTGTCACTGGGAGCACCGTTAAACAGGATACCAAAATTCATTTAGAATTGGGAATGCCCCAAAATCCCACCACTTAAAAAAACTTGCAAAGAGATATTTTGGCCGCCTGCAATTATCTTCAGATGCAGTCTCATTCCATCCAAGCAGACCTGCTGGATAGGTTGCAGACTCAAGCCAAGGGATGTATTGACCTTAAATTTTATTTATTTTTATTTTTATTAAAAAAAGTAAAATACTAACTCATTAGTCCAAATAAATATATCTATTGAGATAATTATTTCCATGAAAAAACTTCTTTATCATGTTTCGGTCAAAGTGGATATGTATACGAGTAGTTCGTTTATATGCATACGCATTTCCACCACCCAATTCTAGTGGATATCGTGCAATGTTCGTGTAACAGCTTAAAGATATGAAAGTTCTGGTAAAAAGTCAGTAACACTAAGACTGGTGTCCGTATAGTTTTTGATGGAATCGTCTATATACAGACTACTGTTTTTCTGACGAAATTTTGGTGCACCCGCGATAAATCGAAGTAGCTTTGATAGAAATATTTCTATTGTCGCTAGATTTGACTGTTTTGGTTGTCATGTCGACTTGTGCTCGTTATGACTAAATGGGTCTTATTTAATTGGCCAAAGATCGGCAGTTTTAGCCTTTGGTTTAAAGTTTTTCGAGTGTATGCGTTCCACGTACTGTTATAGGTAGAGGATGATCAATGACAAAATGGGGGCAAAGCCCACGGACGGAGGGTTACTGGATTTTCTGATGTTAATTTCTTGTTATGCATGCTGACTGACTTTTTGGTCACAACATTTTGTACCAGAATCAAATCCTGAATTTCAAATGAAATTGCTCAACTATCTATACTCCTTGGAGCCTCGTCTCTATGAAATGAAGGCCGCAAGAGGTACCCTCAAAGTTTAGTGCCACACATATCCCTTTTATACACTATTGTGAAACCCCATCAACACTTGACAAATACCATTCCTAAATAAGCGCCCGGGTCACCTAAATTCCTGAGTGGGCCCACTGAATGAGGACCATTAAGGATGAAAGTGATGACTGGATCCACGCCAAATGAAAAACAAACAGGTTTCCGCTGATGGCAGTCGGATCCGGTAGAGGCAAAGACGCCGCCCAGCGAACTCAGCACTCGGCACCGTAAGTAACTCGACCGCCCGCCTAACTCTCTCACACCTCGGCCCTAGTATAATATATCACCACTCTATGAGGCTAGTGCGTAGCCACCTAGCTGCTCATTTAATGTCTTCTCTCCAGCTGCACCCATTGCCGAGGGGTGAGGCCGTACTTTGTAACAGAGACGAATCAATCGCCTTGTCTGTTCTACAATGGCCGTTGTAAAAATAATTTTTATAGATCTTGAACTATCAAGTCATATTCCATAAAACCTGTAAATATTCTGACTTGGCATTAGCTAATATACAGTGGAGAGTTAGGAAAAAAATTCCTTACTCTCATTTTTCTGAACTCGAAGAATCTATTTGAGATAAGTCAGTTTCGGAAGGAAAAAATTATCAATGTAATGATAATGATATTTTACTAGGCTCCACAAAATATTTTTTTATTTTCGACAGCTCTATGTCATCTTCATGCCACAGAACACCAAAACAATTATTTATTGCCTATTAAGTAAAGGCAGATTGTAATTTCATCATAATAAAGTTGTTGTTGAACCTAAAAAAAAAAAAGAACGCCAAAAGATTACCTTAGAAAATTACCTAAGGTTTAGTATGTTTTATTGCAATTTAGTGGCTCGGGGTGTCTTTTCTTGTAATTTATTAATGTTTTTGTAACATTTATGACTTTATAGCATATAATAAGTCTCTAAATATTATTATTATTTATTTTATTTAAATTTTTTTTTAATATATTTTAACTAATAATTAATAAAAAAAATTAACATTTTTAGGAATACTTTATTTTATTATCAATGTTGATATACAGTACTTTTGCTAACCTCGTGTAGCCTGAAGACGACAAGAGTTGTCAAAAGCGCTAGTTGAATAAAAATGTTTTGTTCAGGCTAGGTAATATTATTCAGAGCCAAACCACCTCTTTCGATCATCGCCAAATAGCCTAAACTAGAAATGGTTTAGTTATTTATTTTCAACCTATTTCAATTTTTTTTTTCGTGGATTTTTTCTGTTTTGCTATTTTCATTGGTCAAGATGGCTTAGCCATTTTTCATCAAAAATACCAATTTTCAGCTATTACAGCACCCATTTTTCAAACTGAAGGTGAGCCCCATCACCTAGATTTGTTTTCACGTTATTGTATTTTTAACCACAACCTGTATTGTTGAGTAACCCGACCTCCTTCAAATGCATCTGCGTATAGCAGAATGAGGAGAAAATTGCAAATGATCTTATTCATATTTTTCATTGTATAAATTCAAGAGGTTTAGGGGGAAAAAAAAAAAAAATATTACAGCAGATTAATTTAAAAATCTGGCGTGGGGTACCGTAAATGTTGGTATTGATGGGTAACAAAATTAGCGCGTTCAGATGCTCACTGCTGAACTGCCCGCAATATACTCGAATTTTAAATAAATAGGGTTTGGATCATTAATTACACTAATTAGATTATTACGAGTTTTACGTATTTCGAGATTGTAAGAAAAAATCAGATTTCGTTCACTACTTACAAAAGTGACATTTAACACGCAAGATTCATTCAGTCATTTTCAATATTTAAAAAATGCCAAATATTTTAAATAATAGCAGCTAACATGCCTAAACTTTGATGAAACGTCATTAAAAACACAACCATCTACATCCCCATGCCTCAGAATTAACAATGTGGTGTCAGGCCTACAACTGACTAAGTTTGTTCACCAGGAGCCGAGGAAAAGGGGCATATCTCATTCCGAATGATATTCAGCATAATGTGGGTATTCAATACTAAAACGTGTTTACTCTTCCATTCATCAGGACTTATTCAATATTTATAAACGGTTACCTATATTACAGAAAGTGATGGTCTTGAAATTGTATACAAGGAATATGTAAAAAAAAATCTTCTTAGACGTTAATTAGCCGTAAAAATTATTAAGTAATAATGTTCCCTTTACCTTAAATGGGGAAAAATTTATTTTCAAATTTATAATTGTACCTTGTATAATCTAAAAATTAATTATTTAAGGTGCGAAAAGCAGGGGTTTTTTTTTTTTTACATATTTCGTGTAATGTTTTTTTTTTTGCTATTTGCGAAGCGTATTCCACGTCAAAAAATTATACTATTTGACACTTCCACACGTGATTCAAGATGATGCATTACATATAAACGTTTATATGCTTCGTCGCACCTTTACTCTGTATGTAATTCGTTAGACGACCAACGTTACCGGTGCGGAGGTGCTCTGTGTAACGTGTGTTTGGCCTGGGATAAGGGCGGATGTAAGCCCGGCTCAGGTGTGTTTGCTAGGCCGTGGGCCCACATTTTCCATATCTCTCCGGTACCTTCACGCCTAGTTACCTTACCGGACGGTGTCTTGGGCTAACTTGTTAGTCACGCTATCTTAGACCCCATTGTACTTTAGAGGACACCGATGGGGTTCACAACTGTCTAGGACAGCTCATATCTTCAATGATTTTCCGAATACTCATATATGCTGAAACCAGTCTGAACTTAACGGTATCAGCAAAGGCCTCAAACATCAAGCGCATTCAATCTTTCCAATCCTAAGTCCTAAGAGCATCAGTTAATGCACCGTTTTATGTCACGGAAAGAAACCCTTTACATTGACCTTAAAATTGCCGCTGTCCAAGACTACGTTTCCTAAAAATATTTAAAGTTGAGGAGATAAAAAATTATCTGAAATTATTAGATTCCTATCCTCCAGTTAGATCTCTTTCAAGCATCAACTGTACCATCCTCATTAGAGATCAAATATTTAGTTCCGGCGCTGGCTAGTTTTCTCTCCTCATGCCATGAATAAATGTACGGGGTGTCCAAGAATTAACGAAAGATTTGATTTAAATAGAAAACACAGTATTTAGTATTTTTGTTGTTATTTTTTTATTTAATTATAAAGTAAATAGGATAGGGTTATTTATGGAATAACACATCGGGCAAATGGCCTCCACAACTTGGTTGCTGGCACATACGCACTCTTTTTCATGACCATTTGGCATAAATGTGGTTGAATTTCCTCTTTTAATGCACGGGTGGATGTGGGCTTGTTGACATACACCTTTGACTTCAAAAAACCCCATAAAAAGAAATCTAAAGGTGTTAAACACACGGCCAATTCTGATCACCGTAACGAGAGAGTACACGACCTGGAAATGTCTCATGCTGTATTTGAATTGTTTCATGGGCTGTATGGCATGTGGCACCATCTTGTTGAAACCACTTATTGGCCACATCAATATCATCCAATTTCGGTACAAAGAACTAACTGCTTTTACGACGCCGAATTGATGAAATTTTCGATCTGCGGCCGCCAAACTTTCATTATTTTTGAGATAATGTTCAACAATAAAGACATGTTGTTCTATCGTGTAACGCTCCATTTTTACTAACCCTAAACTGTCAGCTGTCGAATTGTTTTATTTTAGGTTTTACAGCACTTTACTGCACAAATGGTGGCAAATTTAAATCTTGCGTTAGTTCTGGGACACCCTTTATATCTGTAAATATCTTTTGAATGAAATAGTAAATATATATTTGTAAATATGGTAAGAATGCTTTTATCAAAATTGTCTATTGCCATTCTAGGGCAGATTGTAAACGCATTAAAAACAAAAGAAATATTTTCCGACGGTTCGAACTCAGTTTCCTGACATCACAGAGACTAATAAATAATATAATAATGTTGTAATCAACAGATTATTATATTATATAGATTATTATTTTATTATATAGATTAAATAATTATTATAATAAGTATTCAATTTAACATAAAGGCCTGCTGACCCCGCTGGCCCGTTTTGGCGTAGCACGTAAAGGAACGCTTGTGGTTGAAAAAATTGTAACTGCCAAAGAAAATTTTATACTTTTAAGGGCCGCTCGTTTTAAGAAAATTATTGCAATGTCGTGCAGAAAAGGGTGCAAATTTGGGACCACTCCGGGTGGCAATATTATTGGCTAATCATGTGTAACAAATGCTCAGTTACCACATCAAATTATTATTTTTTATTGTGCTAAAGTTGTTTTGTCAGACGATAACAGTTGATTTTCCCCCTTAAATGTTGGGTCATTTGTTTAATTATTATACACCTTTATAAAATTACACTATTGAAATTAAGCAGACATTAGCATGTTTGAAAATGATCTTATAAACAGGGGAGCTATTTCTATGTACGATGATAGTAGTATTAAACAAAAAAATCAAATCTTAGGCCCAACACAAAAATTTACTCTTCGCAATAAGACGTCATTATTTTTTTTTTTGATCGAGTTTCTATGATTTATTTTTTTCAATTAGAAAACTCAGTTTCGTTCAGGCGTCTCTATGTCTGCTTCTACAACCATGTACACTGGCGGAACTGGGTTTTCAGAAAGTTTCCGACCTCAACATGAAGATGATAATAAAATAAATAAAAGGTGGTGAAATAAAAGCTTTGTTAGGTCGGAAACTTTTCAGATCACCCTCGTAGTTTGTTGTTTGTTCCCAATTCGGCCTAAAGACCTGAGTTTTTAGAAGACAATAAAATTAACGGGAGTGTTATAAAAGACGATTAAGAGTTCTTTATTATTCAATTAATCAAAGGTTCATCACACACATGGTAATTTCCCAGGAATACCTAATCACTTTAAATAAGCTGTTTAGGGTGAACTTTTCATTATTATATATAATAAATATAGCATTAAGAAACTCATTAATTTATCTTTATGTTTGAAATTATTAACTTATTATATAATCCCATTTTTTTTTTATTTATTATATTTATGATTTGTTTTTATTTTCCATTACTTTTTGTTTTGTAAATGATTTGAGCCTGCCCAGGTACAAACGTATCATTATAACTATTGGTGAAAATTTAAATATTACAAGCCATTAACATGAAATATGTCGGAAAGCCTATAACTAATTTAATTCGAGATGGCCAGAATATTATAATTACCTTATCAAAACAAATTTCTTAGAATGGTAAAGCAAATATTGGGCCCAAATATTTTTAATTTTATTTACGGTGAAACAGCAATACCGAAAACAAAACAATGACCCGAGAGGGAGATAACTCGGTCATTAAGCAGCACATACCAAGTGACAAAAACGACACCCACTTTGCTGCTGGTCGGTTGTTGGTTACAAATTAACCAATAGCTGTTAGGTTCGGGGGAGGGGGGGGGGGGGTTGGTTAGTTGAGACAACCAGTTGGCTACCGTTAGTTAGTGTTGATAGATATCTCATGTCCTTGTGACTTGGACCCGCCGTAAATATGCCACTTGCCTTTTGGGTTGTGACAAGTCCTGCGATATAGGGAGCCCTCCTCAAATTTCCTAGGAAGCACTGGAGCCGATAATGAGGGCTGCACTGACATGCCCCGGCTGGTATCGCATCTATCGCCAATAACTCCCGCCTGTAGTGTTAGTTGTGACAGTTTTTTTTCGTGAGGTTTCTTTTTTTAATGTGTATGGTCGATGTAAACTTAGTTTAGTAACGTAGTTTATGCTGGACGCTTTATTATTTATCCATTATCTATTATTTTTGACGGTTTAGTCCCATTAGGAAATGTAATATTAACACAAAACTAAAAGTTTTTTTTTTCTAAACCCTTTTATTTAACAACATTATTTACAAACAGATGAACAAAATTCAATGTACAAGATTTACAAATATCTCTCCTCTTCCTGCATACACAGATGCATTCGAAGGAGGTTGGAATTACAATAACAATATTTTTGAAGTTAAAAGGTCAAAATACAAATATACAGGACTAGGTTCTATAAGTTTTTTTTTTTAAATCCCCTTTATTGATTAACATTTTTTACAATTTACTATTTACAATGTTCTCCTCGTGCTGCATACGCACATGCATTCGAAGGAGGGTAGAATTACAACAACAGTATCTTTTTGAAGTTAAAAAGTCAAAATACATATATACAATACTAGGTGATGGGGCTCGCCTTCGGTTTACTAAAAGTGATCAATATTTGTCAATTGTTAATAAAAGTGATATGTATTTGTCAGTCAGGATGGAATTCTAGATTTTTTTTTATATTTAGATTTTATTTGATTTGGATTATTAAACTACCTCCTTCACTTGTACTACATACGATTTTTCATATAATATTGATGTATAGCGCAGAAAACTAATTATTATAATATGAATAGTTTCTAATTACGCGGACTCCAAAGAAACACCACGTTTCTCAATATTGATGAAAAGGGATAACTCTTCAATTCGTTGTAAATTATTTTCGCCGAATACCCCGTATAATATAAAGTATTTTTGATTAAAGCTCGTTCATTGAACATTGAATGAGGGGAGAGGCTATACTTTTAAGTAGGTCTGTCTGTCTGACAGCGGCCGTGAAAATGATCCGATTGATTTGAACTTTGCGTAATATACAACATTTCGGATTACGATAATAAAAAGCATTTGGAAAACGTTAACGCAAAAATAAATTCATTTTTCTGTAAATAGTTTAGCCATTCTCTTTTTGAAAAGGTTTTCAGTGTCCGTTTAACAGACCCCTCCCCGTGTGAGGTGTCGTCCTCAGGAAGGGGGGGGGGGAATGTCAACTAACAAATTATGTAATTGGTTGATTTTGTCTTCACTTACATTTGACCATTATCATCATTCGCTATAGTTTCATCTTCCCTTATTTTTTTTATTTGTATATTTCAAAACATATAATTTAGTTCAGAATTGATGTAACTAAATTCAATTCGTTAAACGATAAAGTCATGTAATATCCCTTACCAAATGTTGTTATAAATTACGCAAAATTCAATCCGTGCAGATAATGTATAGAAACGTGGCAAAGGCTATTTCTACGCATACCTGTTTGTAATTAAAGCCTCTCCCGTCGGACTAAGTAACAATATTCCGCGTTCTTGCCGTTGATATGCCTCGACCGTCCCGTCCCTCTATGAAACACTGAAGGTTCTCTCAATGAGTCTCATTGCGGTGAGTTTATAGTTTGTGTGTTCAAGAGGTTATTGCGAATCGCTTTAGGTCGACGAAAAAAAGAATTATTGGATTTTTATTACAACGTGGGCCTATTAACAAACATTATAGGCTTGCACCTCGTCCTTCGTCGTTGATCTTGTAGACCGACTCTATGAAACGAACGCATATCCTCCACTGTTCCTATGCATTGTGTACATGCGAGAGCGCATTCTCTGACTAGAAGACGTTGCAGGTGGTACCGACGGCTCCGTGGAATGCTACGCAGAGGGACGCGAGTGCGTCAACTGCGGTGCCATCAGCACCCCACTGTGGCGGAGGGACGGGACTGGCCACTACCTATGCAACGCATGCGGCCTATACCACAAGATGAACGGCATGAACAGGCCACTTGTGAGGCAGCCCAGGCGACTGGTAAGCCCCAGCAATCTTCAAAAGCCGGAAAGAACTTTTAAGGTTATGACACAATCCCCAGCTTCTTATCCCAAAAGTTTAAACCACATGTCTCTTCACATTCTCCTCTTTGTCCCGCATCGCACGGTACAGTTCGACTAGTCAATAGTGGGGTGGTTATTGCGCAAGCATGAATGCTCGCATGTAAGGCAAGCGTGCGTGCATGCGCATAACCACCTTATTATAATCTAGCCGAACCCTTTAGTCTTGGCGTGTACGCATTACAAAAGACGTACCAGCATTAAACATACGTATAAATTTAATTTTAAATCGTTGATGTGAATGAAATAATGTGGTTTAGGCTTGTTAAGTTTTTTTTTGTGTTATTTTTTTAAACCATAACCGTAAAAGTTTTGAAATCGGCGGCGGAGAGCTGGGGCAAGTCGTGGTTTTTCAATAAAAAAAATGAAATTTCTTGATGAAAAATTAATTAACGAAATGGAAAATTGTGTGTTGCAGTGGCTGGTGTTAGTGACCCCTACAAGCCACCGATATATCAGACGTCCCCAGCTCTCTACTCACGATCTCAAGTTTCCTCTTCTTATGATGACAAGCCCAACAGACGGCTGGTAATTTTTTTTTAAGTTATTGCATTTTATTTTTAGTAAAGTAAGCAGGACTCTTTTAGTGAATAGTGCATGAGTCATAATTACGAATCAAACATTTACAAGCAGGTCCTATATCTAAAGAGTAAATGGTTTAGCTTTACATTGATGAGGTGTTTTGACTATACACTTAAAGAAGCATTTGGAGTATTACAAATTTCACACAATCAGAACGTGGAAAACCGTCTTTTGAGACAGTGTTGCAGGCTCAAAGTACAAATAACATTAATATATTAAATGATTAGCGCCAATAAATTTATTTTGACTGCTGAAACTATAAAACCGGTTAAAAGCTCCCGCATACATTTACAAATTTGACAGTAAACTTAAAAAAAAAATATCTTTATCCAATAGTTTTTCTGAACTATTCCTACAGCATTTGAATTATTAAACTAAATTGTTACATTATCTAAATAAGTAATTTTTAGAGTTGTATTAAAATACCACTTAAAAACTAAATTTGATAGAAATCAAGATATTTTTGGTATGATAGTGTCAAATATTATGCCCTGTGAAAATTTATGGAAGTTGTAAATTTGATTAATTGAAGAGTGGTAGAGTTAAGTGGCCTAAGCACTAAAGATTAATGGTTTGGGAAAAGACTAAATGAGTAAACTCTTCAAAGATATGAGCACTAAACGGTGAAAGTGAAATTTTAAATGGACATTAAACAGGTATATTTCATTTTTTTATAGTGTTTTTGGAAGTGTATTTTCTTAATGAAGATAAAATAAATTTCAGGGTCCATCAAAACAAATAACATAAAAGGAAACATGAATGTGCATGAAATTTTTTAATTATAGTTTCACGAATTTTCCGATTTATAATATTAGTCTGAAATTAGGAATTTGTTCGGCTGTTAATAGGGCTATGAATAACTATGTGAATATGAGAAAAATTATTTGTTGGCTTAAGTCTTGACATATTTAGCTAAACAGCATTGAGAAAGAATGAAATAATCACTCAAGTCATATGCTGTAATAATTTCAGATAAATAAGATTTCTGGAAATAAATTAATTAAAATAAGTGGAAGAGACACATTTCCAGGTTTTCAGTGAAAAATATTTGTTTACAAACTCGACTTTTTCATTAAGTGCTAATACTTCGATTATTGACTTTCAGGCCAATTTCATGATAAACTCCTCCACCTAAGGAATGATAGTACACAATAGTAATATAATACCAATAGACATAAACAATCTAGGCTACAATATGGGGATTAATGTACTCAATTTGGCAATCTTTTTTTTTGCAACAGTCTGCATCAAGAAGAGTCGGCCTGACATGTTCAAACTGTTCGACCAGCACAACGTCCTTGTGGCGAAGAAACACAGTAGGAGAACCGGTCTGCAATGCTTGCGGCTTGTACTATAAACTGCATGGTGTCAATAGGCCTCAGGCAATGAAAAAAGACAGCATTCAGGTAAAGATTAATTTAAGGTTTCTCAAATTATTATTGCATTAGAGATGTTAAAGAACTAAGAGAGTTTCTTTATTGTCATGATTTTCTGAGGCTACAGTATCATAACAAAACAGCTTTCATGCATTCAATACAATACACCATTTAAGTCACCACTAGTGATAAGAAATAATTTTTGAAATAAATTTTAAAATTTAAATGAGCCTTAAAATTTGCATTTAAAAAAAAATCAATTGAGGTCCTCCCCCATACCAAACCCATTCTACCCTCTCTCTAAATGGTATGTTACAAAAATAAAGTAGGTGAAAATAATTACCAAGAAAGGGTATATTGTCTCTCCAGAATTTATTTCAAGTCCAGCAGTTTTTAACAAAAACTGAAATAATTCTAAAGAGGCTATAAGCTTTATAATATTTGTAAACCCCCATTGAAAACCTTTTTTTTTGTTTTATTAAATTTTGTAACATGAGTTTTTTTTTGGCAATGATAAGTGTTAGCATTTTATTTTAAAAAAACCAACAAATTTAATATATAAGTGATTTTGGACACTTGCAAAATTGTTATCCTTCATTGATATTGCGTCATTGGGATTATGTAATCACATGCACAGAAGGTCTTGTTGATGAAAAGTGATCGTTTTTTCATCATCATTAATTATATTTTTACTTACGTCATTATTTTTGAGCACTTTCACATTGATTTATCGAAGGACAGACAATATATATCCACAAAAATACTCAAGCCAAACAGGCTATAGACAGTGATACTAAGTTTAAGCGAGATTGAGTTTGGTCAGTTATCGGATGGGCTTCTTTTACAGAGGCTGAAATGGTTTATTTTAAAAGTTTTTAGAAGGCTAGTGTTATATTTTGTATTTTGAGATCTCAACCAACACAAGTCATTGACACAAACTAGGAAAGTGCAGTCTATAGGAACCCCATGTACTTAAAGCTTAACCCATAAACTCTAATCCTTGTTTACTAGAATGATAAAATGCAGAGGAGTGAGGGTACATCTCTGGTACATTCCAACTAGAAATTATCAGTTCTAATGGTCACTTTATAGTTAAAAATATAATAATAAAACATTAATTTTATTATTTGAGTTTTTAAGTAGACTGTAGAGTGCTTGCTACAGGTTCATAGACATTAGTGGTAAGAAAATGTATTTATCCCCCAAGCCTATAAGCTCGGTGGTCCTCGGGTCGGGGTTCCTTTAGTGAATTGTCTTGGGAAATAACATAAATTTCCTCATTAGTAGCGCTTCCCATGACTTTTATGAACAACCATTTACTTCTTTTTCAGGAAAACGTGTTTCTTATAATGCCTTTTCTAAGTTTGAAATAGATTTCTATGAAACTCAGCATGTTGTATATTATTTTTTAATGATAAAGTACTACTCAAGTTTATATGCCTGCTCAGGAAAAACAAACTCTTTTTGAGGTTACAAAAATTTATTCACTATTAGGAAATGCTTTCATTTTTCATTTTATCTTCAGTTGCATTAATTTGTATTCAAGGACTAACCACCCCAGTCGTTCCAGATAAATCATAAGTTCAACATTCAAAACATGTTGTATTCAAATCTATAGCTGTGTTATGATCTGAAATAGCTGAAGTATATTTAATATATGACATTTGAAAACCTGAGAATGCGATGGTATATTCGTGTTTAAAGAAATCAAGAAGAGACAAGAACATTAAAGAAAATGCTCAAGATTTTTTCTACAACCTCAATGCATGAAATGGACATACCAGAGTTTTTTTAAAATTGGTTTAGATGCCATAGGAACTATTTCGAGAAAATTATGCGTTGTATTGCCACTTATATTGAAGATCTCAGAACAATGCCTGACATTTGTTTACAATTTTCTTCTTAAATGAGACTGATTTTTTTCACGTTTATTTACAATGTATAAAGTTTTCAAAGTATTGAATTTAACTCAAAAAATAAGTGTCAGTAATCAGTTTTGTGTTTAATAAGTTGATTAAAAAAAAAAAGTTAAAATATCAGTTCTCATTTAAAGTTAACTGTTTCTATTCACCAATAATTAATAAATAACTACTAGTGGGGCATTTAACAATAGAGAAAGGGATGAAAATATAAACTAATAGAAGAACATATTGTAAAAACTTTATAGTGTAACTACTCAAAATACAGTTTATACCAAATGCGCCCAAAGCACCTATATTATTGATAAAGAGATATTGGTCTAGTTTAATACTAGATAAGGATGTACAGTTGGTTCAGATCTTCATCTCTCTATGGGCTCAATGATATTTTTTTTTTATATCTGGGTGATACTGTGAATGTGTTAATCGGTCGTAATGTGGTTATTAGTGGTATCTAGTCAGGCTTTTATAGTTTAATAGTAAGATATTTATTTTTTATTTTAATTTAATTTATTACTCAGCACTTATTTATTTTTATTTATTTCCAGACAAGGAAAAGGAAACCGAAAGGCAGCAAAACTGAAAGAGCTATTGCCAATCAAATCAAAATGGAACATAATAGTGAGTGGATAGTTAAGCATTTTTGATTGTATAGACCGACAGACAGACGACATGCAATTATCCCTTACCTGTTTGAAAGTAAAGCCGTTCCCTTCAGGATCTGCAACCATATACTCAACTTATATTACCTGTGGGCCATCGACGATAGCAGTTTACCACCAATTGCTAATTTGAAAAAAAAGTCTCTTCATTACATGGAAAACTATACAGAAAAATATGAACACTAAATAAAGAAAAACCTTAAGCATCAAATTATAATGTCCAACTTAGATTTCTGTACCCCATGGTAAAAAGATTTTTTTTTTATTAATTTATAAAATGTAACATAAATTATTATTTGCGATGATCAAAATGATATTTGTGAAACTGAGACTATCCTGGTGATGATTATTTGTTCTATTGTATAAAGTTATACACAATTAGGCAAAGGATAAATCGAAACAAGAAGTGTTAACATAAATCTGCTCAGGTGAAAATATGTCCTACTTGTCTTTCTAAGCATTGAAAGCTTAAAGGAAGGAAGCAAGATCTGACTGTCCAGATTAAAACCTCAATTTCTTCAAGGGAGTGTGTATTTGTTAAAAAGAAAGCTAACCAAATTCGACCAAATGTATAATGAAATTGCAGCTGATTAAATATCCCGACAACACCCATTTTACCATATGTCAAAGTATACAAAGTCAGAGTGATGTAAGTCACATTTTCAATAATTCTGACTAAAGTCAAGAAATACAATCTAGATGGGCTAAACTGTTGAAATAAAACAAGAAATAAGTCACACCTTCAATAGTTCCCTGTTTTTCAATTTTTTATCAGCCTCAAAAATTGTATTTATTTACTTGCACAATGGTGTAAGTCATTTCTAGATATTAAAAAAAAAGGAAAAATAGAATTGAGACAAATTTTACTTCACAATCACCTTTAATGAAATTTCATTTGAATATTCAATTGGTTCCTGGCACAAATTTGTGGCAGGAATTTATCACAATAACTCTAGCAAAACTTTTGGTTCTCAAAATGAAGAAAATTTTATGTACACCACTCTGACTTTAACCGTCTCATACATTAAAAATCTAAATATCCCACTATTTAACTCTGTACAATGCCATATAAGACCCATTTTATGGAATTAAAAAAACCAAAAAAAAAAAACCATCAAGCAATTTCCATTAAGAAATACTAATGAAGTACATTAGTCTTTCATTTCTACCTGTGCTCATCACGTGATGCCATGTTTTCATACTTTTATACGTTCATACATTCACCTAAATTACTTTAACTGCACTAATTATATTGCGTGCATACAACTCTCATGGACAAAAAAAGGCTTTTTAACTGCAATAATTAAAGTAAACATGATTTTCAAATTGAAATTGATTCAACCAAAAGGGAATGTATACTTCTTCTCACCATAAGTTAGTTAATTGAAAAGTAAAATTACATCCAAGGCACTTGTTATTGGACAGCTCGATAAGTAGCTTGTTTTTATAAACAATGAAGACTTTTTTTTCATAAAAATGTTTTGAAAAATTTAATCCTTGCGTTTAAATTTAATTAATTAATCAAGGCTTTAAAAAAACATGTTTTACAACAAATATTACATCAATTATATAAATACGTTTTGTTTAAAAAAGATGGACCAGATTTCAAATTGCTATATCTTTGCTACGGACATTTTTTATTGGAGCATGTATTCTTCTGAAACATTTCTCCCTCATAGTTGTAATATTCCTTTGCTCAGATAACTCATTTTTTGCTTCCACGGACATTAATATTGCTCTATAAATTAAAATGTTGGGATTTGCAGAGGTGGTTTAAGCCGGGGTCTTTTGTAATTTAAATAAACACTCCCAATAGCAGCTGTAAACTATATAGAAACAGCCCTTGCACTTTTATCTATGCCCTCATCATTCCTGCCTTCATCATGCAGCACTAATAACTTTATTCTGTGGATGTCTTTACAGAGAATCCTCCTATTTTCACATCAACTGTTCTTCATCCTGTATTGAATTTACTGTATTCATGTGTAAGGTTTTACAAATCTTCCAGAATTCCTCAAAAGCCTCTGCCATTGCTGCCAGCATTCTAACTAGTTTACCCTCTAAAATATTGTTTCATCAATTGTGTACTAAACAGTATTTTTTTAAGTGTATGTAATGAATACCAATATTGAGAAACACTAAGTGAATGAACAATGTTCAAATACTTACAGGACCACAAATAAATTAAAAGACTACTTACTATCCCCCATTGTATTCCATAACTAACCACTAACTAGCTTATTTTGAGGTGTTGGCCAATATATTTTTAATATTTCATATAGATTCAATCACTTTTACAACTTTGTAGAACATAAAAACAGACAAACAGAAGAAATACCATTGCCTCTACTACTTGTTTGACAGCAGAACCTTTAGGTTTGACTATTGAAAGTGAAATGAATATTTTGAGAAGATACTGGTATTACATGACCAAATAACAATATGAACAGAAATATTTGCCTCTTTCATAATATTCATAAATCATTTATCGTAATGTAAAAAACTAATGTATTATAACAAACTAATGCATAAAGTATATTTTTATGAATTGATAAATATATCCTATTAAAGACTTAAAAATTTATAGGTATGAATGACATTCGAGGTGCTGTGAGTCATGCTTCAAGCAGTCTTGGATACACCAACATGCTGACTTATTCCAGCCACGGTATGTCTCCGTACTTGGACATCGGAGCAAAGCTGGAGCACGCTGTAGCAAACACAGAAACACCACACATAGTCACCTCACACAACAACTCAAAGCAGGAACGGCCTTCGGTGGTCGTATGACTAGAAAGCGGGCAGTTTTGACTTTGAATTTCTACATGGCAATCAAAAGAATGCATTTTAATTTCTTTGGAAACCTACATATTTCTGTTTTTTTTTATTTTTTACTACTACCAATTTGATTTTGGTATATTCTCATTCCATTTGTAATTATTTTCGTTCAAATATATATTTATATATTTTTTGGCTCTATTTTTAGTTGTTTTGTCTATGTAAATAAATGTTTTACATAGTGATACTTTTAAATTATAGGATGATCTCTATGGACTGTGTAAACATATAAATATATATATCTGCTATATATGTTGTATAGTTAAACTTTAAGTATGTAAATACTGTAAGCTTATGTAAATATATCTACGTACATTTCTATTGCTATTGGTTTATAAACTAATTGATGACTTCAATTATATATGAGGTCTTCAAATTTGATTTAAACTGTTTCTATATTTATATTTTACTCTTCTTTTTTTTTTTCCAGTTGGTTCAGAAATATTCCTCCAAATACACAAAAATATTGACATGCATTATTTAAGATATTTTTATTATTAATAATAAGAAATAATTTATGCTTTTTCAAAGACCTTTTATTTTAGATTTATTCATTTTTCTTCCTTTTCATTATTATCAGTAAACTATTATAAAATTAAAAATTTTAAAATAGTTTTCCGTATCCATATTGTATAATGTAAATTAAACTTTGTATAGATTATGAGATGGAGATTAAAAAATGAGGTTTGTAGATGTGGAAATATTTGAAATACTGCAAATAAAAATATGTTAATATTTGGCTTTATCTCCGGCATTCTCAATAGTATATGCACTCTTATTTATTAGAGTTTTTACTGTATGTATAATATTATTGTATGTAAAATTGTTAAATTTTAAACTTATTTTCAATAAAAATTGCAAAATGAAAAAACTCATTTCCCTTAGTCAGAAATTGTCACTCTTCATTATTATTTTTTCTTGTAACTCATGTATTCATGATTTATATTTATAAAGTATTGATTATCAGGCACTTTGTCAAATTGAAAAGTGGATGTCTTGGAAATTGGCTTGTTGATAGAGTGAATAGTGGAAGAGAAGATTTTAAGACATTTTTGTTGGTGACTATGTTTTGACTGTTAATTTTTTGTTTTGGTGGCAGTATCCTAAGTTAATAATAACTAGTCATATGTTGAAATTATGCTTTAATTTTCTACAAAAAGTTTAAGGGAAACCAAACAGCTGACAAAGTTGCAAAGCTTTGTACATGTCTTACAATAAACTAATTTACTGACATGATAATGGACATATACAGACTAATTCTATAAAAAATAATTTCAAATTCACAATGTGTCGTCTGGTACTCAACAATTTTGAGAAATCAAATAGAATGTGAATGAATCTCGTAATTTAGAAATAACATATGTGAAGAAACTATACTAAAAGTATGATATACACGACTGGAGCATACACATCTTTTATAACAGATGAAAATCTTCTTTAAAACAGGAACCTACCCTATGCAAATATTCTAACGTACCAGTAACAGTTAAGCATTTACTCACATACTGCTTATTGGTCTGGAATTTTATAGAAATAATGACTGCCAAAAGCTACACTAATATTTAATAAAATCTCATCAATTTGACAAACATTGATCCAACAAATTTGATAACAAAACCACAAACAAACATAAATACATATAAGTGCAAGATACCTTTCTCGTGGCTTGCAATATCACTAATAAAAAAGTAAATTGTATGTAGTCGAATCAATACAGTCACCTAGGTGGCCTCCTATAATTCATTTCTGCACACATAAATTTTCTATTTCCAAGTATGTTTCTTCTTTTGTTCTGATTATCTATTCATTCATCCACAGAGTGATTTAGTAGAACTCTTTCTTTCATATGAGGAAATTTAATGTGTTTAAGCCTCAAGATTCCACAACTTCTACATACTTATACGAGGGTGGTATGAAAAGTTTCCGACCTAACAAAGTTTTTATTTCGCTAGCTTTTATTTATTTTATTATCATCTTCATGTTGTGGTCGGAAACTTTTCAGACCACCTGTGTATCTCTTAAAGTTTTTTTGTTTTTTTTGTATTTCAAAACCTCAATAAAATTTTAATGTACAATATAAATAATAAAATAATTGAGATACAATTTTCTCCTCTTCCTGCATTTGGAGGAGTACATGAATATATAATAATTTTGTTGTGGTTAAAATGTCATAGTTTCATATTCACACGAGGTGATGAGGCTCACCTTCAACTTGTCACCGATCTCTTAAAGTCAGAACACCCTTAAATTAAGTCCCTATCAACTCCTTTTTTTTGTCCCTTATGGGAGGGACATCACTGTTCTAAAGTAGAAATATCGAAAACTTATCCTAAGGGTTCACATGACACCTCATGATATTTGAATATTACCTGTGTCTTTCTGAAGAGTTCAATTCGGACTTACACGTATTCCCAAGAATCTGACTCAAGACTGAAGGAGGCAATTCAGTCTTGACTAAATATTGATGTTCAGGAAGATCTATTTAAACTTTTTTTCTTTTGATGATCCCAAGTCTTATTAATTTCCTGTTGATTGCTAAATATACTAACTCTGCCCTTACATCTTACAATGTAAGGGTTGCTAAATATAAATATTCTATTGAGATCCCTCTTACAGCGTAAGATGTGTGTATAATATATTTTCACAGCATTTTTTTATTCTGAACTAAACCTTTTATATGTATTATTAGGTAATCTAAAAAATAATGAAATAATAATAATAACATAATGAAATAAAGATTTCAGATTTTCATTAGTTTTATGCTTTATATTGCGAACTGTTTCCTATGATAAATGATTATTATTTGTAAATGGCAACACTAGTTAATCCTCTTTCAAACAATAATTGTTATTTACCTTGGTAGATTTTTCCTACTAGCATTCTCACTGCATGGTTCGATCAAGTCACCACAAGGCAGGTCGAACTGGGACTGATCAATCACAACCAAATACCAGAATGCTACTGACTAGATTTGAGCGAACTGGTAGTATGAATGGTTGGCACTCAAGTGAGATCAACATGGACAACAAACGTCTCATTATATAGTTTGCTTGGGATTTCAGTGAATTGTATGATCTTACTCATAAAAAATATTGCGATTCATACCACAGAACTACACTATGTATAAAGATGCAACAAATGAAGCAATTACTTTATTAACTTATGCATCAAGAACCACTATCTGGTTTTGACCTAACACTATTCTGTTCATCCAAAATCATTGTTATTTTAATTAATTTTAGCATGGAGCCATTGTTCATTAACGTGTGAGCAACTGAAATGGGATAGTGTAATCTATGACTTGACCCGACCTGACCATGACTGTGAATGCTATTGGCAAAATCCTGAATTGTGAGCTGATCTAATCTGACTGTACCTTAATGTCTTATGTGAATCGTCTTTTACTTCGGAAAAATTATTGGAGGTTGGATATGAGACTCTGCCTTATCCACACCACTCTCCAGACATCACGCCTACAACATTCAAAGTTTTTTTTTAGTTTAAGAACATAGAACTGCATTTAGTTTCTAGACAATGGAATCTTTCAGATCTGCTGTTTGAGACTCAAGTTGCTGCCCCAATCGACTTTTAAAGTGTGATGGTTCATCATCAGGAAATCCCTTCCTATTCAAACTTCTTAAGACAGTGCATACCCCCAATCCCCCATATCAGACTGCACTCTCTGAATCAAAACCACATAAACTGCTTATTTTGAATAGCAGAATCCATTGTGATAAAGGATAGACAATAAAAATAATCTGTTATTAACAATGTGCAACAACTAATGAGTCAATTATTTTATAAATAACGATTTTTGATATAGATGACAAAATTATTTAGGCGACGAATTGACTAAGAATATTGAAATTTTAGTTCTATTAATAAAGTTTGTTGTATTACACAACACATAGACACTAATAAGTTGTATTACAGTTAGTTATACAAAGTTACTAAGAACAACTGTATTATGTATCACCACAGAATGCTAAATATTCTGATGTCCCTTAAATTTTTTATATACTCACAAAATAATTGAACTGGCAGCGCTTGAGTAACTAAAACCCTACCCACATCATGCTGTGAACTACAGGCTCCAAAGCACTGCCTGCTTTTCGATATTCTTCGCAGTTTACGCATTTATTAATCTTATGAAAGCAACATAATGAAAAATCTCATTTAATATGAAAGGCCTTATTATTGCCTCTTAAATATCAATGTCAAAAAGTTAAGTTAACACTTTGTAGACTACATCTCCTTAAATTTTTTTCCGTACAAAAAATTAAACAGGCATAAAGCGAAGCATAGTGAATCTAAAGGAATAGCTCCTTGCAGGAAAAACTCTCTTTTAATAATTCCAATATTTTAATTTTAGATTTATTTTTACTATTATTTTCTGGGAAAATCAGCACTCACATTTAGTTTCCTCCTTCCTAAATATTTTGCAATCGTATTTTTTCATACTCATATAATTAATTTATAGTAATTAGCTTGAAATAATATTTATCATCATAATAAAAATAAGATCAAAAAGGCGAGCCCCATCACCTTTATTAGTCAGTTCAGTCTAGTCACGTATAATGTGTATCATTATACTTGTTTATTCCATTATATAATTTTTATAAAATAACAAAACCTGTATATAATGTAGCGACGCTACAGCAAATACAAAAATAATTTGTTAATAGATTTGCCTGAGGATCTATAATTGTATATAATTATCTGTAAATTTAAGGGGGCTGTGAAGGAAAAAAATAATAAAAAAAATAAATGAATAAAAATAAGTTTAATCCTTAAAAAGCACTGGTTTTTCTGAGAAAATTTCCAATGCTGGTTTTTATTTTATTACTTAATAAAAATAAATCCTAGGAAAGGGACTTAAATTCCAATACTGGGTTGCATTTTATTGCTTAATAATAAAAAATCCCAGGAAAGCGACTTAAATTCCAGTGCTGGGTTGTATATTATTGCTTAATAAAAAAAAATCCCAGTAAAGGGACTTAAATTCCAGTGCTGAGTTGTATTTTATTGCTTAATAAAAAAAAATCCCAGGAAAGGGACTTAAATTCCAGTGCTGGGTTGTATTTTATTGCTTAATAAAAAAAATCCCAGGAAAGGGACTTAAATTCCAATGATGGATTGTATTTTATTGCTTAATAAAAAAAAATCCCAGGAAAGGGACTTAAATTCCAGTGCTGGGTTGTATTTTATTGCTTAATTAAAAAAAATCCCAGGAAAGGGACTTAAATTCCAGTGCTGGGTTGTATTTTATTGCTTAATAAAAAAAATCCCAGGAAAGGGACTTAAATTCCAATGATGGATTGTATTTTATTGCTTAATAAAAAAAAATCCCAGGAAAGGGACTTAAATTCCAGTGCTGGGTTGTATTTTATTGCTTAATTAAAAAAAAAAAAAAAAAAAAAAAAAAATCGCAGGAAAGGGACTTAAATTCCAATGATGGGTTGTATTTTATTGCTTAATAAAAAAAATCCTAGGAAAGGGACTTAAATTCCTAGACTTTCATCTCCAACAGTTCTCTTTAGATTTATAAAATAATAAGTTACTTGAAGATTCGTAATTATTATTATTAATTTTTTTAAGTATTATTAGCAGCCAGTTGTTTTACTTGTTTGTTGAAATTACTTTTGGGGAAGTATAGATGCTTCATGGATATAATGAGATATAATAATTTAAAATAATACTTATGGTTGGTTGAACATAGGATAACATAATCCAAATTAATTATAATAACTTTACAGTTAATATTTCTTGTGGTAGTTTAAAATTAATTATGTTTTACTGGGATTGCATTGCTTATAACTTTATTGTTTGTCAATAATTAATCATTTATTTTTTTTATCAAAAAATGAATTGTTTTTTTTTTCTCTGCCATAAAAAGGGATAATAACGATAAAAATATCTAAATAAAACAATGAAAGGAAATAAAACTGACTTAATAAATACTGTATTGAAACAATATTTGTTAAAAATGACAATCATAACATTGCAAATAATATCAATAACTATTGTACATATACTAATAAATATATATATACAAATATGGTTCAGAAATCAATGATCCAATGAGGTGGAAGATTATTTAAATAATAAAATGAAAAATTCATTAAACGTTTGTTGACTATTAATAACAGTCTGTTAATATATTATTTAATAAGCTGGTTTTTATTTATAACGATAAATTTTATATGCATTTCTTCTGTAATGAACCCTTTAGTAGAAAATTCAAGGTGCGATGTTATCTATGAAATTGGTTATCTGAAAGCTAATATTTGCTTTGAGTATCTCTGACCTGATAAGGTCTGGGAAAATGTAACAGTAAAAACTGGGGAGGGCAGCAGTCAAACACATTCCCTCAGCTTCAAGTTGTCTGAGTGACACTCTTCTGTCATAGGATTTTGGTTGATGGATTTTGATTTGTTAATAAAATCAGGTCAACAATTATCCACGTTCAGTCATTAGTATGAATGAATGTTGTGGAAATATTAGATGTAGCAATAAAACAATAACAATAGTTTTTTGTGAAAGTAAAATATAATTAAAAATTAATGCGATTTATGGCCATAAGCTGTAATCATTTTTTTTATAACATACCGACAACTGGCAATAATATTAATAATAATATAAGTTATAGTATTTCTAAAGACAATAGTTTTATTTCACTTGCCCCTTTTTGTACACTTCATAAAATTAAGTAATATTAAAATATTGTTAGCATATTTTGATTAAAAAAATGCATTCAAATATCCATGAAACTTTCCGAAATAGTTATAAAAAATAATCGAACATAGTAAAGCATTAGCTATTCAGTTATGATTTTAAATATGCCCACGTGAAAAATGTATTCAAATATATTGCTGACAAGGAACATGGAGGAAGAAATTATGTATCAAGGATTATGAAGGGGAAAAAAAATATTTATTTATAGATATGGTACCGGAAAGCTTCATTTCAGGGGATAATATTCTTAAATAAAACTCAAAACAATTTTGTTTAAGGCCTAATGTAGTCCTGAATATATCTCATATAATGTATGGGATAAACCAACAAACTCACTTACACAATGGCACTACAGTCCATGTATACCATGCATGTAATACCCAGGGATCTTGGGCCAACGTAGACCAATGGTTCTAGAGTCCATCTGAGGGCCAACATCAGCCATACAACCATCTTAGTCAGAGTCTAACCTGAGCCATTTCCCTCTGGGCTCCCCGAACCGGGCTGTCAACTACTTCATGATATGAAGGTTCTACTAGGACAAAGCATTGAATTGTATCTGGTAAGTCACCATAAGATAGCCATCAAGTCATATCCTGGTTCGGAGCACATGAGAAAATATTGTTAGCCAAAGACGTGCACTTGAAAGCTATTGTTCATTCAAACCTATGTGTGTATGTATAAATCATATTGATTATTTATCTGAAATGAAATAAAGTAAAAATAGTTATGAGACAATCAATCTTACTTCTCTTTATCAACTCTTAAAAGCAAAGCAAACAAAAATTAGAAATAGTGCACGCCTGTAAGAGAATATAACACTATGAGGAAAGGTGGCTATTAAAAAACCAACACATAACGTTGTTGTTGGAGATATAGAGCACTCATAGGTCATTAAGTAAGTGTGTATACTGTGATATTACAGAAGAGAAAATAGTCTTTTTCAGCTTTTGTAATGACACTACTGCCCTCTGGCATACCACTGGGACAATCAATAGGCCGTTTTCCTTTGACAAAATAAGTTTTCATGACGATTATTTCACTGAATAACCTTCATTTATCCGAATCAGATTGTAACGCCATAGTTCCACCAGTTAAGCGATATGAGGGGACATGAGTGATGATTTGAAATATATTTCCAGGCGAAGGAAAATTGATTATCAACGGAGCATTTGTATCTCGCTATCTGTTCAGATCTAAAATGCACTCACGAGATCTCGAGTTACGACATATAACATGAATCCAGTACTGCTGAACGGGCGTGATGCATGAGATCATATCCACATTGAAAAGAGGCATCAAGTATTTGAAAAGTGTTGAGAAGGATTTTGGCCCCGGCGGGAGAAGACCTAAGGGTTAAATGGAGAAGAAGTTAGAATAATGAACTATTCAGAGGGGCTGGACACATGGTGGCGACCAAGGACCGGATTTGTGTGCAAATGCACATTCTTTTTCCATCACTTTTCAAATAACAAGAGTATGTATCTTCAATATTCAACTCATTTTAATGCTTTTGGTAGCATATTTTTGTGTATTCAGCGAAAATTTGTCGTTTGCACAAATTTTTTTCAAGTTAGAGGTCCGTTCATAAATTAACAATAATTAAATATAGAACTAAAATTTTACTTTTTCATTTTAATAAAGTAACAGTAATAATTATACTGGACAAAAAGGGATGTTAACTATGGATGTAGGTACTAAGAACTGTTTTTGTCTACCTCGGAAGCACTCCGCGCGAAATTCGCGTGAGGGAGGCCCCACCTCCTCGACCAGTTTTCGTTTAATTTAACTCGTAAGCAATAAATAACTATGCCGAGTTAATGCAGAACAAAAAAAAATTCGAGACTCCTTTCTAAATGAAACTAAACTTGGTAAGAAGTTGTTTTAAAAGATTTTTCAAAGGGTTAATAAATATAAAGAAATAATGCCCAAAAAGCCTTTACCACCTCCCCCCCCCCCCCCCCCCCAGTCCAGCAATAACAAGATAGTGCTGGAATCAGCAGTGCCGTATGCTAAAAATTCCATCAAATTTAAAGAAATCGTAGACGAAATGAAATTAACAGGTGATGCTCAATGCATTCAGAAATTCATTGATGAGCCCATTATATGAAACTAATCTGAGGTTTTTGGTGGACCATATAAAAAACGAAACTTGTCTAAAAAAATTAGTTCAAAAACTGAAGGACACAGTTAATGGCATACCGGTTGACGTTGCTGTTGTTATAAATAATAAACTAAAAGAATTTTTAACAAAAAAATTTAGTTTAAGAATTTAAAAAAATATCGACAAGCCATTAACTTGTGACACTTCAGTAGTTTTTATTCAGTTGTTCATTATTTAAGTATTGTAACTAAACCAATAGTTTCCGAAATAATATCAATGTTGTAATTGAATCAATTATTACTTAGATAATATAACAGCACCATTGTAATTCTTTTTAGCATATTTTAATGAAAAATGTACATTTTTATTGTTAAAACATTCATTTTGTTGTTATAAAATTATTTTGTGATTTGCGCGCGCCTATTTAAGGCTCAATATTTCAACATTATCACCTTGTTGCCTGCATAATGAAAATTATCATTTATTTGGCATATTTTCGTAATTTTTACACCATTTTTATATAGTATATTTAAATTTTTGTTGTTTGCAATTAAACCCGGTCCTTAACGATAACTGATAGGGGCAGATGTGACCACATCCAGAAGACGCTAAGGACGTGACTATGAGAGAAGTCACCTCATCAAAAGAGATGCTAATCAGCTAGGAGCCAACTGGCGCGTTCAAGACAGGTACAGGCGAAGATCATCGGGGACTGAACCCTACACAGTACGAGTAAGTAAAATAATAAAGAATTAAAGAAAATAGAATAGAAGATGCAGCATGATTTAAAAATTAAATACATTCACAGGAAATCGGCGTATTAACCGCAAACGTGTATATGACAAATGGCGTGGGTGATGAGACAACTAAATGCTAACAGGCGTGGAGCTATTTTTGGATGTCAGGGTATGGTTTTAATCGTAACACCATAATGAGATCGAAAAAAAAGTTAGATTATAACAAACGTGTAATCAGGTATTGACGCAGATTTACGTTGTATGGAGAATTACATCGCCAACAAAAACTATAAAAAAGGTGATTTATTACTAAAAATACAAATAGTTATCTATTTCAAATATTTGATTAACCCGGTATTAGTGTTCTATCTGACCCAACAATAATTAATTTAAAAGTTTGTGATATTTGGTAGACTTTTTGGAAATAAAAATTCATAAAATATATTCTAGAATACTTACTGCTTAAATAATTCTACTTCTCATAAATGATTTTTTTAAAAAAGGTTAATTAATATAAAAAATAATAAATAAATATGACACGTGTTATAAGAGTTTTGATTTTCTTTCTTATACACAATTACAATTCGTAAAATATATACAATAGAATATAAGATATTAGAAAACATGAAATTGTATAGAAAAGTACAAAATATAAAAATAAGTATAAGTAATAAACAAAAATTTCTAAATACTTATGACGAGTGCTATAGGAATCCAGCCGAGCACATGTTGTATCCGAATGGCTTGGTTGGGATTGGAAAATGTTTTTTGATCACGATCTGGGGATCTGATTAGTAAAACGTCAGGACGTACTTCGCCACTAAAGATTTAGAAGAAAGACGCACCCAGACTAATGCATGTTCAATTTTTTTTTCTATAAAAATCTATTGACAAATATCATTATTCTTAATGGAAACAGAAAAGTTATTTTGAGAAGTGTAGGAAAGAAAGTAGTTGCTTTTATTATTATATCCTTAGTTTTTATAAAACACAAGTCACCACGTTATCTGGTTTAGAAACTTAAATAATGTTTGAAAACTACCAGTAAAGCGACAACCTCCTCAGCTCTAGCTAGCTACCTATTACATAGCTACATTACATTACTGCATACATTACATAGCTATTACATTACTACACATTACATTAGATTACTACTAAGACCTAGCTACCTATTACATTACCAACCTCGTTATAACTTAATTCTTTGTCATGTATCTGTAAATTTTTTAATTCATCAAGTCAAAATTTTAATTCTATTTAGTAATGATGAAAGTTAGCAAATAGTTTTTAATATTGACTAACAATTGATATTATTCCACTCCATTCTCTCATTTTCTCAAAACTGGTCATATCTTAAGTAATCATTTATTTGGAGCGGACGACAAAGGGCTATGGAGAAGAAAGCACTGGAGTATGAATGTTATCTTCAACAATGAAATAAGATAAGATTGGGAAAAACTTTAAGAAATATTGAATAGCCCTAAATGTTGGAGATAAACATCTTTGAAAGTTTAGTGGACATTTTTTGTTGTGGATTTCATTTCATATCCAAAGTCGTTTATTTCAAAACTAAGGACCGCTCTTTAATAATAAAATATAACTCATAGAAGAAAAAAATAAAAAATAAGCCTGGATAAATAGTAATATAAGTTGATAATGTAAAAAAAAGATCTGGAAAGGCAGAACTACTTAGTGCCTCAAGAACAATACTTTGGTGGTCGCGTTTCAGAAGGTCTCAATCTTCCGACATTTTCATTTTCAGTTCATTGTCATATTCACCCAAAATTTGTAATGGATATTGTTTAGCAGGTGCTTAAAGACAATTACTGTGGGGTCACGTCCTTAAACTTTACCTCCCACATCGTCGTCATTATCAAATAATTTTATGAGATTAAATTTTACACAAATGTTGAGATGCTACCTCTTCTACCCCTTAAGTAGGTACTTCTCTGTTTATCTTCATACTTGATAGAAATTTAGCTTGAATACTATTTGTTACCTTAGAAAAAGTACTGATTGGTGTACTATTTAACGTAAAGATTTGAAAATTGAAACCATGAAATAATGATATGGTATGAAGTTACTATTGAAGAGTATAAGTGGAGAATGAATTAGAAGAAAGGATTAAGTATCGCTAGTGTCACCTCAAATGCACATACTCGTTAATACTCTGGCGGGGAAATTATTTTAAGGTTTTTTTCCCAAGTATTCATGCTTAAAAAGACACATTTACATTGTAATTTTGCACTTAAGCTTTAGTCTCTCCAAAATATTTCAATCACAAAAATGTCATTTAACAGACAACGTTTAGCCATCGTCAAGGGCTTCAATTTTGAAACAATCTATAAGTAATGACATTAAAGAAGCAAATTTTATACAGATTTTGTGTGTCTAAAAGAAGCATTTTTCAAAGAAAATATTTAACAAAGAGATATACTTGACGGTCGTTTGAGCAAACTCATTTCAAATTAGAATTGATAAAAAGCAAAGCAGCGATGCTTATGATATTATTTTTTATTATTTATAAGGCATCCCTTCAATCACCCTACTCAGCCATGGGTTCCTCAAAACATCCTTCTTCATTCACTTCATAGGGGTTTTTCTCTTTTGTCCCCATTAGATCTTCCTTCTTTCGTTTTCCATCCATTCTTCCCCTTGTAAAATGTTTTCCCTTTCCTAATAATTTTCTTTATTCCCTAAAAGGTAAAGCAAGTATCGCTACATTTACAACACATAAATCAGGTTTGCGGCTTTTAGGAACTTCGCCAGTCCCTTATATAATTGACAACCTGAGCCACTTATTTTAAACTTTTTAGTCATGCAGAATTTTTTGGATTGAGCAGCTAGGCCCCTAAAGAAGAGGCGATGCTCCTCAAAAACGAGTGAGATAAGATGATGGGTTCTACCTTCTGGCTACCAAGCGCCTTCTCTCGACGGAGGCTTTATAATATTATCAATGTGGTCATTAAGTTATAAAATTGTTTTAATGCTACAGTCGATTAGAATATAAGCATACTTCAAACTTCAAAGTTTTCACTCCTTCGTGGCATGTATCACAGACCGGAGCGTTGGTGTAGTAACGGTTCGTACCGGAACGACGTGTAATCGATTGAAGAGCAGGGGTGATTTCGTGGAGTAAACACAACAGTATTACTATTATCGATTATTACGTCACCTATAATCCGTCATTTCCACCGTATGTCGTTGTACGTAAGTATGCTTGACCCAAGTGAACTATATCATTGACCTCAAAGTAAGATCAAAGTACTTCAATTGCAATTGAATAGCTACAAAGTTGCGACATTAAAGAATCGATACTGTTGACAAAATTAACTAATATTTTCAGGATTTAATAATAATCACTACAACAAATATACATATTTGGTGCTGGTTAATGGTTGGACGATTTAAAGAATTCATTTACATCACTATTTTCAAACAGAGCCAAATCTTCAGTATTTTCCTTATTAATTGACGCACTTGGGACTGATAATGTCCAACTATACAGCTTCGGAAATTCATCCTCACGGACATACAACAGAACATACACCAACTGCCGGCTGGTTACTTCCCAAACAACTCAGAACACCCTCACAACATCCTTCTTCAATGAAATAAAACTTGGGACGATACTGATAATTAAATTCCTAATCACGAATAGATATTGGTTATCGCTGCTATCAAAACTTGGAAAGCTATTTCTTCAGGATATGTATCATTGAGTTGGACATTATACCCTAGTGCCTTGAATCAGTACGGATTACGCAACCTTATTTCTGCAATAGATTCTGTAGCAAAATGCTTAATGGCCATGTGGTCGACTGTGTAATTAATTTTACAGAACAGGACACAAGCACTATGGCATATGGACAAGAACAGACAAACCTTCGCTTGAAACCAACAAATTTTTCGTTTATAGGTACCCTGAAACTATTTCATCCCTATCGCCTTGTGTTATCCCTCATTTTCCCTCACTAGAACTACGGCTATATAATGTATTTCGGCGGGACCTGTGGACAAGTTGAAGTGAATCATGAATCGCTTCGTTAGATTTGCCTTTATGGAACCCACCCACGAGGCTAAAAGGACAAGAACTAAACAGACGCTTTGGACAACTGTACAGACTACTTTGAAGGATATCCAATCTCTCAATAGAAAATAAACTACTTATATACAAAGTTATACTTAAGCTAATCTGGACATACGGAATAGAGCTATGGGGGACAGCAAAAAAGTCAAACATCAAGTGCATCCAATCCTTTCAATCAAAAGTCCTGAGAACAATAGTAAAAGCCCCTTATTACGTCAGCAACAAAACCCTTCATGATAATCTGAATATACCCTACATTCTTGAACTCATCCCTTCCAAGTTCATAAAATTCCATAGTAACCTATCCAACCACCCTCATTCCCTAGCACAGTCATTGCACTGCACCACTCATCCCTATAATCCTCCTCGGAGACTAAAACGACAGTGGCCTCGTGACCTGCTATAAATAAGTGACAGTGGGAGTCCTGGAAATGGCCAGTTTCTCTAATCATGTCCTGAGCGTCTGTGGCTCTCGTGCTCTTGTTCTGCCTCCGCTGGCTCTTATCCAGTGACGCGGCTGATGTAGGAGGGTGGGGGACTTCCCAAGACTCCGCTTCCTCCTTCACACGCGAGGGAGGTGACGACCATGTGGACTTGGGGGCCTCTGGGCTGTTTGCATATATAGTATGAATGAGCGAGTGAATGAAAATTGTAAATTGGTATGAACGAGATCATTTATCGCATTATTTCTAGCCCAATCAGGCAGATTGTAATTTTATCATAATAAAGTTGTTCTATCTGAAAAAAAGTGTCTTTCTCTCCTCACCTCACTACGTTTTAGTCCGGCGTTGTCAGATCCCACGCCTTCCAAGTGGGAATCTCTGCCTTCGTCTCGCTAAATCTAGCACCTCTTAGGGAGAGACCTCTCTCTAGTGGACAACGGTTGTCGTGGCCCTGCAAGCTTACCAAGCAGTGTCCGGACATACTTCGCCTACCCTTAGATACCGAGTGTGTATTCGCGATCATTCCAAGACCACATAAACTACCTACCCTATACCTCTTCTCCTGAACATAGTGCATTGTCGGGGCACATACCTATCAAAAATGGAGTCAGATAGTAAGACCGTCATGAAACGATTGTCCAGGTCATAAACTTAATCAACCCTCACTTCACCACCAGGGCTAAGGTAACCAGGCATCCCCCTCGTGACGACCCGACACCATCAATTTACACCATCCACCTTATATATACAATACTTCCAAGTTCAATTTCTCAGTCCTTTCCCAGAACACAAGATCCCGTCTCTCTCACCAGTATTCTCCTCCCCTCAAAACTGTAAGCATACTGTAAACCGAAGGTGAGCCCCATCACCTAGTCCAGTCAATTTGATTGTTGAAATTTTCACTGTAAAAAGATAATTGTAATTTGTAATTTTTGTAATTCTACCCTCCTTCAAATTCATCATAGTATGCCGCAAGAGGATTAACGATTCTGTAAATTTTGTTCAATTGTATTGTTCATTTGTTTGTAAAAATGTTAAAATAAAGGGGTTTTGAAAAAAAAAAAAAAAACTGCAGCATAAGGTAAGCCCCATCACCTTATTGAGTATTTTCAATGAAGTCAAGTATAATGCGTATCATTATACTTGTATTGAATTACATAATTTTATACGGAATTTAAACCTTGCATATAATGTAGCGACGCCACAGCAAATATAAAACTGATTTGTAAATAGATTCAAATGAGAATCTATAATAGAATTTTTAAGAAGCTATGGGGGGAAAGAAACAAAAAAAAAAACTGCAGCATATGATCGGCCCTTCCTTCATTACTCTTCTACTCTCTAGAATTCTCTACCTCCTAATATCAGCCGTGCTTCATCCTTACGAACCTTCAGCGCTCTTCTCTTCTCAGCATCCAAAAAGACGCTCATTAGTCTAGCAACGCTCATTACATTATATTATATTTCCTGACTTTTATTTTGTATTTAATATTTTTATTAGGAATCCCCTAGCCCAGTAATTGCACTGCACCACGCATCCCTATAATCCTCCTCGGAGACTAAAACGGCAGTGGCCTCGTGACCTGCTATAAATGCGTAACAGTGGGAGTCCTGGCAATGGCCAGTTTCTCCAATTGTGTCCTGAGCGTATGTGGCTCTTGTGCTCTTCGTCAGCCTCTGCGGGCTCGTATCCAATGACGTGGCTGACAGAGGAGCGTGGGGGACTTCACAAGACTCCGTGTCCTATCTCGCATGTGGATTTGAGAGGTCTCTGGGCTGTTTGTAAATAGTGTATGAATGAGCCAGTGAATGAAAATTTTTAAATATGGTATGAATGAGATCATTTATCACAATTACTTATTGCCCAATAAGGCAGATTGTAATTTTATCATAATAATAATATTTTTATTTGATTGTTTACTATTTATTGATAGATGTTTGCTGACAGCTTGTATGTCACTTTTTTTTAGTTTTCTTTTGTAATAATTTAATGATTTTTATTTACTGTCATGCTGTACAGACTTCCGCATATTGTTCTGGTTCTTGTTTTATTTTGTTATAGGTGGATGTGTCTCTGACTTTATTTACTAATAATTTTAATTTCATTTCATCTGGTTCAATTTAAAAAAAACAACTGTGAGGATATAAATCTTTCTTTAAACGGTTTTGGTCGGTGAAAAAGAGCTGTTAGTTTTTCATCAGATTTATTCATAGACAACGTGTCAACATGCTATGTATGTCTGCATCAGACCCTGTTAACAAGAATAGAATGTAGGCGTTAAACATGATTGATAGTACTTTTTGATTAGCTAAAGAATAGAAAACAAAATGAGGTAGATCAAGATCAGTTCAGTGTGTGTATATGTAAAAGTCACTAAATTCAAACAGGTATATGTAAAAAAAACATGATCACTACAAAATATTAGATACAATGTAACAAGTTTGCTAGTTTGTTATAAAATATGTACACAAAAAACACCTGGATGTTTAACTCCTATAAACTTTCCTTGTATTCAGGACCTGATGCAAACATACATTGTGTTTCAAAATATTATATTACAACATCATTATATTTTCTTAAGGGTGTGGTTTTTTGGAAGAGGAGTTCTTTTCATTATATATTCCGACTACTATAGTTAAATCTTTGGTATCAAAAACAATGTTTTTCTCACATCGGATAACTTGGAACTTACCTGATTATTAAAACTTTCTCGTCTCCTTTTCCATAAAAATAATAAAGAATGGCTTGAAATAACTTACAAAACAACCACATTTCAAAATATTCTTTGCCCCGCGACCACCCTGAAACGATTTTCGAAGACAGTCTTCGGGCCAAACGTCTTTCAGTCAATAGTAGGAGTCAATAGTTTCGGCACCCAAGAAAATACAGGCTCCTTCTTCTCCACCAGTAGTCTAATAAATTTTGGGTTAAGCTAAACACCCACACACTGTTACCTATTAAAATAAAATCTGTCAAAAATAAATTAAAACAAAAATATATAATACAATAGTAAAAGGTAGAAAATATTGGAAATCATTCAAAGAAAATTTTATTTACAATAATATGATATAAAAACTGTTTGCCTATCAGATTGATCTTGACGTGTTTTCAACCAGAAAAAAATCGATTTTCAAGCACTAGGTGCTTGTCACACCGTGTTAACTCAACCCTGTAAAATTTTCCTTCGCAAAAAATATTGTGAAATAAAAGGGCAATTTTGTTTGTGAAATCAAGAAAAATTTCGGTTTTATAATTACTACTACTCGAAAGGTGAACAACCGTTTAATCTCTTTATGATTTCCCAACGATTCTTTTGGTTTTGTTTTGAAGAAATAAAAAAATAAACAACTGAAATTTTTCTAATTTCATTGTAAAGGAAAGTAATACAATATTTGTGTAAACACATTTGACGAGACAAAGGCGAGTGGCTTAAATACATGAGAACGATTAAAAACCTTTAAATGTACGTAAGTCGTGATGATTTGGCAGGGAACTGGGGATCTAGATAAGACGCATGTAAAGTCGTTCTTCCTCACATTTTCAACAAACAACTTAATATTTTCTAACTATATTTTATTTTACTTCTTAAATCCCCTTATGTGAACATTGAAAATAAATATCAATAGGAATCAAATCAAAAAAAAAATCGATCAACACAAAGCAACCAAATCTTCAACATTTCTGTTATTCGCTGTCACAACATTTTAGTATTTTTGGTGCGTTCCCCTGTTCAATAAAGTACAGAAATGTTCACCTATATTACATGAACATAAGAAAAACATGTACGCGTAACTCACACAAACAATTCATGCAACAAACACTGTGCTTGTCTGCACGATAACGCAGTTGGGAGTGATAGAAAATTTGTTTAGGCCATGAACAAGTCATATAAAAATTATACATAGAAGAAAGATGTTGCAATCGTGTACACACAGAAACGCTGTTCAAACACATTTTTTTAAGCCGCAATACAATTCAAAATAACGTTTTTTTCCTTTTCTGGAATATGAATTATGGGCTTGCTCCCCGGGAACACACGTGGGAGGGGGTAAAGAGATAAGGTTTTTTAGGGGGGAACAGGGAGCTTCTCATAGCATCACCTGTCTCTCCCTGGCGAGCATCTTTGTTTGGTTTATTAGTCATTATCTGTTGCTAATCATAAGTCATTTATTGATTTTTCACCTTCGTCTTGACTCAACCGTCTTTACCAGGTATGATATCTCACTCAGCCGCTGTCTGTGCATGATGAAATCGTATGTCTTAACGATAAATACTTATCAGTAACTGTCAAATATCTTCAGAGTGCAGTATCACCGTTCGAACACATTTTCATATCATTAGCGATCTTCTCATGTAGTGATATAAATAAACTTTTGTCTGAACTTAGCTTTATGCTTAAATATTTAATTATTTATTTGTGTGGCAATAAAAAGTACAATAATTGTCGTCATGTTTGGAATGAATGTCGTGTTTAGTTTAAAATTTAGAAAACACCTCAGATAAAATATTTCTAATCATTCCATCGAATATTAAGTAGTTTTTCGTTCTGAATCGATAGAGAAGGACAATAACGTTAATTAAAAGTCTTAAAAAATGATTAATTGCCAAAAAATCAATGCGTATCGAGATTTGAAGCGAAAAAAAATCAATTACTTACCTGGTGGGGGTGAAAAAAACTCGTACAATCCAATTTGGTGACCACAGATTTTCTCTTCGTACCCCCGAATATTCCACACATCCACAGCACAACTACACTCCGCAGAGAAGATCCAGGTAACTCCACACCTGGACATGTTTGAAGTCGGATTCAAACTGGGCCTTTTCTACCTGCATAACAGTATGATAATATGTTATCAAGGGAAGAGAAGATATCTAACGCAAGATATAGATTAAAATATAGTATAGATACACAACAAGGGGAACAATTTATAACTTCATAGATTATCACCGTATCTGTGGTGGCAAACAGCACGAGATAAATTTGATAAAGTTATATTTTCCCGAAAAAAGACTCGGATCAAACGCGAGTTAGGTGTCGGAGCTTAAACACCAAATGGCGGCCATTTTTAATTTCAGGTATGAATATCCACGTATTTATTATCTGTTGAGTGTTTTCATTTTCAATAACTATTAGAATTAACTAGGGTGAAAACTAATTATAATTATAAATAAAAAAATTATAGGGCAGGTGAACTTTAGTAACATATTGTGATGATCGAATTGGGTAACGAGTAACAAACATTTAGCCTTATAATTAAAATATTTCATTCCTTATTAAAAAGTTTAACATTGTTAATTCATTAATTTAATTAGTAACTAATAAATTTTAGTTGAAAAATTAAAAAAAAATTTGATTTATCTGTCGATTTAAATTTTTTATATGAAAGCACACTCGAATATCAGTCGGTCACGTACGCATTATGTGAAGCACTTTACGTAACCTGATTCAAATTCAAACCTTTTGATTTGTTTTTTTGAAGGGTAAATACAAATAAAGTAAACCTTGTTAAATTTGATAATCAACGAATTCCTTCAAAATTTAAAATGCCAATTCAATTTCTATGACATAGACTGTTCTAGAGTAGTTATAATATTTAATTAATACATATGTCGGTCATCTAGTTATATGACATACATATAATATACATATCATAGTTCAATAAAATAAAATTAAAACGATCAAATAATGCAATAAAAATGAATAAACAGCGTTTCAAAGTATGTAGAGACTAAGATGTAGAGCATTTTGAACCGCTATATCATAGTTTCAGTGGAATATTTTTCCAAGTGACGTTGGCCTCAACTGATAAGACTATTTACTTAGCCCCATCACTTTTAGCCTCTTGAGATATTAATATGTTCTAAGGATTTTATAAGAGCGCGTTTTGTCCTTTATTAACGTTTTTTTTTTTCAAATGAAATATATGGAGTAAACGATTTCAATATTCCCCTGTCAATTTACGACCAGGTAATCAGTTGTAATCACTCGACTGACACGTGCGTCCAAAATGCATATATAGGAGTGCTACGTTCGGAGGTTTTTATTTTATTTTCAATACTTACTTCCGTACCAATGCCCTAATGTATTTGACATATCTAATGTATCCAAATAGATAAAATATACGGAAATATATAAGGGACGTAATTTTCTACGGATACATATATCCTTTGTATATTTACCTAACTTATACTCATCACCTCGCTTTCACACTCTAGTTTAGTAATTAAAATGATTAAATAGGGATGATATTTAACTATTAAACTTCAAACAGATTTGATTCGTCTATCAAATCCGGATTTTATCGTGAAGTTATACCAAATTACATTTTGCTCAAAATATTCAATTAATTTACTATTTGTCTCAATTGAATCTCAACCCAACGTAATTTACTTCTATAAATTAAAGTGATGGCAAGGAAGGAATTACATGTCCATGGAATTAAATTTTACAATACAATATACTTTATTTCTACGTGCAGATTCCTTTATTGTGCAATATTTACAATCTGCCTTTATAAGGCAATAAGTAATTAAGATATATGCTCTCATTCATACAATATTTACAGTTCATCATTCACTCGCTCATTCATACAATATTTACAGACAGCCCAGAGACCCCCCAAATCCACCGCAAAGAGAAAGCGGAGTCTTGGGAAGTCCCCCACGCTCCTCCGTCAGCCGCGTCACCGGATACTAGCCAGTGGATGCTGACCAAGAGCGCGAGAGCCACAGACGCTCAGGACATGATTGGAGAGACTGGCCATTGCCAGGACTCCCACTGTCACGCATTTATAGCAGGTCACGAGGCCACTGCCGTTTCAGTCTCCGAGGAGGATTATAGGGATGAGTGGCGCAGTGCATTGACTGTGCTACAGGATTAGGGTGGTTGGAAAGGCTACTGTGGAATTTCGTAAACTTGGAAGGGATGAGTTCTAGAATGTAGGGTATATTAAGGTCGTTATGAAGGGTTTTGTTGCTGACATAATAAGGGGCATTTACTATTGTTCTCAGGACTTTTGATTGAAAGGATTGGATACGCTTGATGTTAGACTTTTTTGCTGTCCCCCATAGCTCTATTCCGTATGTCCAGATTGGTTTAAGTATAACTTTGTAGATTAGTAGTTTATTTTCTATTGAGAGATGGGATGTCCTTTGAAGTAGTCTGTACAGTTGTCCAAAGCGTCTGTTTAGTTCTTGTCTTTTTAGTCTCGTATGTGGGTTCCAGGTCAGTCGTTTGTCAAGATGGAAGCCTAAGTACCGTACTGTCTCGGATACAGGGAGAGGAATAGAATTAAAATAAACTAGTGGACCAGACTTGCGACAAAGGGTGAAGGTAATGTGGGAGCATTTTGCTTCATTAACTTTGATCCGCCATTGATTGCACCAATACTCGATCTCGTCAAGGTGTTTTTGAAGGTTATGGGATGCTATGTCGGGGTCTGGATGGGATGACAAGACTGCAGTGTCATCTGCAAATGTGGCCAAGAAGGTATTGGGAGTAGAGGGGACATCAGCGGTGTATAGGTTATAGAGGATGGGGCCCAGGACACTGCCCTGTGGAACTCCTGCACTTATGGGATAGTAGTTAGAGTATTCTAAACCACAGCGGACTTGGAAGAAGCGGTTTGAAAGGTAGGACTGTAGGATTAGGAAAAGGGTCTGTGGTAAATATCTTTTGAGCTTGTAGAGCAAACCTGCGTGCCAAACCCTGTCAAAAGCTTGAGCTATATCGAGAAAGGCAGCAGTGCAATACTGTTTGGTTTCAAGGGCTGAGGAGATGTGATCAACAACGCGAAGGCCTTGTTGAGCAGTGGAATGTCGTTGGCGGAAGCCAAACTGGTGTGTGGGAAAAAGGTTTTTGGATTCAACAATGGGAAGTAGACGTTTTAGTAGGAGTTTCTCAAATATTTTTGAGAGGATAGGGAGTAGGCTAATTGGACGATAAGATGGGGCGTCATTGGGTGGTTTACCGGGTTTGGCGAATAGGACAATAATGGAGTGTTTCCAGAGGAGAGGAAAGTGCGTCGTTCGGTATACTTTATTAAGAATATTTGATCACGTACGGTAAATTAACTGGGTCTAACCTCTCGAGAGGTTAAAGAACGCTGACCTCCACCTTTATTTTAATAGCATTTATTTATAATTTAGTTAAAATGCTGTTTCAAATGCTTAAGGGATGTAAACTGTCAAATCCTCCTGCCATTAAACGATACTCCATAGGGGATGGCACCCTTGACTGCCTCCGTGGAAGTCTATAGGTACACTCCTTTACATGACAGTCGTTCCTTAGTACCTGTTAGCTTTCACCTCGCAAATTCTATCTCTTAATATTAATTCAGTTTTTACATTAAATTCCCAAGTCGGCGTTTAACAAATATAACAAGGGTGCTTTTCAATCCACCAGCCTTTTCAAGCCAGAGTACAAATACCACTATTACAAAATAACACCTGCTCTCCCATGTAGGAATCAAACCCTTTTCAAAATCAACTCTGTCGAAATGGTTATTTGTATAACAAGTTAATTACCTCAAATTTTCTTTTCTTATCTGTCCCAAAGGTTTTTTTATCATTTATTATACTGACGACAGTTTTGTTACTTTAATTATTAAATAATCCGGTGACGCAGCTGACGGAGGAGCGTGGGGTACTTCTCACATGTGGATTTGGGAGGTCTCTAGGCTGTTGTATGAATGAGCGAGTGAATGAAAAATTGTAAATATGGTATGAATGAGATCATTTATCACAATTACTTATTGCCCAATTAGGCAGATTGTAATTGTATCATAATAAAGCTGTTTAATAATAAAAATTATTAAATAAATTGCATTTTTGAATACTCAAAAGTTGGGAAAGACTCTTTACTAAAATATCTCAAATAGTTAATTAAAAAACTTTTTTTTATGTTAATCTCTAATGTTAATATCCTGTATTTGTGTAATCTATTTTTTCTCGAAAAAAAACTTCATAAATGGGAAATTGTGACAAATTATCTTATTCATCCCATATATGCAATATTGCGTTCACTCTATCATTCATACTTATGCCTCATTTATACATATAAAGAACTTGTGCCTTTATTAGCCAGATGAAGGTTTATTCATTTGAGAAACTAAGGAAATAAAAGCCTATCCTTTGAAATTATTCAGTATTCCATTGCCTTTGAAAGTATTTGTTGGGGCCCCATGGCGTTACACACTTAAATTTTTTTGTCAACAAGCACGTAGTATTGATTGTGTTCTGTCAACTTATAATAATAAGTATAATATAATACTCTAATCTCCAGCCAACCACGACAATCCAGTATTAACCTCTCAGACTCTTTCGGGTTTCGGCCAGCTCCGAGTTAGCCAATTTTCTCCAGGTCTCACATGTCAGCTCGTCGCCATTTCTCCCCTGAGCGACTTGAGGTCGAACTTGTACTGGGTGCTAATTGAGAAACCTTTATACAAACTCTCTATGCTCGAACTCCTTGTGATTAAACGTAATTTCATTTCATTATATCCTCACACAGAAGAGTGTTAAACATAATAGCAATATTTCGGAACTTTGAGCATTATTTATAAAGTTGTGTCTACGATTATTATTTTTATTATTTATTCTTTAAGAAGAATCTCTCATGTAATTTTTTTCCTTGTGCTTTTGGGAAATTATTAATTCGCGTTTTGTTTTTAGTTTCATAACTACTTCATAAAGATATTTTTTTCATTTTATTTTGTTTATTGGTTTTAATGTTAATAATAACATTATTAAAATTTACTTTTTTTCTTGTTAATCAAATTAAATAATTATATCGCAAAATAAAAGTTATTAATTTACACACTGTCGCAACTAACATTTCAGCAGATGAACGGTGAACTAAGCTCTCAATTTTGAAATCCAATTTTTTGTTTATTTCAGAGCATTTTATTTATCCTGCAAATAAGCTCCTCAAGTGATAATAGCCCAAATTTAATAATCCAAATACATATCCAAAGGTATTTTTAACTCGAGGTTGGCAAATCGTTTAACGTTGCTCCAAGTTTCGTTAAGCACCCCGTTCATATTTCGCATGAAATATCAAAGTTTTAAACTGCAGAACCATGCCATAGCGGTTGAATGTTCCGAAAAAAGTAAAAATGATCTCATAAATACCACTCATACAATATTGCGTTCACTCTCTTGTTCATGAGTTCGCTCAAAGTCATTCTCCTCAATGGCTTGAAAATTACAAAATCTTCTGGTTGAAGCCTCTTCAAACGACTAAGGATTCAGGTCTCGTCCCATCTTCGATAACCGAATAGCAGTGGTTGTTGCATCGATGAATGCGTTCATAGCACACTGTTAGGAGACACAACTTTACCACTAAACGCTGAGTGGGTGACTACTAGGTTAATGCATAACAAAAACTGGGGATTTGTATTGTTTATTGACGAGTTAAGAGTCTTTTGAATGGTGGTCTTGAGTATGAGAAAATACTACGTATCTGTTCAGAGGGCAAGAGGACGCCACCCACACTCTATACCAGTTAGTAAAAATCTATCAAAATTCGATTTCTGCAAGAACAACACAATTTTTAAATTGTTCACTGTTTCTTCTTTACTTTTTGAATTGAAGGATAATTTCGTGTTAAAACTCCAACAAAGAGAACGCTTATTTACTAAAACATCATTCTTTAAATCGCTTATTAAAATTCTTCGCATATTTAAAGCAGCTTGTATAAAGAAAATAAAGATCGTATTGTGAAAAACAATATAAAAAAATACCAAAGGGATTCCTTGTGAGTCAGTTATTACTTACGTAAAGTAATAGTAATACTTATTAAATGATACTGAAAAAAGTTTATGATCAAAAATATCTCATATTTTTTATTATATTGACACTGAGAATCGCAAAGGACCTAAAATATTGACAAAAAAAACTAATGGAATGGACTGGAACGAGGGTAAGTGATTTCTATCATTGACTCACAAAACTATTTTTTGGGGGATATCTTTGAAGGTCGTTTTGCGTAACCACTTTTAACGATCATTAACAGGAGAAAACGTTACTTCAAATATAGTGGCTACTGAGATTTAAGTTCAGAAATCTTAGTCAGGGGGGAGCGCGTTAGTTTATTGATTTTTTTCTGCTATAATGAAAAATATACATCATAGCCTGGGGTGTTGATAAATATATTTTTCAAATCTCAAATTCATACGGTATTTTTTACGGTCGCTATCACAGATCAAGTTTTGAATGTGGAGCTTCTCCCTTAAGGGGTCTTTAATTCCCTCATCTACTTTATATTTATCAAGGGATCGACGTTACTTTATTATTATTTTTCAAAGTAAATGACGTCATCCCTCGTAGTTGTACCGTCAAAACAAACCCTGGTGACTCATCGGGCAGGTATTTTTTTGCTAGGGCAAAATCGGCTTTGTCCCCCCAGGTGTGACTCAGCCCAAATTATATTGCCCTACCGTAGGTAAGTACACCTTTTTTCAATAATATATTTTACAACCTTCTTTAATTTACAACCTTATTTTTCTAATTTTGGTTCATACGAGTACATATAACTTTCCGCAAATGAACAGATCTTTCACTATTTCATTTCTTAATGCACATTTCTTCTGTTTGTTTTTTTTTGCTTCAAAGCCTCTTTATTTTGTCATACATTGAAATTTAAGAAATTAAATAAACTAAAATTAGAGCCCAACTAAAAAGTCCGGACTCACACATCTCGGCTGTATAAAACCTAAATATAACCTATTTTTTTCTTAAATTACACGAAAATAATCTTGTAATAATATTTCTCCAAATACCCAACATATAATACATATTATTAATCCGGATGTTGAGATCTCAATTTTGATACTCTACCCAATATAATACGAAAAATTTTATTTTTGATTAATTACTGCATTTTATTCATTATTTTTCCGAAGATATCATGGAAAATATCATCTATATGAAACAGAAGCTTTTAATGGCGTAATTATTGCCTACATAAGCCCCCGATACTTTTTCACACCAGAACATCAATATGATAGAAAAAAAACTACTTTTTATTACTTAAGTTTATTAATGAGCTTTAAATATCTTCCAAGGGACCGTTCTTATTTTTATTTGCTTATATTTTTTAGCAACACCGTGACATTAAATGCAATTATTAAGTAATACGCAGCTTCAGTTTAAGTTGTGAACGCGATACTAATGACAACATGATTGTGATTAGGAGAAAAAGCAGTGATTCAGTGACGAAATCTTCAATTTTATGCTCTACTAATTATTATGTAGTTTTTCTATCCTTCCTTCATAGTTATGAACTTTAGGTATAAGTATATAAAAGTTAGTGTGTGAATTTGATGGGATATCGTTTTAGAGCGGTGAAAGAAAAGTGTTAGATTTACCTTGTATAGAGACGTTGTCCATCAATAAATTTTATGATAATTTAAAATTTCTTTTTCATTATTTTAAGCTGATACACATCAAAGTCATCCACTAGGATATATTGAAATATATCATTTTAATAATATAGCTATTAAAGCTCATCAATTTAATGAGTGACACTTAAATGGCATAAATAAAAAATTGATTTATGGGAGGGGCCATTGCCCCAATGTCAAATTTAAATTTTCATCATGTCATGGACATTAAACCGGAGACTCGAGAGTCCAATACTAACTTATACAGGAGACAAACATCATGTTAATAAAATACAGCCAAACATGACTGTATTCAATGTATGACTGTGTTCAATTAATAAGGTTTCTCATATTGAAAAAAATTAATGATGCATAAAAATCAATCCACCATTTTGTTAATTGAAATCAAATATTAAGACATATGATATAGCAATTAGGTGTTAATGGTTTGTAGCAGGTGGCAACATCGAAGAGTAAACACCCTAGGTTTAGTCAGGTAAAGAGACCCTGGTCAGGACTGTTAGGTCCAACGATGACTCACCGCTACCTACTTTCGAATCCTTTTTGATTCTGTTGTTTGCATTACCTTTCTTATCTTGACTATAATTTATGGCAGGTTCTGGGGCGAAGATATATTTTTGAAAATTTGAGAAAGAGTCATTGAACAAACCCTATCCTCGAATGTACTACATTTGCCAAATCAGGCCCCGACCCCTTTCCACACTTAAACTGCTCAATTGGTCCATTGCATATGTCCAGTTACATATAAGCCAACTCCTAGTTCCCTCGCTTCAATTCCCCAATTTGGGCTAACGTTTGATGTATGATGGCTTCTCAAAGGATCTCAATGCTCGGTTAAAGCGGCTGATGAACTAAGATTTGCACTGGGGGTCCGCAGAGATTATCGCATTTCACAGCACTACTTTGAGTTTGGAACTAATAACTTCTGTCCGACGTCAATAGCTCTTTTTTATCCTACTCTTCAGTACTAATATGACTTTTCGTCACCAATTCAATAGGGAGGGGGGCTCTTCGGCTTATTGTGAATGTATATATTGTTTGAATGGAAATTGTACATGAATAAATCCTTTCATTCCAATTAATAATGCAGTTGTAAGCAAATTGTATTTATTCAGATATAAGATCTTCCCCCAATCTGCCGCTTCATGATACGTTATACTTACTTCATTGAAGTCCCAAAAAAGTACTTAGGTCCATTATTATTATGTATAAGCTAAACACATCAGTGGAATTCCTGATTCATCTCTTGTTTTGGTCAATTCGACTAAGATTATGTGTTGTAGGGTGGCATAAATTTACGAAATATATATTTTTTTGGCCAGTTAGACATATTTATGTGTATATAGTTGTTTTTAAGGGACAATGTCCCAAAAAATTTTATTTTTCATTTCATGCATATAGGTTTTTTTAACGGGGCCATCGGGGGTTTAAGTAAAACACACCTATCACAAAAACATTTATTTTATTTGCTTAACTACTATTATATTTGGGACTGGGTTCCGATCCCATGACGAGTTTTAGTTCACTAAGTATTTTTTGTATGTGGTTCATAGTCTTAGGCACGTGTAAGAAATTCTAAAAAAAATATTAATGTCTAGACATTAGGTGTTTTTAATTATTGACCTTTTTGGTTAATAATCTAGTGAATGTCGATAATAATGTCTAAAGTTCAATATTACTTTGAATTCATGTTTCCATGACTAAAACCTTAATACGAGGATTTAATTAATTAATTCATTAATAATAATAATTAATTAATAAGAACATACAATCCTCAATAATTAAATATTTTTTATCGAATGCTTCCAGGCTTCAAATATTACGAAAATATGTTCCATTGAAATCCACGAAGGGTAGTACATCACCTCTTCATTATTTCTAAAATACAAAATATTACAACTAAATGTTTAATTTTAAATCTTAAATTTAATTTTATTACCTTTAACTATTTATTATATGGAATGCATCAAAACTTTTAATGGTTTACTGGCTTTCATAACTTAAGATTTTATTAATAATAATAATGATATAATTAATATAATATATAGTGTAAATAGAGAGGTGTATAAGTCAAAAATGTCACTGAAATATGAATAAATATTCTTTCACGTTTTTGGTCACAGAATAAACTAAGAGAAGGTTGATTAAAAATTAAAAATATCATCGATAAAGAACCGATCAATCATAAATAAAACCCTTCAAAACAGTCATAAAATCAGTGCTTGTCAACATCTTAAATTGGGCTATACTGACAGCATTTCTGAGATATAAGCTAAAATATTTAAAAGATTTGATGGTTCATCAAATAAGTGAGACAACATTTTAATAAAAACATGTTTAGATTTCATTATATTCATCATGACATTTTAAATTCGGCAATTTTTTTAGTCAAAGAAGTGAATGGAATTGAAACAGTTTATTGAATTTGTACCAAGAATCCATGAATAAATTACTCTCATTATAAAGAGTAAAAATTATAAAAATATATATTGTCATTAACCTAATTTACCTGTCAATGGGATTTTAAGTTAAAATATATAAAGTTGAATAACAGTCACAAATATATTTTCTTGATAATAACTTATAATGATGTGACAGATTAAAGATACAGAACTCTTTTAAAAAAGCGAGTTACAATTAGTCTGTATAATTTTGAGTTCGTGGAGTCAGCAACTCGGTCTGGTTGTCTGAATTTAAATCAGAATCCCTAACAGCTCAGTGGTTACACACCTGTTCTTTTTCGGTTGACTTCTTACTTACGGTTACTTCTTAAATTATCAATAGCAAGGTAATGTTTTTGAAATTTTGGGATCTTTAGAGAGCCACAACTCCATTTATTTATAGATAAAATCGATTAGATGAGTTATAGCAGTTTTAAACTTTAGAGAGTGCCTGCAGCAAAGGTAGAAGTACCTGGTAAGGCAAAACGGAACCGTAGATAAGTTTGTCCAGCCACCGATGACCCACCACAATCTACTTTCGAATCGTTTCAATTGTTGGTATTATCTTATCTTAGCAGTAATTCAAAGGTGCATTCGATGTGAAAAACGTTTTTGAAAACGTTCTTCAAGCCTCAACAGCACCAAAAACGATAAGTATACACATAGTGAGCAGATAAAGCAAAGATATAAATAAGGCAAAAACAAACAAACGTATCACATAAATGGCACGTGTCCATGGCAACAAACAATAGTTTTGAAAAAAAATACGCAAATTTCTGCTGTTAGGTCCATTTTATAGATATGATATTTATGTCTACACAAAATGTTATTTTTTATTGCTCCGAGCGCATTTAATAATAACGTCTCATTATTTGAGATTGAGGAGCATAGACATCTGGACGGAGCTGGGTGGAGACTCAACAAGCAGAAAATAAGCATTTTACAATTTTAAAGCACATTAATTAATCCTACAATAATAATTTGAATGTACTTACTCCATTAACTTAATCAAACCTTACTTCAAATTAACTTTGAAGAGATTCTGATGTTTTCTCTTCACTTACGATTGTAATTCTTATTTAAATTTAAATTCTCGTGACTTACGACATACGATTGACACGGAACTCACTTGAGTAACTAACTGGACCACAATTGTATCTAGGGAGCACATATTTATTGGAAACAACTTGACTTAAGCAATTACACTTCTTATAGTTACTTTTTTGACACACTCTAAACAAATATTGAGTAAAACATTAGAAACGGTTTTTAAAAAATTCGTCACATGAGAAACCATTGGAATAAACGCCAGCAACTGCTTCTGACTCGAAATATCAGATATATATATATATATATATATAATTTATCCCTGTAGAACTTATATATAAAGTAGTAATAGTTTCGTATCGTAGAATCGTTCTCTGATTAGTTTGTCTGCATGCTCTAACAAAAAAATAAGGTTATCCATCCCATCCCTAATTATTCACTTACACCAATCACCATCAAAATAATAAGCATCAAGAAAATAAACATAACAAAGCCATTACATATAACATTTATAATCCGCCGAGAACTCTGTTCCCCGCTATCAACCTATGACTCAAGACGATCAAATATCTCGACATACGATTGACACGGAACTCACTTGAGAGACTCACTGGACCACAATTGTATCTAGGGAGCACAGATTTATAGGAAACGTACAACTTGACTACAGGAGATTTCAATTCAAAGTACTCAGGCTATTTACTGGGGCACCGGTGTACCAAAGCAAATGCGCACTGTTCCAGTTTTAACTGTACTGACGCTTCTATCACCAACTAAGTGGCCATTCGAAACCACTTGCCTCACCAAGTATTGTTCCCAATTTGTGATATTTTGTGAGGGGACCATTTCGCTTTTGCAGTGGGAAAGGGATGACAATAGGAATATTTCTTTGAGAAATTGTTGCTCTTTAAAAGTTAATGGTAATAGTCTGTGGTGCCTCCTAGATAACACCATTCTTTATATACTCAAGTACGAGGGCAACTTAAGAAAATATGAACAGGGATCTGTTAATACCGGATAGTCCTAAAATGATTATGGGGAGGGTTTCATCACATCTTGTTTTATTTGTCATTCCCATTCCATGGTTCCATTTCACTGCTGTGAATTAGTTAATATAGACAAACAAAATCTTACGAATCCGAAATGGGCACTTGAAAGGCAGAACCCCAAAAAACAGTTTTTGGTTAAATTGTCCCCAAGGGTTGTTTTGAGGGAACAGGTAAATATTTGAACCGAGATTGACGTAAACAACTATGTCAAAGTTCAAATTACCTACAACTAAAAAAGCGGTGCAAGCTGAATTCGTTAAAAATAATAATAATATTAAAAATAGCATTGTATTGATAAATACTGTAGACAAGAGAATACCCAAACCGGTACAGAGGCGATCTACTTTTTTGTCTTTGTCACCACTGTCTTTCTGCTCGTCGCACGGCATAAAACGGATAACATGTTATTTTATCCGTGGCTAAAGGCACATTAGTAACGATAATAAAAAAATACTTTCAGAGCTATTACAAAGGTTGAAATTTTGTGTGCAATCAACAAAAGTCATGTATTTTATGACGTTCCAGATGATTTCAATAGGTTTAATCCGGTCAATGTTAGGTTTATTTATTTATTTTTGTATTTGTTGATAACGTCTATTTAAAATGAGACAAATTAGTTTGTAATTCATCTCGGCTGGAAAGTTTAAGTCGATAAAAAATTGAAATTATGTAAAAAAATAGAATTGCGAAGCTCCACTAGATATTTTGTGAGGGGACCATTTCGCTTTTGCAGTGGGAAAGGGATGACAATGGGAATATTTCTTTGAGAAATTGTTGCTCTTTAAAAGTTAATGGTAATAGTCTGCGGTGCCTCCTAGATAACACCATTCTTTATATACTTTATATCTTTCCATAGAAACCCATTCAGGCTCAGATAAGAGTGTCTGAAAATAAAGTAGTGTTTACATTAGCACGAGCACGATATCTGAATGAGCCAACAGTAGTACAAAGTAGATGTGGCAAAAATACGAAAGTTAAAAATACACAAAAAATACAATACTCTGGTATATTTACCGAATGTGTGCATGCATATTGATGATAGAATAAAAGGGAAAATGCTCTATTTTTTCGCTTGATAATTTTCAGCTGAAAATTAATGCTGTATTATTAAAAAAGTAAATATTTTTTAAATATAAAATAGGAATGTGCTCTCAGATAATGTCTAAATGATTTTATCTGCGAGATTGATCTCAGAGATGAAAAATTGAAAGATATTTCGTTTATGGGCTTATGCAACGTCGAATCTCTGTGGATAAGCAATGGAACCCCAAAAATACTTTATCAAATAATTACCGACTGTTCTATTATTCTATTACTCTGGTAGAGTTTAACGAATCGATAAACTCTAAAACTTATTTCAAAGTTTAGATACCCACTACTATTAAAGATATAAACTTTTTTTTTTTAAGTTGTTTATTAGTGTGTTTTAAAATTTCCTGTGTTTTAATAACTGTGATTGAAGGACCCATTCATACTTTATACACATTTCCACTCACTCCATATGTACAGTTCACACTCATACATACGTACAATGTTTACATACAAAATCTGCCCGAGTGCCTCATGTCCTCAGTGAAGCTGGTGGAAAAGTATGGGGCAAAGAAGTTCCCCCCACCTCACTCTCCGACTGTTACGTCTACAAATCTATGATCACTATCTATATAATACATATAGATATATATACTATATATAAATATAATTTAATAAATATATATAAATATATATTGTGGAATTTCCGAAACAGTGCCTTTAGTCAAACATTACTCCCTCCTGAAATTAATTATATTCTATAGAAATGTTTGCATTTCCATAAATAAAGCAAGACTGCATCGGGGGACGTCCGGTGTACTGCGCATTAGGCCTGGTTCGATTCCCGACTTTGCTCAATATTTTTTGTGAGGACAGTGTCTGCATGGCGAACAGTGTCAATGAACGTCAGAAGACTCGAAAACAAAGATCTCATGTTAAAACCAACTGTTTCTCTGTTCTTCGGGGGGGGGGTAATGAAAAAAAGACATGGAAATAGTAAAAGATACACACCTAGCATGGATGGTTATTCCGAATTTGAACGGAGTTTCTGAACTTGATCGGTGCCGAGAAATGCGGCATGCTTTTTGGACAAAGTAGACCCCACAGAATTTTTTATTTTTTGGTCCTTAACCCTTTGATTAATATTTTTTAAGAATTGTAAATTATAAACAAATTTAGCTGTGGGTGCCTCCTTATACTGCGCAACCTATACATTTTAAGGAGTGGATACCTTAAAAACTAACATCTTTTTGTGGTTACAAGTTATATGAACTGAAACAGGACTAGTTTATATGGCTCACTTTCGGGTTTAAATAATTTAAACCTGACCCTTAAAGCTTATATAAGAACTAGGCTTCGCCCCCTGACCCCCCACTCCACACGGTCCGCACTCAGAGTGGGGATATGTTAGTCCCTTTTTTTTTCCCCCTTTCATAGCCCCTTTAAATTTACAGATAATTATATACAATTAAAGATCCTCAAGCGAATCTATTATATAATGAATAAACAAGTATAATGATATACATAATACGTGACTGGACTAATAAAGGTGACGGGGCTCACCTAGGACTTACCAAAATTAAGTAACCCTATTTACTTTCCAAGAAATTCAATGTTTCCATGATTCTCCAGTAAAATAAAACTTTTTTTACAGATAAATCACACCTCGGTTGGTATTTTACAAACTATTAACAAATGAAAGCTGGTGTATTCAAGAAAAAATTACAATACTCATGATTTTTTCCATTTCATTTGGATATTTCGAATTTAGAGAATCCAGACGTTTCACTGGGCACGGTGCATGTTCTTTCATATATGGCAGCGATGAATTAAATTAATTTGGGGTATTTTATACAGGATAAAACTTTGTCTATTCACAGTTTTTGTCTTCATCAATCAGCGTTTCACCATTATGTTTGTCCCATGCTCTGAAAATAATGGCAAAATGTCTGCCAAATAAATTGGTAAAAAACTATTAAAAAAAATTGTTACAAATTTTGCATGCTTTATATTTTATGTTGGCCTGTTCTATGTTTTTAAAAAATTATATTGCCATGATAGCAGTGGTTTTCTTTTATTGTCATAAATTAGACAGCTTTATGTTGATTTAGAATAAACGAGTAATTAAACGAGCGATAGTCAAGCTTTAGGTCAACTCTCCAGTCTCAATATTGGTAGCATTCGGCCAAAGTAGGAGTGTTATTCTTGCTCTTGCTTCCTCATTGAGATAAATGATCTCAATTTAGGAACTTAAGGTGATTTTAATGCCTGGACCTTTGGTCCCAGCTTCTTCTTTACCTCGGCAACGTTTTGCTTCATTGCACTTAAAAGCGTAATGTACGGTTACGTAGCTCATGTCAATGGAAGCTTTTGTTAAAGATATTAAGTCTAGCCAATTCTATACTAGTGTAACTATTGAGTCATTCTGTTCGTAACGACAACTTCACATTAAGGACCTTATGTATTTTATGAGATCTGCATATCAATAAATATTAGTTTTTGTATTTAATATTCTGAATTAACGGACGAATTTCTCAAATCAGACATTCGGGAACTTTAGCAGGGAAAATACATTTTAGAATATTCTGTCATAACCTTAAAATAAAAGCTTTTTCTTAGTTAAGTTAACCAACGTGCCTGAAAATATTGGCAAAATGTCTGCCGAATAAATTGGTAAAAACACTAACTATTAAAAAAAAACGTTACAAATTTTACATGGCTCTTATCCAGTGACGCGGCTGACGTAGGAGCGTGGGGGACTTCCCAAGACTCCGCTTCCTCCTTCGCACGCGAGGGAGTTGACAACCATGTGGACTTGGGGAGCCTCTGGGGTGTTTGTAAATATTGTATGAATGAGCGAGTGAATGATGAATTGTATATATGGTATGAATGAGAACATTTATCTCAATTACTTATTGCCTAATAAGGCAGATTGTACTTTTATCTTAATAAACATTGTTGCTAAGTAACAAATTTTACTTGCTGTTCTGTTTTTTTTTAATTATCTAGACTAGACAGTCCTATATGCATTAATTTGTGTTACTCTTACGAGCCTATCGCCCCAGAATATTGCTATTAAATTTAATATTTCAATATCCCCTGTATTATATTTTATTCGTATTACTATTATTCGTTTTTTTTTATTATGGTACTATGCCTACCTGTACTCAATGCATCCCCAAAAGGCTGGGCCAATAGGATTCGAGCATCCCCAAGAGACGGGGTGGAGATCGGTGGTGGGGGAAGGGGTGGGGAAGCATTATATGCTTCCCACCTCAGGCGGGTGACCTCAGTCTCAGTTGAGTTGTCGAGTTCGTAATGACAGAAGTGATGTTACCTGATTGTTGGTGGTTGCAGAACATGGAGCCTTCAGTGCCCGAACAACCACCTCCAGCATCCACGTCCTCTTCGCAGCAGGAACAGGAGCCCACAGGAGTCATCCGGCAGAGGACCATCACCACTTCCGGTACCATCACGACGAGTCCTCAGCACGAAACTACTCCGTCTCCAGATCAAGTGGCGTCCGAACAGTGAGTAATTTTACATATCATTAATAATCTATAACTGTATGCAATTTTAGCTCAACATTAAACTGTGAGATCATGAGAAGAAATGATATTAGATATGAAGATATGATTTAGTTTTTAAATCGGCTTATATTGATGAATAAAATATGATTTACCGAATGTTATTCGACAGTTGTCAGTGAACATATTTCTGTTTACATCACAGTTCCACCCTGACAACATACCGTATATATACCTAATTCCCTTTAGACAACTTCTATCAATTTCATTTATGGAAATCTATCTTTTAACCCAAGAAAATTCAAACCAAGAAAAACAGAACCATCTCCCGCCAAACTTTCGCTTCTTATGGCAGACGCGGAAATTATTTAAATCATAATTTTAACACACTTTCCTTAATAACATCAAGTGTTTCATCTAACCAAACATAATCTTGACCTGTTTAATAAGTTCACAAACCACAAATTTACCATGGGATATAATTTTTTTAAGTTTATTTAATATGTATGTTTTGTAATGCGTGTTGTAAAATAATGTACCATAGAATAACCCTAAGGCGAAGAAAACTTCTGGCCTAAAATTACCGATATATTCTGGCTGATCGGATGAATCTAGTTAGGTCGATGATTTATATATTCACGGTTATGAACTCTCAGTATGATTATTATGCCCACTATTGCAAACTATTGCCCAATTTTAATATTCAATATTATTCGATCATACTAAATCAGTTTAATATCCAATAATCTCGAAATCTATGAGGTTATTCTTGTGGTTTGAGCTCAGTAATGATCAAATGTGGTCTTCTCTAGCGTAAGGTCGTCAAAAAGTAGTACACTTTGGTCTGTGCTTTAACTCCTTTTTCAACTACTGCCATAATGTCATATCGAAGAGGGAAAAACGGCTATTATTATTTCCGAATGTATGTAGTGGTTTATGACTTCAATTTGAAACCCTAATTATTTCCGAGAATTACCTGGGCTCATGTAAAATTCAAACTACTCACATATTAATAGTTTACGAATAATAATACCCTAAAAAGTAAAAAAATAATGCCCAAAAAATGATATTCCAAAAAAAAAATTCTGAATAATATTATTTCTTCGCCTTCCTCATCAGAAAAGGTTAGTTACGTATGCAATATCACACAATTAAGGGCTTCGATGATCATACTAATTACGCTTTCTTGATTGATTTCCTAACTTTTATTGAATTATTTTAATTAGAATATATATTCAAAAGTGATCTAAAAGCGCACCATTGATTGCTACTGTGATTGATTAAAACAACTTTTATCTTCCCAACATTAATTATTTTTAAACCACGTGATCCGGGTCCTCGGGGCGAGACGGCTTGCCTCAGTGGCCTAGTACCTTTAACACCATCTTAGTACAAAGGTGTCTTCTTGATGTGCATGATGACTAGATGACTTGGACGCATGAGTCGCAGGGAGACGGCCGTTAATGTAGCGACTCTTTTAAGCATCTGAAAATGATGGTTTAAGTCATCGAAAATACGAGGAATATTAGAAATACATTAAAAACCTGTGGGCAAACAAAAACTCTTTTAATCAATTATCAAGCTCAACCCAACCCGGCAAATACTACAAAGAAAAAATATATTAGTGTACATGGTAATATTGAAACCATAGACACATATAACATAAATGTTTACAAAACAATTTTCATTAATCTTATTTAATGCTTTTTTGTATACATAGTCCCTAAATCTCTAACAGATTTTACATACTTTTAAACAGCACGCCGAGATCATTAATTTGATTACCTTCCTACCCCACAATGGAAATAATTTTCATTACAGATAACTTTCAGTTCTGTCCACTAGTTTTTTTTTTAAATTCTATTCCTCTTCTTGTATCCGAGACTATACGGTATTTAGGCTTACATCTCGAAAAAAGGACCCTCACACGAGGGTAAAAAAACAAGAATTAAACAGACGCTTTGTACAGACTACATCGAGGGAAACCCCATCTCTCAATAGAAAATATATTACTAATTTACAAAATTATACTTAAGCCAATCTGGACATACGTAATAGAGCTATGGGGGACAGCAAAACAGTCCAAAATCAAGCGCATCCAATCCTTTTAATCAAAAGTCCTGAGAACAATAGTAATTGCCCCTTATTACGTCAGCAACAAAACCCTTCATAATGATCTGAATATACCCTACAATCTTGAACTCATCCCTTCCAAGTTCATAAAATTCCATAGTAACCTATCCACCCTAATCCCGTAGCACAGTCATTGCACTGCACCAGTCATCCCTATAATCCTCCTCGGAGACTAAAACAGTGGGAGTCCTGGCAATGGCCAGTTTCTCTAATCATGTCCTGAGCGTCTGTGGCTCTCGCGTTCTTGGTCAGCCTCCGCTGGCTCTTATCCAGTGACGCGGCTGACGTAGGAGCGTGGGGGACATCCCAGGACTCCGCTTCCTCCTTCGCGACAACCATGTGGACTTGGTGGGCCTCTGGGCTGTTTGTATATATAGTATGAATGAGCGAGTGAATGAAAATTGTAAATTGGTATGAACGAGATCATATAGCACAATTACTTATAGCCCAATCAGGCAGATTGTAATTTGATCATAATAAGGTTGTTTTAATCGCTTCATTCATCCTAGCAACTTTCCACGCTATTTCCCCCTTGTGCTAATTCTGTTTTATTTATTTATTTTATTCATCTTTTCTTCATTTTTGTTTTTTATTTCTATTTTTCGCTGTTTGTTCTTTGTAGGAATCTCATATGTACATAGAATATCGTATTATAAATTTGCCCACTAGCATTAATAAAATAGCAAAATTGTACGTATGATTATCAAATCTGTTGTATTTTTTTTCTTATTTTTGTCAGCTAGAAATTCCTTTTATGTTCTTTTGTTGTCATTATTAAGGGTTAATTCCCCAGAATAATTTTTTTTTTTCCATTTCAAATTTAAAGAATGAAATCGTTAATGCAGCTGTTATTATGCCAGTTATTGCTGCACCTGTAATTATATTCTAACACCAGTCAATAGAATTTCCCAAACTTGAATATAATGTTTAGCATTAGAATATTTTTGAGCGAATCACTGATGCAATTACATCACGATAAGAAGAGAAACAGAAAACACAAATCACAGATTAGATAGTCTTCTGCAAGACAGAAATTTGAATAACCGTCATTATTTATGATAATTGGAGTTTAAAGAAATTATTATGAGCACAGTCTTAATGAGAATTTAACAAAGGAAATCTGCTAAAAATATACTGTATTTTATTTACAGTAGTTTATTTACGAATTTATTGATACTGCTTCTCAATTCCTCAATGATATTTGTCCCAGGGCATTACAAACTGTACGCCAGCTATATCTAATCTACCCATATCGATCTAATATACCTCACCACCGTTCTTCAGTATCACTGGTGACTCCCCACCCCTACCCTTTTTTTCCAGAGGGATGTTTATGACAATTCCTACTTCAGCCCTGTATTCCTACATTCTCGGTAGTATTAAGCCCATTAGTTGTTCTTTAAAACGTCCAATAACATGCTTACAGCTCCTCATCTTCGTGACAAACTAGAAGAAGGAGAGGAATATGAAAAATGAAAATTGAGAGGAAAGAACTACGAAAAAGAAAAATTATCAATAGACCTACCTCTGAGCTTTTGTTGGTAATATTAAACTATAGGATTTAAGAACTGCACCGACTAAACAATTGAACTCCAAAAGTTCAATCAGGCATTCTTCCTTTGGCCCAAATATCGAACTGTTATATGAGACGCGTATTTATCTTTGTTGACTTGTTGAATCAAACATTATTCCTGAATGACATTATCAAAACATTATCAGACATATTCCCGAAAAACACCTCTCGATATTGAAATTCCACGTGAATTCTTTCATTAACAGATACCTTTTGTGATGAGTGGCTTTATTATATGCTCCAGGCAAATATTTAACACATAGTGACCTTGAAGGATTTTTGTGGTGGTCTTATAGTGTTTTTGTACATCTTCAAATTCTAACTCCCTGCTACAGGTGGCAGAAAATGGCCTACATACTTTACAATATATTATAATAGGATACTATAATCCGTCTAATCCACGTTTAAAACTTTTCCAAGTCTGAATGTATTAGTGAAAATTTTTATGATTTATCTAACTTTCCACGCAACACTTAACATCATGCAGCAGCTTAAAGTACAATAAACTTACATTAAAAGTTTGAATTCACTGTGTAGATTTGCCCCCTATGTTATTGCAATTTATTTTCAATTCATCCTGCCTTTAATGAATAGAATACCAATATATTTACCCTTTTCAAGTTGTACTTTTCTGCACAATATCAACTCTGCTAAAAATTTAAATTCATTCCTGCTCTATGAAATCTAAAGATGAAGGTTTATTATCCCTTTATGTTGCAATATTGAAGAATGTAGTATCTGAAGAGTTCGTTGTTGGTAACCTTTTCTCCCGACGCAGTACGAAAGCATAATAAATTATGCTGGGATTAAACGAATAAAAGTTCAAATAGAGGTTCGAACATTAGAGGAAACAAGTTAGTAATACGCATTAAAATTTTTGAAATAGGTGTTTGCCAACTTGAAGCCAAGTGCTTTTCAAATATCAATTATCCAATAAAAGAATGCACGAGGAAGAGTCTGAAGTAAAACCGTATCTACATCTGCTCAATATTCACTTCTAAATTTCAAATACGTTTTAAATTAGTCGATCTGATTAATCAATAATTAATCATTAATTGACCTTAGTTAAATTTATGTTATGTCAATCTGGAATCTATAGATAATCCAGAAGAATTAGATAATAGATGGACGAGTAAAAATAAACTTAGGCAACACGCCTAAGTTACGATGGAATCTTATCTTCGATGATCATTTTTGGGGAGGCTACTAGCCCGCCAAACGTTCCGTTTGACGATTGGAGGAACATGTGCACAGTTCCACATACATATGATTGCTGAATCTAGTATCAGAAAAAAATATTTGATGCACTTTTCCTTAAGTCTTCAGGTATCTTTTGAAGGCCCAAGAAGAAAGAACAGGGTTCAAACCACAAGAAAGGCAATTAGATAAAATGCATTTGATCCATATTAGAATAAAATATGCATACAATAAAAATAAAATTTTGTTATAGCAAATGCTGATGTCCCCTCTACCCCCAATACCTTCTTGGCAACATTTGCAGATGATACCGCAGTCTTGTCATCCCACCCAGACCCCGTTATAGCATCCCATAACCTTCAAAAACACCTTGATGAGATCGACAATGGTGGAACCAAGTGCGGATTAAAGTTAATGAAGCAAAATGTTCCCACATTACCTTCACCCTCTGCCACAAGTTTTATCCACTAGTTTATTTTAATTCTATTCCGCTCCCTGTATCCGAGACAGTACGGTACTTAGGCTTCCATGTTGACAAACGACTGACCAGGAACCCACATACGAGGCTAAAAGACAAGAACTAAACAGACGCTTTGGACAAATGTCTGTGGCTCTCGCGCTTGTCAGCATCCACTGACTCGTATCCGGTGACGCGGCTGACGCAGGAGCGTGGGGGACTTCCCAAGGCTCCTTTCCTCTTTCGCATGCGAGGGAGGTGACATCCATGTGGATTTGGCAGGTCTCTGGGCTGTTTGTAAATACTGTATGATTGAGCGAGTGATTGATGAATTGTAAATATGGTATGAATGAAAACATTTATCTCAATTACTTATTGCCTAATAAGTCAGATTGTCTTTTATCAGAATAAAGTGTTTTGATTTTGATCATTATTTGGAGTATCTAGATGCCCAAATAAGTATTTTTAAGTTTTCAAAAATGTTTCTGGTGACAAATGTGACTTGCAATAAGTAGTCCTGGATTATTTTTGTAATTTGTCCTGGGAGTGCTCTGAATCCTTGGTCATTTAACTTCAAAGGAAGCGGAAAAAAATAACTTTTGTTTTTATGTTATGTTATTTATACTAAGTTGGAGCGGTTTTTCTCAGGGCGAATAAGGACGTGGAAGTGCCCTACGAGATAGTGCAGCTGCGGCAGGGCGGCTACGACGAAGGGTACAGCCTGGAGGACGCGACCACTCGGTATAGCCCTTCGTCCGGTCGGTACTACACAGCAGCCGATGGTACAGTCAAGTACGAAAGGGACGACAAGGGCGAAGGTAGCTACGTCACCCTGGAGCCTGTAAACTACCCCCCGGGAACTGCCTACCAGGAATCCGCACCCGGGTACTACGCATACAAAGAGGATGATGAGGTCTTCATCAAGGCGGACCCGACCATGGCTCCCAAGAACTATTCCCACTTCGAGCACCCAGCCAGCAATCATCCCACACAGCTCAGCGCGCAGGTAAGCACAAGTATTTTTTACTTATAGTCACACGGTAAATGCAAGTTGGGGTTATACTTAGGTCCACAAGGCGTAAAATGAATTCTTACTCTTACAGTTTGTGAGATTTGTTGGTTCCCTCAGAGCCATTTGCCATTCATTTTCATAATCTCGCAGAAGCTTCCAAAATATCCATTGTTATATTCGATGAGCCCCCAAGGCGAAGAAAGTGTATGATATGCATAGTCCCGGTTATACATAAATTTATTTAGGTTCAGGTGACTATTTGATCTAAGTGTTGGATTTATGTTGTGTGATGACCTTGATCAGAGTAAGTCCTCAGATTCATCAGAGACAGTGGCATCTCGTACCCCTCATTGCAGTGATAATGGCTAAACCTTCCTAGCCGACACAATACTTCCTCGCACCCTACACATTCTTTACAAAAACAATCGTCTACAAAAGAATGTGTAGGATTGCTTATTGGACTTTCTTAAATCCCACCACCTGACCTTTAACATATTTCACATGGGGTAAAGAAATACCTCATTACAGCCCCTAAATCCTAGTTCTAATGCTACAAATCCACGGAGCTCCATTTTAAGATTATCCTATGGTTTCCTCTACTCCCTATCACCATCTAGACCATCTACAGTTCCTTCTCTCCTTTCTATTAGATTAATTTTAGTCTTTATTTCAGGTATATTGCATGGGTAATATGTTCCCTGGTTCCAAGGTGGTTCTCATCGTTGCCCCATTAATTGTATTTATTCGCTATTTTAATTAGGGATTTATTCCGAGGTATAGAATATTATCCAGCTAAATAAATGCATTTTGTATTCAATCGTTTATCATCATCTATTCATTTTAGTTAAATATTTAGAATTCAGACATTAATTCTGTGAGCCCTCCATTAATTCCAAAATCCCATACTGCATTCCACCTTTCACCTTAGTCAAACTAATTTATAGAGTAAATCTACTGTACAATAATGTTAGTAATTAATTGATTAATAGCAAGCAGGTCAAACAAGAAGAAGGAATGGCAATATAAAAAGGATTTCCAGGGAAAAAGATGTATTTTTTACGGTTAACTTTTGCTGTATATACAACGTGTAACCCAACAACTTTCTTGTTGTCAAATTTCTTTTTGTTGTCAAAATGTATGATGTTAGATGTCAGTTAAAACAATCACTTTGGAAATCGTGTGAAATCACTTTTATACTTCCTACCTGCTTTAGAAATTAATTTTTAAATATATGCAACATCGTATGGCTCCAAGCGCAAAACACGACATTTATAAACATTTGGGTTCTCATGCCATCCTAACTTATGATCGCAAATTTTAGTAGTGTTTTATACCAATGCTATTTTATTACTATCCTGTTTGATCTTATATATTCTGGTATCATTTTTTTCGGAACATTAATATTGATTATGCAGTGGTAATCAGTCTTGCATGACTTTTTCATCGGTAGCTTGAAGGCACAAAGCTCAAATTCTTTAGCAGAACAAGAATTTTTATGTATTAGTAAATCTGTAATGTAGAGCCATTAGTCGTTACTAAATACTTCTTGTCTTGAATCGTACATAAGTGCATACAGTATACGTAAGGACATAGCGTACCGTTGATGCACTCCCCTCCCCCACAAAAAAAACAACTAAGAATGTTTGAAGAAAGGAAAGTGTCGTACATTTTTATTGAGGTGAGTCCAGGCGTTTTTGTTCCGTCATTAACGTCACGGTTAGGCGTAAAATCCTAGTAAAAAAAAAAACAAGGACTGTGAATAACAAACAGCTTAGAAAATACACGAAGTTCACGTAGCGACGCTCAGTATTCCCGCGCACTAAAACTTTTAGTAAATTTCAATTTAATTTTGAATACTTTTTGATATTATCTCTGTATTAAGGGGTGCAGCATTAATTGTGATGAGCGTCCATTCACTTTTTTGTTTAAATAACAACATAGAAAATTAAATAGAATTTTTTTTTTTCATACTTGTGTTATGTTTTATTAAAACTTTCAACAACTACAATAAGTTTCAAATTCAAATAATTTTATATTCAATATTTACATAACATGAAATAATCATATGCATCTATTTGTTTCGATATTAACAAATGAATAAATAACATATATACGATTACTTTTCTTCACCTGTGGTTACCTCACAGCTCTAGGATATTCACTGATACAGTTTAGAATCAGTTGTAGTCTCTGTGCTAGTCTTGTAGCCTAGCCAATACATTATAATTAAATTGGGCTCACAGTATAAATTATTCACAATACTGCAAAAAATACTAGTCTCCATCATTCACGGTCATAGATAAAAAACGTATGAGTCAACAGAGAGTGGGACTGTGGTTTCCTGTGTGAAGCCTTTACACTGCTAGAAATATCGTTGAGAGTGAAAAAAAAAAACCATACCGAGTTAGCGGCTGAAGAAATCATATTTATTTTCCAGTGTGTTCAAAAACTAGTCAAGCAGATTTTCCAATGGATAGCTTTCAACGGCAACAAACGTAACTATAAGCGCAATTGTGAGCCAGAATTGTTATCGGGGCACAAACATCCTTTATCGCTTGAATCGTTTCCCTGATTGGAGTTTGATCCTAGCAACGGTCAATACAATCTCCGTTGGTAATGATACACAGTAGTCCGCCCTAAAGAATATAACGCCTAATTAGGATTATAACGCCTAATTAGGATAACGCCTAAGAATATAACATTATTATTAGACCTCAAGTGAAACAAACTTCTTAGGCACCTCTTTTACACATGAACTTAAAATTCAACAGCCCTTTTCGATAATTTAAATTTAATAGTTTTCAAACGATAACAAGTAACGAAACGTATTACCATTGTTAATATAATAAAATTAATACGCAAGATGAAGTAGGGCCAGAATGTTGTGGCCTCCCACCCACCTAGAGCTACCCCACTTAAAAGTTCTAATTTTTTCTCATTGTTCTCGATATCCCCTTCCGGTACGCTGATCCAGTTCTGGATTTTTTTCCCCATGCCACCAGGACGGGAGGATCACGCCCAGAAGGCGCAGACAGATCTCTATCTTGGAGCTGGGCGTGGACCTAGGTAAGGCAGGTACGTCTGGAGGGAATACCTCAGTCGGCGCTTATTGACAGGACGAGTTCCGGTCTCGCCTTCACATCCGCAGCCAATATTTGTACAGCGCCCACCAGAGTCTCTTCCTAATCCGGGTAATCAGAGATGTACTTGAAGAGGTTTCGTCTTCATTCCCAAATTAAGAATGCTGCAACGCGGTTAAGATAAAATCCCCATATGTACGCTGAACTATAATTGAAGCATATATAGTTCTACACGGATAGGAACTAAGTCAGTGAGTCGAAACTTTCCATCTCTCCGCCACGAACATAAAATTACATATCTACTTTACGATTTAGTTTTAGGTTTTTTTCACCTTGGTTAAATGCGATAAAATTTAAATAATTATAGTAAATGATTTAACATCCCGAAGTTGACCGGTGTAGGTTAAATATTGATAATTGATTATAAAAACATTTGTCTGACCAGAGTTTTTTATATAAAATCTACTTGAAATGAAATATAATAAATAAATAAATCATAGAATTATTTTAAGTATAATAAAAAAACTGTGGGCAGGCGAAAGTGGTTTTAATCAACTAAAGTAAATAAGATCTACATCTTCGTAATCATCAACAAACGCAAATAATATTTTGAGTCTCTGTTCCTATTAAAATTTAAGAGTAAGAAAAGGGATAACAACGCCTAAAGCTCAAATATCATAAGTAAATAAGTGTACATTTTAGTTTTAAGTTTTAATTGTATTTTAGTAAGTAGTTTTGTGACATATTATGAAACAAAGACATTTTCTCTCTCACAAAAAAAATCTGTAAGATCTAGTCTTTCCTTCTTTGATTCTTCCAAGTCCCTTCAATTTCAACAGAATTAAAATTTTGTAAAGGGTCAAGTTCATATATTAGCCTCAACGCTTCAACAATATGCGGTCACTACATGTGACCCTAAGAATTCATTTTTGTATAAACTTATTTTAGTCACTTTTTGGTTGTTTGAAATACATTTGTTGTTCGAATCAATGTTTAAAAGTGCAACAATGATCAAACTCAAGATATAGATTAGTAACGTTGTCACAAGACCCTAAAAATCTTTTCTTTTTTTTTTTATCAATTTCTATGCAATGCATTTTTTGGTTAAAATATACCTTAGTCATTTTGTCTCCCATTTACTATTTCGTTAATAAAACACTTTTTACTTTAGACAGTTCCGCTGTTTTAATAATTATTCGCTAAACAGAAATTAATGAAAGGGCAAGTTGAATAAAATAAGTAAATGAGATCTATATCTATATCTCCGTAATCATCAACAAACATCGAGCAAATTTTGAGTCTCATTCTTCTTTTTCATATAGAATTCAAAAATAACAGAAGGGTAAAGGTTACTTAAAGGTCAAAGCTCATATCTCTATTTAAATAACGATAACTCAACTATAGAAACAGTTTCTATATTATTCCTGCTGAATAACTTTTAAGCCATGTTCAGCAAGAAACCACCCATTGAAATTCCCATGGCAAATAATTTCTTCATTAAGAGTGAAAATATGACAACTCGACTTTTCTAGGGTGAAGAGGTACTTATTTTGTTTTTGAATAATTTACGAAAACATCCTTTTGTTCTCTTATAACCTTGGTGTTTCTGAAAATCTTAAATAATTTCATAGTATATAAACATGAATTTTAATGACCGGTCGATCATAAGAAACTTACACCTTAAACCGGGCCGGAAATTTAAATAAAAGATTGTGATTTTGGCACATGCACCCACAAATTGCAAGTTTGAGATGATTCAGACAAAGTAAGCGAATGTCGCAGAGTGGTTTTCCCCGGGCTGGAGGTGGTACAATAGTGCCGACAGAAAGGTGTGTTCCGAACCGCCCAAAAGTATTCTTGTGTGCTGTGCAAACAAACCGTGGGTCCACTTGACTTAGATCATACACCACTTATTTTCTAGGGCGTTTAGTCACTTTGGGTGACGCTTATCTCTGGAATATAAAGTGATATGAAGATTATAACATTTACAAAATATCTGGGACTAATTCAATTCAAACTTAAACGCTATGACTACAATCTGTAAACCCTGGTATTTAGTGAAACCAAGTAAAATGAACAATTAGCTATAAAATTAATAACTATTCTATGGCTCAACTGAACTCGTGACAATTAATAAATCTGATGACTATTTATTATTATACCTATAAACTAGTTAAATTATTGACAGTTAATAGTTGAAGGGTTCGGCCATATAACGGGGATAGGTTACATTTTTTGCGAACTCGGGTTTTGATTGAATAACGTTCTGAGTAGCTCCTGTTACATGTTCCTTACGCAACTGAGACATAGACCGTTATTTCAATTATAGAACTCACTATTCTAGCTGTGTAAAGTGGCTTAGTTACAACGAGATCTGTTGGTTTCTGTAGGAACTTAATTGCCTGAAGTTAAAAATGAAATTGTAACATAGAGCGTTATTTGGTTTCTTAATGTCGTGATGTTATCTCTGTAGGTTTCTCACAGTTACTGGATCTATCTGGGAGGAAAGGAGGGGGTTGGTCTTTGATCATTGTCGAATTAATAATTTCATCATTCAGACTGTGACTTGTGACACGAGGACAAAGGACTGTGGGTAATAAACACGTAGCCTATCAATATTACACGCATCAGTCCACTGATGTTTACATAGTTGCAGTAAATGTTCATGGAAAAGGCAGAACTCCCCCAAGACCTCGGAGTCGAACGTGCACTGTGAGACCTCGACTGCCCCCAATGCCTCAAATTGTGACCATCGAGGAGCCAAGGAACCCGTCTCACAAGGTTTTTGTATTGATGCTTTATAATTTATGGATTAGCTTTTGTTCGTTCTGCATCTTTTGTGTCCCTTCTTGTCGAAACTTTTTTCCTAGGTGTTCTTAGGATCTTTGGCATCCTAGATTTATTTTAAGCATTCTACGTTTATAAATTTATTTTCGATTTAGACTTCGGCGTGGATTCCTAAATCCTGTGGTATCAGCGTTAATATAACTATTTTTGTGCATTGCAGGTTACATACGTGGCAGGAGGAGGTGGCAGGGAATACGTGGCAGCTAACCAGCCTGGCTATTGGTCCGGAGAGTACGTGTACCAGCAGCCTCAGCAGGAGATCCAGCTGCCTCCAGGGCCGTACGTCTTCTCCAGTAACGGCCAGGCCACCTGGACCATCGACGAGTCCTACGATCCAAGTGAGTTTCATCAGTAATTATTTTTAAAAGCAACTTATAGTCAAATATTCTTAATCAACTCTGAAAAAGTATTGCAAACAGCACTGAGGTCGATTCATGGTAACGAAAGAGGGTCGTTTCCTTCTGGTTTTGAAGAATTCAGTCGACGAAATTTCCTCGATTTGGTTTCTCGGTGCTCGATTATAATGATATTGGATTCCTATTAATAAAAAATGTAGACTTCTTCTAGCAGATGAGAGCTCTGAAAAGAAAGTATTCGATTATTTTTCTGGTGCCTGCTTCAATTCTTTCCACAATTAGCTTATTGTTGTCGAGTAAAATAACTAGAATAACTTTTTCGAATGTAGAATAAGGTTGGTTCACTTCTTTGATGACAGATGAAGACGGAGCAAAGTATAATAAAAGTAGACTAGGAGCATTGTTTATTTAAATTGTTAGACGTATTCAGTAAACATTGCAGTCCTAGTATTTTTTCTAGTTTTTCATTTTTAAAGAGTTTCGTCAAAATAGTTTCGGAACATTACGCTAAGTGTCAGTAAGTTATTTAAAAAAGTTCTGGAAACTTACCTTTACCCAATGATGTAGTATTTAGGAAAATGGACTAACCGCCCTTTTCTGTTACAGATATGCTGTCTGCCGGAGAAATCAAAGAGTGTGTCAACTGCGCTGCCAGCGTTACCCCACTTTGGCGACGGGACGGTACCGGGCATCACCTGTGCAACGCATGCGGACTCTACAGCCGGATCAACGGAGTACACAGGCCCCCGGTGAGGACACACCACAAGAAAGTGCCCAACGTAAGTGTACTTAGCATTTGTAATTGAGCGCCGTCTCCTCTTGCCCTTTGTATTGTGGTCCCAAGACAGTCTCCAACCAGTCCGAGACAGGTGCCGTGTGGCCAAGGGCTCATCAATGACAATAGGGCAACCCGCCCGTGACCGAACGGCCAATCAAGCTCGTACTCATCCAGGACTTCATTACAGGGATATCCCACAGTGTCGGGATCGATGGGACTTCTGCAACGAAAAGACTCAGTATAATATGACTAGCTGGGAATTAGCTTATTTAAGAGACTATAACCATTACATGTTAACGGAACATTCTCCAGTCAGCTACCACTTACACATACTCTGACTGCTAGAAGTCAGTCATACACATTTTATGTGAATGTAAATCACCCACCTTTAGTTCTAATTTAGTATCCTTGAGTACAAAGAGACACCACATAGGAACGAAGACCCTTATTGATATCAATTTAATTTATGTTTATCAAGGAATGATATTAGGTTTGGTTGTCACGCCCGCAGTATACAATAGAACAAGGATTTGTAGCATACACTATAAGTATTTTTTTGACCCAATATTAGTCTCAGAGTGGATACGTGATATTGGGTCATGACACTCTAGGATGTTGCCTCCTTTATGGTGATGGGTTCCATCTTACCCGCTGATGGCTTAGAAGCTAGTATGTACCGACCAAGCTCTAATTTGAACTGTATTGTTTTTTCACTGATATACTCATATTTTAAAATGCCACATTATTCTCAATACCAATGATCCAATGTAGCTGCATCCATCTCCTTGGTCGTGATAAAATAATATTTTATCTAATAACGAAGTATGAACGACAATAAACGGACTCTTGAACCGACATGGTTTTAATTTCCCCTCACCACGTCATGAGCATTGCAATCTCCGATAGCTAATTCGATGTTAACTTTGTTTTCATTTACATAAAAATGTTGAACTTCCAAAATTTGAAACGTGCTATTTTATATCATATTTCATATACTGCCGATAAAGTGAGAGAGCTATTAGCCGCTGGACTTGAGCTACTTATTAATAATATAAATGCTTATAATATAACAAAAGTAAGAGAGCTATTAGAAGTTGGACTTGAGCTACTTATTAATAATATAAATGCTTATAATATAACAAAAGTAAGAGAGCTATTAGACGTTGGACTTGAGCTACTTATTAATAATATAAATGCTTATAATATAACAAAAGTAAGAGAGCTATTAGACGTTGGACTTGAGCTACTTATTAATAATATAAATGCTTATAATATAACAAAAGTAAGAGAGCTATTAGACGTTGGACTTGAGCTACTTATTAATAATATAAATGCTTATAATATAACAAAAGTGCTTTTCGCAGATTGGGAACCGTAGGAACGGTGTGAGCTGCGCAAATTGTCAAACAAACAACACGACACTTTGGCGGAGGAACAACACTGGGGAACCCGTCTGCAACGCCTGTGGTCTCTACTTCAAACTCCACGGAGTAAGTAGAATATCTATAATTGGCTTTATTATGATATAGATGAAATCTATTGTCACAACTACTTATCACACTAATAGCCTAGATGGTTATTTTTTACTAATAGTTTTATTGTTGTTTTTTGCACCTCTTATTATATGTAATTTTTGGAAAGTAATAATCCTCTTAGCTTTATTGTGCGTTATCGATCTGACTCAACGTATCATTCTAGAACTATCGTCACTTTTCTTGTAACTCCTACAAAACCCAAAATGGAGGGTAGTATTTTATGAAACTGTAAAATTTAAGATTTTGCAATGAAACGTTCCCTGACAATACCAACCAGAAGTCACTTTTGTGATTTATTTAAAATGTTTCTATTTATGTAGTAATTTGGATTATTTTTTTTAGGTTAACAGGCCTCATACGATGAAGAAAGAAGGGATCCAGACACGAAAAAGGAAACCAAAGAACCCACAAGTCAATGTCCCGAGTCCTACGAGCGAGATGAAAAACACAGGTAATTTAGAAACATTAATGCCTATCACTGAAAAATAAGTTTTTTTTTTTCATTTCTCTAATTAATCTTCGAAGACTCTCCAAACTCACGGAAAATTCTAAAAATGAAGGCTCTTCTGTCAGCTAAATGTTTCAGCTGTTAAATCTTTGGTTGAATTTAAATATTTAATACTAGACGAACTGTTTTCACTACTTATTCATTAGTATTGAAAACTATTATAACTTATTGTAATGTAAAAAACTCATATCGTGGATATAAATATATTTTTAGGATTATCTTTATCGCTCATTTAAGTGAGTGATATAGTTTGTCACCTTGCCCTGCGTAGAATTTTTTTCTTCTTCATAGCCCCTTTAAATTCATAGATAATTATATACAATTATAGATCCTCAGGCGAATCTATTTACAATTTTTTTTTTGTATTTCCTGTAGGGTCGCTAACATTATATACAGGTTTTGTTATTTTATAAAAATTGTATAGTGGAATAAACAAGTATAATGATACATATTATACGTGACTGGACTAGACTGACTAATAAAGGTGATGGGGCTCACCTTTTTGATCAAACTTAAAACTAACTTACATACTAATTCTTAACCTAATGTTTCCCCGAAGGTTTGTTGCCATCGATGCGGGAGGGGTGGTGGGGTCATAGTGATAAACACTAGGTTAGTTATGTGTCTCCGGCGGATGAACTCGCCCACCGACGGCACACCAACGGGTGCAGGTCAGCGTTCTTCAACCTCTCGAGAGAGGTATGTCGGACCACTTTTCGCATGATCCCATTCTGGAAATGTTGGAGACCTTTGGCTGTATTGTCAGTCAAGTTTCAGCCACTTGAGGCACCGTACAGCAGAGCTGGCCGGAGGACATATTTATATATCATCAATTTAAGACGATGGGTAGAATACAGTTATATTTGTGGTTTAAAGTTTGGATACAATCTGTTTTGTGACCAAAAGAAGAAACGAAACTGCGCCATCAAAAATATTTCACTCCTAAAATTTAAAATTAGTTAAAGATAATTAAAATTGACGTTTACATTACAAGTGCACAATTACTTACTAACTTAATTTTCAAGATAACAGCCAAGCTTGAGTTTCTGATAATTTTGTTTTCCTTACTGAAAATAAGTATTCAATAAGAATATTTATAAACAATTGATTGATAGATAGGTACTCGAATGAAGAGGTAAAATATTAAAACGTGCTGTGCCACTGCTGCTGCACCTTAAACAATGAAATGCAAAATAAAAAGAAAAAGATTAAATGTAAAATATCATGTAGAAAATAATTTTATCAAAGATTCGAGCCAATTATTGTAAAAAATGTCAGTATAAAATTTATGGATGAACCCGTAAAATATTTTTCATTTCAATTTTCCGATACTTCCAGACATAATTTTACTATAACAGTGCACGAGACAAACTCTCTTTCGTTACCATGTTTTGTCCATGGAGATTCGAGGGGTAAGAATATAAGTTGTTACGGAGGGAGCAAGAAAGTTGGAGAAAGCGAATGGTCTGTGATGGAAGGATGTAATGAAATAAAACGGCATTTTTTTTTTTTTTTTTTTTTACTCCATGTTGTTACAGGAGATCTACTTGAGTGGTTATTTTTTTGTTACAGTGATTAAATTCAGGTCAAAAGTGACTATTTTTTTTTGTCTATATAATTAAATACCGAAAAGAGAGAATATTTGTTTAGCAAATTTTCCAACCATGTCTTGCTATGTACCCAACCAGACTTCTTTTCTGAATCAGGTTGGATTATTAAAACCAATCCCTGAAAATAATTCTAATCGGTTTATTACTTAACCCTCGGTGTATAAAGAAATGAAACGAATGCCTGACACAAGTATTTGTGATCTTCAGGCGGCTTGGCAGCGATATTATTGATCATGAGGCCAGACGTATACTTGCTAATAGTTAATTAACTATTCAGCTGTTGTAACTATACAGTTTCATAAAGGGAACAAAAGAAAAGTGACAACAGTCTGACATTCAAGTTAAGAGTAGACAATTTTCTCTTTGTATTCTACATTCATGCTACATGCATCATGAGATGTTCTATCGATCAGTTTCAGCTTAAGGAAAAGTTAGAACACTTAATTATCTGATAAAATATAAGTACCTGGCATGAGAATTTAAAATTAAATGGTGTCCCGACCTGCTTTTCCACTATACTTCACGAGTGTGGTGTATTTGTATATAATTACTTAATTGGAACGTAAATTCATTAATAAAAGGTATATTGGTCCGTGTTCATTTAAAATAATATAGATTTATCCATCGTGCCATTCTTACATGTTTTATTAAACTCTCAACGTATTGCATTTGAATCACTCTTTTCATTCTATAACCAATTTATTTTGTATTACTAATTGGATTTTTTCAGCACTTTTGAATTGTTTTACTACACCCATGAGATTAAACTAAGATCTTTTGAGTGGTAAAAATGTAATCAGGAAAGGAACTTATGCGAACCTACCAAGCGAATAAAGGTATTTCCTAAGCTATTTGCGTGTGAGCTAATTCTGGAGGATTATTATAGGTGATTTGATTTAATTGTTCGTTATTATTACTTTATTTTAACTATGGGTTGTTCGTTAACTTTTGTCCACTATTGGCTGTAACCAATTTTAGATTAGAAAACGGTATTTCTAATGGCCTCGGGGCTTTTCCGGCTACTATTGCTGCTATTGCGTGGTTGGTAGCTGTGTGGTACTCCAGACCCCAGACATCACCGCACCGCTCGCACTTCCAGGGTGGTTACGTCATGTCTTCTACCGGCGCCGGGTGGGAGGTAACCTGTGGCCTCCCCTCGATGTTCCTATTAAATATTTGGCAGTAGTGACGAGCCTATACGTGTGGGAGGCGATGCTCTATGGAGACGTGGCGCATCAACGACTGTAAGCCCAACGTCCAAGGTCGACCTTGCAATAACCTGGTACCGGGTACAGGGAATAATCCTGTCCACTTTCTATCACCCTCCATGCAGTAAAACTCCACCATAGGCACAGTGGTAATATCCAAGACCGAGAACGGCTTGCAGTGATTAATAATCGGGAAAACTAAAACAATCAGCCAGGGAATGGGGCTGTATTCACCTGACCGCGGATGCAAATCAATACGGTCAGATAGAAAAAAAAGTACAGCCACTACCTAGATCTGTGCGTTAGCAGTTACTCTGGTACCAAGATACACCTACGATTACACAGGTGTCTGGTACCCACAGTGGAGGCGGAAAAAGTACCGCTCCCGAGGCGAACACCGATAGAAAAAGTAGACTAAGATATAATAAATAATACAATTTTTGGACTATACTTTGATCTTAGTCAATAGGCCGGGAATATTATTATTTTATTTTGTTCAAGGTGAGAAGTCAGAAAGTTGTAACAAATGCTGGGCGTTCCACAGTTTTTTTTTTTTTTACAAAAAATGCATATCTTTTTTACTGTTAAAACTCTACATAACGCAAAGGGACCATGTAATGGGAGAATCACCTGTGGATGACATAGAAAGGACCTAAAAAAATATATGCATTTTTCAAATAGAAAAACTCCTTAAAATGCAAAGAATGGCAATAAAAGGAGCCAGTCTGCACCTCAACATATATTTGTATATTGAGAAGACAGGAAGTTGGGACAAATGTGACGGGGCATGCTACTACCCTATGTCGAACGCCCAGCATGGTCCCAGCATTTATTCCAACTTCCTGACATCTCATGTCAAAGATTGATCAGGAGATGTCAACAAGTGTGTGAGCCGGCAATATTTCGTGCGTACTGGTTTCAACTTTCTCTTGAAATAGCCACTAAAACGGAGGTGTCTTTCTATTTTTATGACAAAATATACGTTGCTGTTTGTGGAGAATTCTGGTGTGTTTCTACAGTGCAGGAAGTAAGGAGTGGCTTCTTTCGCTTCTGAAAGGAGAATATTACGCAGTCAGTTTGTAATGTTGAATTTCCCAAATCTACCGCTGATCTCGTATAAGCTGATAAGCGTATAGAGCTTGACGACCCACCTTTCTTCACATTCAAGTAATTAATTAATTAATCAATCAATTCAATTAACCAATTAACGACTTAAAGTGATAAGTATTTGGCCTGTCGAAGAGCTCTCTTGGTGTCCGTGCTGCTAACGCGAAAGCAGCAACTGTCTCTCATTTAGAACTTATTTTTTTCTCAATTTTTGAGGGTACTGTAATAAAAAAACAAACAATTTAACATCAACAATCAGTTTAAACGAACCAAAATATTGTGTGAAGGTAAAAAAATAATACTTACGTATAATTCCAGACTTCAAGGAATAGATGAATCATCCATGACTACTGACTGGCCAACTCGATTTTTGCCAACCCGAAAACTAATAACTTATTTAAAAATGCAATATTAATAGCAATCAACCTGTTTTTTTACATTAGCTTCATCGGCCATGGTACGTCACCCATTTATCAACACATGGGGCTACAGAAAATTAAACTGAAATCGCATATTTTACAACCCCTAAATTGACGACCCCCCCTTTCTTCACATTCAAGCAATTAATTAATTAATTAATTCAACTAACCAATTAACTACTTTGATTTGTATCGTGGGTGTGGTGCCCGGTGTGGCCGTTCCCGGAAGTACTGCAACACCGGGTCAAAAAGCGACAGAGGTGGGGCTCCTAGCACTACGTCATTTCCCCAAAATAAAATTGATGCTTTGAGATGCTCTCTATCATCTCCTTCCATATTCCTCCCGAGCCCCTTCTTGAACAGACACTCCGGGGCAAGGTAACATATTTTCAATAATGAAATTATTTTGCCATACACGTAACACATAGTATTATTTATGATTGACATTAAAATCAATTTATTATGATGTTAGACTCCCTCAGACTTTTATGTACTACATACCATATTTTTAATAGTGCCTCCCGATCAGTTTTAGCATTATATACATTGTATTACATGAGAATGTCCTGAAAACAAATTATAAAAATGATTAAAGCTATTAATAACCAAAGTAAGATAATCATATAATAAGAACAAAGAAAATTGAATAACTATGCAAAAAATATACAAATAGTATAACATTATAAATAGAATCATATAAAGTTAACAAAAAAGGTGTTCAACTAAAAAATCAAAGAGCAACAACATACTCATAGAATATGTACATACATAAAAATTTGATAATTATTGTTTGTTATTAAGTTTTAACAGTTCATATTAGAAGCAGCTCTAAGTAAATTTACATTTTCTATGTGTAATACTCCTCCGAAAGTTGTACGACTATGCAAAATATATATTTATTGTATTTCCTGTAGCTTGGCTTCATTCGATCCTTTTTGGACATTCTTGAAACGTTATGCAACGCATCGATATTGAATATATGAGAATACATGCTGGTACTAAATCTTTTTAAGAGCATCTTTGAAATATTAGAACTTTGAATTTAAAGGAAATTTGAATAATTAGAACTAAATTTTATAATTATGATAACATTGGTGATTGGCAACGGAAAGGAATAGGCTCAATGAATAACTATATGTCAAGTTTCAGTCAATTCCACAAAATATGGACGAAATTTAACTGTTATACTAGGTACATTTCCCTCCCATTTATCTCCACATATTTCTACATACATTTATTATTACTTTCTTGGTTATTTAATTGTAATATTAGTTGGATATTTGTATTTTAATTATTTTATTTTTTATTTAGTCGGTAAACTTTCATAAATCATAGTTTTTACTATAAAAAATCCAATAATTACTTCGTGCCAATTTATTGGCACTTAACTTGACATGTTATAGTTATTCATTAAGCCACAACAATACAAAGCTGCTTAAAAAATTAATAATTACGATTTTCACTAATATTTAGCATTTAGTATACTTTTATGCTTAATTCTTCCACGGTGTTTCAAGAAACGTTCTCTAAAAAGGGTTTAGGGTTAGTTTAGGGTTCAGGCAATTCCCCAAAAAACGCACGAAATTGTGGTTATTTATAGGAGTATAAATATCAGGCATAACATCTACACTTATTGGCCGGACCTAGCCTAAATATGACGATTTCGTGCGTTTTTTTGGGAATTGCTTGAAACCAAAATGCTCTTTTAAACCCATTTTAGTGAACGTTTCTTGAAACACCGTGGAAGAATTAAGCATAAAAGTATACTAAATGTCGAATATTAGTTGAAAATCGTAATTATGAAATATTTAACAATCATTAGTGACCTCTAAATTTTCACTAGCAATGAAAACAAGGAGGTAAAATTTGTTCTAAAATGACAGTGCAATATCGATTTAATAAGCCTGGATTTGTGATTTCAGGTAAATACGTTTAGAAAAAAGTAAATATTTTTAGATAAGATTTTGCAAAGAGTGAAATCTGTTTCTATGGAGTCCAGTCATCATAAAAACATCACAAAATAATATTCTCTCTCCGTTGTCCTTTCTCTTGACCTCTTGGATTTTTTATTCTTTAGTGACTTCTTAGAGAATGAGTATTTTATAAGAATGTTCATAAACGATTTATTGATAGTCAGGTACTCGAATGAAAAGATAAAATACGCCACTGCTTCACCATGAATAATGAAATACATTTTTTAGAAAAGAAAAAGTGTATTTACTATTGGATTTTAAAGTTTCCCATGTTACAGGACCCAAAGTACCACTCGTTTTTCCTTGTCAACCTTTTCGTTTTATTCCTCCCGAGGTTAGTCCTTTTTTTTTTGTGTCGACCTACTTCACGACACTCCGCTTCCCCTCAAATACACTCGTACTCTTGCCTAAAACCTCTTACACTTTTTTTTTTTTGGTCGTCAAGGATCCAGCATCAACCAGACAAGTTCTCCATTTCGTTAGGAAACATTTACATGTCAATTTTAGAATTTTTTTCGGCGCCGAACGGACCGCTGCTTGCCTAAGGCTATTTCAGGCGTTCTATTTTATTGCACTTTTAAAAAAATGTAATATGAATTTATCGATTAATATATTCTTACATGTTTTTATCAAACAATCAACAGATTGCATTTGATTCGCACATTTCATTATGTGACCGTTTTGTAACATTTATATCACTGATTGGATTTTATAAAATTGCATGAAATGTTTTCTATACCGATCAGATTTAACTAAGAACTTTTAAGTGGTAAAAAGGAACATTGCTCGTCTAATTAAAAATCAAATTGGCTGGACCTAGTCTATATACGACAATCAAATTTCGTGCGTTTTTGGGGAATTGCCTGAAACCAAAATTCTCTTTTAAACCCTTTTCAGTGAAAATTTCTTGAAACACCTAAAAATGCTAAATATTAGTAAAAATCGTTTGATTTACTTTTTTCGTTCTATGACTGATTTCATTTGTATCACTGATTGGATTTGTTCAGCAATTTTATAAAATTGCATCAAATGTTTTACTATAGCCATGTGATTTAACTAAGATATTTTCAGTGGTAAAAAGGAACTTTTCTCGTTTGATTAAAAATCAAACTGACTTTCTACGATTCTAGTAGCTTAACAAGCTATGAAAGGTATTTCCCGAAGTATTTGGGTGTGTGCTCATTCTTGTGGATTATTATAGTAGATTTGATTTAATGTTCGTTATTATTGTTACTATTATTTATTTTATTTCCGGTATGTGTAGTTCATTAAGCGTTAGTCTCTTAACAATTTGTGTAATTGACACAATATCATTAAACAGAAAACATTTCGCCTTGTCGTTCATCCATGACGATATTGTGTTAATAAGAGAATACCCACATGTAAATGTCTCTTTTCAAGCATGAATTCCCTGTAAAATAATGTTTTTGTTTTATTTTGTTCTAGGTGAGAAGTCAGGAAGTTGGGACAAATGCGACGGGGACATGCTGGAAGCAGGGTATACGATGTCATCTCCTTCCATATTCCTCCCGAGTCCCTTCTTGAACAAACACGTCGGGGCAAGGTAATATATTTTCAATAATGACATTATATTAATATCTACCTAAGAGCTTTAATATATAGATATATATAATTAATTATACCTGGATTAATTTATCTTTGACAGTAAAAAAAATTATTGTGTTGTAAGACCCCCCATTCTAAACTTGTATGTACATATCATAGCGTTTCCAAGTCAGTTTTAAATTAACTGAAACATGAGAATATTTAAGTAGCGTATGTCCTGAAGACAAATTATGAAAATGATTAAAGCTATTAATAAATAAAGTAAGACAATCATAAAATAACACCAAATATAATTTAATAAATATATACATAATATAACATTATAAAAAGACAAACATAAACTTAACAAAAAAGGTGTTCAACTAAAAATTCAAAGAAAAACAACAAGCTCATACAATAGGTTTATACATTAATGTTCAATTATCATTATTGTTTGTCAATTTTATCAGTTAAAGTAAAAAAGTAGCTCTAACTAAGTTTTGTTTATTTATGTGAAAAAACAGCTCCAAAATTTGTATACCTGTGCAAAATATACATTTTTTTATATACTGCAAAAACTGTCCCTTTTTAATTAATTTAATGTACTTTAAAAAGTGCTAAATTACAATAATCGATTATCTGAAAAATTTAATGTACTACATCTTAATGAATTTAATGAACTTAAGTAAATGATTTTCTCTTCTTTAAAATATTGTATTTTATTTATCATAATATTTGTTTATTGTCTACAGTGTATCTGGTACGCTAGAGAGCGTACCACCAAGCGTCATCATTCCTCCAACATCGACGCAAGAGACCCAGAGGGAGAACTAGATGATAACTTTAAAATAATTTTTTATTTATTGTAACATAGTTTAATAACTTGGTTATTGTTGTATATAATTATAAATCTTATTCATTATTCAGAGTTTATAAAAAAAAATGAATATTCAAAAATGTTTTAAATTTAAGATTTTATTATCATGGAAATGTACCTTTTACAAATAATTTTGTACAGCTAAAGATTTAATACCTAAATGTAACATGTAAAAATCCTTATTTTTATAATCTAGTCAAATATTAGTTCAGATTTAAGTATGACGTATGTTAATATATTGAATTTCAGTTTTTAGGTTACATAATTATTTATAATAATAAGTAGTAGTTATTTTAAGTAGGAAGAAATTATTTGTTGAATATTTTAATTTAAATATTTTTATTAGTTGTTATAAAAAAAACTAAATACCCTACAAAACAAAATAAAAAATTATTTAAAAAATTGTGTGTTAATTAATTTCTATACAATTGTCCGAAGAGTATGGATTATTTAAAAAAAAAATTGATTTTGCACATAATTTATTACAATTTAATGCCTGTTTGTAGAATTTTTATTTTAGAATGGAATATTCCATAAACATTGATTCGCTGAATTAAATTTCTTTAAGATGATACATATGAATAATTATAACTGAATTTTATAATTGATAACATTCGTGATTGGGAACGGGCTTAATGAATAACCATAATATGTCAAGTTAAGTGCCAATAAATTGGCACGAAGTAATTTTTGGATTTTTTGTGGAATAGCCTAAAACCATTGTGGAAGAATTAGTTATAAAGTATGCTAAATTTTGAATATTAGTTGAAAATCGTAATTATGAAATTTTTTAACAATCATTAGTGACCTCTAAATTTTCACTAGCAATGAAAACAAGGAGGTAAAATTTGTTCAAATTCAATGACAGAATAGCATCGATTTAATAAGCCTGGATTTGTGATTTCAGGGAAATACGTTAAGAAAAAAGTAAATATTTTTAGATAAGATTTTGCAAAAAATGAAATCTGTTTCTATGGAGTCCAGTCATCATAAAAATATCACCAACTATTATTCTCTCTTCATTATCCTTTCTCTTGACAGGATCAACAGTAAATTCATTCATCATAAGGAATCCACAGGAATGGTGATGATGACCAATTGCTCAGGCCAGTTTATGCTACATAATAATAATTTTACAAACATAAAAATGCAATAAAATATGTTACATTCTAATTCATTATCTTTATTTTAATAATTTAGATAACAATAAATCAACATAATCCTTCATATGGGAATCAGGGGTAGTTTTTGTGTCTATTTGTTGTTATTTTCACTCATCGACAAATTCAGTGATTGTCTTATCTTGTGTGAACAGTTCTGAATAAATAAATACGCCAATTTGTTTTTAGTATTAACAATAACAATACAAAAGGTGAAAATTTGTTAGCTGGTATTGATTAGAGATAGAGTTTAAAAAGTAAAATGGAAAAAACAGATAAACGAAATGGTAGGGCAATTATGAATTGGATTTATCTTACCATAACGCATTTGTACCCGTAATTTTTTCGTAGTTATAATGTAAATAAATGACATGCATTATGTGATAAGGAAAATTAACCAATGTATGGAAAAGATCAGAATATTTAAAGTGGAGGTTTTAATATTTAAATCTTTTTTATTGTGCTAAAATTACAATCTGCCTAGGCAATTAGGCAATAAGTGATTGTGATAATTGTTCTCATTCATACCATATTTACAATCTGCGTTTACTCGCTCATTCATACAGTATTTACAAACAACCCAGAGGCCTCGCAAATCCACGTGGTCGCATGCGAAAGAGGAAGTAGAGTCTTGGGAAGTCCCCCACGCTCCTCCGTCAGCTGCGTCACTGGATAAGAGCCAGTGGAGTCTGACGAAGAGCGTGAGAGCCGCATACGCTCAGGACATGATTGGAGAAACTGGCCGTTGCTAGGACCGTTGTCACGCATTTATAGCCGGTCACGAGGCCAATGCCGTTTCAGTCTCCAAGGAGGATTGTAGGGATGAGTGGTGCAGTGCAATGACTGTGCTACGGGATTAGGGTGGTTGGATAAGTTATTATGGAATTTCATGAACTTGTAAGGTCATGAAGAATGTAAGGTATATTAAGATCGTTATGAAGGGTTTTGTTGTTAACGTAATAAGGGGCATTTACCATTGTTTTTAGGACTTTTGATTGAAAGGATACGCTTGATGTTCGACTTTTTTCCTATCCCCCATAGCTCTATTCCGAATGTTTAGATTGGCTTAAGTATAACTTTGTAAATTAGTAATTTGTTTTCTATTGAGAGATGGGATGTCCTTTGAAATAGTCTGTACAGTTGTCCAAAGCGTCTGTTTAGTTCTTGTCTATTTAGCCTCGTATGTGGGTTCCAGGTCAGCCGTTTGTCGAAATGGAGCGGAGTACCGTACTAACTCGGATACAGGGAGCGGAATGAAATTAAAAGAAACTAGTGGACAAGACTTGCGGCAGAGGGTGATGGTAATGCGGGAACATTTTGCTTCATTAACTTTGATCCTCCATTGGTTACACCAATGCTCGACCTTATCTAGGTGTTTTTGGATAAAAGGTTTAAAGAAGGAACCAACTAAATAATGGAAAGGTTTACCTCACTTGATATAGTCGAACGAGTTGTGAGCTTGTCTTTTGGTTCATTAGTCAAGAATGGTTCCCAGGTCATGGATTTATAATGATACATAGTAGCAATAAATTAGCACGAAGTAATTATTGGATTTTTAATAGTCGAAACTGTTTTATTTACGAAACTGCACCGACAAAATAAAAACTAAAATAATTAAAATACAAATATCTAAATAAGATTACAATTAAGTAACCAAGAAATTAATAATAAATGTATGTAGAGATGGATGGGAAGGATATTTATGAACCAAAAAAGAAATCTGAACCAAGTAGGTTTTAATATGTAAAAACACACTACACCAAAATGCGTTGTGCAGAGTCTAAAAGTGGCAGCAAACTATTTTCACGTATGTCGGGAAGTTATCAGATGTGCGAGTCCCCAAGGTGGGGAGGAGACGCCCGCCGTGGGCTAGGGTTGCTACAACCTCTAGCAACCGTCCGGCGAGCACCTAGAAAGAGATAGAGCGGGTGGACCGGTGGCCTTTTAACCTTGCTGGTGGCCTAGTCAGCGGGCGGCCTAGTCAGCGAGCAGCCTAATTCATTTTGATCTGACTCCATAAGATCTTAGAAGGTGTGCCCCGACAAAGCACTATGTTCAGGAGAAGTGGAACAGGGTAGGTTTATAGGTAGTTTATGTGGTCTTGGAATGACCACGAATTCACACTCGGTATTTAAGGGTAGGTGAAAACCGTCCGGATCCCAAAGGCGAGTGTGAACCAGAGAGAGGCAGACTTGATTGCTGTGGGAGACACTACTAGGTAAAGTTTGTAGGGCCACGGCAACCTTCGCCCACGAGGGAGAGGTCTCTCCCAAGGAGGTGCTTGTTTTAGCGAGACGATGGCAGAGTTTCCCACTAGGAAGGTGTGGGGTCTGACAACGCCGGACTAAAACATAGCGAGGTTAGGAGAGAGAGAGATGCAGAGGTAGTTTAATGAGAAGGCCATGGTTTGAGTAAAGCAGCAAACGCCAGTGCAGAGAGAGAGAGAGAGAGAAACAGTAGTGTTCCAAGTGCCGGTTCAGTAAAATCTGTGGTTCGCCCCAAGACGGCCTGGTTATATAGGCAGGACAGCCGTGGTGGGGATGGGTCCCCACCTGCGGGTGTTTCTCCCACTAGCTTCTCCCCCTCTCTGACTGACGTCATAAGCTTTGTTATTAAAATATGGAAACGTAGATAGATATATTCTGGGCCGAGAAGAGGGGAACTTCTAATTATTCGTAATTAAGAGGTTGCCACAACAACGTATATTGTATTAGTTATTGTGGATGTATAGTCCATAGTTATATTACTATAGTTGTATAGTTCTTATAGAAGATGAAATTTGAATAATTCAGTGCTGATATTTCCAACAGTAGCCATTCTCCATGACCTGGTAAAATCTTCCATCGCCGCGTCACCTGATCTCATCTTGAGTTTGATCACCCTTGGCCCATAAATGAGTTTATGAAATATAATCCGAAAATGAACAGAGCAAAGTCGGAAGGTGACCTAATTTGTTTTTAGGGTCAGAGGACATGACCATGTAACTCAAAAACGAATTTGACATGATTCCATCCTAAGGTTAAGCTGTGGAAAATTTCTGAGTTTGAAAGGACTTGAAGTATTAAAAAAACACAGATGCGGTCTCACTGTACATTAGACAGCTCCCATTGAGTTAATTTTTTTATATCTTAAAGCTGGTATCCTCTGATAATTTTCGCTTGCACTTTCCTAAGTATAGTCAAAATTACTTCCTGTCATTAAATTAACTGTTTTAAGTGGATTAGGATCCAGTGAGGATGTACTGTCACATTTCATCCGCGGTAATGTGTGTCCCAACGATTTGTCATTTATTTCATATTCTGGTTATGGAAATTGGGAATAATTTTTCTATTAAATCGATATGTGAAGATGAGATGAAAAACTTTAGCAACTCTTTAGAGTTGGTCTGCTATTGTAATTTATATTTAAATAGCATTGACGTCTCTACTCTTGATTTCTCGTGGTTTTATTATTTTCTATGGTTTATTACAGTTGAATAAAGCTATAGTTAAATGCTGCATCGTAGTAAAAGAAATAAATGATTAGGTATCTCAAAAAAATATGAAATTTTGAAGCTATAATTTTAAAAATAAGGACTCTTGAAGATATCTTGAAGGAGTGTTAAGTATATATTGCTATTTCTTCATAATACTAAATAATAATTTAATACCTGTTTTTACATCTATATATATAACATAATTTACATTCAACTGTATAATTTAAACCTTGGAATAATTGTCTAACCTAATGATTTAAAATAATACGTGATTACTCATGATATTGTTTTAATTTTTTTTATATACTTACCTCAGCTCTTTCATGCTTCTAGGTAAAATATTAGACACTGAAGTATCCCTTGGAACGTGTTTTTTGATTCGTGGATGATCAAAATCATCACTGTTGTATCTTATAAATTTAATAATTACTGAACGTCATACTACTCTGGATGTAATTAAATAGAAATAATAATTTATTTCATCATCGTTAGCCGTGAATTTATGAATGATCGAAAGAATTTGGGATGATAAATATGATGAAAATCTAATAACACTCTTTCATCAATCTAAGTTGATTTCCCAAATGCCTCACTCCTTTGTTTTAACAATTATCGGTAATCTCAAACAGGATGTGAAAATTTTTATTTCGCTTAAAAAAACAAAACAATAAATACCGAAATTTACATCAATAGGTTCAATCAATTTACTACAACAATTTTTTAAATTATTAAGCAGTTGGTTTAATCATTATAGTTGGGTACTCATAGACACTGACTCCCGGTCTTAAAAGTTTTATTTGAAGTATCATATATTTGAACACATTTATTTCAAATAATAAATAAATAACCTAATGAAAATTATGGTGACCTACGAAATCCAAGAAGTTGATTTCTCATGCTGAACCTAGGTGGCAGCACATATACGTTAGGTGCTGCCATCTTCAGCATTTGTCTGTCAATTACTTTGAGACAGAGGTGTCAAAGAAATACGAACATGATGATGTTTGATCATCAAGTCATGTGTGTCTATTGTCTACTTGGAGTCGTTAGAATTGCGAAGACAATTTTATACGTATCATTATTCAGAACATTGGGGTCTAAAGATTGTACAGCATACTGAATTTGGTAGAGAATACTTATTAATTAACAATATTTATTTTTCATTGGGCTTGTTTCAAGGTAACAAATATCGCACCGATAAAAAAAACGCCGATCGAGTTAAACTTATAACACGATTTAAACGTCAGTTGACTCCAAAAGAACTATAAGTTTACACCATGATCAAAATTATTATGTATTTTTTTGTTTCGACCAAATGCATATTAATGACACTTACTTATGTTTTTTTGAGTTGACCTCCTGTCACTCTGTTACCTTCAACTCTATGATTCTACATAGCGTTTTGATTTTTGTAGCACTCTGTTCATTATTGCATTTATATGTTTTCAGACGAAAGGAGTAAATAATAAGTATATTTTTAATAACATTTAAATAATGCCGCTTATAATATTTAATTCTGTTTTACATATGGTTTTGAGAGCTATATTTTACAATGCTCAAAAGCTCCTATAACTCAAGAAGATGATGGTACGTCTAGTGACGTTCTTACTGGAGAACTGGAAGTGCAAGGTTCTGAATTATTAGGCGTTCAATTACCTGATGAAATGTACGAAAACTGTTAAATTAGCTGAAGAAGGAACCCGCTTTACTAATAAAACTTCAAAAAATAGCTGAAAAATCAATATTATTAAAATGTAAGCTGGGAAACATCAGTGTTTGAATTTTGGTGATCAGTGATTGATAAATTCCATATTCTTCAAAGTAGAAATCGTGACTGAGCTGTAAAACGCCACCCATAACTTTTAGGTTAACACAGGACTGTGTTATTCCCTCCACGATAATTATTCCATACTTATTATCTAAATCTAACCATTAAAGATAATGTGATTGAGGCTTGATCGGAAGTGGGTTTACATTAAAGCACTTGTGGCCAAATCGTCTTTTAAATACAGCTGTCTGTGAGTATGTCTGTTTTCACTGTGCTGTGTGCACTCTAGAACTTCTCAGATAACTGGACTATTTACAAATTAAAGCTTTAATTTTTTTATATGTGCTGCAGAGACTTTCAGTGATCAGGACGGAGTCTGTAAATGAAACATAGTATATCTGTTCGATAATACTGAGTAGTTTATTCTTGTTGAATTAATTGTTGAGAAAATCACAAGGGCTTACCACAACCTGTCATAATAGAGAAATGTCCATCACGCCCTCAAGAGGAGGTCTTGTAGGCCGCTGCCCGGTGGGCGTCAGAAAGAAAAAGATCTGTGGCCTTTGACCATTGCTTACCACCTGCTTAATTCGTGTTTTTCTTTTTATCTGACTCCATAAGATTTCAGAAGTTATGCCCCGACAGAGGGAAGAGGCACAGGCTAAATATTATAGAAAGTTTACGTCTTCTTGGCGTAAGATTGACCGTTGAGTTTACTGGTAACACTCTTTCACCAATTTAATTTGATTTTCCAAATGCCTCTCTCATTTGTTTTAAAAATTATCTCTTAAAGAGAACAGGCTGTGAAAACATTTTTTTCGCTTAAAAATCAATAAATACTGAAAGTTACATCAGTAGGTTTACTTTAATTTTTAAAATTATTAAGCAGTTGATTTTAATTATGTGGTGGGCATTGCCTCATGGTCATATAAGTTCTATTATCATATAGGATAGGCGAAACCTGTCCGAAACCCAAAAACGAGTTTGAACCGAAAAGAGGTAGACTAGATCTCTAAGACGATGCTAGGTATATATTGTAGGGTCCAAGAAGTCGTGTGCACGGAAGAGTTCCCTTCCAAGGATTAGATAGTTTAGATGGCAGAAGCCAAGAAACTCTGCGGGGATAGCTGTGGACGCTGACAGCGCCGAGACAATCTAGTAGGTGATGAAAGGAGAGGTGCAGAGGTAATTAAACAAAGCCATGGTTCGAGTAAAGCAGCAAGCACATGTTCAGAGAGAGAGAGAGGGGGAGAGAAATAGCAGTCTTCTCTTCAAGGGCCTCATTCCAAAATAACTGAAAAAAAAAAAACTCAGAAGTTTTGTGTATATAAGCAGTTAGATCTCTGTGCCCATCCAAAGAGAGGCCAGCTTATTATAACTAATCAGGGTGAACTGTGTCAGCGCCTCTAGTGAGGGATTGCTTTGTTGGGACCATGAACTAATCCCGTCTCTCTCTGCTGATGCCGGAAGTTTATTGATATAGAAAAGTATAGAACGTAGTATGGTGTTTTCTGTTCTGTGAAGAAGGTTACTTCTACTTGTGAAGATAAGACAACAGGGTAATTGCTATGAATGATCTCCCAGATACCATATACACAATATTGCGTTAAATCTCTCATTCGTGCTAGAAGTACAATAAAATTATACAATACCGACATAAGCTTAGGCATCTCCCAAAACCATGTGTTGCCTATGGAGAGATCCCACACTGGTCTGGAATCTACAGTAATTTGACAGTAGCTCTACAGATAGTAGCAGTGCCGACTAAGAGAGAGCATGAGAGCCGCAGACGCTCTGGATATGTGGGAAGAATAGTAGCTATTACCAGGACGACAAATAACGATATATCGAGGTCATTGGCGCTTCAGTCTTCGAGAAGGATTATAGGGATGTGTGGAGCTAGATAGCGATCTTGGAATGAAATTAGCCTATGCAGGTATTTTGTAAGAAAATCAAAAATTTAAAAGGAATGTTCCAACCACCTGTAACCAGTATGGTCCATACTGACCGCAGTAAACAAGCAGGATGAAGTTTAATACTTTGCCAGAGTTCAAGTTCGAAAGTCCAGATTGGTTTTAGGATAGTTTGAAAATTTTTTGTTATACATGATATTTTCTGTTTAGCAGTCTGTACAGCCGTCGGAAGGTCGAATGAGCTCTTGAACATTGAGACTACAAATAAGGTCGTTCATGCTACAAAACAATAGGTTTTTTGGTCAGTATTTTTACTGTTCACATTTTTTTTTTTATACTGCGATTTTTTCGAAGGGTTCAACTTAGTTCCCATACACTAGTTGATAACGAATCAGAAGCCTCACATTTTTTTTATTTATTAAAAACATTTTTTTCAATTATGATTTCAATTCAATAATTATATATTTTTTGTATAATCTTGTTGCGGAATATATTTAAAACAGTTCAGATTGTTCCAATAACTTTTACAGCGGCTATGGTAGAATGTACGTACTTGGAAGCAGACAGGTAGACGAACTAGATGGCAGTAAAGATAAAAAAGGTTGAGAGGATACTGATCTTCGGATCGACTAGTGCATTGATGATTAGGCCAATCGCTCGTTGGAGCCTGCAGTTATAATTACTTCCGTACTTGTCGTCGACCAGTGCTCGTACTGAGCAGGTATAAAGGAGATAGTGAGACAGTGAGGGGACGGGAGCCGTGTAGATGAGACAGATGGCGATTAGAGATTGAGAGATGAGGATGATCCGGGCGCCGGCTCATTAGACCGGGGGACACTGAGGATTATGTGGCGAGGAAGGCCTATATATCGGGGAAGGGCAGCTCCATTAGTAGAACACGGCAATGTGCTTTAGAGCTTTTAGCCCGAGACGGTAAAAAAACGAGGCTTGGTCGCGGGCGTCACGGATACTACCCCCACCCCGGCTACTTACCACCCTTTAGCCACTCAGCTATAGTAGTCTCCGCTCCGCCGACACACCCACTCGTCTACCTGTAGTCTGTAGCCTCTACAAGATTACATGTAGGCCGTCCGCGGCATAACTCTCATGCGACAGGATGATCCTCTACATCTTGCAGTAAGACCATAGCACCTTGAGATCCAGAGATCCAGCGAGAGATAAGGTGGTCAATATCGCGTTACACCTGCCAAGTTTTTTCCTAGCCATCCTAGGCCTGTCCTCTCCCCAAGTCCAACAAAAAATAACAGGCTGAAGATGTCACTAATATGCCAAATTAGCCTGCACCGGAGCAGAAAAAAACAACAACTTACCTTAATTCTGAATCTCCTTAATCACCATAACTAAAAAACTAGTTGATAACCAAGAATCAGCTGCCTGAAAAACATACTAAGAATAGCACACGTTTAGCTGTCTAAATGCAGCTCTTAAATCAACCAAATTCACCTGCCAAGATTTTCATCTCATTGCTTAATATGAAGGCGACTCTTATCGAAATATTCCTACACAGCTATATCTCTGATGTATAGACACAGTAGACACAGTTCGAAAGATAGATAATTGGTAGATTTAAACCGGAAATCTCGACGTCATTCCTGCTTCATCTCCGAGGAGGATTGTATGGTTGGGAAGGTGGTGTTAGATATTAATACTAATTCATTAAAGTGCGGTACATTTTAAGTTTAGGATGCTACCCTAGGTCCTGAATATGTTGAGGAAACGTATTTCGTAGAACACATAGGCTTAGAACACTACAGCTTCGACTAACATGTTGTTAGCATAATCTTGGCGGACTTGGTGACATGAGGCACCACATCCAGAATACAGGTTGGATCTCATTGAAAAGGCGAAACTCCGGGGATTGGAAATGGGTTTGTACCTCATGGAGAGGAGGAGAATCTGGGTCATCTACGATTAGATAAAAGCGTAATGGGTGGGTAGGGTAATGGTTCATTGGATGATTATTATTAACTAATAATTATTGTAACTACAACTAATAAAATTATTATGACAGGTCCTAAATTTGGGTCCGGGATCTCTTGATATTCGGCAATGCTCTCTTAAAACTGAGCTAACAAATGTTGAGTTTAAAGGTTCAAAACATATAATATTGGTATGACTTTCGGTTCGACATGGGATAGCTTTATAGCTCTCCCAGGATGCGATTTGAGAAATCATACTAGCGAAAGAAATGGGATTTGTTTTACTAAACTGCCAACGGCTCTTCCATTCCGGCTTGTTCTGTCATAATAAGTAGATAACCCGTCATAATTAAAGCCTCAAGTTCTATTTTTGAGACAGAACAGGGCAATAGAAATATAATATTAAATAGTAACACGAGTGAGAGTTGAAAAACTGCTTAGAGCTTGATGCTGAGTTTTCAAGGGCCGACCCCTTCTTCGTCGTTCCATTCAGTAATTTGGGCTGTGTAAGTAAAGTCAGAACACAAAGTCCCACATTGAGAGAAGTAAAGCCATAGTTGGAACGATGAGCCCTAAAAATATTGACTTGATACGTTTGGGAGAAACATATGCTGACAGTGTCAAACATATAGTAATTCAAACTTTAAGGACCGAAGTTAAGGCAATAGCGATGTTCCATGTACTGTGCATTATAATTTGGGATCAGCTACTAACAAATTGAACAAGACAATGACCATTTAATTTACAGTAGTGTACGACTGTATGTATCAGGACAAAACCTGATAAAATTTATAAAACAAATATTTCTTGACAGAAGTTTTCATGAGATGCATTGACGTTTGCTGCTACGCGCTAAGTCTTAGTAGTTTATCCCCAGGTAGAGGAAACAATATAATAACGTATAATATTAATCATATTACAATTATAAATATATAAAAAATACATAAACTCCGATAAATTTATAAGATATTTATAATGATGATAAAAATATCTTAAATGCATGTTATATCTTATTCCCAGCTTATGCCCCAGTCTTTTTTTCAATCATTTTAACCATGTTTAACTGGACCTATAATATTTTACCTCCTAACAACCTCTTAGTTGTAATTATTCATTTGATTGGCTCAATATTAACTTAATATTTTATAGCCTCCTTAACAATTTTATTTTTATCAGGATGGATCCAATTGAGAAAACATATATTGTATTGGAATGATTATTGATAAAGGCAAACCATGAATTTATTCATAAGTTCTCAAGGGGGACGTTTTATCACAACCTGCCTATTTGTCTAGTCAATACATAGGGTTGTTATCAATTTAAAAATGGAGTTAATTAATGATCATTTTATAATACAATATCACCCAAAACTACTTTATCGAAATGAATCCTTTAAAAAAAAAAAAAGGCTTGAGTCAAACTGCATTAGATGTAAGCTACAGTCAATCATAAACTCAGTAAATATAACAATATTGGTTTTATTGATTAAAGCTAAGCCTCTAAATCCGACAGTGATAATAATGACTCAGTGAACCAGCCAGAGGCACTGTGCAGCGAAAGGGTTCATGCACAGTTTATTTAATTTGTTTTTACATACAGTATATATGCACATTCCGTAAACATTATTATATACATGTCTGACGTATCACCCCGCAGGTATTTATTAATTTATTGATAGATTTAGTTGGAATCTGCCGCCATTTATTTTATATATTACGATTCGTACATTATAGTATTTTATTCATTCGCCGTAAATGAAATTATTCTTTTAGTTCACATAGCTATTTATTTACTCAACGAGTAAGCAAGTCCAACATCCATACATTTAATAAATTCAAGCTTTTCAAATAAACGATCATTTGTTCAGTGAATAGGCTAGTCATAGGTAGGAGATTGATTTTTTTTGGTATTTTCGGATTGTCAACTTTTGTTGTCTTGTGGCACCCACTGCTATTAATTATTATATATTTGGAGTACCTTTTCGTAGCTATTTATGCAAGGTTAGTTAAAATAACAAAATTTCACAATATTTTGTGGTTTTGTCGAATTATTTTCATAAAAATAAGCACAGCGTTTTTTTACTATGTGTGTACCCTGAGTAGATTCATCATTTTGTATATCATTTTGTAATCTACACATTCAAGTTAATAGCTCCCAGATTTAAGTCAAGTCCTGGATTCTGACCTGTTAGTTAAAAGTCTGTAGTTATGATCGGTTTCCTGACTGTTTTTGCCAAATAAGACAATGTCAGGTAACCTATTCTCAATGACAGCAAAGTCTACTCACTCTGTAAATACAGGGTTTCCTCTGTGAATGTCCCGAACCCCCCACTGAAGATTTTGAGTACTTTCAATTACCTTTCAAATGCTTTCAAAAACAGAACTATAAACAATGACATCATAGTCAAGATTGCTTCTGATTAGTAAACGGTACATCATGATTTAATATAAGGATTTGCTGTCCCCTTCAGATTTTGTACTACTTGCCACCACTTTTGTAAGATATAGTATTTGTTAGCATTCGGCTAAAAAGTGTTTCAAGAGACTGGTTCGTCAAGTCTGCTTTCTATTCAAGTCTGTTGTACCACTCAAAAATTATAATTATTTAAAACTAAAACATATAATTACGATCTGTAATTCTCAAACTTAACAACTGAGAAAAATGTAAATACAGTTTTTAGCTGTCTATCTTTCATAATTACAATAAAGAAACAAGATGTATACAATTTTTTTGGGTTTGAAAGAAATATAATACAAAGGATAATTTAAGCGACTTAATACTAAAATTTGGACTGTTATGAGATATAATTTATTAAATAAAGTGATTGGACACAGTAAAAATAATGTTTTTCTGTATATTATGACTAATTTTTGTATATTATGGCATTATCTCTCCCATCATTAGTCCAATCCTTTTATTTAATAAATAATTTTAAACAAAACATGACAAATTTTAGCATTAAGTCGTTTAATTTTTTCTTCATATTGTGTTTCTTTAAAACACATAAAGTCTGTATAAATCATGTTTAATTATTTTAATTGTATATATCTTAGCCCGAACACGCGTCAATCACTTCAAAACGTTGACTGTTAAATGTTACTTTGTTAATAAAAGCATGTTTTAAAGATACTAAAGCTTTATGACAAACCCATAGTGAAGATATACATACGTAAATGTTTCTGTTGAAACTTCAATACCTCGGCAAATAACAAAAGCTATGTCCCAAAAGTGTTGATGCCGCTACGGGCTTCGATCTCTGACTGAGCTACTGGACAGGAATCACTTCGGAACCCCTTACTAAAAATATGCTGCTATAAACAAGCTCAACCATGTACGCTCCTGAACCCACCGTGGGACGTTCACCTCGCAGCCGATAAGCAAAGAGTTGAAATAGCCCCAGGACTTAATGGGATCGACTCCGCGGTCATCATGGCATCGTGTCCACTCGCCGCATCTGCAATTAGTGCCGTACGACGTGACTTCTCTCCTTGAATTGTGTCTTATTTCAAAAGGGGACTAGTAAAATTATGAGCCACGGTCGGTGATTAGTAAATTGCTGGTCTTCTTGGTGCTCATGACGATATGAGAGTATGGGTCCTGTCGCAGAAGTGATTCCGCAGAAACCATTGAGCTGAACCGATCAAGGCAAGAGATGTCTATATTGATCGATATCGCGCGTACATTTGACAGATTATGACCCTTTGTAATGAGAGAACAGCAAGAGCTGGAGAACCCAAGGAACCTGTTGGCTAGGTCGGTCATCTAAGGACGAATCGGCTTTGACAAACACTCTTCGTTCAAGTTGAGTAGTAAAGATGTTTCCAGGGATTCTCGTGTTAGTAATTACTATTGATTTTGTGATCCTTGTGACAGTTGCGCCAGTGCTATCCTGATTTGCTATGAATGACTAGGTACTGTTTCTTCACAAAGTGTTTTATCGACATAACGTTATCGACAGATCAGTCACCACCAGTGCGGAAAATAAGAACTGTGAAATGGAGTCACAACCGTTGAATGTTATTGACACTTCAGTGCGTTCGGTTTTGAATTTCTTGTCAAAAAATCATCAGTGTGATTTATTCATGTGAGCCTGTACGAATGTAACTTGTGTAGAAGCTTGCTGTTGCTGTTGCATAATTATGGTGGTGCTGCAGGTGTTAGCTTGAGTACTTTGGCTTAGAATACCGGTGTTCTGAAGATGTGGTATTTTTTCAACGTCCTGTGCAATATAAATCGTCCGTGCCACGTCGAACAATGAAATATGAAAAAGTTCGTTTTTTTTCTTTCATAGCCCCTTTAAATTTACAGATAATTATAGATCCTCAGGCGATTCTATTTACAAATTATTTTTGTGTTTCCTGTAGCATCACTACATTATATACAGGTTCTGTTATTTTATAAAAATTATATAATGAATAAACAAGTATAATGATACACATTACACGTGACTGGAGTAAACTGACTAATATAAGTGAAGAGGCTCACCTTTTTGATCAACCTAAAACTAACTTACATACCTTAATTCTTAACCTAGTTTTTCCCCGACAGTCTGTTGCCATCGATGCGGGAGGGATGGTGGGGCCATAGTGTTAAACACTGGGTTGGTTAGGTGCTGCAACGAGTACTGCAAGTCAAAAAACTTGATGTGTCTCCGGCGGATGAACTCACCTACTGACGGTGCAGGTCAGCGTTAACCACTCCAGAGAGGTATGTCGGACCACTTCTTCGCATGATCCCATTCTGGTAATGTTGGAGATATTTGGCTGTATTGTCAGTCAAGTGGGTAAATAGCGGGGGGAGGGGGGTAAAAAAAGTACCTTACTCCTACTGCTGATGTATAATTATCAAATCTTCAACCCATTTAGAAAAGTTGGGAAGCAGTAAAAACTAAAGTAGATTTAGCCATGCGATGATTTTATGTCCACGATGGTATTTTAGCTCTCTAAAAACTAGGCATTTTTCTATTAGATAGTTTGACATGGTGAGGACGATATGTACTCCATATGTTCTTATGAATATCAAAAACTTATGTATTCAACTTTTCTGTCATTTTGAATTTTGAGCTTTGAAAATCAAAAAGACATTCAACAAAAAACTTAATTAATCATTATTACGGTGGAAATCTTAAAAACCTGGAAATCACGAGAAAAAAATCACTGAAAACCACTTATATCATTCTACAGATCGGTTATAAGACCTGCCTTAGACTACATTGCGTAACCTGCGGGTGTGAAGCCATGGATTTGTTGCAAAAACTGAATAGTTTTCTCCACTCCATGGCCTATATACTAGATATACCACTGGCGCATTTAGGACAAGCCCTGCACTCGCTATATGACAGCATGACGCCGAAGTGTTCTTTGACCCTCCAAATATCATATTTTGCGTTCACAGTTCACCTAAGTTGTACTGGATTCGAGTCTATTACAACAAACATACCATCACACTTTCTAAAATACTCTTAAGCAACTCACAACTACTTTCCAGCTCAACCAATATTCCCTCTCGGGATCCTATTACAAACCAAGTTTTTCGTTAGCTGTATACACAATACATTAGAAGAAACTTAATCAATTTCATAATAGAATTGTTATTCAAATATGATTCAGTACAGCAGTCAACACAGAAACAAACTCATGTCGGATTTTAAGAGGTATTCCAATATAGCATTGTAAGGTACTCCATTCTTAATTATCAATGCTGTGTTCTGAAGTTTTTTTTTATGAAAAGGAGGTTAGAATCAATAAAAGAACCCATAATATGTTCAGATTCATTAAGTGCACGAAAGTTTCGAACTAAAGTACAGAAGAGTAGCTCCCGCTTGTAGGATTGATGCGGTTTTGGACAGTGCAAAGAAATTATGCTTATATGTCCTCTCATTCCGCTTGAAGATCACCTCAAACACATAAAGCTGCTCAAACATAATGCCAAAAGGTTCGGCATGACGTTTGGCTTTTTAGGGATCAACAACTCATAGATTATCAACAACATATGAATTGAAAAATGAAAGGTTTTTCTCGGTACTGAAGTGAAAAGATTTTCAGCGTCCGCTTCACCCTCTGTTGGAGGTTTAGCGAGGACGGTCATACATGTTAATAATAATTACTTTATATTAATATAGTATTAAATAACACTACAACTCCTAAGAAGCCCGTATCTATTCAAGAAGTGAGCTGGAGCCATACACACTCCTTGAAAGAGATTAAAAAAAAGGTTGTGTCCATGGATTGATATCACCTCTATCCTCTACCAGTACAACATATTTCTTCACTATCATTCCAGAAGATTGAATGCCTTTGCTGATAGTCATGCGTTACACATATTTGTGAGTTTCCGACATGCCTCTCTCGAGAGGTTAAAGAACGCTAACCTGCACCGTGTGCCGTCGGTAGGTAAGTTCATCCGCCGGAGACACATCAAGTTTTTTGACTCGTTGCAGCACCTAACCAACCCAGTGTTTAACGATATAAATCTACCACCCTTCCCGCATTAATGGCAACAGACTGTTGGGGAAAAATTAGGTTAAGAATTAGTATGTAAGTTTTAAGTTTGATCGAAAAGGTGAGCCCCATCACCTTTAGTAGTCAGTTTAGTCCAGTCACGTATAATGTATATCATTATACTTGTTTATTCATTATATAATTTTTATAAAATAACAGAACCTGTATATAATGTAGCGATGCTACAGGAAACACAAAAATAATTTGTAAATAAATTCGCCTGAGGATCTATAATTGTAGATAATTATCTGTAAATTTAAAGCGGCTATGCAGAAAAAAATTTATGAGTTTGCATTTGCTTAAATTGCTTATAAGTAAAATATTTAAAAAAGAACCGAAATGTAACATGCAAATCGAGGATCTTAAAACTACCTTTTTTTAATATTTTATAAATTCTTTTTGAGAGTAAAACAATAAATATTGCTATGAAAAAATATTCTTGCACTGGAACATAGATATAAATGGAGTAAACATTTCTCCGCAAGAAAGTGAAGAAAATTAAAGTATTGTTGCACAACATAACAGAACTGTTGTCGGTTCCGTTGTTTGTTAAACAACAGAAAAAACGTTTCTGTTAGAGTGTAAAGTCGCAGGCAGGATTGGTGACTTCATCAACGACATATTCTGAAGTGCAGTTTTTATCAGTTCAGCAAAAGGCGTATTACTATGGAGCACAACCACGTATGTGCGTTATTCCAAAGTTAAAGCCCAACCCATGAAATTTCCGAGTGTCGCTTTTATGAATGGTAAAATCACTTAGATAAGTAGTAGTAAAGACTTTAAAATCTCCTGAGGCTCTACTTGGAAGGATGGAATAAGTAATTTATGAATAAATTACTTTGCCGCTACTTCTACTCCACGGTTTAGACTCTTGCTGAGTTGCATCTAAATGGCACAGTTAGAGAGAGTCATAGAAAATGAAAACTTTCTTAGAGTGTGCATTTTCTGCGGGGTTTTTCCTTATTCCAAGCTCAAAGTTTTAGCTGATAGATCATTTTCTCGCCTAAAATAAACTATAGTTTGGTCCAAAATAGGTGATCTACACAATAAAAATAAGAGATAAAGAAAATAAGGTATCTAAGGAAGTGTGTGTATCTGTGACAAGCCGAGTGGAATTTTTGAAATTGTAAACAAGCAGTTATCATTGTTTTATTTTATTAGATAGTCACATATCAGAAAAAAAAAACACCTTGCATATGTAGAAAAATTATGAACTTCCAAATGCATTAAAATTAAATTTTTTTAAAAATAAATCTGATTTTACATATTTCATAAAGGATGGTTGTTAAGGTATCATTCGGTACTTCTTTACGATCAATCTTTTACAAAAACGGTACATAAATTATGTACTAAAATGTATTTTTTGAAATATACGTAAGCTAACTAATGGTAAAATTTTAAACAAAAGATACATTAAACAAATTTACCATAACAATAAGAATACTTACCGGGTATTTAATATTGCTTGGCTCGATTTTATGAAAATAATTTGTAATATTTCAACCATTTACAGTTTTTAAATGTTTGTTTAAGTGATTTGAAAATTAAGTTTAAAATGCTGAGTTGTATATTTATCATACAACCTTGTAACAAGTACTTACACACAATGGTGAAAACAATGTCACATTCTTAAATTTTACAACCTGCCACCAAATTATAAATGTTGTTTATGTGTACATATATCTGATTTTACAAATTTCATAAAGGAAAGTGGTTAACTTATCATTCAGTACTGCTTTATGATCAATCTTTTACAACAACGGTACATAAATTATGGTAAAATTTTAAACAAAAGAAACATTAAACAAATTTACCATAATAATAAGAACACTTACCGGGTATTTAATATTGCTTGGCTCGATTTTATTAAAATAATTTGTAATATTTAACTATTTACAGTTGTTAAATGTTTGTTTAAGTGATTTGAAAATTAAGTTTAAAATGCTGCGTTGTATGTTTATCATACAACCTTGTAACAAGTACTTACACACAATGGTAAAAACAATGTCACATTTTTAAATTTGACAACCTGAAACCAAATTATAAATGTTGTTTATGTGTATATATATCTGATTTTACAAATTTCATAAAGGAAGGTGGTTAACTTATCATTCGCTACTGCTTTACGATCAATATTTTACAAAAACGGTACATAAATTATGTACTAAAATGTATTTTTTGAAATATATGTAAACTAACTAATGGTAAAATGGAAAATGGTAAACAATATCCAAGTAGGGTGCTATTTCTTTAGTGTCCCTATTAATTAGTTGTATTGCAAAAGGCGTGATTTCGATAGTTATGTCTGGGCAGGCTCTGATGCACTTTGTACACTAGTCCCATGGATCATATTCACTGTCTATGATAACAAACCAAGATACATTTACTTCAATAATCACCAATATTATTTCGGAAGACTTATAATTTGTTTATTTTGGGAGATGTAACACATCCCTATGTCTGCAAAATGGGTATGCCGAAATTGCTTATTTGAGGAGTAGGCAGTATTTGACTTTACTGTCCATCGGAGGGCACATCACAGTTAAAATTCTGAAATTTTCTTGTGTTTTTAGAGGTAGCAGTGATAAAATCTTATGTGTAGCCTGTGTAGCTACATCCCCATATATTTGTTGGATTCAGCTATTTTTCTCCATAGGACGGGAGTATTGGATATTGCTAAATTTCCAGGTTATGAGTTTCTGCCTTAAATGAAAAATTTTCTTTTACATTTCATCTCTTTCACCTCAATTGGTCATATTTTTATACATTCTGCAGGTTGTTGTCTCCTGCAATTTTAATAATGCTTTAAAATATTCATATGTTTTTATTAAGTGATCTTGATTAATACAAAATAATTCCCTTTTTACTATTAAGTCCACTATCCAAAGTTATTGTCGAGATGCTGTGTTCTGTGAGATTATATTTGAATTAGATAGTTCTATAGAGTGGAAAATCATAGCTTGGTGAAGCTGGTGGGGTTTCTTGTTGTTGACATGATTTGGTTAACACATTCATATATTCTTCATTCTTTAGAACAATCTAATCCAAATATAATCTCACAGAAAACAGCATCACGACAATAACTTCGGATAGTGGAATTAATACTAAACTCAGAACAGCCAATAAAATTACAATTATACACAAGAAATATTTTTTGTGATATACATATGACATCCCATCCTTCTTAAACCGCTTAAAGGAAGTTTTGTATTCATGAAGATCACTTAATAAACATATATGAATATTTTAAAGCATTATTAAAATTGCAGGAGGCAACAACATGCAAAAGATGACCTATTGAGGCGAAAGAGATAAAATGTCAAAGAAAAGGCAGAAACTCATAACCTGGAAATTTAGCAATATCCAATACTCCCATCCTATGGAGAAAAATAGCCGAATCCCGCAAATATTGGGGGATGTAACTACACATGCTACACAAAAGATTTTATCGCAGTTACCTACCTCCACAAAAACAAGAAAATTTCAGAATTTTAACTGTGATGTGCACTCCGATGGACAGTAAAGTCAAATACTGCCTACTCCTCAATTAAGAAATTTCGGCATACCCATTTTGGTGAAATAGGAATCCACCAAAATAAACAAATTATAAGTCTTCCGAAATAATATTGGTGATTATTGAAGTAAATGTATCTTGGTTTGTTATCATAGACAGTGGATATGATCCATGGGACTAGTGTACAAAGTGCATCAGAGCCTGCCCAGACATAACTATCGAAATCACGCCTTTCGCAAGACAACTAATTAATAAGGACACTAAAGAAATAGCACACTACCTGTATACTGTTTACCATTTTCCATTTGACTATTAGTTAGCTTACATATATTTAAAAAAATACATTTTAGTACATAATTTATGTACCATTTTTGTAAAATATTGATCGTAAAGCAGTACCGAATGATAAGTTAACCACTTTCCTTAATGAAATTTGTAAAACCAGATATATATAAACAATATTTATAATTTGGTTTCAGGTTGTAAAATTTAAGAATGTGACATTGTTTTTACCATTGTGTGTAAGTACTTGTTACAAGGTTGTATGATAAATATACAACTCAGCATTTTGAACTTAATTTTCAAATCACTTAAACAAACATTTAACAACTGTAAATAGTTAAATATTACAAATTATTTTAATAAAATCGACCCAAGCAATATTAAATACGCGGTAAGTATTCTTATTGTTATGGTAAATTTGTTTAATGTTTCTTTTGTTTAAAAACTAAAGAAAATGAAGGACCAACGTATATGCAAGTTTAGGCCGGAGTCTTGTCACCTGTAACTTAACAATTAAATGATTGTTAAAAAAATACTTATTATCACTTAAAACATTACATTATATTTTTATGATTGGCTCTCGAAGAATTATTATTACTTAACCATGGCTATAAAATAAAAACTTTAAAATAATAATAGTAACTTTAATATCCGGACACTGTAGCCCTTGAGAACAAAACATTTAACATAAAGTGATTTCTTTGACCGTATCCAGTCCCTGCTAAAATTTACAATGTAAAAATAAAATTAAATAACATAATATAAAATGATCAGGAATAAAAAATATAAAATATTTTTGTGATTGGAATAAACTAAATAATCATGTTTTGAACGAATTTCCTGAATGAGCGTGGCAAATGGTTATATCTTAAATAGCTTTTGAGTTGCGCATTGAGAAATCTTAAAGATCAAGGAAACGTACGCGTACGGTTTCTTTTAATGGTCATATATTTTTAGGAAAAACAAATGACAAATTCAAGGACGCCATAAAAATCTTAAGCTGACTTAGGTGTTACCTAGGTTTCTCCGACTCACAAACTGCAGACAAATTTATTAAATTAAGATTATGGTTCTAGCTATCTTAGTTTATAATATATTTTATGAACCAGGACAGATTCGTATTATTTTTATTGCGCAAGCTAGAAGCAGTTTGTTTGCATTCAGCAATAATATGAGGGTCATTAAATAATATTGCTCGCACAGAGTTTTCTAATAGAAAAATAAGAAACTTAGTTAAGTGTGCCGTAGTACACCATTATGGGTTTTGATTATCTTACTAATTCCTCCATCTCGATTAATTTTATTAGTTTCTTTGAATTATACTCATTAAAATACACTTTCTTCAACACGCCTCATTAATTGGCACTATACATAGGAATTTGTAGCCACATAGCGCAAATTGTTTCATTTAAATTTGAAAAAAAAAGTTATTTAATTAATCTGCTTTTATTTATTTTTTTTCATTCACAGTCCCCAAAACCCCAACATATTAGACATATCTGTAATAAGCATATCAAGTCCTTTAATTTGATACCCTTCGCAGTATAGTATTTTTTTCATTTCCTTGTAATAAACTGATTAATGCCATTTAATTAATCATTAGACCATTAAATGGAACAACTATGCAAAATATAATCACTGGTTAAGTCAATGCTAGGAACACGATTTTAATGAAAGTTTTAATGACTTTGTTTTATTTCAGGTAGAAAATAAAAAACGATAATTCTGTATTATTAATCAGCGCAACAAGATCTTTTATTTCACACCGTACTCATTATGATAGTGAAATATTTATTGTTTGTTACCAAGTAATTAATTGATTGTGAAACGATGTGATTTACCATACAGCTGGTTAAATTTTGACACCGGGGGGATTAATCGAAATCAACCTGAAAATAATCATCACTACCTAAGCAAAACACGAAACGAGTTAAAATTGTGAACACGATTTTAATGACAGTTTTAGTTAGTTCGTACGATTACAATTACAATTGATTAGACAATTAATTTGATATTCCACTCATCATGTATCCACTCAGTATGATAGGAGAATACTTATATTTTAATTGAAAATTAAATAATTAATAAGCATTAGTTAAGTTTCATGAAGTCTATACATTTTTCATGTTGTGGGGTAATCAAATGCCATCTCATTTAAATTTCATGTTTGTAGCTCAAATAAGAGGCTAAATGTCACCATGACAGAAGGACATTGTAATGAGGAGTGGTTTTTAATTTTGAGAGAATCAATGCAACCATAAAAATCATGTTGGTAATACTTGTTTAACAGCCTGATGCAGACTTATTTTTTGGATAGCGGATGTTTTTTTTGGTAACAACTCCAGAATCAAGTACAATATCTTCCTCATTTTGAAAAAAAAAAATTTATGATGAAACAGCCAAGAAGGTTACATTAAAGAAGTACATAGGTATGAAGTGTAATAACGTAATAATAATTACAATAACGTGTAATAATAATAAAGTGTAAAATTAGTATAAAGAATAATTAAAGCCTGAAAAAAAAATTATAAATTAAAAGGTCTAGACTTCCTCAAGCTGAAGTTTTGATATTACACATAATTAAAGGGAAATTAAAGTCAGTAAAGCAAGAATAAATACCGAGATAACCAACCCTAAACATGCATTTTCGTTTGTCTGTTCATTTTTTTTTTAAAGCAATTTTCTACAATTTTTAAACCAAGAACCAAAAAATAGATCATAGCCTTTTTCCTCATAAACACTTAGCAGTTTTCACAAAAAAAAGGAATAAAAATCTTAAACAATCTCAACGGGCTCCCAGCCAGCCAAGCTGTCATGAAGAACAACAAGATGTATTTTATTCAAAGCTCGCTTTTCGTTAATTAATTGCTTAATTATTTTATATTCACAGGATTTATTACCGTTTAGTTCAGATAATAATTGTTATTTTTTTTATTTTGTGTGTGTACCTGGGGACAGGGCTCTAATTGAAGTCACCATTAAAAGTTCAAAAGCCCTTTCTAACAACTATGACATTTTCCCATTCTGAGGATGTAACTCATAGATATTTGAACCAGCATCAAGAATAATAACATTTTTTTCTATCATTATTAGTTGAACCAAGAATCAGTAGCCTTGCCTTGTTTACAAATTTTTTTCAACAAAATTTTTATCGGTCAATGAACTAAATTATATCTTCTGAAGTATTTCTCATAATAAAAAAAAAAGGGACTTGAAAAGTGAGGTGACTCCGCGCAAATTTCTTAAATGCAGATTGAATGATTGTGGAAAAACTATTCAACAACCTCGACCAAACAAAGTTAATTTTATTTTTCAATCTAAGTGTCATAATAATGTAATTATTCTATTTAATAAATAGCTATTATATTGACCAAAAAAAAATTGAAATTGGATGGAGTGTCTTATGTAATGGCTTTAAAAAGATTTAAAATTTCTCTCAATTATGTGGTCAAAATAAAAACCTCCATATCATAAACATAAATCTCAATTTTTTTCAATTAATAAATATATTTATTTTAACTAACGAATTACTACTTTATTTTTTCTATTGGCCTCTAAGTCCGTGGGTTCTTTAATAGCGTTCATAAAAGTTATCCAGTCAATCTGAAAATTTAAAAGTGTACCCAACATGACCTCAGCCTTTGTATATGTTTTGGTTAATTAATTTGAGATTTAAATTGAGAAGAAAAAATAAAATAACAATAATGTAAAAAATAAAATTTAAATGCCTCTATATATTGTTGGCTTGAGTCTCTGCCTGATGGGTTAGACAAAAGGGAAAGAGACTGCTCCTGAAGGTAATTGCGGAAAACTCATAGTAAGCTCTTCTGTTCGTTCAAATATCGGGCTGCATTCCCTATTCTAAATTAATTTGGCAATCCCTGATGAACCAGGTTAATACTCCCAGCTTCAGCGGTGTTTGGAGTGTTGCACTCATGGACTTGCTCGTACATTAACAAACAGGAGATTGTGTAGGCATCAGGATTAGCTCGGTATAGTTTGTATATTGTGTCCAGCACATTACAGGATAGTTGTGTACAGTGGTGTACTAGCTACCAAATAGAGCTATTGCCACCAGGGGCGGGCTCGAATTCACCAGCCTTTCTAGTCAATCAAAATCAAAAATGGTTATTATCAATTACTGACCATAAACTACAAATAATTTCTTTTGTTTAATGGAGTTCGTTTTACCCGAAAAGTACACAAAGAAAGCATAAAAAACGAGTTCCTAAAAGTTTTAAATGGTGGTGGTTATTAAAAATTACGATGATCTACCTGCATTTAAATGTCAACCAAAAATAAAGCAGTTTGTACTAGGTATTACTTCTATTTTCAACATTGCAATAATTATCTTTAAACCAGTGAAATAGTAAATGCCCCTTATTATGTCAGCAACGATCTTAACATGACCTACATTCTTGAACTCATCCCTTCCAAGTACGAGTATATGAAATTCTATAGTAGCCTCTTTAACTACCCTAATCCCTAGCTCAGTCATTGCACTGCACCACTCATCCCTATAATCCTCCTCGGAGACTGAAACGGCAGTGGCCTCGTGACCTGCTACAAATGCGTGACAGTTGGAGCACTGGCAATGGCCAGTTTTTCCAATCATGTCCTGAGCGTCTGTGGCTCTCGCGATCTTCGTCAGCCTTCACACGCTCGTATCCGGTGACGCGGCTGACGGACGAGCGCGGGGGACTTCCCAAGACTCCGCTTCCTCTTTCGCATGCGAGGGAGATGACAAACATGTGGATTTGGGAGGTCTCTGGGCTGTGTTGTAAATATTGTATGAATGAGCGAGTGAATGATGAATTGTAAATATGGTATGAATGAGAACATTTATCTCAATTACTTATTGCCTAATAAGGCAGATTGTAATTTTAGCACAATAAAGAATATGATAAACCAGTGGGCCTTTAAAAATTACATTATTTGTTAGTTCTAATTTTTACGGCAGACGATTCAACTTTGTGTAGCTATAGCTAATTCCTAATTTAAGGCATATGCGTTTTTTATTTAAACTAATTAAGCGTAAAAATGTGGACGTCGAGTTGGGCCACCGGGGTCAGGACGCAATTTTGTTCAATTGTATACTTATTATAATCATTGATCCCGTTTATTACAGCATTATTTTATTATTGATTTTTAGTTTAATATAATTTAGATAAAATTACAAAAAATGCCGCCTTAAAATATGTCCTTTTACCGACTCCCTCCCTTAGGTTCGCCTCTGATAAACACAACCTGGAGTACGATAAAATATACCGAAGGCAGCGAACACTTCGCTATTTAGTATTTCAACTAACCGTCAATTTCCATCCTTTTCAAGCTCTCTTGATGATTCCTGCGTAATATAACAAAGGATATCACAAAGACCAAAACATAGACTTGTTGGGTACACTTGTAACTTTTCAGATTGGCTGGATATCTTTTATGAACGCTATCATACAACCCACGGACTAGGCCAATAGACTCACGATCGACCCTTACATGTTTGAAAGCAAGGCTATCCTTTTGGGTTCGGCAAGTACAATTTCACATGGCGTGTTAGGTAAGTCTCGTGTTGGTAAGTATGTTATGATTTTGGTGTCTGTATAAATTTTTATGGAATAGTCTGAGCAGGTAATGATATAGAAATGTAGACTTGCGAAATTCGTAGGTCTGTGTGTAGGGTTGGATTTCTGACGTACTGAGGTGGACCAATGACCGAAGTACTTTTGATTGAAATCTTTCTATAGTCATTTTGGTTCTTTCATTGTCCAACAGATCATAGGAGTTCTATTTGCTCCTCCGGTGGTGTTCGAAGTTGTATCAACCTCATGAATTGTAGAGCCACTCCCTTTCGGCTCTGCAAATAATCTTCTTAAGCAGTGTACTATTGTTTGTTTTACTGCCCGTGCCACCTGATCCGGTGGAAATTTAAAATACCCCCAGGAGACAAAAGGCCCATAAAAGCCGATGACGACAGCCGATAACATTCCGCGACTCTTACACACGAGGGGTCAGGCCTTCGGAGATGTGCTGCCGCGATGGCCCTAGCGATTTTTACAGCCCGGAGGAGGACCCCCCGGAAACGGAGCGGGGAATAAAGCGATATAAGGTAAAAAGAGGAAGAAAGTATTGGACAGGAATCAGCAATTAACCGTTTCCAGAGTCGGTTATAAATTAGAGTGCTAGGCGCCAGGGCGTCATTAGGCCCTGTCTATACCGGCTCAGCCACTCCACCATTGTCTCCTCTCTCCATCTACCAGCTTCTCCCTCTTCTTCTTTTTCGTCTCTCTTTTACACACTTATCCTCTCCTTAATCCTACGGTCATAACTACAAATGGCCGAACCATCTTTTGCCCCACGCCCGTCTTAAATCTAACTTACGGTTTATTTCTTCAAACGGATTTTATGGCTACACAGAAGAACAATGATAATACTAACATCATAAACGATTTCTGTTGATCATACTAAGTTGGCCTTTTCTTGATCACTAAGCAGTTACGTTAAAGCCATGAGGAAGGAGTTTAAATAAAATATATTCGTACTAGCCGATATACATAACTTTGGGTTACATTTACAGAAGTTTAAATTAACTGCATTACTCGAGATAAATGTCAAATAGCTCCTCGTAATGGCAAATGAAAAAATAAATAATGCATATGTACATATAAAATAGAGGTATAGTGTAAATAGCAATTAATAAACATAAAACAACTGCAATGAGTTTTCCACGTCGAGAGAAGTGAAATGTCCATAATAGTGTACATTTAAATACTGGAAGTGAAGGGTATTGATGGGGGTGGAGATAGTTCATTAAATGCAGCACGGGCTAGGAATGGACGGTTATTTGGGATCTACGCTACACATCGGATGTGGGGGATCTTGCGTCTCAGGGTATGGTCATTTACTTTTTGGTGGAGACAATATTGTAGCTAAAACATATAGAATAGTACACACGAGCTAGGTGTATCGATCGGATCCCACGGTCCTTGGGGGGTTCTTAGGATACGTTTCAAGAAGAACTAGATTGACTGGTATATGATGCGGGAGATGTTCGATGTAGAAGATGAAAATGATTGGAGGGACCATCGAGGCTTGTACTGCTTCTGTAAGTAACACAAGAGGACAGCAGTTGTTCTTGGTCAAATATTATTTAGGGTTTGAGAAGAAAGATTGGATTAAGTGAGCAGTTCTTGTAGAGAAGGACATAGAATTTCGGACAGAAGAATGGAATGGTTATGGGTGTCAAAATCTTTGCTTAATTCATCATATAAACGTGTGTATCATAAGTGACACGAGAAAACAGGATTGGTTAGATTAGCCAGATCAAACATTATTCGCGATTAAGACAGGCTTCAAGGAAATGTGAAATTTGCTTTTGTACGAACCGTTCTAGGGAGCGAAAAGCGAGACAGTCGTTTGGAAAGGTTGGATGTGGAACTTTTTCTGATGGTAGAACAAGAGCTATTTTCTAGAATGATGGACTAAGATGTTTATAGAGTGTAGTAAAGAGTTGTGCGAGAAAAGTTGTCTTTATTGAAATTATTGTAAGCCTGAAAAAATAATATTTTTAGAAAGATTTTTTATGCGGTTAAGATATAGATGTACATCCAGTTATTACTTGGGAACATCTCAGATCTTTCCACCCTACTAACTCGTACATTTCTGGTACGATCTATCGTAAATTTCACTATAATGAAACATTGACAAAATAGTGGAAAACGATAGTGTTAAATAATATAATCTGGAATTAGTTCATAACATATTAATTTTGATTTTTGTTGAATAAATTGTACGAATTTTCATTAATTGGTCCCTATCAATTCTTGAGGATACCATAAGGTATTGGTAGTATTGAAAATAAATAATTTACTAAACTTATATCAATATTTTTCCAACCAAATGTCAAAACTTGACTTTAAAATATATCATATGTGGTATACTTTTAGAAAGGTTACCTGATGTTTTGGTAACGGGGCAAAAATAAATAAATAGGTGATTGCTCTAACTTTAACCAATTGAGTTCGGACGGAGTTAAGTGCACTTATTTACTTATCTACTTTCTCGATAACTAAAAGGGGCGAAATTGGCACGGGCTTGCTTCGTTAAGTTGCCATTAGGCTCCTTTTAGTAGGAAATTTCGACAGCCCGAGGAACTTAGAGGATCACTAGGCAACGAGGCCATATATTAACACTAATTAGCTGAGAAATTCAAGTCGAATAAACAAAAATCTATAACAAATAAATAGATTGTATTTTGATTTTGTTGAATTGGTTCGAAAATTGAAATACTACTTGTATGTTTGTATGTTGTGACCCGTACTTCTGAACTCAAAAGAATAAAATTGATTCAAAGCGTGTTTTAAACTTTTAAAAGATCAAGGAGGTGTAACCCCGAGTTAAAAGTCTGTAACCACTTGCCTAATATACATTTATTTTACCTCATTTTACCCCGACTGCTTAGTTCTATTGAATTATTTCACGATTGAAGAAATATTGGAAGGTTTATGATGTTGAACAGGTGGTTTGTGAAATTTAAAAATCGAAGTAGACAAAATACTGACCCAACTTCCTTCTCCTAAATTTAGAATGACATTTATAAAACAACTTTATTATGATAAAATTACAATCAGCCCCATTTGGCAATAAGTAATTGTGATAAATGTTTTCATTCATACCATATTTACAATTTTCAATCACTCGCTCACAGTATTAAAAAAACAGCCCAGGGACCTCCCAAATACACATGGTTGTCACCTCCCTCGCATGCGGAGTCTTGGGAAGTCCTCCATACTCCTCTGTCAGCCGCGTCACCGGATACGAGCCAGTGGAGGCTGACGAAGAGCGCGAGAGCCACATACGCTCAGGACATAATTGGAGAAACTGTCCATTGCTAGAATGCCCACTGTCGCGCATTTATAGCAGGTCACGAGACCACTGTCGTTCTAGTCTCCGAGGAGGATTGTAGAGATGAGTGTTGTAGTGCAAGGACTGTGCTAAGGGATTAGGCTGGTTCGATAGGTTACTACGGAATTTCATGAACTTTGAACGGTTGAGTTCGAGAAAATTTAGAATGGGTGGTCAAATATTTTTTTAGGAACACGGCATTATATAAGCTTGTTTTTTACATCTTTCCGACTCGTCTATCTACTTACTAGACTCTACTAAATATTTTCCCTGACATCACCTCCAAATCAAGTATCAAAAGGAAAACTACAAGATAAAAAAGTCAAAAGTACTGAGTAGGTGGCAGCTAAAAACTTTCTACAACATAGAAAAAAGCTGAATAACAATTTTTTTTTATTTCTGGGTATTTTATTTTTTTCATTGTGTTTTTCGAGAACTATGCCCTTGTATTTCGTTTTTTTGTTTTTTTTTTGTACGTTACATAGGGTTTTTGAAAATCGCCAGATTAATGGGATTAAAAGGACTAGAAATTCGTAACGCTAGGTAAAAATTTCTATTTCCGAAGATTCTTCCTTTTAATTTTTTCATTGACATGGAGTATGAAAATATTGCTGCATGATACGCCCTCTCATATGGGCTAATAAAAGCCTGCCTGTTATACGGGCATAATGATATAATTATATTCTATTGTGATTCCCATTATTGTCCAATGACAGGGACTGTTTTTGACATGTTCTTATACTAGCCTAGAACTGATCATCAAAAGTCAATAAAAATAAGTTTTATTGTGGCATAACAGTTATCTAATCTCGGCATAAGTGGTTATCTAATGAATAATGTAAATTCAAGTGGGCCTAACGACCTATCGTTTACCTTTCCATTGTTAATTGTTTGGCGTGCTAATTAATTACTTTTTTCTGTTAACAATAAATATTGTTAAATGAAAAAAATCGTTTTTTAGAGGTACATTTTAGCTTATCGGTGAACTCAGGACTCGATGAACTGCCTGCCTAAATATCAAGGTTTTAAGAAAAGCTATTCCCTCCGAGGATAATAAATCACTCATTTTTTAGGGTTTTGTTGTTTATTTTTCAAAACAAGAAACCCTTATGTTTCACCCTATGCCTGTATGTCTGTTTAGGTTTCATTTGATGAGCCGATGCCTGGGAAAATACTACCAACTCCATGAAATTTCATAGTTTTTATTTAACCAAGTAATTGATACATCATAATTCCTATTGAGGATAATTAATTTGTAATTTTTATTCAACTTTGATCTGCTAAAATCAATTAATTGGTTTTGCGTGGGATTTCCATTTATTGCACCAATGGTGATAAAACAAAGAAGTAGCCCCATAAAAAATAATTAATAGCCATTAATCAAACCATTAATTGGGCCATAAACAACGATTAACTTTTATGTGTAGTTTTTCTTATTTTTATGCTCCCATCTACATGCTGACTGTATTTACTATGTTCACCCGGGTCCGATTCGAGGCTCTGTAAAATAATTATTGTGAGAAAGATATTTCGGAGCTTAATTCATTCAACTTCGTGATGAGAAGTCAAATATATTAGAAATATTCTAATCGAACTTAAAATTGAGAAAAAAGATATGATGCAATTGTTTTTCCTTGTCTAAATGTTTGAATGACAAAATCGTCCTGAAACTATAAAAATAGACTCATTATTTTATATTTATTTTTCCAAAATTCCTTTATGGATTTTTACTTAAAATATTATAGAAACTACAATAATTGAATCTATTAACTGAAATTTTCTCTTGTGCATATTGTATTTATTGTAGCCTGGCAATATTTTATGTTTTTCAGATTCATTAACACGCTGATTATATGCTGGGCAATTCGCAGTGACGGAAAAAAATGAAATTAAATGAATCGGTGAGTCGAAAAACCCCATAAGTCACTTTTTTGGGGATATTTAAAATTTGGCTGGTTTCCATTCTGTTGACAAAGCCTCGTGTTTTAGTAGCATAAGCCCATAAGCTCAACGAGTTCGGTGAGTAGAAAAACTGACTTATGGTGTTTCTCAACTAAATGATGACTAATGACCATTATAAAACAGCGGAAATGTCCTCAATAGGACAATATTCATTATTTATGCATCAATTACTTGGTTAAATAAAAACTATGAAATTTCATGGAGTTGTTAGTATTTTCCCAGGCATCGGCTCATCAAATGAAACCAAAACAGACATAGAGGCATAGGGTGAAACATAAGGGTTTCTTGTTTTGAAAAGTAAACAACAAAACCCTAAAAAATGAGTGATTTATTATCCACGGAGGGAATAGCTTTTCTTAAAACCTTGATATTTAGGCAGGCAGTTCTTCGAGTCTTGAGTTCACCGATAAGCTAAAATGTACCTCTAAAGAATACGATTTTATTTATTTAACAATATTTATTGTTAAAAGAAAAAAATAATTAATTCGCACGCCAAACAATTAACAAATGATAGGTAAACGATAGGTCATTAGGCCCACAAGAATTTACATTATTCATTAGATAACAACTATATTGTTATGCCACAATAAAACTTATTTTTATTGACCTTTGATGATCAGTTCTAGGCTAGTATGACAACATTTTATAAGCAGTCCCTGTCATTGGACAATGAGAATCACAATAGAATATAATTATATTACCATGTCCATATAAGTGGCAGGCTTTTATTGGTAGCCACCAAAGACTTCTAACGGAGCTTAGAGTGACATAAATTTGACTGTCCTCGAAGGATTTGAACCAAAAATATTGATAATAGATGTTTTATTGGATAATAATTTAATAAAAATCAAGAAAGTCATATAGAGTCCCTGGCCCATGTCAAAATAATTTCTTGATATTGCTCCTCCATTTCCTACTTCCCCGGTTTCGTAGATATACTTTTTTATCAAATCATCATTGTGAGTCATTTTAGTTCGTAAAAAAAAATTGTAACCATAAAAATAATTGTGAATTTTGCCAAAATAAGTTTATAAGAGGTGATTGGCTCAGTTAGTTTTAATTTAATAAATGGTAGGAAATTACAATTTTCAGGAAATTTTGAAGACGTCATCTCCTAGTATTTGGGCAACTATGAGTGCGAAAAAAAATCACTGTTGCTTTATAAAGTTACGCTTAACTCAACAACTTAGCTTACCTAGCCTTATTAGGAAGTGTGTGTGTGCTTGTCTCCTTGTTTTGTGAGTGGATCATTGAAACATGACCTGTTTCTAAATGGGAGCATAAATATAGAGCTGAAATTAGGCTGTCAGGCTCGGGAACAAGATAGCGATCAGTAAACTACTTATCTGGCTACTACATCTTCCGGGTGGCAGAAGAAGTCAATGAGTGAGTGCAAAAAAAACAAAAACAGGACGACTGAAGGGACGGAAGAGGACACTAGGCGTGGCCCGTTAGAGGTTTCCCTTACCTGTGCAGAGGGACGGGTGACTATCTGCCCAAGGTTCCGGGACACGGGGTCAGCATTAGCGCACATCCTGGCACGGGCCGGGCACGAGTTGTAAGTGTGCAATTAGCCACGGACTGCGCACAGTACACAAACAGTCTTGAGTGTCGTAGTGACAGTACCGTAGTAACAGCTGAACGGGTGTCAAGTACCTGCCTCAGATCCCTCACGAAGGAGTCAAAGATATCAAAAAGCAGTGCCCTTATAAGTATCTATTTGTTCCACCAATTAGGATTTTATATTTTTAAAAAGAGAGAGAGGGATGAGAGAGAGAGAGAGGGATGAGAGAGAGAGGGAGGGAGAGAGAGATGCCTTTCAATGACAACAACAGAATATATCATTCATTTCTTTTTTTGTTATCCTTTACAGCACTTTGGATTTGGACAACAATTGATTCAAATAAATATACGCTAAAAATTGGCAACTACATTGGCAATCCGACTACATTTTTTTTCACAGTGTAAATGACTTTTTGTAACAATAGTCAAGTAAAGTCCCATCACTTTAAATAGTATTTAGAGGATGTCAAAATATTAAAATTATATTAATAAACTACTCAGTACTATAGGAAAATGAATTACCCTACATTTCTCAAAATTTTGTTTTATTTTCACTGTCAACGGAACAACTAATAGAAGAGCCATCCCTCTAAAAAAACAAAAACCCCAGGTTCAATTAAAGTCGGCGTTACGACCCTAATGACAGTTTTAATGATCTTTAGTAATTACCATGAGTTAAAAAAACATGTAAATATTATTAAAAAGGAAGTCTAGATATTTCGAACCTTTTAAGGTCGATTTATTTTTTTTTTATTAGGCAATAATAATACAGATAAATGATCTCATTCATACCATATTTACAGTTCATCATTCACTCGCTCATTCATACAATAGGACATGATTGGAGAAACTGGCCATTGCCAGGACTCCCACTGTCACGCGATTATAGCAGGTCACGAGGCCGCTGCCGTTTCAGTCTCCGAGGAGGATTATAGGGATGAGTGGAGCAGTGCAATGACTGTGCTACGGGATTAGGATGGTTGGAAAGGCTACTGTGGAATTTCATAAACTTGGAAGGGACGAGTTCTAGAATGTAGGGTATATTAAGGTCGTTATGAAGGGTTTTGTTGCTGACATAATAAGGGGCATTTACTATTGTTCTCAGGACTTTGGATTGAAAGGATTGGATAAGCTTGATGTTCGACTTTTTTGCTGTCCCCCATAGCTCTATTCCGTATGTCCAGATTGGTAGATTAGTATAACTTTGTAGATTAGTAGTTTATTTTCTATTGATAGATGGGATGTCCTTTGAAGTAATCTGTACAGTTGTCCAAAGCGTCTGTTTAGTTCTTGTCTTTTTGAGTCTCGTATGTGGGTTCCAGGTCAGTCGTTTGTCGAGATGGATGCCTAAGTACCGTACTGTCTCGGGTACAGGGAGAGGAATAGAATAAGGTCGATTCCAATCAAAAATTCATTGAACGGATTTCATTAGTGCAAAAATAGTTTTTGTAGTCACAGGTCATGACCGCATGTCCTGATCGGGTTGAACTTGGGCTGTTGACCTTCAGGGTCCGCCCGGGAAAATTTGAAGAATTTCTATTTCCTGAAGTATTAAGCTTGGAAGTTTCTGTTCAGTCACTTTTTCAAATGTTTCATGTGGATGATGTCCAGTACTCAATTTTTTCTCAATTCTTGAACCTCCGATCAAAACTTTTTTGGGTTTGATTATTTTTGGACCTCTTCAGGTCGATTTATTATAAGAACTCTTTTGTTCAATCCATACATAGTTTTCCTGCGGGGGCATGTAAAATCGCCCATTACGTTTCCTTTTATCGTTGGAACATCCTTTTACAATCCGTGTCTAATGCTTAATCCGCAAGTCCTGAATATCTAATGCTCTAAAAAAACGAAAAATACAACAATGAGAGTCTATAGAAAACGGAAAGCCCTCGGCATTGCACTCACGTGAGAGGCGAGTACAGAGAGGTACGTACAAAAGCACTTTATAGCTACACGTGAATAAATATTGGCCGAATGTGAGCAGTGAAGATACAAGCCGGAGATAGCCGAGCAGTGGTTTATGGGTAGCGGGCCCTCAGATCCAGCCCCTCTATCATAATGTTATGGGCGGCTCGTAGCCGATAAATCAGCCGTTGTCCGCTAAATTATATCACTCCTACTGGGGAGGGCCCTACCCTTCAATAATATCTCATTTAAATACAACCCTTGTTCTCCTTGACGGCACCGAGGCGTATTTCACCTTATTATATTTGCACATTTCTCCTTAGCGTATTTCATACGTTTGCGTGCCATTTCATCCCAGCCCTATCCGCGATAAATCTCTAACGGAAATAGAACTCAGATAGAGTAATTGAAATGATAAAGTCCTGTATTCATGTAAATGCTATTCCTAGCAGAAATATAATAAATAATACTACTATCACTAATCGTGTGAGAGATTACAAATACATTCATACCATTGATTTGAATAAAATATTCTACTTTTGGCACAAATCTTATCTCAATATATATTTCATTCATGAGACTTCATTCATAATTACATTTACGAAGTGGCCTTTCTTGATAAGCTAACAAATAAACAGTGATTATTTTTAACTATTGATGGTTTATTTATTTTTTATTTTATGGACTGTAACAGTGAGAGTCCTGGCTATGGGCAGCTTCTCCAATCGTGTCCTGAGCGTATGTGGCTCTCGCGCTCTTGGTCAGCCTCCACTGGCTCGTATCCGGTGACGCGGCTGACGGAGAGGCGTCGGGGACTTCCCAAGACTCTGCTTCCTCTTTCGCACGTGAGGGAGGTGACAAGCATGTGGATTTGGGAGGTCTCTGGGCTGTTTGTAAATACTGTATGAATGAGCGAGTGAATGAAAATTGTATGAATGAAAACATTTATCACAATTACTTGTTGCCCAATGAGGCAAATTGTAATTTTATCATAATAAAGTTGTCGTTATAATTAAATTATTTTAATGGAAAATAGAGGACGTAGACAACAAACGGTAAATATTGAGATATTAAAATCAACCTTTTATTTAATTTCTACTGTTGACAATTTACTTTTTTGGAACACATTTTATTTTTTCGTAACCATCTCTCTATACGGCCTTAACTCTAAAAAATCAATGCTGTATATTTTTGATTGCATCTAAGTTTTGAATTTTATAAACTTAAATGTCAGAAGAGCTCCTTCTGTCCTTCTGAGGTTTGTTGTTTTTTGTTCCCCACTAGCTAGAGTTTTCGAATATAATTTATAATGTAACTCAAATTGACTTGTATACAGACAAATACAATAAAGTTGCCCGATCTTTTCGGGTTCGGCAAGTACAAAATTCAACTTCTAATCGAAAATTCAGTTTCTTTATACTCCAAACCAAGTTATGTCCGGAAGGACATTTTATTTCTTTTTACTGAGTAGAATTAATAATTTATTGATCCAAATTTCTTATGCGAAATATAGCGCAAAAGTAAAATTTCATGATAGGATGATGTTATTAATGAAGGGTCATTAATAAATTTATTTAGGATTCAAAATTATTCTCCTATAATTGTATCAAATTTAAGATAATAATCTAAAACTTAATATGTACTGTGTTTTGTAACTTTAACCGTCTACACTTTCAAAAAAGGGTCACTAAAATTGTGCTCGGAATATTTTCACAGACCGTGTTATATATTATGATATTTTGATAGTTTGAATTAATTCCCCAAAGCGTTAGAGACCCAATTAATCCCATGCTAAATGGTAAAAAGTCAATAATTAATAACTATTTATAGTTGAAAACCTTTTCTTATGATATTACGTAGAGTGCAATGAAAGATCTGGACGTGCTTATTAATATGTAAAACATGTATTGGGGCTTTATTGGTATATGATCTACAAAATGTCTTTAAAACTGCCTTTAGAGACGTCTTTATAGCATTATGTTATCATAATTGTGTGATCCATCACATTTGCCTTATGATTTTTTTTTTTTTTTTTAAATATCAAGGGAGGCGATAACCATGTGAATTTAGGAGTTCTCTAGGATGTTTGTAAATATTGTATAAATGAGCGAGTGAATAAAGAATTGTAAGTATGGTATTGAACACAATTAATTTTTCCTTAATAAGGCAAAAATTGCAATTTTATCACAATAAAGATTTGATTTGAAAAAAAATATATACCTGCCTACACAAATTGTTCTACCAAGTATAATCTTTATCAACGAATTAATTAATTGTTAAACCATGCAGTATATCTAATGAGCTTAATGGGTTTCGGTTATTAAGTTATTGCCCCAAAGCCACTAAATGACTGACTAGTACAAGGTGTGCAGGATTCGAGGCGATAAAACGCAGGGACAAACGGATAGCATTGGACGGAGTGGGTCAGAGGTCACGGTGGTCAAAACATATGAGACGTGTCCAGGCATTATAAGTCGAGCCTTTCAGACCTCACTTCCAAGTTTAACGACCCACAAGCCGTCGTAAACATTTCTCAGGTAAACCTTACTAGAGGATACACTAGGCGAGGAAGGGCTTTCAAACTAACTCATTGTAAGTAGTATACAAGTGCCATTAAAATATACAGTTGGCGATTGCCACATTGTTTATAGTAAGATGCTAAGCTAGTAAGTGTAAGTTTCTAGTTTAAGAGCTTTTAAAAACCATTTAAAAATTCCCATATATGTTTCTAATTTATACGTATACGTGTATTTTTTTTTATTTGGCGGTAACCTCAGCAGACATGAGACATATATTTGGCAGTTTGGAAACTTAAAAAAAAATGCATTAATGAATGAATGAGATCATTTATCTGTATTATTATTGCCTTATAAAAGGCATATTGTAATTATTGCACAATAAAATTTGTGAAATTAAAAAAAAATATCTTTGAAAAAAAACACGAATTAATTATAAAAGTAAAATAAATGAAAGGCTCTTTATTAATCTTCATGACAGAATTACGAATCAAAATAATATTGAGTGGTGCTGTACCAATAATAATAAACAAATAATGTGAAATGAACATCATAATAATATACTGAAAAATAATTCTTCCGAAAAAGCTCAATTACACCAATATTAGTAAGATACTAATTACACAAGCTATCACTAAAATCAAGTTTTAAGTATTGCGCTCAAATATCCGTCCAATAAAAACCAAAATATCAGCAAATATCAAAATAACTTCGCTTTTTTCTAGAATAAGTCCTCATTCTGCTTCCCAACTCTAAAATTATGTTTAGCAAACACATCAATGTTTCCTCAGGTCAACTTAACCAGGAAATGTTTCTATCGAATTCCTTAATCAACTGATCAAAAGGAATAATTCCCTCAAGTGTAATAGCGATGTTTTGTAAAGAGCGAATATTTTTCAAATCTCTTATATGGCTTTCTAGATAACTATGACCTTAACTGTTTTAAAGTCCCGTACTCAAAATAGGGCCCCACCAATGAAACGTCCAGCATTAGCATTTTTTGGAAACTTCAACCTCAATATAGGTTCTAGGTTTTTTTTAGTGATTGAATTTTTTTTTTTTAGCCATTCAATTCGTTATATTTAAGCACGAACGCTTTCGATCCTGCTTCACAAGCATTGATTAATTATATATTTAAGATATTAATTCACACAACCAATACTCAAATATCCTTACATAAATCTCCTTAATGAGCCAGAGTGGTATACTATCTGTGCCATTGCCTTCATATACATTGGATGCAAGATTAGTTACTTACGCCCAACCAATTGGCCTGTACGCTTCGGGCATCTCTGATAGGCGGAAGCGTGATCCTTTTTCGACTTGGAGGACAATTTATATAGACGAGTCACGCACCCAAGATGGGCTTCCTAAAGTAGGCTGGTAGACCCCATCTTACCCCGGCTAGTGCTGGAGGAAGGTCATCAGTCCAAAAGCTTACCATGCTCCACATTATCTTACTCTCGTTATTTCTGGTTCAGTCGCTTTCAGCCAAACTGACTCCTCTTTCATACATTACAGCTATCAAACTTCAAACATATCATCCAAAAAACCCAAGTGACCATACCCAACATAATTAGAAATCAAGAAGATGATATAAGGTTGATAGATCTTAGATAAATATCATCTAAGAGGTGTTTTTTAGTCCTCGGGTACTTTAGTCCCTTAATAATGATTATAAGATATGGAACTTTTAAAGGTTGTCTAACCAAAAAAAAAAAAAAATGAATGTCAATAAAGGGAACGAGCACTTTTTAAATAAATTAGATACATAAATAAACGTCATGAAGCTCTATGACAAGAAGCTGCTACAGTAAGGGATGAATAAATAATTGTGGAAAATGAAAAAAAAATAACAAACAAAAATAAGAGAACTAAAACATGGTATTATCGATTTTTATATTAACTTAACCCTAAATAACTAACACATAACTATCTAGGAAACATTTTAATAAGCCAAAGTTTAATAATGTTACTGAGGTTTTTAAGATAATTGATGAAGCTTGATTTGAGTGGCAGTAAATATAGTTATTAGCAATTCCTAGTACGTCAATCATTGTAGATCCGTCAGCCGTAGCGAGCTGGTTTGTTTCATGCTTCCAGAATCCAACCGTAACCCGGTAACTTGGAGCTGTTCAAAACAGGAAATTTTCCATGGAATTTTGCGAAAATAAAAGGAAAATGAAGCCACGAAGAGAATGTATTAAATGGGTGATTTCCCTTCTATGCTCCTAGATTGCTCAGACGCTAACCCGAGAAAAGACGAGACCCTTGACCTAAAGAAGCAAGCACGTTTTGACCGTAACGAGAATATTTGCAGCCGTTTGATTTTATCCTCTAGAATTAGCTTATTCAGAGTCACATCAGAGGTGACAACGAAGTAGATTATGCTCAATGTCTTAATATTTTCGGCCAGGTTTAATAATTAATTAATTTAGGTTTTTCAAATTTGTATCTACACTGATTCGGGCTCCAAGCGGTACGGTAAGAAAAACCGCTTTGAACTAAAGAACTGAGAGCTACACTTTGTTTCAGTCCCTGATCCCTCATCGCTCTTATAAACATGGTTCACGAAACATGCTTAGAAATAGTTCACGCATGTGTTAATATTTTCTCGTATATGACCCTGTAGGCACCCGTAAATGAGACGTACCACTGAAGTATTGGCTTCCATTTTTTTTGAGCTATGGGTATATAAATATATATAAATGAACACAAGCAGCCAAATTATAGAAATGCAGACTTAGTAGACAAATACAAAAAATCTTTTCTCTTGTAATGAGCTTTCTCTTCAATACCAAAGTCATTTCTATAATTTTATTTAAAATTTATGAGCTTTTAAATCCAGACCAGTGTGCAGAGTCGAGTGTATTTTTGGAATATATCATCCAACAGTGAATTTATTGTTTCATTTGTTGTTTATAAAGAAAAATATTATCAATTTGACTTTCAAATTGGTCTTTCACCTGTCTAGTCCTTTCCATCTCTCGCCCAGTCTGTCTAACTGTGTGATTTAGCAATATATATATATATATATATATATATATATATATATATATATATATATATATTAGGGATTGCTAAGTCCTTATGTAAAATGGGCAGGAAGGGCGGGCTTTCAATTAAGCAGTCCCAAGTGTAAGAAAGATGCAGTGCCCATAAAACCAGGTCATACGATGAGAGACTTTTGGAGATCCTAAACCTATGCTGAGTGGAATTCATATCCCCGATGCACAAGGGAGACTGATGCTGCTGCTGTGTGTCCTGAAAGGTTGCACAACGGACAAGCGTGTCCTCCTTGGAGCATGTGTGGGCAGTGGACGCCCACAGAGATTGAGATGTCTGGTACCGCAGCATCCGAGCGAACTGTTACAGCAAGTGGCGAGAAAGCGGAGGATCCTCCACAAATGGATGTCGGTCCAAATGGACTTTTTGAACTAATGCGTGAACCTCACGTCTTTCTTTTCTTTTTATTTTTTTTTATTTCTTCTTCGTGCCATAACGGTATGCTAAGGGACAGCAATTTTCAATTTTGGCTATCTATGAATCTTATCCGAGACCTTTTTATATCTTCATATGTGTTCCATTTAAATTTTTCCAAGTTGCATTTGAAATATTCATTTGTAATATTAAAAGTAATAACTCACTCTCTATCATAAATCTGGACTATACAACGATATAAGATAGTCTTATATAATTCTTGGAAAGCAATCTTGAAGCATTGTTAATACTTCAACTAAAACTAAAAGTAAAAGTGGACACAGCAGGTGCGGTGCAGATTTTCAATAATTATCATTCAAAATAAAAATGAACTTCGTGGTTAAAAAATTCAGTGAAGAAATATGAGACAATTAATACTGGGGATTATAGTTTTAGACCTAAAGACAAAAAAAAAGCCTTAATAAATGTTGTGGTATATATATTTCTGTTATGCACTCTTAATATACAATCGATTATCTTTCTCTGATTACCAGGCTCAAAAGATAAGAGCTGTATGTATAAACGATCCGTATACCAAATATTCCATAGGAAATTATTTTTCAAAGAATCGTTGTTTTGAGTAAATAGTTAGTATTCGGATAAACGTACTTGATTAGCGATGCATGATCTCAAATCGTATGAAAAATAACATAATAAAATATTTTATTGTTTTTTTAAATTAAATTTTAATTATTAAATATACTGTATGCTATTGAAGTCTAAACAAGTAGTTATTCCAACTCAACAGCTGATTAATGATTGTTTCTTGGAATTGAAGAAATCGTTTTCGCTTACCAATAGTTAATTCGGCCACACAAATAACCCCCCCCCCCCCAAATTTGCTGCTATAGCTGCTGTCACGAAATTAGAAGCGTGAGAACCCGCAATACATGGCAAGCCCTGTTGCCGCTCTGTGCAATAATTCTTTTCGAACTAACTGATCCCTTTACTTAGATAATGTCAATCATTGTCCATGAGGAAATTAATGATTAGTCGCCCACCGACGTATGTGGCAATACCGCGTCAAGTAGCCCAAGCGTCTAATTAGATCAAGGTATTGTAGAGTACCAATACATTCGACGGTCATTTATAATCACAGATTAAAGGAAGGATGTAATAAAATAATATAATTACAAAAACTAACACAAAGGAATAAATACCAGAGTATCCAACAAGCTAAAGTTGCCCTGGCGTAAAGAGACAGCCTTAGCTTTATTGTTGCAAATAACAGGTAAACAAATATGATAAACGTGTAAAGACCGCGGGGTCAGCGATTAATAGGATGGAAAAACAGCAAGAATCGCAGGTATGCAAAAAGGAGAACTTGGGGCTACGTGCCTTAACAATATTTTTCCCCCTTTAACCCCTATGTCGGGCCCAGATATGTGAGTCCCCAAGGTGGTGGGGTGGAGACGGCCACCACGGGCTAGGGTCGCTACAACCTCTAGCCGCCGTCCGGTGAGCGCCAAGAAAGAGATAAGGCGGGCGGACCTGTGGACTCTTAGAAGATCTTAGAAGGTGTGTGCCCCGACAAAGCACTGTGTTCAGGAGAAGAGGAACAGGGTAGGTTTATAGGTAGTTTGTGTGGTCTTGGAATGACCACGAATTCACACTCGGTATCTAAAGGTAGGGGAAAACCGTCCGGATCCCAAAGGTGAGTGTGAACCGGAGAGAGGCAGACTGGATTGCCGTGGGAGACACTGCTTGTTAAATTTGCAGGGCCACGGCAACCGTTGTCCGCGAGGGAGAGGTCTCTCCCAAGGAGGTGCTAGTTTTAGCGAGACGAAGGCAGAATTTCCCACTAGGAAGGTGTGGGGTCTGAAAACGCCGGACTAAAACATAGGTTTTGAGATGAACAGCAAACTCCAGTTCAGAGAGACAGAAGTGTTCAAGGTACCGGTTTGTTTCTTTCTGATTTTCGCCCTATGGGGCTCTATTTATATAGGCAGGCTAGACGTGGTGGGGATGGCTCTTAACCAGCGGCTGTTCTCCCCACCAGCTTCTCCCCCATTCCGACTGACGTCATAATCTTTATTTGTACAAATATGGAAATAGATATTTTCTGGGCCGAGATGAGGGTAACTTTTACTTATTCGTAATTAAGAGGTGGCCACAACACCCCAAGTTTAAATCTTTTTAACAATTAAATCTATGTACAATGTAAACTGAGCTCCTTTTATGGTGGCTCCTTTTACTGCATACTATGTATCAATCAGGCAAGTAAACCTCGCGGGGACAGCACCGCATAAAAAAATATTACCAAATGAACCTCCAGTCAATTTGAAGACCACCCCTCAGCCAATTCAGGGATCGGGGGAAAATGCATTTACTTTATCAGACCAATTAGAACTGCTCTAGTCTGAAGAGGGAGGAAACTGTGGGTGGTCCTCAAGGCTACATGGTTTGCTTTACAGAAAATTTGAATCACTAAATTCTACGAGACCAGGGAAATTTTTTTCTTCTTCCTTGTCCATCCTAATCTCTCTCCTATGTCCTCTAGTCTTGTCTTCAGCCCTGTACCCACAACCAACAGGACTACTATCCGAGCTCCCAACCAATCTTCGAAAAAGTAACTCTTAGTCAGGAAAAGATTTGCAACGGGGTTGGTTGTACTGTCAAAAAGATTTTTCTCACTTTGCCTAGTTATCGCCTGAGCTTTACGGATCAAAAAATGTTTTTAAAACAATATTAAATTATCTCAAAATTTAACTTTAGGCCATTGACACTATCACCCAAGGTATTAACAATATTATATTTTCTATTAAAACACGATAAAAAAGTGCGCTAAAAGGCAACTTCTACTATCCACATACCTAGAAAACTACCCTCTGATCTGTAGTGTCCCTTTTTTGGACTGCAAGCAATGGATGAAAACTCTGTTAAGGGAAGAGCAAGTACTAAAGCAGATTCGGACCTCTTCTTTGAACCCCGGTCAAATTCGTTCTGAAAATTTTATTTGCTTCTTTCACATTCTCTCTTGATAGGTGCTGGCTCTCATTGATCGAAAACTTCTTCCTATCTCCTTAATAATTTGAATCACACATACATCAACCCTATATTTGTTAGGCCTTTAGATGGCTACCTCATTTCTAGAGCTTTATAACATACTTATTTATTAGGGCAAGTGCTGTTTCAAATCTGATGTAATGCCCAATTAATCGATTAAAAATTGACACATTCGTTTTTGTGGGATTTTTACTAATTTTCGTCATGTTTCCAGCTCAAGCAGTGGCTGCACAAGTGCTCCCATGTCAGCCTTCTTGGTCTGCAACTTTTCATGACAGCCTTCAGGGGACTCATTTCTAAGAATATGGTTTCCTGTAGAGGCATTTAGTTTTCCAAAATTCACTGTTTTCTTCTTATTTGTTCTGTCCTTCATTGCATTTTTAAGAATCTTGGATCTAAGTCATGGGAGTCACTGACTTGAGAACGCTTTCAAAAGTGCATTGTTTTCCGTTTTTACATTTTTTTTGTAGCTGCGCTTCGTAAAATAATCAACTTAAGGTTTTTTACTCTGGATAAAAAAAAATTTATTGCATATTTATTAAGTTAGAGTATTTCATTTATGTGACAGGGAGAACAGGGAGAAATTTGTTCTGCTGCCCCAACAGAATCTCTAATTGTTTATTGTTGATCCATAAGTGTTAGCAAGTTAAGTACGTGAGTACATCTGGTATCAGCTGGCTAAAGATCCACCAATGAACCATACTTCTTCCCTTAGTTGGATCAGGGACCACATTACTTGACCAATATCAAGACTCCTTCACTCTTGATGGTTTAATGTAACATCAATTTAGTGCAATCATCTTCATCTCACTGATACCCTAACGACATATATTACTTATTTCTTGGATAACCCTCTACAACAACCTTCTTGGTCTGCAACTTTTCATGACAGCCTTCAGGGGACTCATTGCCAAGAGCATGGTTTTCTGTAGAGGCATTTAGCTTTTCCAGAATTCACTGTATTCTTCTTATTTGTTCTGTCCTTCGTTGCATTTTTAAGAGTCTTGGACCTGCATGGGAGTCACTGACCCATCGAGTTGAAGGAAATCGTTGTCCTCTTCCTATGTGTAGCACATGGAGAGGCTCTTTGTATTTCAAAATCGTCTAGAACTCCCTTAATTAATTTATGACATGAGAGCTTCCCTAAAAACAATGACCGGATCTATTAAAAAAACTTTTCCATCAAAATATTTGTCCCCTCTTTCAGGAGAGGGTGTAAGGCTATCTTGGAAGCCGCTTCTGCCAAAATGATGTAAGGGAGCCAAAATACACAATTAATTTAAAGATTAAAAGTAACAGAACCAGCTAAGCAATTGAGGCTATAATTCAATGAAACGTGTTTGATTCTAGAGTATTTTTTTTTCAACCCCCCCCCCCGATTTATTTACAGATTCCACAATATGGAACCCCTAGATTGTTTTTTTTTCCCATGTCTCCTTGTTATTATAAATTATCGAAATCAGTATAGGTTCTACATAATTTAATCTATTTACAGTAGGGCACTACATGTACTGTAGCTTGACTACATTTTATACAATATTTAATATTTTTGCATTGCGATTTGTGATTGTTACAAAAGTATAATGCACATTATACATTCACTGTCTAAACATGTTTAAAAGCGATGGGAATCACCTTATGGATCCTAGACTGTTACCTTTAATACAATAAAAAAATTAACAAACTAATTACCATCTGCGGGGTAAAACTATCAATTTGTAATTTAGTTAAACTATCAATGAACAATTGTTGTAAGTCTTTGTTGGAGCTAAATTTAGCTCGATTATCAAGAAACAAGGACTCCTATGTACACTAAATTCAATTAATTGAACTTATCTGAATATGAAGGTCAGTTGTTTAGTGTACGGGAATGGGAAAACAAGCTGCGCGGAAAGTACATAAAAATAAAAGATAATAGTGAGATAGGAGCTTGCCGGACAAGCGGGGACACGAGACTGGAACCTGCTGGGAATTAGAAAAAGTTTTCCTGAGAGCAGTCATTATCTGGAAAAGAGCACCATAAAAAGGGGAAAGACTGTTAAGAGCTATCATTAAGGGTTTAGGTAGTCATTAACATAATTTATCGGAGCATGAAAGTACATCGTGAGGAAGGGTCACGAGGGGTCAGATCAATAGCGAGGACGCCATGTTTGCCGGTTGGCCAATGGGAGACGGCGGCGGACTCCCTTCTTATCCCCTCCACTCTCTCCCTCGCTCGCTCACTCAATGTCACAGGGACAAGGGTTGCTCAATACTACCCTACCACCTTCCCTTCCCTTTTGTTTGCCATTGGCTTTGACCCTCCATGTACGGGTATTGAGTGTGAAATATGTCTCATATTGAAAGGCTACCACGGCCACATTGGATCACCATATAGCTGAATACATATTATCTAAAATATTATGAATAAATTTTCACATATGAACTAGTCAATCCGAGGTTGACCTGAATAATCATTTTTCCTACTAGAGGATTATTCGTAGATAAATTGTAGATTACATTTTATTTTTATATGAGGTGTAAACTAAATAAAAGGGAAAATATACGGTGATATCAATGTTCAATTTTTGTCTTCTCCCTGTAGCATAAAGTTGTCGTATAACAGAAGTATGGCTGGCGTCTTAGGCCTCTGCTTTTAATTCATCATCATCTTCGTTTCAGTTCTGGCCTTCCCCGAGATTCATTCTCGCTTCTATCGCCGGATTGGAACCTACAGAACCACCGATACACCGTTCTTTCATTCGCTGTACTATCACATAAACCCTATTGATGTTTCGAAACTGTTTAAATGCATTTAAGAATATAACTCGTAATTGCTCGGATTCCATTGATAGTAAACAAATCTCTCAAAAACATGAAATATATAGCATGAAAATGAAATAGAAATGTATACAGATTATCTAATTAATTGTTTTAGTATTTGTAAACAATAGATGGCTTCATACTTTAATGATTTCATAAAAATAAATAAATCTGATATTTCATCCCTTCCATCCCAATATATAACCAAAGGATACAAAGTGTAGCCCTGGGTGTTTTTGAATACATCTTATAAATTGAGATTGATTGAAGACCCCTATCCAAGAATACAGCTGAATGCACAGTCACAGATACGCCAACAGACAGATGAAAGCTCGTTGCCCTGTATCTGTACGAAAGTAGCGTCTCTCACTTTGGTTTTAAGCGGAAATAAATCAAGTACCACTTATAAATTGAAATGATGAATACGATCAATTGGACCATTTCTAATACGACTATCGTAGACTCACCAAGATCTCTGGAGAACAGCAACAAACAAAAAAACACTTATTCTCGTCAATTACCACCACAATTTTTTTTCGAAAGTTCGCCTTCAATTAACCAACGATTCATATCTACAATGAAAAAAATAGCACAAAAGTACAAAATTAAGAGTCAATAATCAGATATCTCTGATATCTACCATCTTTTTAACAAATTATTGGATGTTTTAGATTAATTTCAGCATAGCATTTGCGCCTAAAATTCATGCATGTATAAATTCATTTTAAAAAGGGACAATTTTAGAGATTGGTTGAGCTAATTCATTAATGTAGGTTTATTTCATTTTTTAGTCGTGTGAAATAAAATTAATAATTTTTTTTATGCTCAAGGATATTTGATTGATCTTTTTGGTTGCAAATAATAATAATATATTATAATTCCATAGTAACCTATCCAACCACCCTAATCCCGTAGCACAGTCATTGCACTGCACCACTCATCCCTATCATCCCCCTCGGGGCCTGAAACGACAGGGGCCTCGTGACCTGCTATAAATGTGTGACAGTGGGAGTCCTGTCAATGGTCAGTTTCTCCAATCATGTCGTGAGCGTATGTGGCTCTCTCGCTCTTCGTCAGCCTCCACAGGCTCGTATCCGGTGTCGCGGCTTTCGGAGGGGCGTGGGGGACTTTCCAAGACTCTGCTTCCCCTTTCGCATGCGAGGGAGGTGACAACCATGTGGATTTGGGAGGCCTCTGGGCTGTTTGTAAATATTGTATGAATGAGCGAGTGAATGATGAATTGTAAATATGGTATGAATGAGAACATTTATCTCAATTACTTATTGCCTAACAAGGCAGATTGTAATTTTAGCACAATAAAGAAGTTATATATAAAAAAATAAATAGATTCTACGTCTTTACAAATAATTAATGTGAACATCAAGAGAGGAGGTTTCAGGATGTTTAGATATTCGTCAACACTTGTTAAAAGTAATAAATTAATATTCATAAAGTAGGAATCAAACTCCGGCAAATAATCAAAGTTTATTATGTCGTTTATTATGAATCGACCTACCTTTGGGTTACCTGTTACAATCATAATATTGACTAAGAAAGGATCCCTTCCGTTTCTACCTGCGCTGCTATCTATATCTGATTGGGCGCCAGGAAATTGCGAACCCTTGAAGAATGGCACACCTAATTTCCGGTTAACATGAGACCTTTTAGATCTAATCAACGCTGAACAGTAGCAATATTGACATTGCTATCGGAAAACCAGGAATCAGAATGTAACTTGTCATCATAAAAAAACCTCCATATGGAACTATGTGGAGGTACGAGGTTTTCTTGTGACGGTGACGGTATAAAGTACGTAAGGTTCTCGCTGAAAGAAGGCAGAATTACGAGCCGTATAAAGGGTGTATGAGGGTTTAATTATTGGAGGGTGCAAGTGCTGTAACAAGTGGAATCGCTACGCAAAAATTGACAAACAACATCGTTTTGAGTTTTATAGACCTTTTTTTTAGACGTTCTGCGTATTAGCAATGGGAGTCAAAGCTCACCAGGGGGGGGGGGGAGTCATTTTAGCACATAGAGATACCAGAGAATATAAACCCATTTTTACCAAGCTTTTGAATACGTTTATTTATTTAAGCAAGAACAAACTAAAATGTCCAATTAAATGATTAATAATTGGGCCTCACTTATTTTATGTGAGATTTTCATTGTTTTTCAAATCATTATAGCACCAACTATTATGTCATTCGATAAACATCGATTGGACAGAAAACTTAACAAGAAAAAATAAGAAGATAAAAGAAAGTAAGAATGATTATGGTTTTGGACTACAGAATATCGGCTAAGAATGATGGGAAACAAGAGATAAACGGAACACGATTGTTATTTATTTTTGAAAATTATGATACTTCCTAGCAATGAGTACATAATGTGATTATTACCAGAATAATAGTATACTATTAGCAATGTTGCAAACGGTAGTTCAAATTCAAAAACTAATAAATAAAAATTCATTGTACACATTGTGACGTAAAAAAATTGTTTTTGAAGGCGTGTTTGTTTAGCATCCATAAAAAGTTTTTTTTATAAAACAATGAACGTTTGAAATATATTATGAAATGACTCTCATTAAATGTCTGACATGTTCAAACAATTGTGTGACTTTAAAGTATTGTTATTTTTAATTGAAATACTATGCCTTAATAAATTTCCACAAGGATATGACGAGCTAACTTATTGAGGATAATAATTCACTCACGAAGTTTCAAATAACATAATGTAAGCGGTTTTGAAACAGAACCGACCTTTCTTATCATGGAGCTATACCCTTAAAATTTGTAACACATGATCGTTTGACGTTTGAAATTGAATAGATAAGGTTCGTATTTTCTGCTGAGTTCGTACAATTCTCTATAGTGTTTGTAGATCGTACTACAGTGTTTGTGGATGACTCTAAATGTACAATCATTTTTACACTATAAAAGCTGTATACGTACAGTTATGTAATATGTTACAAAACTGGTTTTAGTAAATGAATTTATAGATGAGAAAATTTTAAGAACGATGGGACTACAAATCATGACACTGTGGTTGTACTAAGTAGAATATGAGGAAATCATGATGAAACTTTTCAAAGGAAATTACATTTTTGAAAATAGAGAAAATGAGGAAGCACTATTTTGTTTTTATAAACATTTCAATCCAAAAAAAAAATGATATATATCAAACATGTTAAAAACAAATTGGCACGATTTTCTAGAAATTAAAAATGTTCCATCTTCTTTTCTTAGGTATCACGAAATTTCTAGATCACTGATGATGATGCACCTGTACTGTGCTGTATGTGAAACCCTTTGCGTGTTAGTGCAAGATTTTTGATTAGTTAATCTTTGATGTACTCAGCATTTGAAACTCAGGGATTTGCTCCGCGTAAAAAGCTAAAATTCTGGACTGCTTCATAATCAATTTTTATTATGGTTACATCAAGCTACTACAAACCTTATTTATTTACTGTAATATATTTGAATGATATAGCAAAATCAACTCAGCCACTAAAAAAAATCACATCTTAAGGATATGATCGTACACAGAAATATAGAGTTCATCGCTATGTTTTGTTCTTTATTGAGCATACAACACGCACAACCGCAAAACACTATTGACTGGGAATAAGGGGTGCGCATTTTCTATACAGCATGGCACGTGGCTTGAAGTTGTCATCAACGCAGTAATTTTTTTTTTATATTACATTATCATATATAATATCACAGATAATATGTAAAAGCAAATCTAGTTTCATTGATGGAAGAATATTAGCCCAGGATACTAGAATACCCTTTGCCGACTGACTTAAAAAAAAATGGCTTGAGGGACAAGCAATATAAGGATAGTGCTATGTTCGGCGAATGATGGGTTAATTATTTTCTTTACATATATTTGTACCAATATATTAATGTATGCAAATATATCCGAATGTATTTATATATATCAAATTATCTTACCCAAGGAGCTACCCCTTTACGCTCAAGTCCAATAATTAAAATATTTTATTTAATATGATTACATCTAATTGCTATCCTTGGATCCTCTTTTGTGCGACCGGAGTACAGAAGTATGGGTTGAAAACAGGTCAACGCCGGGTGGACAAACCAGATGGCAAAGCAGTATCCCATACTCACCTGGTTTGAAAGAAAACCCCTTTCTTTTGAGGAAATGAAAGAGCAAGCCGCTGACCTAGACGGGATGAAATCGACCAGTGAGAGGCCGAGGATCTTCCTGGTTAGAAAAGGGAAGCAAGAGAGAACTCCTTCTCACCACTGTCGGGGCCCGAGGACGTACTTTAGGGAAGAGGAAAGAAGCTTTCCTGTCTGGGACGCTACAAACTGAGGGATTGGGAGTTTCTGTCTTGAGGCACACTCATCAATGAAGACACCACTCTATTCGTAAGCATAAGTTGCAATAGTTAGTAAATAAGCCAATGTAAATATCCACCATTTTATTTAAGTGTTTCAGCAATTTTGAATCAAAACATATCGTATTGTATATTCTATTCAATTAAAGAAATTTCTTCTATTGACCACCACGAAGATTACTTAGATTATTTAACCTTTGATTAAAGCTATTAGGGTCAAGATTAAACCAAACCAGTTTTAAGTCAATTTTATTCTATTACGCTCATGCAATATGCTCCGAATTTGACGGGGTATTCAAATAGATGTAAACTCCAGCTGGTGATCTAGCCAGCTGTATGGGTTTGTGAAGGTTACTTTTAAGATAAGACTTACTTTTATTTTGCTTATGTGTTGTGACTATCCACTAGAATACCTGGTAAATAACGTGTAATTTAATTTGTAAATTGGTTTTAATAATTCAATAACTGATTTTATTAATCTGTAAAGATTTACAATGGCATTAGAATTAAAAGCATCAAACGATTGAACAATATAAAATAAACGAAATAAACATAGCTGTAAAGATTAATTAAATTACACTTTATTTACCAGGTATTCTAGTGGATAGCCACAACACAAACAATAAGTCTTATCTAGAAAGTAATCTTCACACACCAAACATAGCTAACTAGATCATCAGCTGGAGTTTACATATACCTAGTTCGAATATTTAATTTATATATTTACATCCATTTGGACATATTTACATACATTAATATACTGGTAATAAATATATGTTATGAAAATAAATTAGCACATCCACCGAACGTAAGATTATCCTCAATTTGGCCTAAGCTTATAAGTGTAGCTTCTTGTACTAATATAGCTATTTAAACTGCAAACTGTTCCAAGTACGTTTCCCAACATTTTACGACAGCATTGAGAGGGTGTTGATCGTCAGTTTTAATCATTAGATCTATTTAGATCATTAGTCGCTTAGAATATTTGAAACCCTGTTTAATCTATTCAATTATAATACCTAATAGCTATATTTGGAAATAAGTCGACAACGAAATTGGTTCTGTCTAGTTTAGAATCAAGTTCTACTCTTTACACTGGCAATGCACTTATGTAAATATTGTGTTACATAAATTATAGCGGGGTAAATGAGAGTAAATAAATGCCACATGCAAGCAGCGAATAAAAGAGAAATGCATCTGCAGTAATGAGCTTCGGTTCGAAAGAAAAAAAAACAAATGAATGTGTATCGTAATTATTAAAGACATGAATGATAATATTATCACGCATAAAATTAAAAAAAATCACTTTGAAATTCCTCTAGAAGTGGAAAAATAAATTGAGGGACAAAAGAAATTCAAGGCTATTCCAAATACACCGGGGCTTGAATAAGATTTAAAATACTGAAAACCGGTCGGTCGGGCTGCAAGAAGGGATTGCAAGAGTAATCAAAAAACGAGAAAAAAAAAAAAAAAATTAATGAGAAATGACTTGACACCTTCATATTCTCACTTAGTCACTTATCTGAAATGGCATGAGTGCGCTTAAACACTATTTTTAATGACTAGCGATAATTCATTTCATACTTTCTTGATGCATTCGTATGCAAAGGATAAATTATAAGGGAAAAAAAACCGACATCTCGTTAATTTATAAAGGTGCCAATATCCACGGACCTAATTATTTATGGTTTTGGATGTAAGTGACGTTACGCACACAGACATTCACTCGAGCGTTTCTGTACAGATCTTTTGGCCAGGCCAGGTTTTGTAAATAGAACAATGCCCGCTGAGACTAGAAACAGAGATAAGTTTAGTTCGTCCACTCACTAAAATAATGAATGTATGAAAACTCTTAGTAGTCCCAGACACTGGGACTTTACATTGCAAAAGGTCAGGTAGAAGATTTTTTTTCTAACTTTTAGACATTAGTAGTAGTAAGCAGAATATGATTCATCGACCTCCCCCCCACCCGGAACAATACTTGGGAGCCAAAAAAACACGATTGACTTTTTTTGTCAATCTTAGCGATAATAACTTTTATTTTTAATAATTTGAAAAATGCGTAACAATGGGAGTCAATGACCAGTTTCTCCAATCATGTTCTGAGCGTATGTGGCTCTCGCGCTCTTGGTAATCTGCTAAAAATCTGCTGGGTCGTATCCGGTAACGCGGATGACGGAGGAGTGTGGGGGACTTTTCAAGACTCCGCTTACCTCTTTCACATGCGAGGGAGGTGACAACTATGTGGATTTGGGAGGTCTCTAGGCTGTTTGTAAATACTTTATGAATGAACGAGTGAATGAAAATTGTAAATATGGTATGCATGAAAGAGTTTTTCACAATTACTTATTCCACAATGAAGTAGATTGCAATTTTATCGTAATAAAGCTGATTATTATATTATAATAATTTGCTCATCACAAGCCTGGCTATATCCCATCGGCTGTTAATATATATCAGCGTCCTGAGGCCAGCTCTACTGTTTGGGACACCACTCTTCCGATTCCTACACACAAGCACAATAACTCGACTCCAGAGCTTCCAGCACAAAATCCTGCGCACGGCACTATGGCATACCCCTTTTCGTGAAATAAAAGCTCCTTACATCCACGAAAAGTTCGAGGTCCCCACCATCACCTGAAAGAAAACAAAGTTTGCTGCAACATTTGTTTGGAACATATCTTGCTGAACCAAAAATAAGAGAGATGCATAACATTAAAATTGCAGAACATTGTTTCAACTTACCACAATCTCATCATCAATCATTCGTACATGAAAAACGGGTTTAAGGTGTAAAAGCATTGGTTGTGAAATATCCAAAATTTTATTTTTTAATAAAAAAAGACTACTTACAATAAATGTTATAAGAGCGAATAACAACAATACAAATAAATTGTACTTAGAAATAGAAATTATTTAAACTAATAAAAAACAATTCATAAACTAATAGGAATTATTACATTGAAATTTTTGGCTTTTCGGTTTGTAATAAAATTTGATGAACATATATTAATAGAAAATGTTAAACTAATAGAAATTATTTAAAATTATTAAAAAAATTGAATTAACATCTGTTATTCATAGTTTTGTGGCATTTTTAAGGTGCTTGCTTCTGATAACCGTCCTCTAAAAGTGTGGTGTCCATGTAGGAATAACAAACCTGCTCACAATTGATTTGATCAAGTCAAAAAGATCTCCAGAAAGCTCTGGAAGATTCTCACAAGAATATGCAGTGTTTGCAGAATGGTGAGCAATGCCGACCTGTTTTTCACCAGCTACAAGCTCCACTCTAACTTTTCTGCAACCGCAGGAAACAAACTGTATCAGTGGCTGAGGTGCTCTTTACTCGTCACAATTGGACTTAGACCGGAAAAACTTTGTTCCCATCCCCATTCAAGTGGATTTGCGTTGCGACCCGACCAACTTTAAATCTGGTGATGAGTTCGAAGTGGAGAATAGAGAAAAGATAAAATTTACTTTTTAAGGCAGACTTTGTGAACATCAGGTACCTTAATTCGTACAGTGATCCGTTTGTTTCCATTTCACCATTATACAATTCAAGAAGATATTTGCTAGCTAGAGTTATGGATTCTGAAGAGGATTTCTGAATTTTGCAGCGTAGTCCTTCTAATGAGGTTGCTTTTTCAGAAGAGAGCACAATTTTGATTTCGATTGTAGTGCCCCGACCGTTAAATGAATGAATGAAAGTGCAGGGTCGTATGTGAATGATTCGGTGGAGTACCACGACGCTGCTTTATTACTGATTTGTACAAGATAAGTTCTCATGGTTGGAGGAATATGTTAGCCCAGTGAGCAGAACAAGAACATCAATGTCCTCACAATTATAAAATTGTCATAAACTGCTTAGGAAATATCTGTGTTTACGATCAAACCATCAGCATCGTTATCTACCTGTTTCACAATCATACCTTCTTTTTCCAATTCTCGTATAAGGATCAAAATTAAACGCATCTTGTTTCTCTCATTCCCTAAGAATTTTTCTTGAGAAACTTCAGCAAAGGTATAGTTTTTTTTTCAAATTCGTCTGTGCATCAAATATTATGTCAGCTGAATTGAATACCTTGGAACTACGAATTCTTTCTCACCCTTCTTATTCTTAGTATAGCCCTTCTTATTCAAATATAGCCCTTATGTTGGAGTCGTAGAGCATCCTCAGGTTAGTAAAATATTTTGTATAAATGGATCCATAGTTGTCATTGCGATGCCATAATACTTTTTGCTGTGTCATTCATCGACAACATAGGTTTTGCCGTTGCTAATAAATGGACCCTGGATCAGCGTGAATTCTTCATACAAGGAAGATTTTGTTCTAAATCAGCAACGCAGTTTAACTCTTTTAAATTTGTATGTAGGTTTTATTCATTTATTCTTATTTATCGTTTTTTTTAATGATGGATTTTGTTGGCTCCCTATGCATAGTCAGGTATCTATGGGTTTTCATTTTAGCAACTGTCTCAATCTTAAATTAGAGCTTCCAAAACAAATTTTGTAAACTATAACACTGTAAAACAATTGTAAACTATTTTTTTATTTCTCAAATCAGCTTTATTATGCTAAAATTACTATCTACCTCATTTGGCAATAAGTAATTGTGATAAATGTTTTCATTCATACCATATTTACAATTCATACAACTCGTACAGTATTTACGAACAGCCTAGAGACCGCCCAAATCCACATGGTTGTCACCTCCCTCGCATGCAAAAGAGGAAGCGGAGTCTTGTGAAGTCAGCAGGTTTGTCGAGATGGAAGCCTAAGTACTAACTCGGATACAGGGAGATGAATGGAATTAAAAGAAACTGGTGGACATGACTTACAGCAGAGGGTGAAGGTAATGTAGGAACATTTCGCTTCATTAACTTTAATCCACCATTGCTTGCACCAATGCTCGGTCTCATCAAGGTGTTCTTGAAGGTAATGGGATGCTATATCGGGGTCTGAGTGGGGTGACAAGACAAATAAACTATATTATGGAGAAATAGAAGATTATTTATTCGATAGTATTAAACAATCTGATCTGTCTGCCCGCATAGGTTTTGTATTCATAAAGTTATTATTTTATAACATAAAACACTATTGCATACAATAGCTTACTTAATAAATATGAAAAGTAATATCTGTATAAAACAGCTGAATAATAAATGAATATATTCAATAAAATTATAGTTTTTAAATTCCTGTTTTATTCCTGCTTTTATTTTTATAATGGAAATATTGAAGTAACAACCATTTACGCTGTAATAAGTATCTAATAAAGTTTTATGACAAAAATAGAAAAAAAATATTCGAAGGCGAGGCTGCTAAATGTTGATTGTTTCGATGAAACCCTGAAAATTGTCAATAAAAAAAAAATGAGCTATGAACGTATAATAACAAATATTAAATTTTGACAAAATAAATTAAGTAATTTTACCCCTAAAAATGCTAATTTGAGGTGTTATTTGAACATATGTTGTACATTCATACCCATACAGCTTATTGAAGTCGATCCCAACTTCTTTGAAGTAATTTCTAAGTTTCTTTCCAGTATTAAGAATCTTCCAGTGCCAAACCATAAAACACGCAGTTAAAAGCACTTAAAATTTTAAATTAAAATACTTCCATATACGCGTGGAACTTTCCTTGGTGTCATTCGTCATTTTTAATAAAATTTGTAAAGGTCATTTTTAATAAAATTTTTAAAGGTCATTTTTAATAAAATTTTTAAAGGTCATTTGACTTTATTATATTATACATGGAACGTGTTGTCGGCAAACCGAGTTGAGCCGTCGGAATCCAGGATGTAGGCCCCTTCATCTCATAAAAATCCTTTGTTCTGAGTTACCAACTCAAAAACGAAAACGAATTTATCAACATGATAAATCAACTGATACTCGCTTCGTTTATCCCCCTCTATTTTAATTAATCGCTCTGAGCTAAATCCCGTAATAGTTCACAAACAAATTATAGAAACGTTTTCTCACCAGACTTTCCAGTTTATACCGACTTTTATCAATTCGCAAACAATATTTTACTTTTAATTTCTTTCTATTTACAGTACAGCCTCCGTTCAACATTGATTACATGACATCCATGGCTTGTAACAACATTGTACATGCATGATTATGCGATGATAATAGTTATTTTGTTTTACAATGTCATATAGGAATAAACCAATTATAAATGTAATAAAAGTCCACCAGAAAATTAAAAGGAAACATAGATAAGAATTAATTAATAAACAGGTGTTTAACTAAACAATAATTTAAAATTGAAAGGAAAGAAACTCCAACAGATAAACAGATTCAACCGTTTTACAATTAGTCTAATGACAACCAATCTTAAAATGGTTATTTTTTTTTTAGGAACTTTCTGATATTTCAAATTTAATGCTTTTAATAAATGTTTTAGGAGTATTGTTTTCAATTAATTAATTAATCATACCTAAGCATCTGTTACATTATATTTTTTCTGGTCTTTCATAAAACAAATGGGTGTTCAATGTGAAATTTCTTGACTTGAACAGAAAACTCACAAAATCTAGAACAGGCAGATTCTTCCTTGAAAAAATAAGGGTTTTTTGTTTTTGAAAAATCAACGAAAACATAAAAAAGTAAGATGTATATAAATTAAACGGTGGTCAGCTAAATTGTTTCCTGGCTGCTCCTCAAGTTTTTTAGGGGTATGACTTTTAATACAGTAAGAATACAGCATTATATTTTTTTTACAGTTTCGTCTTTTTATAGCATTTTTATTTACACGCTTGTTACCTTGCTTTTTTTGTTTTTGTTAGATTACATAAGTAATCTAAGTAATAAACTTAAATCAAATTTCAAAATTACATAAAATAAATCAAATGTGGTCATGAAAAGGCTTCCCTTTTTGCAACCCCATACTAAGTAATGATTCGTTATTTACATGGTAATTAGCATTGTTTGTGGCCCATGCCTAAAATATAGAACAGAAACGAATAATTATCTATACTTGAAGACTTTAATTGTGTTTCCATTGGAGTTAATCTGGCACAAAACGAGGCCGAAACCCTAATTTAAATAAAATGTGTGAGATGCAAATATACCCAAGAAAATAATTGAGTGAGATCTCACTTCATTGCTTATTTCGTTTGAAATAGTTTTGTGATAAATTTAGGCAAATGTGAACGGTGATTTAAGCTAAGTTAGTAATAGTCGTAAGAGAAGATGTAAATAATCTTTTAAGCCTTCATTAATTCATTTATAAAATTGTTATGATTTAGAGTCATGTCTGTCATAACTGTCAGGAAGTCAAACTGTTAGAAAGTCTAATCAAATTTGTAAGTAGTGAGTGAGACATCTTAACTTCCTTTTTGATTCCTTGATGGTTTAATTGCTGGGTGTGGGTTTAGTTTAAGTCCTATTGTTGTCTTTTCAAATGTTATTCATTTCTTATTCACAAGGGCTTTCAGTAGCCTACACTGCCATTCACAAATGCTTAAAATTTTGATAATGTTAGCGGTGCTTGCCTCTCAAAGCACAGAGTATGAAACACTCCAAGCATTTGAGAATTGTGGAGACACCCTTGTGAGTAGGGAATAAACGACTTGTGGGAAGACAAAATTATTGCTTTATTTATTTATTTTTGTTTTTTAGTCTTTTAACTATAAACTCACATATTTTAGGAAATTATTGGAGACGAAAAATTCTTCAGACAAAGCTAGCTCAAAAATAATTTCCAAGAAGGAACCCAAGGAATGGTACGTGCATAGAATCCAACAAAATACCACTGGCTTACTACTTCTTTTTTTTTTTTCTTTTTTTTCCCCTTTATTGTGCTATAATTACAATCTGCCTTATAAGGCAATAAGTAATGCTTACTACCAAACCGTACCATCGCATATTTTGAATGTTACAGTAAATTAATTCTTTTAAAATAAAATACTAACTTTTAAATAAACAAATATCAACTGGCACTGCTTAACAACAACAGATAAAACAACATAAGTGCACTCATAACTGTACAAGCGATTTACAAATAAAAAAAAAATAAGTTTTTTCCCTTATTTCTTAACTAAAAATTCTTGTTCCGAAGTCAGGTATAACATAACAGAATGCTAGAGGAGCACAAGACCAGGTGAGGTCTAATGCACTGAAGTCCATTTGAAGAAACGGATGATAAGGGGTAGGCTCCAAGCCAGCCAACCAAGAAAAAAGTTAAGTAGGAACTAGTTTGGCTTTGTCAACATTTAGCTCCCAGTCACTTCTATATCCTTATATTTGGTCCTCAGCCACTCTTTCCTCCCTCGTGCGCATATAACATTCTTTCTTCATCTTAAACCTCGCAGAGTCACGAACTCAGGTGGTCACGAAAAGGAAGAATCTAACAATCGAGTGCATGCCATTTTTTCATATCGTCACTCAAGAACGCTAAAAATGCAAGATTAAAATTGATTCAGCCAGCTTTGAAATAAATTTTTGAAATAATAAGCCATGAGGGCTGCATGGGTTCAATAATATCTCAATTCTGGACTTCCATAATTTAGTTTTAACCTTCAATGATCGATGATATATGTACCAAGGTGCATTTAAATCTGTGAAGGGACGCTAATTATTAATTTTCAATCGTAAAAATCTTATGATAAGCAACATTATAATTGTATTTTGAAAAATATAAAATTTAATAAAATATTAATTAATCATTAAAATATAAATTACACATTTACATTATACCTTTATAACAATCGCAAAACTAAATAAAATGTAGCCAAGCTACAGGACATATAATGTTGACCTATTTTAAATAGCTTCATTTATATAGAATCTTGAGCGTATGTGGCTCTCGTGCTTTTGGTCTGCCTCCGCTGGCTCGTATCCGGTGACGCGGCTGACGGAGGAGCGTGGGGGACTTCCCAAGACTCCGCTTCCTCTTTCGCATGCGAGAGAGGTGAAAATCATGTGGATTTGGGAGCTATCTGGGCTGTTTTTAAATACTGCATGAATGAGCGAGTGAATGAAAATTGTAAATATAGTATGAATGAAAACATTTACTACTTATTTTCCAATGAGGCAGATTGTAATTGTATCATAATAAATCTGTTTAATAATATACATAATCTATATTGAATTGCACAATTTATAATAATAAGGGGATATGAAGGGGAAAATATCTAAAGACAAATGAGGAAATAAAATAACAAAAGCTTCCCGTTCACAGAAAATCCATAATTGAAGCATTATTTGCAAGTTGATAATTTGTCTCGGCTAGTCGTGATTATTGATTTCGCTCCTCACTTACTGTTTCTTGTAGTCAACACAACCCGGACAGGATTTGGTTAAGTATTTTTCTTTTATAGGTTTTTCTTTTTCTGAGTTTATCTCATCTCGGTGCCTTTATGCGTCAACGTCTGTTGGTACAGAATTCAAAAAGCAAAAAACGAAACCTTCAGATCCTTGACAAAGTGTACCTTCGCAGCAGGATTTTATGGCTATCTTCTAGAGAGTTCCATTTAAATCCCAAGTGAAATTTCAATGTCAATGAAGGGATTTCCTTAGTTAACTTTTTCCATTGCGTTTTAATTCTCAGCAAATAAATGATCATAACTTTACAATTATTTAATTTGTTCCACCTCTATTCTGATATGGTCATTTCCACAAAGTCAATTAAAACATCATGTAATTATTTAAAAACGTGAATACACACAACAAACAAATTATAGCAATAATATCTGCTCATTTCATCATCATTCATCATACACACATATTATCATATATTGACTTAAGAACTCAAAATTAAATTTAATTCAACTAATTTAGGATTTTAAAAATTTGGTATTTAAATTCTCCAAACGAGATTTTATTACCATATCGAGGTATTTATTTATTTAATACGAATGGGAATGAGTCATACAAGATGATGTGATAGATTTCCAAATTTCAATTAGTTCGAATTAATTTCTACATGGATAAGATATAATTTTTCTTGTATCTCAGTTATGGTCTTTACAATTAACTACTATCGACACTCATTTAACAGAAATGCTATCAGGAATTTAGATATTTCTGGCATTTTGAGGTTGGATAAACAACTAGACAAGCTAATGGGTATAATAAACAAACTCTTTTTGTAAGTTAGGTTCATAAAACATTTTAATAATGGAATTGGAATAATTGCAATTGCTTACATGTTTGTATGTGATGTAACTGTTGCTAAAGTTTTAAGCGTAGACTATTCAACTTCTTTTACATTGCCATCTTCTACAAGTTAATTACCTTATTGTAACAATCGGTAGAACATTTACAGAAAAAAATGGCAGTGAACATAAGCTCAATAATAATAAAGCAAATAAAAAAAAAAAAGTTTTAAATAACACCAATGTTCGTTCCTCTTTTTAAGCATTTCTTTAAATTTCAAGCTCTTTCAATAGCCCACGTCTGTCATCCTTTGGACCAATACAACCTGTGAAGAACTGTCATTAATATTAATTAAAATTATTATTATGACAATAATAAATAATTAAAGAAAAGCATTTGAAGAGAACCGAACATTGGCGTTACTTAAAACGTATTATAGCATCTCTTCAAATCTAGTACTTGATTGTAAATAAAGAAATCATCAAACCCAACAGATTGGAACAAGAATTGGTTTATTCTCTTAAATTTAGGATAACAAAACTAAATAAGTTCGCATATTTATTATATATTATCAATATTTTTTAGAAATAGAAATTGTTTATTCATTATTATTAATTATTAGAGTACTTATTCGTATTACGCAGAGCCTCCATATCTTATTCGTGATCTTCCCTTAATCGTTGTCCCAGCTAAATTTTTACCACACCCGTCGCTTGCCACACCACTTCCTTATACTTCCACCACTTCCATTGCTCTATCGGGACGTACTCTCTCGGGCCGCTTATCTTGGCCTACCCTCTTAACATACCACGCACAGTCCGTCTGGTTCCAATATCATGGAATTTCTTTGTTTTCAAACCTTGGAGGGACCGACATTTGTAATGTTTTCAAAGAATTCAATGATTATAATGAATTGTCATTATACATTTTTGCTGTATATATTCAATACATTTGTTTGTTAACAATCAAAAAAGCCTAATTATTGGTCAAAGAAAAAAATAATCTGAGAATGGCTAATAATTATTAGTATTGTAGTAGTACTGATTATTATTAATGAATACTTTAACAATGCTTAGACTAAATTTTTTTTTAGTATCATGGCACAGATCAGTTATATAAGTGCAATCACCACTTTACAAACTTATTCCAATGAAGCAATGAGCTCATATTAAAATTCTTCACGAAATCGAACATATTTGAAGGTGATGAGGTTCTAAACGAAGTCTATTCAACTTCTTCCACATTGCCGGTTATTAACTTATTCTAAGCGATTACCTCATTGTAAAATCGGTAGAACAATTTCAGAAAAATAATTCTACAGTTAAAGCATAAAAAATCGGTTTTACATAACACCAATGTTCGCTTATCTTCTTAAGCATTTCTCGATACGTTTTCAACGTGACCTTCCTATACAGTACCAATTTTCATTAAATAAAATATTAGTTAATATATAATAGGCGCTATAGGTAATTGTCCCGACTTTATAATAAATTCATTCCGATACCATGACAGAACAAGAGACATTTGTTCCAAAAACTCATCGGACGGAGCAAAATAGCACAAGCTGATGGATCTCATTTGGCGTTCTTTGTGAAAGTGCACGGTGTTTGGTTCAAATCGACTAGAAGGAGAAGTCCTCAAAAAGAAGTAGGGTAGCTCCCGATGTTACAGCGGTCTGTAACCTCTGAGCCCTAAGCGGGAGCACATAAGGGTGAAATAATTAAACAAACCATAAAGCTGGGATCAGTTCAATCAACGCCGTGATCCCAGCTCCTTTATAAGTTTCCGACATGACGTTCTATACCTTATAGTATATTCTACCCTAATCTTCTAAAGAAAAATGTATTAAAATAAATAATATACGCAAGTGTCTAATTATAATATATGCGTTTTGTCTATAATATATCCACTGTGAAAAAAATACTCATATCCCAACCTCAAATTTACTCCTCACCTGAGAAAAAAAATCTTGGATCCCTTTATAAAATAAGTCACTATAAAGTTTTATTTGGTCAAGTCGAATTAGGCATAAAAGAAAATGGTTTTGATATCATTAGATTTTATGATATCAAAATGTTTTCATGTCTTCAAAATTCTTCTTCTCAATTAACAGTTATATCAGCTAGAGATGGGACTTTTCTGTATTTAATAATAATGTTTACAAATACTAGGTTGTAGTGAGGGATCATGCCACTATTTTCTCGTTTTACGGATATTTGTTACTTTCACGATTAGTTAATACGTTTTTCACATAACCTTTTATTGCTAACTGTTAATTTCACAACACATCAAAACAATAATAAAATAATAAGTAAATTGAAAACTCATCAAAGTCAAACTTAAACCGGTGACACTTCAATTGTCAAGTTCATTCCTCGCTACCACGGATAATGCCCATGTTAAATAAACATTTAACATAGACAATGAGCGGAGCATGAAGGTGAGCGCTCGGGCGGAAGGAAGATAAGACGCGTTATCAATGCTGACGTTATCTTGAAGAGTACAAAAGGACCCCTATGGCTTATTGGCACAGTTAGATAACATAATTGCCTACAGGTCGACAGACAATAGCGCTCGATGTAATTTCAACTATCGATGTTTGATGATATAGCTAGCAAACAAACGTTCTTCCTCAGAGAACCTAAAATATGCAACATTAATTTATAGTGCTTTCGGGAAATTAGGTTTTAAATAATATGTGCAAACAAAAATAAATAATCATTATGGATTAACATTTAAAATAATAATCTTTTATACTCTGAAGACGTTATTTTTATAATCTTGATGATTAGAATCGAGACCTTACCGTCAAAAAAATTGATTTTGTAGTATATGGTATAGTAAAAAATGATGAAAAAAATGCCTATTATTTTTGACTTTTTTTTCTGTGGTGATCAACTAGGTGTTATAAGTATTAATTCGATTAACTTTTTCTCTTTTATTTTTTTTATGCTCGTATCAATCGCTACTGAGAGCTTATGGAGTTCCGTATGATAACATACACCAAAATAGGAAAGTGCCACGGTCCCCACGTCTTATAAAACAATCTTTTTTTTATATATATATATATATATATATATATATATAAAAACAAATTTATTATGATAAAATTACAATCTGCCTCATTGGGCAATAAGTAATTGCGATAAATGTTTTCATTCATACCATATTTACAAATTTCATTCACTCGCTCAGTCATACAGTATTTACAAACAGCCCAGAGGCCTCGCAAATGCATATGGTATAAAACAATCTACAAAACATTCACCCGAATAATATTTACTAGTACATCTCAAACCACTTTTTTTGCTCAACCGACAATCAACACCAGTATTCACCAAAAAGGATTCTCCATACACTCCACTAACGTATCCTGATTGTGTCCCAGGAGAAGTGGGAGACATGAGAAATCAACTCTGGTGGATTCCTAAACAAGTCAAGTTTTGAGGAAAAAGGGCAAGATGAAGATCCCCCCTCGACCAGGTAAGATGAGTGACATACCTTGCATCAAAAGGAGGAATTCAACCGAAACAATTTTACAAATAGAAATAATACAATAAACTCATGAACGCTACTTAAAAGGAATACATTCTTCGCTATGTATCCAGTTGTCAGGAACAAACACCCGCAAAGGAAATCTGTTAAAGGATAAAAACACCATCTTTCTTACGTAAAGCTTTGGATTTCATCTTTAATTTTGCATCTTTGCTTATTTTGTATAACATTTATGAGGTATTCCTATTTGAAATTACCTTAGAAAATAAGCACCAACTGTTTTTATAAGGTAAACTTGTCTTACAGAAATACGAATTATTAGAGTCTACTAAATGTTCTTTTATTTTTTACTACAATATATTACATTGTAATGATTCTTATCAACATGTAAACAATCCTTTGAAACTGCAACATTAAACGATTGCTTCCTTCAACACGACATTTCGGTATTACAACATAACTTTTATTTTGTTTCAGCATTGAATTCTACTCCAAAATTCATTCATTATTGGACAAAGCCAAAAATCCCTCTGATACTATCTACTGATGATATGTATATTTTCTGTATAATAGCACGTATGGCACTCTCAAATATACTAATTGACAGTGAAAAATCTACTGTGTGTTGTTTTTTTTAATGAATCAAAGCATAATAAGTCATTTCGTTCATTCCAAAAAAAAATCATTACCAAAAAATCAGATAAATTCAGCCAGAACCAGCAAATTTTATTGTTGCCTCTAAAAAATTAACTAAATTAAATTTAATGCTTTGGTGGGTTTTTAATGTTGGAGGGAAGTTAAAAAACTTTTAATCTTGTAAATTTTAACTTTTCATCCTTCTCCATGATTTAAAAAAACTTGAAAGCCAGCTTTTAAAAGATATCTGACAATTTTAATTTTTAAATAAAAGGAGTTAACCCAAATGCAGCCTTATGATGTAACTTTTAATATTTGCATTACAATAACAAGCAGCTAATATTGTGGGGCACAATATGAAAAATATTTATGATTTCATAAATTATTTTTAAAAGTATTATTAACTAATTGCTGGAATTGTAACAGTTGATCAAAATAAAATAAAAGTCTGGATTTAATCCTTCGAATTTTAATCTCTAAATCATGGCCACGACCGAATGGTCTGTGCGAATTGTTATTTATTGAAAGTAAAACGCTCTTCAAAATACATACCAGTACGTCAAAATAGACCAATATTTCAATTTAAACTTTATAGAATAAAATTAAAACGCTTCCGAAAAAATGGTGGCCAACATATCATGGCGAAATGGAAAATCAGACTACAATCAAAGAAATAAGTTAAAATAATAAATTTTAATTTTGTTCGTTATATATTTTACATTTGAGGTGGTTTAAATATGAATACTTTCTCTCTAGTTGTGATGTTTTACTGTGTCAGTTTGTATGTACCACTTTATATGGCATTATATATGAGACGGTAAAGTCAGCATCTACTCATCAAATAGATATGGGACTTAAAGGTAACTAATATAATGAAAATAATTTTTAAAAAATTTGAATTTTTTTCTTTTAGATAGACAAAATCTATATTTGAATAAAATTATAATTTGTGCTAGAACGACAATAGATAATTGTGATACAAAATCGCATTCATAGCATATTCTTTTATTAGGTCAGTTTTCATTGGCATTATTATATTGATTTGCTGTTTCCTCCTTCTTTAATTTTTGTGTTTCTGGCTAACAGTCTAAAGGTGAAGGGTAGGGGAATGTAAATTATTTACCACAGTACTGATAAAGAAACTGGAATGAACGTACTTATAACAACACTGCCATTGCTAAGGATACGTCAAGTCAATATGTTAAGATGTCCCAAGGGAGAAGGAGATAACCTACTAGAGTAAGTATAATTAATTACACAGCCATATATAACAATTATTTAGATATTCACTAAACTCATAAAAATGGAGCTACAGGCTTGCTGACAGGCCGGCTGAATAAAGAAACACACGAGTACAGAAAAGGAGGCCCTCATAAGGGAAGGCAGGATAATGAATAAAAGCTACCGGTTGAATAAATGACACCGCCATCCATTAACCTGTCGTAAGGCCGAATTGTCCTCAACGGTATTATTCACCGGCCTTAACAGACGAGATAAAGGCCTTATGTAATATGCTCCAAGCCTGAGAGATGAAGGTATATACACTATGAGTAATTGCCAAGTTCCATTTGTGGGCGTGGCCGGTAGATTTCTTTCACTGCCACCGCATAAATCTCACTGACCGGATCGTGGTGGCTTGTTATTGTTGTGGGAGTGGCCTCAGCTCGACGGCGGGCCAATCGCCGGAGGCCTGGCAGTGGGGAGTGGGGGTGCGGTCGTGGATCGCAGCTAAGAGCTCAGTCTGTTTTCGGCAGGTGGTTGAGTTGTTGCTGCGCGGCTGCGTCGTCTCATCACTATCTCTTCAGTCTTTCACCTTTGTCACATCATCACTCATTCGTCTCAGCTTCTCAGAACGGTATGTACAGTTGTGTTCTGGCCCACTACTCTTTAATCTATCACCGCGGCAGTATAACAAACTGAACTGTCGTACTCGTATTCAAGCAGAAGTTTTATCTTATTTATAACCTAGTGTAGAAACTAGTAGAATTTCCCCGATTGTAAACCCGCAATTTCACAACAAATGAATGATTAATCAAAACTACAATAGCATCTTGATACTGCTTGATCAATACTAAACGAAAAAATTCAAAACGTGCGTCATGTATTAGGACTGGTGCGGGTTGCCGTTGTGGTGTTCATGTCAATTAAACATATGTCTTTCGGAGTTCATGCCCTCGATTAAAGCAAAAACGGGAGAACCACCCAGCTATATTTCCGGAAGTAAAATATAACCGATTGTCCGTTAAGAAATGTGAGCCGCTAACCTTCACGCTTACGCTGACAGCTATTTTCACACATTTATTATTTTTACCACATAAATTACAATTTAAACTTAAATTACGATAGCTCTTCATTCTTTTCCGTCATGTGTGTCCATTTAATAAGACATTATCCTAAGAATTTTAAACAAATTTCTTTTTTGAGTTTCGCAATGTTTACCAACAATTATTTAGTTGTGTATTTACTCTAATCAATCGAACGAAAAATACTGTCTATTTATTTCAACAAAATACTTGCCTAGCGTAAAACAAAGTAAATTAATTATTTATTTTTTTAATGAGGACAGAGAAGGATTTTAATCAAACATTTCATTGTCATTGCCTTGACTACAATAACATTATTATCCTTTACACAATTCTGATTGAGCCGATAGAAGACAAAAACTACAAAATCACTAATATCTGCCTTAATATTTACTCTATCAAGAAAAGGTAGATAACGTATTAGGAAGAAACCGCCCTGGAGAAGATCAGTAATTTCCCCCAACAGGATATGGGTCTCGGATTGGTCTCCCAAACCTGACAGCTCATCTTTTCTTTGGCTAAGACTGATTAATATTTGTTGGAGAACAAAGGTTTGCATTTCCTTCCATCTGTATATGAACTTTATTTTTTTATATAATTCCAAGAACGAAGATATATCTGTTGTTTGATGACACTTTATGAGGTACCATAAAAATATTCGACTAAGATGAAATATTTAGAACAAAATTCAATTAGCAAAATCCTCTTTTCTTTCGTTGATTAATGGAAAATCTGAATAGTTTTAACATTATGCCTTGTCTTGTTTATTAAATGTCTTTACTTGCTTCTTCAAAAAACAGAAATGGAGGATTATTTTATTGGTGATAATTAGTATTGGTAATGATTTTAAGTTCAGACCTATGCGATCCCAAAACTTCGTTAAAATCAAGCAGCTAAAATTAATTAAACAACTGATTAATTACAGAACTACTCCGAATAAGACAGAAAAGTCGGCACGCATCCCGTTCAACAGCCTTCTTGGTACATGAACCCACGTCCTCAACGTCAAGTGTGATGACACGCGAGACTAACCTATATTTTAATTATTGATAACAAAACTAGTATTCGTATACAATGAAGTGACGATTATGCGTGATATGCTTACTATAACGAATATACCATAAAAAATAAAAGAAGCGTGAATACATTAAAAAAAAGAATAATGATATACTAAATCACAACGATCATTGGGCAGTCATAATGACACGAGGAAAAACAATTTGACACATTATCCAACACAGGTGCATATGTGTGTTATGCCTGTAATTTTAATTGTCAACATTGAAGAGTCAACGAGTTGCCATTTATTATCCAATCAACAAAAAAAACAAGTAAAAATATCCCCGTTTGATGTGTATTGACAGTCGAGATCAAACTGTGGATTTTTTTTTTTAAATTGTAATTTATATGTTTATTAATCTACTATATGATTGGTTCGACTTATGATGTAATATATGCTAGTTTTATGCAAAGGTATTCAAATGGCAAAAATAAAAAGGATCCGATTGAGTGGTTTTTTATTCCGGCTATCTGATTAATATGTACAAGTACCCGTACAGATTTATTTCCACGATTTTATTACATAAATGAAAACAATTAATTACATTTCGCCACCTTTCAAAATATAAACAAGTCTCATTGTTTGTTTTTTTAAATCATATTACCCGATCATGAACAAGAATTTTATTAGCTCTATTATGGCGTCAATGCCCAAAGAAATAAGATGCGAACAATATTATCTTTTATAACCCGTGAGAATGTAGTGATAACTACAAAAAAAAATTGACAGTGGTCTTCATTTATCAACATCATCTCTATAATGAATAGGCAATAAATTGTTGTGAATAGAAAAAAAATCACATTGACATGAACACTTCTCACAGATTCAAAACCAAAATGTTTTATATTATTTGACATTAGACAATAAGGCTATTTCTACAGACATTTTAAGAGGATTGAGGAGCTTGTAATTACTTGAAACTCACGAAGGCATTGTTAATCCTAAGTTATTTACCAAATATTATTTCATCTTGTAAATTTTTCTCCGTTTGGAGAAGTGTTTCGACCAATTACACTTCAAATATCTACTTAATTATACCCCCTTTTATAAAATGTGTTATACCAAAACTGATAAAAAACAAAACCGATTTTTCAGATGTCAAAGCCTAAGTTAAAAAAAAGTTTATTTGTTATTCGCATGCTCTTTCAGTACGCTGCCATTTGCAATTGCTAATATTTTCAGCCAGCAGTATGACATTAAAACTTTATAGGCTAAAACCTTATCAGTGACAGTTTAAAAAAAAAATGTCAGAAACTTATGAATATAAATAACAATTTTAAACTTAATTTTTGAAATTGTCATTTATATTTTTTCGCTATACAGTCGCTAATAGAGCCTTGTCATTTTTAGCCCTTATGCACAATTAAAAACTAATATTCTAACAAAGGGGCAAGTGAAAAAATTCTAAATAATATAAATGTGGTAAGCAATTGCTGTTAACAACAATTTGAAATTAAAGTACGATGCAATTCGATACTTATTAAATGCACTTCAGTGTTCACAAAACTTCAAAACACTAAAAACAAAAAAAAAACCGACTCTAAGGTAACTTAATGAGATAATCATTAAAGTATTCGCTCGATTTGCTATATTACGATAATTAATTTTTGAATCTACATCTTTTACAATATATATATATTTTTTTATTTATTCAAATTGTTTACAGGACAAATAATAGCTAACTATAACTTTTTTATAATTTATTAAATGGAACATACTTCACATAACTAACAGTAATATCAATAATTATTAATAATGATTAGTGCACAAACCAAAATTATTTATTACCTATATTAATATAAAGAATATATTACATTATTCACCAAGACTGAGATTGAAAAAAAAATAACAACCGAATATTCGAAATTTTCTTCATTAAATTTACATTAGTGAAGTCCAAAATGCGAACCAATAACTTTTATTTATTTATCTCTAAATGTTATTGTAAGAAAATTACTGTTACTGGTGACTAGTTCAGTTTACGCATACAGAAGCGAAGTCGATGGTCCAAAATAGTGGTAGTTAGTGTGTATACTATGTTTAGTATTTTTCCTAGGACGCGCAAATGATCAAATTTTAAGGAAAACGGGCAAGGTAGCTATTTAATCTATTTCTTCACGTCCATAGAATTTATAAATTGGCACGTAATTTGAAATAATCACTTAAGAGCGATATATTGCAGTTTTCCAAGAAATAACTAAACTCTCCCATTCTGACAGGAAGTTTCTTTTAAATACTTAAGTTCATATTTTGGTTGGGGATTTTTTGAATAATTTAATAAGCGGAGCATAATATTTAAATGAATGAATGTAATTATATTTGAACAATTATAACTAAAAAATTCATTCATATCACAATAATTATAATAGGACCCTACACATATAAGGATTGGTATAATGTCATTTAAATTCCCTTTATTCAATTATATTTTACAAAATTCATAGGGTAATAATAATTGTAAGATAAATGCAGTAAATGAACCCTTGATACATCAGGACGTTGTAAAGATTACAAAATAATCAGTATGACAAACTGCTAATATCCTAATGCCGACATAAAATCCCCAATCATAGATTATCCTAATTAAATTCACCTAGAAGATTTGCTACAGAGCGAGTTTATCCGACATCAATCTCTATCTCTCATATTTCATAAAATCTTGTGTTGATTGATTGTAATGGCAGAAGTAGTTCTGATTGATCGTTTTTTATCTAGCATAACAGTACTGGTTAAATAAATCAAGATTGTGCGTTATTCTATGATTTCGTCTTCATGAAGTCATGAGACTTAATGAGTATATAATGTTCTTTGAATCATTATTAAAGCTTGTGGTAGTTTGCAACAAAATAATGAAGGTAGACTATGTTGTCGGTAAAAGTAAATAGTAAAGTTGGTCAGATTAATTTATTAGGATACAATCCTATCAGGTACAATCCTATCAGGTCCAACTTAGAGCAGGGTGGTTCGAGTTACACAAATGTCACGAAATGAATGAACAAGTGTGTTAATGAAATAGAAAAGATTCTCTTGCTGAACTTTATGATGGATTCATGGCTTTCAAAATGTCAATCTCGTGTCTTTATATTGTGGAATTATAATATTGATTAGGTGACATTTTTCTTTTATCACAAAGAAAGTTTTCGCTGAAAGCCGACAAAGGTGGAGAAAGTATTAAAATGTCTTGGAATCTTCTGATTTAAATAGACCTTATCAGGATGGTAAACTTGAGAAGATAAGATAACCCTCCAAGGAGGAAGAATAATCCCCGAATAAAAATGAAGGTTTTCGACGACTAACTTCGCTAATTATAAGACGAAAACAGCAAACAGAAGTTAAAGAAAAATAAAATACATAAATTTTTGAGCTTATTACACGACTTGTTTCGGGAAAGAATAAGCACATCATCAAGCTACCTCATTATGCAATTTTTGTCACATTCAATAAATGAAATGTAATTAGTAAAGTTTTAGTGACATAGAAATTTGACGTAATGTCCCTCAATGGAGGAAAATTGGTGGAAAGCCTACCAGCCTTGAATGGAAAACCCCTATCTCACATAAAACGAAGAGATTCAGTGGGACTTTTCAGAATGGTCACTCGGACAAACGAATCATGTAAGAGTATTTCCTCAGGTATACTCGAACAATGAAATATTCTTACAAGTTTTTATGTTCTTACAGAACCTGAGTAAATGATGTTTCAGGAAATATTGATCACTTCTAGAGCTAAATTTTTTAAGTGGGTATATTTATCGTATCCACTTCAAGAATTAGATCGTATAGTGGGCAATTAATCCAAGTATACAATTAGACTAGTAGTAGAACTATCGTTAAAAATATAATTGTTTCTTTGAACGGAATACTTATTAAAAGGCCTGTAATAATTATTTAGCCTTAGTGGAGATAAATTATGAAAAATAAATCACGTTTACGACACTAGGGGTATTTTAGTTTCATCCCCTAAAATATAGTGGTTTCTTATGTATTTCTAGCATAACACCCCTGTGTAATTTTCTTTCGTTGAATTGTAATTACAGTTACAGTAAAAAATATAATTGTTATAAATCAGGAATGGTTTTCGAGATTTCCAATTTTTCTAGGGTTGATGTGATGAGGATTAGGTAGAACACAAATTGAAGTCAACGATGTCCTTTTTGTAGTTTTTGAAAATATCATGATTGCAGGCTTCATTCTCAATGATTTGGCGATGATCTCGTGATTTCATAAATAATAATTTTTCTATCTTATTTTGATTTGTAAACCGAAGGTGAGCCCCATCACCTAGTCCAGTATATTGATTTTTGTAATTTCAACCATAAAAAGAAAATCTGTTTTTGTAATACTACCCTCCTTACAATGCATTATATGCAGTAATGCAGAAGAGGGAGCCACTTATCACCAATGTATAATTCTTATTGTTCATAATTTGTTGAAAATGTTTTAAATAAAAGGATTGAGGAAAAAAAAATCTTATTTTGTGATACAGTTTTATTTCCATTAGCTCCGATATTTTTTTCTGTAAGAATCGGGAATAAATCAAGATTAAATCGTCTTCGAATGGTTATTTCGTATTTTACAAAATTTTAAAATAAACCATAAAATAAAGCTGTTGATTTTTAATATAGCTTGTCAATTACTAATGCTGTTTAAAAATAGAATTGTGTATTTTTTTTCATCGCTTAAAATGTATAATATAATTATAAGTTTTTGTTTATAACCTATTTATTGCCGAATTACTCTGTTATTGCGTTCCGTTACACGCAGTAAGTATGTAATACCGTGTTTTAGGTACTTGAAATTGTTAATATATATATTTTTATGTTTCAGTTCCAATAGACTTTACTTATTTAAGTGTTCATTTAATGACCATTTAGCCTTATATTGTACAATTAAAGGCTTTATCACGGCTGCCATTTTAAAGGATTCGACGTTCTTCGTCATCGAGATCTTTAATTTTATACCCTCCTAATATGATAGGAAAAACAATTCTAATTACAACTGTTTAATTAATTAGAGATCATTAATTACTAGTTATAGGGATGCTTTTATTTTGATCATCTGAGGGGTATCAATCAAAACTTTCATGCAGAATAACATCTCGTTGAGAAGAATACTAGTTGAGTTCAAGTTAAAAAACGCCAAAAATTACCAATAGTGAATTTATAATCATATCTCATCATAGCTTAAAAACAAAACGAATCGCTTATTGTGAATCGGGGTCATAAAGTATTTAATTTTGCCATATTCGAAATGACAGATAAATATAGATTTTCTTAATGCCAATATTATATTATATATATTAATAATTAATATATTAAAGAATGACATGGAGATAGCTATGGTTTCTTAATATCAGATACTATCCCTGTACTCCGTGTTATCCATTCAGACTACTGAAGTATTTAAAACACACACAAAGAAATATAAATATTGCACAATTAAAGGCTTTATCACGGCTGCCATTTTAAAGGATTCGACGTTCTTCGTCATCGAGATCTTTAATTTTATACTTTTTCTAATATGATAGGAGCTATTAATTGATATATTTAAGGATGTCATGGTTTCTTAATATCAGATACTACCCCTGTACTCCGTGTTAGATGTGAACAAACAAAAAGAGCATCACTGACGAAAACTTATTTTGAAAAAAAAAAAAACCATCGCCTAAAAATGGGGTGATTCAGATTTTATTTCAGAATCCTAAAAGAAGGTTACTGGGAAACAGTCTATTAGCCTAACGGAAACTAACAAATAGCTCCATGGAGTTTGTGAACTTTTAAATAATTTAATTTTTATTATTATAATAGCTTTCAAATATTTTTTAGATTCTTCTCTTAGTGCCTTTTCGGGTAGGCTTGAGTGCCCTCAGTCAGTTTATTGCTTCACAGATACTTTTCAAATAGTATGGCTTTGCCCTTCTTCTTTATCACCATCACAAAGATAGTTTTTGGGACAGACCGTTACGAAGTACGTCTAAATCTCTCCAACTATTTTGTTTTGTTCGTTTGGAGCATTGGTCATCACACTTCTGTTCTCTGTTCGATTAAAACTTGAATGACTAGCTGCTTTCCTCCAATGAAACTCTCCACCCCCTTTTTTCACTTGCATTATCGGAGGGGAGGATTTAAATTCAAATTTGATTTAAAACGTATTCTTTATTTCACCGAAAACCTGAGAGATCGTCAGTCCTGCATGAACGTTAGTAGATTTGGCAGTTTCCAAGTATCCAAATTTCTGAAAAACAAGTATAAGATAGTATAAATAACGCCTATTATCAGCATTTTATTAATAAATATCTGATCCAGTCATTGATAATTACATCATTGTAAGTAAATTAAGAGAAATGACTTAATTCCTGTATTATGTTAACACGATAACCAAGGATTCTGAAGAGTTTTCTTATATGTTTACGGACTAGTATTTATCATTTTCATTATGTTTCTGAGAAAAATTGGAAATCATGTAAATAATAAACATTTATTAAAAAAAAAAGGATAAATGTTCCAAAATTGTTGTCTTGAAATAATTTGTTATAAAACCGAAGATATGTCCAGACAAATTTTATCAAAAGGTTTATGGCTCATTGCAAACAACTGGAAGACGCCAGAGTCTCTCTTAATTAAATAAAATACAATCAAAATATCCACTTATTTTTATGTATGAAAAACGAAACATAAAGACCAATTTCTACTCGTGTTTAAAGAATAAATGTATGTCTTTATATATCTTCTTCCTAGTCGAGAAATGATGCCTTACACTTTTTACTGAATTATCGTTGCTACTCGAACAATTTATAAGAAACTTTTAAGTGCTATTGCTCCTTTTTAAATAAATTCAATTTCAGTGGGTGTCATGTAGTCATAGTACCCCCTAGAAGAGTTAGTAATCAGTCTGTATTCTTAGTAGTTTAAGGAAGTTGCTAGTACAGGTCATACCTCCAGGATGGCGTTGAATATGTTGCTAAAGGTCTGGCATTGATAAACTATTGCTTTATCGGCAGTCTAGATGTTTTGCAAAGGAATGCTGTTTATGAGATAGCAGCCTTGACTTTTGCTCTAATAGAATTTATGTAAGGTTTAGTAAACGTTAGGCATTCATCGAAAATCACGACTTGACAATATCGAGACCATTTAAGTTATTAACTATTTCCTAAAATAATTACTGGGGCAGTGAGTGATGTGTGGATGTCATCAGAGTTCCCGAAGAAGAAAACTAGAGTGCAGTTGAATTCTACAGAATCATGTCACAGAATAGGAACGCAGTCTGCGGAGAAGTTTGCTAAAATATGTTCGGTGAGGGTAATGTCACAGTGGATGACTATAGAAGAGTCAATTTAATTATTAAATGCAAAGAGTAATTATATTTATTAGTAATTAGTATGTAGTAACTTATTGCCATCTTTTGATATTATAAGCATCATAATGATTTTCCAATGAACCAAACAGATCTGTATTGTAAGAAATGTAAGTAAACTGGCAGAAAATTGTTATGATAACCCCACACGATAACCGACGATTCTAAAGAGTTTCCTTATGTGTTTATGTTCACGTTATAATGTTATATACTGCATGTATCATTTTAATTATGCTTTTGAGAAAAATTGGAAATCATGTAAATAATAAACATTTTAATGAATTAAATAAAATACAATCAATAACCAAACACCTTTTATAACCAATAGCTTTTCCAATGAACCAAACAGATCTGTTAAGAGTATTATAGACTTCTCAAAAACAAAAATACTGACTTGACTTATTCTACAGCAAAGTGTGATCGTCTGTAAATAAATTCACTAACTTCAGGACGACCACCCTATGCAAATGTTCTAAGAAATCTATCCTAGATGAAAATTGAATCAATGAAAAATGAAAATAAAAATGATAAAAAAACTAATGGGGTGTCAATCAAGGGTAAATTTTTACAGCTTGGGCTTGATCACTTGCCACGCTAACCACAAGGTATTTATTTAAATAAACAATAAATAACCCCATTTAACATATTAAATACTAATTCAACACTACATCCCCGATTCTCCTCTCAAAGGAACATCGTGTTCATCGATGGATATTACAAAGGAGCCATAAGCTACAAACGTGATACAATGAAGCACTTTTTATTTTCAAAGAAAGCTGATAGTCTGGAACCATTGAAGTGAGACCTCAATCACATGTTGTAATTTGAAATTGCCGCTAAAAGTATTCTAGGCGAATGATATTCGCTTCAAGGCATATTCTATCTCAAAGGGGTGGAAATTTTCGTTTATTTACTAAATCGGCTCAAAATTATGAAACTGGGAAGGGTCCGTAAATAACTTAATTCTTCTTGTACTACATCAAAAAGGTAAAAACTGGGGATCCAAAGCTGCTGCTTAGCCACATTTTTTTAAATTTCCAAAAGTAAGTAGTTTTCGTGACGATTCGATTAATGCATGACTAATTACAAAACATTTGATAAAATCTGGGTTGATTACTAGTTAGTATTTGCGGACACGCTCGCTGAGTGGGAGGGTTAAAGGCTGTTAACGCTATCAGAGTCTAAAAAACGACAGTAATTACACGAAAGGTGACAGACGCTAACTAAACTATAAAACACAATTTACTGGAGTGCAGCTCCACCCTGTCTGCAGTGTAGCTAACAAGCATTAGCGCTTTAATGCAGTAACTTATTCTCTGAGTTAGTAGACAATTACTAGGCCATACCCTTCAACCCACCAACGCGCATGTTTCTTAGGTATCGATTACAGCTTGCGTCGTACAGGCAGTGTAGCTAACAAACTAGGCACAATGGGTTTTTAGGTAAAAATGTGATAAAATTATCCCTTAGGAACAAAGATGTATTTAACATCAAATGGGTTCTTTGACAGCATCAGTTAACACTAGGATTTACTATGTACAAATGAAATATTATATGGAATAAGTATAGATGTAATTATAAAATATACAGTTACTCCCAAAAGAAAATTGAACAAAAACAGTATGAAGTAAATAAAACAATGTTTATAAGATAAAATATCTTACCAAATACTTACTCAGAATAAATAAAAATTTGATATTCACGCATACATATGTAAATACATCCAACGTTCGGTGAATGTGGGTTTTAATTTATTATTGATACTTAATTGATACCAATATACTCATGTATCTAGTATACTCAACTGTATTCAAGTACATAAAATGTAAGGAAATTTATAGGGGATGAATGTTTTTACGGATACATATATCCTGTTATATATTTAGCTGACTTGTCCTCTACAGCTTTCTTTTTGAGTTTAATAATTAAAATATTTTATTTAAAAGGGATGTCCTTTAACTATTCAGCTACGAACAGATTTGATTCCTCTATCAAATCCTGAGCATATTATATTAGCGTAAAATGTTATTAAAACTTATTTTGCTCAAGTATATTCAATTCATTTAATATTGCCCCTATTGAATCTAAACCAAAGTAATTTACCTGATTTGACGTGGTGATCAATGGAAGAAATTGCATTTATATAAAATAGAATTTTACAATATGCTTTCGTCAAATGTTTAAATGAAATAATGAATGATGGCATTTTTATCTTATTAAGAATTAAGCTTACAAATATTACAAAACAGCCTTCTATAGATGTTTGGTGCAACCTTTAGCCCAATGGCCTCAGCCAGCGTCGCAAGCAAGTCCTCTGTCGAAGATCCGTTCTTCAGAGTCGACCAAGAAAAAATGACAAGCTACCTCTTGCTCGGTTACCAAGCAAGAGATGTTCACGGGTCCTCACCCCCGAACAAGCAGGAAACTTTATTTTTTTCTTTCATAACCCCTTTTATTCAAAAATTTTTTTACAACATATGCTCAAAATACAATGAAACAATATTTACAATATAATACTCCTCGTGCTTCATACGCAGATGCATTTGAAGGAGGTAAGGTTTACAAATACAATTTTGAAATTGTGGAGGTCCGGTGCACTCCTGTGTCTTGAATCCAAATGCTTAAACCACGCCAAAAAAAATCACTACTGCTTCATAAAACAATAAGGGAACTTTGTCTAACCCGTTGTCTTATTTAAGCCCAACTCCTACCCCACTCTCTGACCTGTGCATGCCTTGGTGTTTAAATGTATGAGTTAACACCTCCTGAGACGTGACTCCAAACAATGTCCGAGGCCACACTCTCTGATGGGTCCCCATATCTCTCTATGACCCTCTCTCTCTCACGACACAAAAAGGAAGGTTATTCCCTGTCACTTCAATCCATCTTTATGACTGTCAGTACTTTGTACCCTAGACAACTTTCACATAGGCGATCGTTTTTCTATATTAAATTCACATGTCGGTGTATACCATGTAACAATACATACCTAAATTTACACATAAAAAATCAAAATAGCCTAAGTAGAAATGTACTAATTTAAAATAGTTACCTACATAATATAATAAGAATGAAATAAAAATCACTACAACATTAGCTACTAATCATATGTTGTGATAACGAATAGCCAAATAATCTTGTTTTGAACACACTTAATGAAGGTGCGTGGTGAATGGAGGAAGGAAGGGAGTTCCAGAAGCATATTATGACGAAGACATTATGTAGTAAGGTAAGGATTGTTGAGAGCGGGTTTGATTTAAACGATATGGTATTAAATATGGAGGAGTATGGAGTATTTGTGTTTCAAGAGTTATCAGATGACGGTACCAAGCGAAGATAGAAAGCCATTGGCCAAATTTAAATGTCAAAGCTTTAGCAGGTATATATGACCATAAAACTACCCTAGACACTTCTAACGCGGTCATTAACCACATGTAAGTGTCGGTTTTTCTGACTAACTTGGCTCTGGTTGCTATGTGGGCAGAACGGTAGGTCCCAAAAAAAAAAAGTGTTAAAACGTTAGGGTACGGTAGCGATTTTTTTTTTTGACGATTGATGAACAGATAATATTGAGAATAGCGGAAGGGGCAAAAAATGGGGAAGAATTGTGTAGAAAAGAGATGATCAGAGAGAAGGAGCTCCTGTAGTCTCAAGTTCTTCAAGACTGCACAGCATAAATGTATTAGATCTAGTAATAATCTTTGAAAAGACGAGCGATTGAAATCAGTAATTGAAGAAAGGCTTGGAGCATGTTACAAACGCAAAACCCCCTAAGCTCCTGAATATATTTGTAAATCTAACTGCTTAGCTAAGGAATAACTCCATCAGCCAGCCGAAGTGATCTGTATCGCAATCTTGATTTCTCTCGTGCTATTGTTTAATATCACAGTATAGTTTGTTTCTTTGCGAAACCACATTCGATTTTATTATTATTAATTAGTATTATTTCGATTTTAATAGTGTTAATATAGATCATTCCTAGATTTAATATTATACATACAAAAAATTCATCTAGGAAATGTTCCGGTTTTTTTTTTTTTTTTTTATAACAACTTTATTATGATAAAATTACAATCTGCCTGATTGGGTTAAAGCAATTGTACTATATGATCTCGTTCATACCAATTTACAATTTTCATTCACTCGCTCATTCATACTATATATACAAACAGCCCAGAGGCCCCCCAAGTCCACATGGTTGTCACCTGCCTCGCGTGCAAAGGAGGAAGCGGAGTCTTGGAAAGTCCCCCACGCTCATACGTCAGCCGCGTCACTGGATAAGAGCCAGTGGAGGCTGAACAAGCGCGCGAGAGCCATATATGCTCAGGACATGATTGGAGAAACTGGTCATTGCCAGGACTCCCCCTGTCCCTTATTTATAGCAGGTCACGAGGCCACTGCCGTTTTAGTCTCCAAGAAGGTTTATAGGGATGAGTGGAGCAGTGCAATGACTTTGCAAGGGAATTAGGGTGGTTGGATAGGTTCCTATGTAATTTTATAACCTTGGAAGGGATGAGTTCAAGAATGTAGGGTATATTCAGATCATTATGAAGGGTTTTGTTGCTGACGTAATAAGGGGCATTTACTATTCTTCTCAGGACTTTTGATTGAAAGGATTGGATGCGCTTGATGTTTGACTTTTTTGCTGTCCCCTATAGCTCTGTTCCGTATGTCCAGATTGGCTTAGGTATAACTTTGTAAATTAGTAATTTGTTTTCTATTGAGAGATGGTATGTACTTTGAAGTAGTCTGTACAGTTGTCCAAAGTGTCTGTTTAGTTCTTGTCTTTTTCCGGTATTTTTAGAAAAAATCCCAGCTAAGTCCCAAAAACAACTCCATCCACCATCCACCAGACGTTTCCGTGCTTCGGTGATCACCATGATCATTCCGTTTCAGAAACACGGTTCTAAAAGTGGAGGATGGAAGTGAAATCTTGAGAATCATTAAATATAACATTTACACTTCAAGCGACAAATCAGTCCTCCAATCTCAGATAATCTGTGCTTAACCATTATGGAGTTCTACGGGTAAAACCAAGTACAGAAAACTTAGCAGAAAATAGAAAGATCCAAAACCTTAGGAATGCGAACCATCAACAAATGCCCTCGCTACACAAAATAACCATAATGCTCAACCAATTATGACTGCATAGTATTCAAGAATATGTCCTTTCTAAAAATGAATCATATTGTAATAAATTAATTTTAATATAAAATAATAAAAGCTTTTATCCGTTAAGACGGGTGCGAAACTTTTCTCAAACAATACGTACATAAAATAACAAAACATGTGTTGATAAATTAAAAAGATTATTTTATTTGTATTTAATTTGCAAACACAATTATTTTATTTGTGAGAAAGTTTATTTTTTTTTGTATTGGGTACCTTTTTATCTGTAAATGTACAGTTTTTTCAATATGAATTATAAAGAAAACCGTAAATAAAATATTATCTTATCTTATAGCACTTTCTCATAGATCTGTGTACAAGTTAGCAGCAAATGGAGGTGTATAAAAATACATAATTTTTCCCAAGTACACTGTACGTCACAGTATATGGATTAGTTTTATAAATAGCTACATTATGTTAATGATGATATTGCTCTAATATAAAACCACATTTTTCCGTGCTTCGGTGATCAGCATGATCTTTTCGTTTCAGAAACACGGTTCTAAAAGTGGAGGATGGAAGTGAACTCTTCAGAATCAATAAATATAACATTTACACTTCAAGCGACTTAAAGCTCTTTGAACAAATGCTACGAACTTGGGACTCTGGGTAGACAAAGCCACAAACTATATAAAGCTATAAATATATTATAAACATCATATAAAGCATACACATTTTTCTTGGTTTGATTAAAAAAAATATATTTAAATCCAGATTAAACTACTTTTAACTGGTCATTTTATTTCAAAGTCGCCTATCATTCCCATAAACGTTTATTAACTTTAAAGATGGGCGTGAAATATAATATTAGCTCTAAGAACTGCAATGGCATTGAAGTGGCCTGTACGTGGATTTTTTAGCTATATTTATAGATTCACAAGTGTGACTAACGTCACCACCAGCTAACGTCCTTAAAAAATGCCATGTCTGACATGAATGGGAAGCACAACCATTGTATTGTGGGACCTATGTTTGAAAATATCTTATTGCTATTAATTTAGAATATCTCTAGTCCAATAGC